>OY745763.1:244292-1444292 GCA_963556305.1 Platismatia glauca | reverse complement strand
GTTCCTAATGCTATTGCCGATAAGGTCGGCCGCTTCAATGTCATGATAGTCATGAGCAGTTTTACGACCATTCTCATCCTTGCAATGTGGCTGCCTGCAACCGGTAACGCCGCTCTTATCGTCTTTGCTGCACTTTTCGGTATCGCTTCAGGTGCTGGTATTGGCCTTACACCGGCGCTCTGCGCACAAGTCTCGCCTATTCAAGAAATCGGGATTCGTACGGGCACTGTCTTCTCAATTGCAGCTTTTGCAGCATTGACCGGCTCACCAATTGGAGGTCAAATCATCGCTGCTAGCCATGGCTCGTTCCGATATGCCGCAGTTTTCGGGGGTGTGAGCTGTGCCATTGGTACAGTCCTTTTTATAGTGACGAGGATTGCTCTTGCTGGCGTCAAGCTGACGAAGATCTGAGCCGGTTCTCTACAAATGGATTCATCAAATCGCAGAGCGCATCCGATGAAGAAGTTGAGATATTGTACTAATATGGGTCAGGGTGGCTTAATCGCCTGGTGAGGAACTCTGCTGCGACATCGCTATGACTGTAGCCGTCACTGCGTTGCTGGCCGTGCTCCTGGTGCTGGCCGTTCTCCTCTCCCGATTCGCTTGGTGATAGGTGTGGCTGCTATATCAGGGCCACTTGAGCAGCCGCAAAGAATAGATATCATTGAAGATATAGTATAACCATAATTCCTGTACTTGTGCAGTTGTCTTGTGGTGTGTTGATTTCTTAGTCGTTTGGAGACTAGGTACCTCACAAACTCTCGTAGATGACCCTGTAGGCCAACGACATGAAAGAAACGTTTTCCGGGGAAGAGATGGAGCCTATTTTTGTATGATTCACAGATGAATGTAATTGGTGCAAGAGTGACGGGACGACTGAATTATATTGCCACTCACCTTTAGGGCGTAGTTGTGGTCATTCTTAATATCTAGTGAATATTAAGTCATATAATCTTGAGAAGCCGAGAATCTCCAGACGATGGGCATGGCTACGTTGTACATGTGCCGTACTTCCGTATCTGTTCGGACTCTGGCGGTGAATGCGGGATGCCTGGTGGGGTGCTGACACGACGGTGCAAGCTTTTGTCGTAATTTTGTTCTATGAGATGAGGGATACGGCATCATGAGCATTCAACTGTATCATCAATGGAAACTCCTCCTAGACATAGGTGATGCATATCGTTTCTAGATGATGTGTACAACAGGAATATGTGCCTGTACCACCTGGATGCAAGCTGGCTGGAGATTTGGACGGACACGGTGGACATCCTCGCTGCTTGGTATCAAAACGTCCACCTGCATGAACACCGGGGTAATTCCTACCGGATCACCCAAGTCTTATGTGCATTGGGCTACATTTACAGAAATCTGCCCCCCGCTCCTTCGGGGGCTGCCGCTTTAGCGAGGGAGCTAGGGTGAGCAAGGTGATGCCGCTGGTGATGCAACACCTTGACCGGGTGATGAACTCCTTCACGCTCACCCTTTCCTTCCACTCGCCCACGACCCCCGGCCATTTAAGAGCATCGAGAAAAGAACGGCGCGCATTCTCGCACACAGCCCACCTTAGGAGCCTCAGAGATGGCCACTGAGGTGGGGCACAAAAGGGAGCGGTGCGCCGCCCATCCTCGCTCTTCAATTCTTCCTCTTGTGACCAAAAGATTACGACGACCATCCCCCCCACTGTCATCCTCGATTCTTCTTCTCTGTTTCGTGCAGTTATGGGCCGGACAGGTATATTGCCAGCAGCACTACTGGAGAGAGCTATAGCCAACGGCTACATACAGGGAGCTCATCAGGAAGAGGATAGCAAGAGGGACAACACAAAGTATGTGAAAAAGACCCTGAGAGATCAGGACATTGCTTTGAGACTCTATGAGAAGTGAGTGCAAACGTCAGCTTGGTCCCGCTCAAAGATGTAGACTTACTTGGTCGCACAGATGGGTGATTGCTGTTAAAAAGAAGGGACAGGACGCAGGAGAAGCATTCTTCGGTGACAATACCACGGTCGATGTCTGCTATACCGTAGAAGCACAGAGTCTTTGAGAAGGTTTGCCTCCTCTCAATCTTGCCATCATTAAAGACTTCCTTTGCTTCATCGTCGCCACTAGCCAAGGAATCATTGATGACAGACAGAAGAAGGTTACTGTCGATTCAATCAACACTTTTGCAGAGTGGTCCTTTGCTGGATTTGCTTAAGTGATGAGCAATCGCATTGATGAGGAGGATAGATGTGCGGTATACGACGTAAGTATATTCTTTTTGAAACACAACGTCCTTAAAGCTAAACGGAACTTCATCAGTGGGTGAGAAATACTCTGATCAAAGAAGGCCTGGTTGTGAACAAGAAAAAACCAAAGCACTTGTTTGGTGAAAAGAAGTTGGTTTAGTTCACCAATACATTCTGGATCGTTGACGATGATCGATTCACTTATCCCCGCAATAAAGTTCAAATTCCCTTTGTAATTGCCGTCTTCTGCTGGACAGGAGTAAGAATTGACGTCTTCTTTCCTAAGAAGAAGAACAAACACAAAGCAGGCCTTTGATACTGAACAGGTCTCCTAAGAGACAATTTGGGAGAGACTCGCTGATTACTGGCAGGACATTGACTTTGTTCTAAAACGCATCCCCAGTGGTGAGTGGAAGGTGATCTATCAAATCGATCAGTATTGGGTGAAATATTGTTAGTAGTGGAGTGTCGTTGGCCGCCACAGTAGGCATGCGCCACGAAGCCGTGCCACGATCTAGCCGGATAAGGCTTAGCGTGAGTATGGAAGCGAAGCATACCCTTCCATCGATCCGACTTTCCATGACTGCCTATTTGGGGCATGCGACCATGGGGCCATGACGCAGCGGTAAGGGATCGGATGACGCACGGGCATGCTTGGCGAACATATTGCTACTGGCAATGCCCCCGAGATTCTTGAGGGGATTCTCAAGAATTAGTCTACTACTGATAGCCCTATATACGAATATATTGCTATCGCTACTGAGTTCACATTGCTACATACTACCCTAGGCGAACCTACCCCTAACCGTAGGCCAGTCTAACAATTCTAATTCTTCGTCCTATTAAGGGGTAGCGATCCGGACTCAGTATGGTGTCCCAAACCCGAGGGCAGTCGAATCGCAGCAGCAATGAGGCGAGAGCCTCTACGTCCCAAACGATGTCGGTAGGTAATCCACCAAACATCGTGGACCCGATTGAATCAGGCCATGTCTCGGAACGCGAAATCGCCAATGGCAACGGTGCCACCAACCCGGACGAGACTCGCGGGTCTGACGCATCTGACAGTTCTGACGAGTCCGAGTCTGATGACTCTAATATCCGTATGGCCCTGGACGAACAAATCGCCCAAGCCATACAGACTCGAGACCGCCTGCGAAAGCAACGTCAGCTTGAGAATATCAACCGGGAGATTGCCGCTCTGGAGCAAGGACACCGAGCAGAATCCGACGTCGAACCGAACCCACCCCTTGAAACCCATGCTACGGGATCGAAACGTCCCTCGGATGAAGTCTTGATACGTGCCTCGAAGAGACGCAACATCAAGCCCAAGGAACTTCCCGAGTATCATGGTAAATCGAGACGAGAACATCGTGAATGGGTGCGTGACGCCGATGTTGCATTCGCTCTGACACCATGGAATTTCGACGATGAGGAGGACAAGATCCTTTGGGCCATGCAGTCCCTGAAAGGTGACCCAAAGGAGCAATGGCACAATGAACGTGCCCGAGCCCCCGTCATCGCGAGCTCATGGGAGTATTTCACGAACTTCTTACTGGATAAGGTCGAGGACCCGGTGAACCGACAATTGGACATAAATCAGGAGTTTACGGATGCAAAGCAACGACCTTCCCAGTCTGTGGCTGCTTTTGACGCTTACCTCACCAGTCTCGAGGCACAGCTGCCGCCATTCACCGAGAGTCAGCGTACCTCTGCCGTCATTACCCGACTCCGACCCGAACTGCAAGAGGCGATTATCCGCATAGGAACTCTACCGGTAGACCGCAACGCCTTGCTATCGCTAGCGGCTCATTTGAAGACAACGACCAGACGATCGCACGCACGATCATCGCAAGGTCAACGGCAGGGGGGTGCTTCCACCGGAGGTCACAAGGGAAGCAACAGATCAAATAACAGTAAGCCTTCCCAGGAGGAACGAACAGTACAGTCCAAGAAGGATAAGAAGGAGAACCGGAAACCCGGATCCGGTTCGAAGTTTAAGTCGAAATCAAAAGACAAGGAATGGTTGAAGAATATTGAGTGCTTCAGCTGCCACAAGAAGGGCCATTACGCTACTGATTGTCGTGCACCAAAAACCGACGGCAACCCGAACAACGTACCCGTCGGATTGATAGGCAACATAGGTGCCCATGCCGTCGAATTGTCAAATTCGGAAAAAGGGAAATCCTCGTCGAAGACTCCCTAGCGACGAGGGCAAAAAGAGGAGTCGTCGCGGTACGTACATCGATATACGATGGCCATATGATTACCAAGAACGCCAGATCGCCAAGGGTCCCCCTTGGGATACACTTCGACACTGGTGCGGAGGTGAACGTCATCAATCAGAGCTTCGCCTTGGCCAATGATTTGGAACCCATCGAAGCTCCTTTACCGAGTCCCCAGTGGTTAGATGGTAATACTACATACTGTTATACCACTTTCCTTGTCAACTATGAGTTGCAGGATAGTTGGGGGTACACGAAGAAATGTCGACACGTGTTCTACGCTATCTCGAAGCATGACAATCCCCCGATGGTGCTAGGCATACCAGCAATGACCGACAAACGAATCAAGCTCGACGTCGCTGAGCGTACCTGGCGGTTTGGGGTAGTCGCTGAAGCACTGGAGGTGCTGTCGCCGCAAGAATTTGCGGAAACCATCACCAAAGAGAGCCGTGTTTATGCCTTTCTAGTTTCAGATGTTGATGTCAGCAAGGGCCCACGCGTCCATGCGCTCAAAACGGACGCGTCCCGTGCAGAACCCGATATCAACACCGCTCCTAAGCTTCCGGACGAATTAAAAGAATACGAAGATGTATTCTCGACAGAAGAAGCTGGTCGCTTGCTCTCACATGAAGGCCGCGATCATGCAATTGAAACGACAGCAGAACCCCCATTCGGGCCGCTGTACAACCTATCGAATATCGAGCTAGCAGAATTGAGACGCTACCTTGACGACGCCCTGGCGAAGGGGTGGATTCAACACTCTACGAGTCCTGCTGGAGCCCCCATCCTCTTTGTTCCTAAGAAGGACGGAGGCCTTCGCCTGTGCATTGACTACAGGGGGTTAAATAAGGTGACGGTGAAGAATCGCCATCCCCTACCCCTGATCAGTGAGACCCTGGATTGTCTCACTGGTGCTAAGGTCTTTACAAAGCTGGACCTCAAGGATGCATACCATCGCATTCGGATCCGAAAGGGTGACGAGTGGAAGACCGCGTTTCGTACACGGTATGGCCACTTTGAGTACCTAGTCATGCCTTTCGGACTCACAAATGCCCCGGCGACGTTCCAAGCATACATCAACAAGTCGTTGACGGGGCTGATGGATAAGTTCTGTGTGGTCTACCTAGATAACATCCTCATCTACTCGGATGCCCAGTCAGAACACCTGGATCACGTCAAGAAGGTGCTTGAACGCCTACGACGATTCAGGCTATATGCAAGTCTCAAGAAGTGTGATTTCTTCACCACCAAAGTCGAATTCCTTGGGTTCATAGTGTCCACCAACGGACTGGCCATGGACCAGCGTCGAGTTGCTGCCATTCAGGAATGGCCGAAGCCAAAGTCATACCATGAGGTCCAAGTCTTCTTAGGGTTTGTCAACTTCTATCGGAGGTTCATACATCACTACTCCCAGATTGCAGGCCCCTTGACGGGTCTGCTAAAGGGTAGCCAGAGAGGAATCAAATCGGGACCGTTCGAATGGCCTGAGGCTGTGGATTAGGCGTTCCGACAACTAACCAATGCCTTCAACAAAGCACCCCTGCTGAAGCATTTCGATCCTCAGTTATCGATTCGAATTGAAACTGATGCTTTGGAATATGCCCTTGCGGGCATCCTCTCACAGCTACAGGAGGATAATAAGCAATGGCATCCGGTCGCCTTCCACTCTCGGAAAATGATTCCAGCGGAGCGGAATTATGAGACCCATGACCAGGAACTACTCGCCATCGTAATGGCGTTTAAACAGTGGCGACACTACCTAGAGGGAAGTTTCCACCCAGTGGAGGTGCTTACTGACCACAATAATTTGAAGTACTTCATGGGACTAGCATAACTCAATGGTAGACAAGCCCAATGGGCCATGAAGCTGTCGATGTTTGACTTCTTCATCACGCATAGGCCGGGAAAGACAAATCCCGCTGATGCTCCATCAAGACGACCCGATTATCGGGGAGAGAACGAGTCGCTGAGTCGACTCCTCCCTACATTACAGCATAAGCTTACAATGATAGGAAGCCTTGTAAGTCCCATCCTTGCCGCCATCCAAACGGCGTATGGGCAGGGAAACCGATACCCCCCCGAAGGGTACTCTGCCGCAATCCACAGCCTTGGTGCAAGTGAACACCAAGATGCTGGCGGTCGGAAAGAAGTGAATGTCCGTCGGACAACGCTTATTGGTTCGATGGCTGCAGCATGTCGCGAGACCCACCTCGACGCAGTACATCCCTCGAGGACTAGGGACCCTCAAACTGCGAGAGCAGGGAGTGACGGCGAGACGCCTACTCATCGACAATGTGACGTAGCTGAGGATCAGCTTAACCCTGTCACTGGGACTGTTGGTTGCAAACAGCTCGTCCCACGCTTGGCTGCCCAAGTAGCGGCAGCAAGCGAAACGGCATATGATCCGAGTAGCATGCCCGTATACGAGCTCATTAAGGCCCTCCAACCCGAGGATACCTTTGTCCGACAGCATAAGTCGGGTGAGCAGGGGCGAAAGGATGCCGGAGCTTGGACATGGGATAGCCAAGGACTGTTGAAATACAATGATAAGTTGTATGTCCCCAAAGAGGCTTCTGTCCGTGAAGAGCTATTGAAACGCCATCATGATGATCCCTTAGCAGGGCATTTCGGTGTCGATAAGACATCGGAACTGATGAGTCGAAAATACTACTGGAATAGTATGAAGGCAGACGTCAAGGAGTATGTTAACACATGCGATGTCTGCCAAAGGGTGAAGGTGAAGCGACACCGCTCCTACGGTGAGCTGAATGCACTCCCTCAGCCCACTGGTCCATGGAAAGAGATCACCATGGACTTCATCACCGACCTCCCGTCGAGCAAACGAAGAGGTAATGTGTATGACACGATCCTTGTGGTAGTCGATCGGTACACCAAAGGCGTTCGATACATTCCGACCACCAAGAAGATTACCGCTCCGCAACTAGAAGAATTGCTGATGGAAGAGATCTTCCTTCGGTTTGGCGCCCCAGATGGTGCTGTCACGGATCGAGGCAGTGTCTTCACCAGCAATTTCTGGTCACAGGTATGCTACAGCATGAAGGTAAAGCGTCGGCTAAGTACTGCGTTCCACCCCCAAACCGATGGGCAGACGGAACGACAGAACCAAACGCTGGAACACTACCTCCGCGTCTACTGCTGCGAGCAGCAAAACGACTGGGCAGAACTCTTGCCAGTGGCAGAGTTTGCCTACATGCAAAGCCAGCATAAGACACTGGGCTGCAGCCCGTTCTACGCCACGTATGGCTACCACCCTACTCTCGAGTTGACCACCGAGGACGGTGCTCCTACAGGGGAGGTGCCGGAAGCAAAAGAACGCGTCAAGAAGATCCACGAGCTTTGAGAGTCGTTGTCAAAACGATGGCAATCTCTTGCTGAGTCGCAGGCAAAGACCTACAACAAGAAGCATCAGCCCCAGACGTTCCAAGAAGGGGATTTGGTGATGCTCTCGGCAAAGAATCTGAAGATGAAGAAGCCAAATCGCAAGCTATCGGACAAGGCTGTTGGTCCATTTCGCATTCGAGCATACATAGGCGAGCAAGCATACCGCTTAGCAATGCCGCCTACCTATCGGATACACCCCGTTTTCCACGTGTCCCTGTTGGAACTCTACAAGCAAAGAGCCAATGACCCGGATCTACCAGAGTATCCCCTTCCAGAACTCATCGAGGATGAAGAAGAGTATCCCGTCGAGCGGATCCTTCAGAAACAAACTCGGAAGGGTGTCAAGGAATACCTGGTTCGATGGGCTGGGTATCCACCTGAATATGATCAGTGGGTCCCAGAACAGGACATGGAGGGCTCGGAGGAGCTACGGGATGCATTTGAGCAGGAGGAGTCACAAAGTTGAAAGTCACGAAAGACACGATAGTCATCAATGAGGCAGAAAAGCCTCCGAGAGGCAATGAAAAATGGGCCCGAAGGCCACCAGCGACAGCTAAATAATGCCCGAAGGCAACACGAACCCAGACCCCACCCAAAGAAAAAACCACCTAACTGATGTCGACGTCGTCCTCATACTCCTCCTCCCCACTGCTCACCGGCAGGGGGGAGGGAGCACGACGGCAAACCGCACCCCCAGCAGGGAGCGCCCCACGAGAAGGGAGGGGCCCCCTCGCAATGCAAACGACAGGCGAAGGGGCAGGGGCAGGGCGAGGCGCGCGAGCAAGGGCAGGAACAGGGGCAGCACGAGCAGGCGCGCCACGAGAAGCAGCAGTGCCGCCAGCGGCACTGCGCCCACCACGAACAGAAGGTGCCCCACGAGGGGCGCGAGAGGCGGCCCCCCCGGAGGGTGCAGCCGCCCCCCCACCAACGACAACAGGAGGACCAGCCTCCTCCTCCTGTATATGTTAGCCAATGTTGGACATAGAGAAAGCGATACCAACTCACCTCCCCGTAAGCCATGTCCCGAAGGACAGCATGAATGCCCCGAAGGGACTTTGCGATATCAATCGCGATCCCGGTGAGATCCGGCCGAGAGGTGCCATCGAGGCGACCAGAAACGCGATCATAGGCCGAGGCAAGGGCGTGTACACGGCGGGCTTCGGCCTTAGTTGCCGTGCCCGCACGACGACTTGCCAGGAGGTCATTGACCTCCTTGATGAGGACAGGGTCATCCTCAATCTAGATATGTCAGAGGAGTGAGTGCGGATTGGAGGGGTCTACCTACACGCTCACAGGGCTTCTTCGCTCGTTCACAACGTCCACGTTTGTGGACGTGTTGGCCATAGTGGCCCACGGCAACATTGCAGCTGCCAGGTTTGTCCTCGTCTACATGGTAGACATAGCGAAGGCAGATCTGCTCAGAGAGAGCGAGAGGGGCGGCACGGGCACGCTTGCGGGATGGGGTGGCCTGCAAAACGCATCAGTATCGACCCAAAATTCAGTTTATAAGACTCACGGGGGAGGACATGATGATGATGATGGTGGTGATGTAGGTGCGGTAAAGAAGTGAGAGGAGGGGGCCGGGGAAAACGAAGTGAGAAATAATTGAAGAAGAAGAATCGACTTAGAACGAGATTTCGACTCCCTTTATACCCGACGAGGGGGGCCGGGATCGTGGTCAAAGATTCTCGTTATTCACGATTGCTATTGTTCCAAAGTAAATGCATTGCCAACTACCATTGACGACGCTTTGACATCGGAACAGCTACGATTGAACCCATTATTCAGCGACCACACCCAGCAATTCTTCATCTCATTCCGATTCACCCTACGGCTTCAATAAGTCGCGATAATTGCATTGTTTGACCTCTTCTGAGGCCCATCAATAGCACCATACGAACTCGATTTCAGCACCATAGTCTCAAACAATATTTCGAACCATACTCTACCATCTATCTGCATGCATACCGCAGTATTACCGATGCAATGCGCGATGCAATTTACGTGTCATCTGTTCTTATTGTTATTGACGATTCTGCACTGCGATTGTTTACTTTTTGGGATTGCGCCGCCAGCGAGGCTGGCCTGGGAGGACTCTTTCTCTTGTGTCCCCTGCAGGAGGTTTGAAGGGTTTTAATGAGCCTACCCAGTATCGATCAATAGACGTGAGGGCTTCGAGGACAAAGCCTCTGGAAGGGGATGTCTTGTTAGTAGTGGAGTGTCGTTGGCCGCCATAGTAGGCGTGCGCCACGAAGCTGTGCCACGATCTAGCCGGATAAGGCTTAGCGTGAGTATGGAAGCGAAGCATACCCTTCCATCGATCCGACTTTCCATGACTGCCTATTTGGAGCATGCGACTATGGGGCCATGACGAAGCGGTAAGGGGTCGGATGACGCACGGGCATGCTTGGCGAACATATTGCTACTGGCGATGCCCCCGAGATTCTTGAGAGGATTCTCAAGAATTAGTCTACTACTGATAGCCCTATATACGAATATATTGCTATCGCTACTGAGTTCACATTGCTACATACTACCCTAGGCAAACCTACTCCTAACCGTAGGCTAGTCTAACACTGCCCACCCTTGCAGTGCTTGACGATTCTCTGTATCCTGGCATTCTTCCACCTGCCGCCGCCAAAATTCCACCTACTGCTTAGCATTATTGATCTCCAGATGTTGGTACGCCCAATAGTCTTTCCAGAGGTCCACTTGGGTCGGACTCTCTGAAGGTTGTCGTTCTTCCAGCTGCACCTCCGTTTTCCCATCCGTTTCTTTCTTTTGCCAATAATCTAGAAATTTCTTTTATTCCCTCAATTCTTCCTCAAACTGTCCACATTCACCCTCCCAGTGGCAAAGGGGTGAACATGTTTATCTGTGTGTTTGGCATCATGGATGTCAGGTATCGGCCGAATTTGACGGCTTGGCCTCCCACCCGTATCCATAAGGGTGTTATAGACTTTTTTTGCTTCCAGCTTGCTCTTCTTCTCCATCTGACGACAAGATGTCGATAACTTCATCAATGACGCAGCGCATTCTAAAAGAACCGCTGGAAGCTGCTTCTTGACCTATTCTAACCGTTTCTCCTCCGCTGCCAGCTTTTCCCGCCGTCTTTCTATATTATTCAGCCAGCCCTCATGGCTCGACCCACGGAATTTTCTCAATCCCGTGCTCCAATCTACTTCAGGATCATTCCTCTGTATTGCCTCTATCGCTTGTCGGTCCTCTTCCATTCCCCTCTTTAATTGGTTGATCCCCCTTTGAAAATAAGCCTGATACTCCTTCCAGTCCGTCAATTTATTCAGGCTCGCTGTGAGATGTGGATTGTGCGGGTACCGCTGCTGTTCCATGTCCTCCTCCTTTGCAAATGCCGGCCAATGATTGTGTCTCCATTGCAGAGTATCGAGAAAATACTGTCACCGTTCTAGTTCTTCATCGAGTCGCTTTTTCTCTGTTGCCCAGTGCGACACAATAATGCCAGCTTTGGTGGGATGAGGAGCGCGACGTGGTTTAATAGTGCCATAGTAGAACAGCTCCTAGTCTTCTTCAGTTTCTTGGTAGAATTGCTCTCTACCAAAAAGGACGATCTTCCAGTATAGGTTGCATCGAATCGGACTAGTCGGTCTCCCACCTATCTGTATCAAGGTATCGTAGACTTGCTTGGCTTCAAGATTACACCACTCTATGAATTCCTCATCGTCTTCAGTTGGGGTTTCGCTCAATCTGCTTTCCTGGGCGTAAAAGAATAATGTAATGGTTTTTGATACCGGCAGAATCAGGTAGCAGCTCACTCACCCAAGGGGTGCAGTCACCCAGGATCACCCTCCTTTGCACGACAATCACCCAGGTTGCGCGACGATAGGGCGGCGCTCACCCAATGCCCAATCGGGAGTGAGGCCGGGGCAGATTGCTGTCACCTTGGCATGTAAAGAATCGCACACCCCACCCAAATTTGTATGCGATCACTGACAACCTGCAAGAATATCATTCTCAACCTCATTACACACCACAAAAATGACGATTTTGGCCTGTTCAGTGATGTCAAATAGCTTCAATTTGGTCAAAATAATCAACTGATGAGATTGACAGTAGTGTTCTTGCAGGTTGTCGGCAATCACATACAAATTTAGATGGGGTGTGCGATTCTTAATATGTACAATAAGGCTCCCCATTCCAAATTTTTTCCAAAGATCTTTAATCCCTATGGATGCCATCGTGTAGCACTTCACTACATGTGCTAGCGGCTTCTTCTATAAGTAAGGATCATCCAAATTCTGTAAACAGTAAAGCACGTACTTTGGGTCATTCTCGCTTATCCGGCACCAATGGATGCTGCATTCATTTGGCAACCAACCTTCAGCCTCGTTGCCAGACCGTCCCCAAACCCCCCGCTTCTTGCAGGTATACAGGTATACCCTAATTCTCTAATACATAAGCATCAACTTTACCGATGCATTCCTAATTTCAGCATGCCTCCAGTCTCTAGATTTACAGTAAGACAATGTGGTAGAGAAGATGCTGAATACTACTGGAGGTGATTTATCTAGAAGTTATCTAGAAGAAGCGCGAACTCAATAGGTGTTACAAATACTGGCATTAAAATTGGGCAAAGGCGTTCGAGGCCCAGGTAGAGCCCAGGAAAGCATATGAAGCGCAGCCGGATCATTATCAGGCAAAACAAAGTGCTCAAGCTGACGTGCAATCAGGTAACGAGCTGACTTTTGTGAAATATGGCCTTTGTTCATTACCACCTTTACCAATCAAAACCCTTTGGGTATCTTCTTTCATTGGTTTACATTTGAGCCAAGCTGATAGGGAGGTGTGCTGCATGAGGTTGTAAGTGGACGCTCTGCTACTACTGTGCATGGATGTCTTTCCTCTTTGGACTATTCCAGCTCACGTCATCTTACGAATGGAGATCTGACCGCAGTCCTAGCAGCACACATGGATCAGTCAATCTTCATGCAAGCTATGGTGGCTATTCCCCGCTTCCACTGCTTAAATTTAACGAGAGCCTCAGCCTCTTCTATATTCCTCCTGTTTCATGCCTTTCTAGTATACTCACTACATACTCCATCACAGACATTTTGCAATTCTTGCCACTCATGGAATTAAGAAGAAGACTTGCAGTACACTATCGTCCAGATATCTAAATCCGCCCAGGCACGGAATACATGCAAAACCCGCGGTACTTCCGAGTTTGAAGCTCTATCTTCGTCATCCCGTTCTCAAAGTAGAGAGTATTCTATGTCTTATTCATCTAGATTCACTGACCGCCTTCGAGAGCCTTGTGAAGACGAGTCGTGTTGGGGTAAGGATCAACAAACCTTCTACTGTGTCTATTGTGATTGCAGCTTCTGCGATACTTGCTGGGATAAGCAACCTGCTCACAAACCCAACAAGCGGGGCACAGATGGCCAAGCTCATGAGAGAATTGACCGACTAGTCGTTGAGAGATATCGGAACATCCTCGAGCCATCCCTGACTGTTCAAGAGCAAGATGCTTTGTACAAAGACGATGAAGACACAACATGGTTCGGAATTGATCGCAATAGAGCCGACAAGCCTGTTTTTGAGGATTACGGCCGCTTTGCTACGCTAATGGCCCAGAGTCTTTCGGATGCGCCCAAGACAAGATATCCCCAACTGGTGTCATTTATTGGTCAAACCGGTAATTCAAGCTTAATTGGTCAATGCTTACCTTGTTATTTTTTGGCAGGAGGCGGAAAAAGCACCGTTGTGAAGATGCTCATGTTGCATTGCACCGGTGGATTGTAGGTAGCCATGGATACTATATGGTATTCATGGATACCATGATTATCCATAGATACCATATGCACTCATGGTGTCATGCTACTCATCTTTTGGCCTATTCGGAGTTTCGGACTGTTGTTGTGAGCGAGGTACTGAGCAAGATATGTAGAGTCACTTGACATATAATCTGAGATTCCTACCTATCGTCTGTATATCCCTTGACTTTCTTTCAATCATCCATCAAGAATGTCTCAAGCAAAGACCCAATCGGCTCGTGCACAGTTAGCTAATGCATTCCCCCCTCAAGTCGGACATGAGGCCCCTACTTCATCATCTCTTGCTCAAGTGAATCCATTCAACTCTTCTGCACGAGAAGCCTTTTACCTCTATCTAGACACCCGTAAGGACCAAGCACATGAGCGAATCACAGCCCCTGAGAAGCACCGTTATGTCAAGTGGCTTACTGAGGCTGTTCCGGAACGACTTGGCTCTGTTGAACGTAAGAAAAGAGCATGGATCAAAGCCGACTTTGCTTATGATCAAGGTAAACTGTGGAGACTCCCTACTCGTACCTTCAAGCAACAACAAGAGGTTATCACTGAGGATCAGATCTTTGACACAATTGTCACAGTCCACAACAGCTTAGGTCATGCCGAACAGAATGCCACTTGTAATAAAGTAGGCCATGAGTACTATGGTATTGCTCATGCTGAGACTCAGTATCCTATCAAGTTGTGTGAAATCTGTCATCGCAAAGCCCACAGCAAGAGCAAAAATCCTCTCAAATCTATTGAAACCTCACGGCTATTCAAGCGTGTCCAGATTGATCTCATTGATATGACAGCCACTCTTGACGGCGAATATGTCTGGATTTGTTACATGGAAGACCATTTTAGCAAGTTCCATATGCTCTTTGTCATGAGAAACAAAGAAGCCGCCACCGTTGCTCCAAAGATTCACCATTGGTTGGCCATCCTTGGCATCTTTGAAATCCTTCAGTCCGATAATGGTACTGAGTTCAAAGGTATATGTTTGAAGCTCATGAGACGCTACGGTATGAAGATCATCAATGGTCGCCCTAGGACTCCTCGGACTCAAGAACTTGTAGAGCAAGTCAATGGTACCGTCAAGACCAAGATAGCCAACTGGAAGAGAACTCATGGAAGCACTCATTGGGCTGATGCTTTAGAGGTATGTAACTAGATACTTTGCATTCACTGATGCTGACTTAATGCTTTCTAGGAAATTGTCTTACAACTCAATAGCATATTTTGTAGAGCCACCAAGGCTATTCCCTACGAGGTAGTTTTCAACCGCAGACCAAACTACAAGCGTGTTGAGGTGGAAAGACGTCAGGTTGTTCTAGATGACATTGAGGAACAAGAGATTGATGATGAGATTGATAATGGTATTGTCAATGAGTCTGTGAAACAAAGGAACATGGAGTAGCGTGTACAACAGCAGTTAAGTGGGGAGGCTACAGAAGACGAAGCTACGGACAATGAGGCTTTGGAGAACGAGGCTGCGGATGACAAGGCTGCAGACGACAAGGCTGCAGACGACAAGGCTGCAGACGACGAGGCTGCAGACAACAAGACTGCAGACGACGAGGCTGCAGACGACAAGACTGCAGACGACGAGGCTGCAGACGAGGCTGCAGGCGACCAGGCTGTGGACGAGGCTGCGGACGAGGCTGCGGACAAAGAGGCTGCGGAGGAGAGACCCAGGCGGCCCAGACCTACCACACCACTCAACCTACTTGTTGACCCCGATCTACTATCTCCGCAGTTGGATCGACTTCAAATTAGCCTACCTTCAGATCTACCTCAAGAGCTTGACAGCGGTCTCACCACTGCTCTCCGACAACAAGTTCAGGTCAATCAAAAGCATGCTAATGGGCGATCAAGACAACAGTATGGCAAGCAGCGACAGAACATTGTCTTTGCAGTTGGCACCAAAGTCAGTGTTGCCGTGCCAGCACTTGATCGTGCATCAACAGATGACAAGCAAATTTTTGGGAGAGTTATTGATGTCCAAGAGGACTATGACAGCTATCAGATCCTCACCAAGCATGGACTACTGGACCGCTGCTACCCTATTTCACAGTTGAATCTTCTGCCCAATCATATTGATCTCGGCATCTCAAATCCTCCGCCAACTAAGTGGGTGAGTCTTCACTATTGCGCTGCACAAGAGAGTACCACGGAAAAGGTTCCTGTTCATTGCAACTGGCGAGACCAGAAGACTTGGTGTTCCACACGTCGATGTCTATGTGTCAAAGCAGAGGCTAAGTGTGAGGGCCGGAGCACTCAAGGCAGGTCGATAGGGCTGACTCGCTTGACTCGCTTGCTAGGCTGCGAGCTAGGGCGAGTGCTAGCATGCGAGGGGGCAGGCGAGGCCGATTGCTTAGCAAGCAAGGCGGCCGCCTCAAATACTCGCGAGGCCCTTTTCCCTTCTGCTTTCCTTAGCTATTAGTTCAACTAGCAACCAATACAGTATCTTAGCAATCTACGCCCACCGTAACTCGCATACTGCCTCGCTGCTACGCAGCTCCATTAAAAAGAGGACCTTGCTACCTCACACTAAGTGTTCTATTGCTTGTCATGGTGGAACAAATCAAGACAATACTCCCGACTGTCCAAATATTTCACCAATGATCATGAGGACTCAACAAGGTCACAGAACACGCAATTGCAACCGCGACCGTGAGGCTAAGCGACAGCGACGCAATACTGCCGGACAATGGGCTGCTAGCAAGGGCAACGACTTGGCCAATGACGCTGGGGTGGTCGACGATGCTGGGGCGGCGGACGATGCTGGGGCGGTCGACGAGGCTCGGACGGGCGACGCTGGAGCGGGCGACGCTGGGGCCGATGATGCTGGGGCCGATGATGCTGGGGCCGATGATGCTGCGATCGATGGTGCTGCGGCCGGGAGAAAAAGAGGTAGGAAGACGGCCGATGCTGCGGTCAATGGTGCTGCGGCCGGTAGAAGAGGAGGTAGGAAGGGAGGAAGCAAGGGAGGTCGTAGGGGTTCAAAGAAGTAGTGATAATGAGCAGCAATCCATGAACAGCATGCTTTATCCATGGCAATGTGCATGGCATAGATGGACATTTGCCCACGAGATGGGTACTATGACACCATGAGTGCCTATAGTAGCCATGGATTTCCATAGTATCCATGGCTACCTTCGATCCACCGGTGCGATGCAACACTCATCAATCATCAGGACATGAAGGTCAATCCAACAGCGAAGGCTCGCTTTCCCTCACCTGTTGTAGGATCTGTCAATGACAGCATCCCGGTCTCTGCCAACGTTCATTTGTACGCCGATCCACTTACTATCTCGATGGACACCCCAGTACTTTACGCCGACTGCGAGGGTCTCGAGGGTGGCGAGAGTGCTCCAAAGGCTGAGGCTTTCAAATCGCAGGAGAAAGCCTTGGAAATGTACTCACCGCGCGGGTTCTCTTCAGAGCTTAGCATTCGCAAACTTGAACGACTTTATAACAAAGGCCACAGTGTATCGAGAAAAATCTCATGGGCCTTAGGAGACAAGGAAAAGTCTAAGCGAGAGTATGCTGTCACAGAGCTGTATCCGAGAGTACTCTACACGTTTTCTGATGTCGTTGTCTTTGTTCTGCGCAACCCCAAGTAAGGCAGCTTCGACCCTTTTGTTTCATTTTACCAGATTGCGTTATCGTCTGCACTGTATCAAACTGGCAACAACTAGGACATTCGAATCCGCGGTGCTGCCAAAATTGATCCTATGGGCGGCGGCCTCCTTTGAGAAGTCGCTTGGTCAGCCCGCTCTTCCTCATATCATTATCGTTCTCAATGCGACAGACTTGAAAATCGACCCTACCCAGTGGGATGTCAAAGAGGCGACACGGAAATTGCTTTCCGATGTAGAGTCATCTATTGAAAGAATACCAGCTCTACAAGACCAGCTCGAAAGGTGGCGTACAAAGGGACGTTTGATCAAGACCACCAAAGATCTCCTTGAGTGTTATTACTCTTCTGTTACAGCCGTAAGGATACCTGATAAAGGACGCTATATGCTGATCGATGAGCAAGTGGAAAAACTGCATACGGAGATTGTAGTCAAATGCAGCCAATCGCATTACCTGAAAAGGAAGGTCCGCATGCTATCGATGAGCGAAGATCTTCAGCTCTATCTTCAACTTGCGTTCGATCACTTCGCGCAAAAATTAGATGCTCCCTTCGATTTCGTGAAGGTCGCGCTCCAGATTAATCCAATTCCATCGGATTTCAGCGGGAATATTGTCAAGCTTGCAGTTGCCATCAGAGATTGTCAAAATTCGTGGAAACTTGCAGAGATATTTGAACACCTAAGTCTCCTGGTAGCTTCTTGTATCATGCTGGACATTCACCGCCATAGGCGTCTAGGTCAGTGGCAAGTACGTCTCGTAGTAGCATAATTAGAAAGAATTTTCATTGCGATGATTTGCAAGTTGATAGTGTGCTGATGGGCATGAGAGCAGGGACGCCCAATCAATTGCTTGAGGACCATTATATGGACCACTGTGAGCAGGCCTTTGCTGACTTCTCCGAATGGCATTGGCCATGCAACTTTCAAAAGAAGAATGTTCGCTGTGTCAACGTCTACTCTGGCCACGCAAAGGGACATCAGAATGCCGCAGGGAAGATACTGGCAGCTGGCAATTATGTTCCTTCATTTAACTATAACAACGACTTGTGCAGATGGATCCAGAGACTCGACAAGGACCTTAACAGCATCCAGATGTCTAGGGACGACGTCAGTCCAGGTTTCAACGTCGAGGAAGTCATTCCTACCTTACACGTTGAAAATATGAAGATGTTCTACAGAGAGATAGGATCCGCAAATAATTTCAGTAGCCACTATACATGTTTCTGCTGCCTCAGAGAGATCCCTGAACATTCACTAAACTGTGGACATGTTCTTTGCAGTGCCTGCGTACGTTCCTATGGCGTGCCAAAAGGCACGGAATTCGTGGAGATGCGCACGTGTCCCATATGTCAGGCGCAAGATCTACCATTATCATCTTGTCTGGTTAAGTTCAAGCCACCGCTAGCTGGAGTACGAGTCTTGTGCTTGGACGGGTAAGATCTTCGTGCTATATTCTCAGGACTGATATCGCAGGCTGATTAGAACAGAGGTGGGATGCGAGGAATTGTGGAACTTGAGGTTCTAAAGGCAATCGAGAGGGAGCTGCCTGTCAACATTCCTGTCAGAAACTTCTTCGATCTTATCGTAGGGACTAGGTTCGTACATATGTTATCTCTTCTGAGGCTAATCAAATCTCGGAAGATTGCCTTTATGGTTCTATGGACGTATTCTTCTTCTGTACACTACCTAATTGTTTTCATCATTCAAGATCCGGAGACTAACACTGTTGTTATAGTACAGGGGGGATTATTGCACTCGGGCTTGGGATTGAAGGATGGTCCATCGATGAGTGTATCGACCATTTTGTGAAGCTTTGCGACACAGCTTTCACCCCGCGAGAGTTCCACGGTCTCTGGGCATTGGAGAAAATATCGGCAATGAATCACAGCTATAGCAAATATAAGACGAAGCCACTCGAAACGATTCTTAAAGAGACCTTCTCGATTTCGGAACAGCCTTTGTTCGGTGGGCAGCAGAATCTCAATCACTCTCCAGTGAAAGTTGCCGTGACTTCAACAAAAGAGACTGGTGAACAAGCACTGCTGTTGACGAATTACAATCGTTCACACAAGAAAGATTTCCACGGTAAGTGTCGCTTCATGATAGCAACATGTGACGCTCAGATCGTGTGGTAGCGGATTACTCGTTTGAGCGCGCCGAAAAACCCGAAGATGAGCTCAAAGTTTGGGAGGCGTGAGTATCCTCTTTAATATATGTTTGAGAAATTGTGACTGATCACTTAGCTAGAGCACGAGCGACTTCTGCGGCACCTTCCTACTTCAAAACTTTCAGGAGTAAGCGCAATAGCCGCGGATATCTAGACGGAGCGCTCTACCATAACAATCCTGTTCGAGTAGCAGATTTAGAACGAAGGCTAATCTGGCCTGATACGGAATTTTCTCCTCCAGATATTTTGCTGTCAATAGGCACCAGCTGCAACAATACTATCCGTCAAGAAGCACAAGACACATTACGCTTTCCTCTACGGGCAAATGATCCTACTCTGAGGTCAGGGGTAGGGGAAAATCAATATGGAAAACTCGAAGGTGTACGGAAGAGGACCACACAGATGAGTAAAATCATCAATATCATGAAAAATCGTGTCGAAAACATCCTCGACACGGAGATGACCTGGCTTATGTTCATGTCAGATGCTGCACGTGGGAAGGAAGACTCTAGAACGCGATATAGGCGAATCAATCCCAGCACTGGGAAGGATCCTCCTAGACTGGACGACACAAAGATGCTCCCAAACCTGCGGGCCGGGATTCAATCGATCATGAAATATGGAGATTTACAGAAGCAAATTGGTGAAACTGCCCGACATTTAGTGGCTAGCTTGTTTTATCTCGAGGTTCCTCACTTACCAATAAATCCACAAGAACTCGACATTTGGGTCTCTGGTACGAATGTCCTATATCATAATGGTACAAGCTAATCTGTGTAGCTCAAATACTATGCAAATTTCCGTCCGGCAGTCAAGAGATCCGACGCTTAGGGGACTATCTTCGGAACGCTACCACTCAGCATTTCCAGCCTTATTTCGACATTGGGGAGAACAGTTCAAGCTCAGAGCCTTTCAAAGTCGTTATCAAACAGCCCTTGATTCAGGCAATGATAATGAGCGCGTCATTTGAGATTGGAAAGGTGCCGATTCTGGTGTCAAATGAATCTGCAACAACTACAATTGCTTTGAGCTTGGTACACGGGGAGACGTTTCCTATCAGTGGCTTTCCACGAGCTCTCTTGGCTAAAGGGATGCCAAGCAGTAATTTGGCCCATCTTGCGCATAGCGGACAGGAAACGCTGACTATTTTGTTTAGCAGCGTCGTTTCCATCCCCAAACCAACCTCGAAGCCTAAGTAAGCCAAAGCGTGTTACATGGCCGCAACATTTTGGGGCAGATGACACCAGCTCCCAGACAAGTGAATCCTCAAGCATCATGTTTCCAGAACTTCAGCAACTTCCGAAACAGGCGAAATTGTCAATTTCGCACTTTCTTCAAGAAAGAATTTCGAGCCTTGCAAGTAGACACGAGGAAGTTCCATTTAAGATGTGGAGCTTGGCTGACGCTATTCGGGAAGTGGATGATGAACAAGAGGACGAGGAGGAAGGAGATGCTGAGACCGAGGATGAAGGAGGACCCTACGGCACTATCCTCCACACAGCCTGTGCAATCGGCAACCTCTGGCTTGTACAACTCCAGATCAAAGCAGAGGTGGATGTTACCGCCGTTGACAGTCATTCTTGGACAGCGCTCATGGTTGCTTTGGCCCAAGGTCATTCCAACTGCGCCAAATTCCTCTCTGACTATATGGAAACCATTGCCGCAAATCCAAACACCCGGCCACTTCCCCCCTCTGCTCTTGTGAAACCCGACTCGAGTACTTCTATCAAAATTGAAGCAGACAATTTGACTGCAACACCTGGTTCATGGCGCGCTGCTTGGCTCCAGAGACGTGTTCAGGTCCGCTCGAACCATCCGATTCCTCCAGACTCTCCTTCATTTTACTACGAGATGACCATTCTTAACAATGGGCCTCTAGGGTACGTACTACTCGGTCTCGCGGAGTTCCTCTACATGTTCTAATAGGGCTATGTTAGTATCATCGGTCTTGGTCTTTGTAGACCAGAAACAGGCGTCTTTGGAATGCCAGGCTGGAGCCCAACTTCCTGGGGCTACCATGGCGATGACGGAAAGAGATTCAACAAGTTGCTAGGAGTGGGGTTGAGGTATGCCGACACATATGACAAGGATGACACTATCGGCTGCGGCGTCAACATGAAGACCGGGAAGTTGTTCTTCACCAAGAATGGAGTAAACCTAGGTGAGTGAACCTCCAAATGGTTGGCATTCGCTGACCATCACGTCAATCTAGGCGTGGCGTTCAGCAATGTGACAGGAATGCTCTTCGCCATGATTGGCTTCGGGGAAAGGGAAGGCGAAGTCAGGGTCAATTTTGGGGAGAGCAAATTCGTCTACGATATAGATGCTCATGATTGGACGGTTGAGGAGACGGCGGCCGCGGTAAGAGCTAGAAACCTCTTTGCGGCGAGTTTCGATCTCCTCGGATCGACATCGGGGGATTCTTGGAGTTTGCGCTTGAAATCCAGTGACTCACCTCAGACAGCATAAGAGCAACAGGCTACTATTCGGTGGCTCGTAGGGCAGGCTCTCCAGCAAGTTTTGCTTCTATCGTTACTTTCCCTCCTTGTGCACAGTGTCACATAGTCCTAGCCATAATATATATTCGGCATAGCCTATGAATCTCATAGCCTCTAATAAGATCTCCAATTCACGCGTTTCTCATCTACCTTGGTCTTTGATCTTCCAGAACAGCATAATATTCCGAGGACGGAGGAGGTCGTGGAGGGAACGATTGCGTGATATTCAGGCGGCCGACTTCCTTCCCTACTTTGGTTTCCAAATCCCATGATAGATGAAGAGCCCTGAACGTCCTGAATCTCGGCCACAGCCATACTTGTTGAATAAATTCCGATCAAACATATAAAGCAAGCCAACCCTACTTCGTGTCCAGATATCCTTCCCATCTTCACAGATCGCCCTTCAGCGCCAAGTGCATCAATGCAGAGATTTCAGAAGCCCTCAGGCACCGCCCCTACCCCCGACCCAATCCGCGCTCTTTTCCCGTCCCCATCTCCTCTTCCTTCGCAGACTCCACGTTCCTCTCCCTAATTTTTCTGCAACGCCTCCCTCCGCATCTCTGGAGCCTTCACTATCGCTATCCGCTGATCCTCTCAGTCTCCCTAGCTTTATGAGATCCCTCGCACCTAGTGAGGCTTCTTCTAGCCGCGCTTTCTCCGCTTGGAGGAGTCGGGGGGTTCGCCGAGGGTGGAGCCTGGAGCAGCTCGAGGCCATTAGAATCTCGTGTTCGATGCACAACCCAGGCAAGATGGGTTTTCGCTACGCCTCGGAGTAGTCCCCATCCGCCGTGCCACATTAGTCGAAGTGGGTTGAATGTCTGAGCGTAGACTTTCATGACGTATTGGCTGTACCGCATCCTCCATGGTCTCCGGCGAAAGACGAGATCGATGTCTTGAGGCTCTAGTAGAGTGCCCACTCGTGGGCGGTGCACACAGTGGTCGGGCAAGTCAGCTGTAATGGTCCACAATCTCTTTTCCCAAGCTCTTTCATCATCCAATTGGCACTTCTTGGACTCCATGGAACTTATGCATCCAGATTGCGAGCGACAAGAGAAGGGATGTGGAGGAGAGAGGGAAGAGACATCCCATGCGCTTGAAGAGGGCAGAATTAAGATCCTTGAGGAAGACAATAGGGATATCTTGGAAGAGCTTTGAGGGAACGAGCTCCAATACTAGATCTCCTCTCTCTCGTTGCCGCTTTTCCAGTAGACACGCGCTCGAAGGCCAGTTCTGGAAGGTTACGCCGCCGTCGGTTTTACCTGGTTGTAGAAGAGTAACGTGATGGTTTCTAGTAACCGCGAAATCATGAGGGGCGCGCAGTCACGCAGTCTTCTTGGCGAAGAGCTACGTACACAGTCCTCCTAGGGGAGTGACCGCTTCGTCGTCAATCATCAAACGGCCAGCCCGCCCGCCAAATCTCCTTCTCCTTCTCGGCCCTCGCATACATGTCGATGACTTGTTCCTTGATCTGCCGCAGCGCATCGCGAGTCTCCTCGTACTGATCGTTCCGAACTATCCCCCTTTCCGGAAACAGCTCGCCCAAGCTCTCTTGGACTTGACGCATGGCTTCGATGCCACGCAGCGCTCCATGACATCAGCCTCTATTTCTGCTCTTTCTTCATTGGAGAATCGGAATGGGAACGGCGCAGCTCCGCGTGCGCACACACCGGGAAGCTCGGCCCATGTTTTTTCCAACTCTAGCACCTGAGCTAGATAGGTCGCTTCACCATCGACTAGGAGATTTCGAGCGAGCAACAGAAGATCGAAGCTTGGAGTTTCCTGAAAAGCCATCGCACGGTAGAGGCAAGGGTTCTGCCTGTGAAGAATTGCCTTGTAGAGAGTGGAGAGAGACTGTTTTAGAAACAGTGCTTTGGCTTCCTTCTGGGCTGCTGGATCGAGCTGCGCTAGATTCTCCGGCAGACGGGGACGCTCAAGCCCGAATGTGGGCGGGCCATCGTAGTCCAGAAAATAAGGTTGACGAGCATGCTCAAACAGAGGGGCGAGCTCTGCTGACTGCCAGTCTATTATTCCAATCACGTCGGTGGGGTTTTTAGGATTCACGAAAATGTTCTCGATATGGAGGTCGTCGTGCCATAGACAAGAAGATTGAATTGATTGATCCGTTGGGAGGAGATATTTGATCATTGCAAGATAACACTGTAGAGCCTTGAGCTTCTTTTCCTGGGTAGGTTGATATGTCCCTGGGCCGCATAGAGTCACTGGTGATCTCGGCAATCGAGGGAGGCTCCGCACACAAGTGATTTCTCGATGGGCAATCGCCGATTCGTAATCTTCTAAAGAGTTCTCTAGAACCCTGTTACTTATGTGGGCGGTAGACGCTGGCCATAAAACTTACATGGGCCCCTATCGAATTCAACATTTGACCTTCCATCATCACTAAAGCCCCGAGCTGTCGAGGGTCCGACGGCAAATTTAAGATCCGTTACTGTGATATCGTGGTGATTGGTATATGAGAGGCTCTGGGTAGATCCATCCAGATCCTCAGGGTAGTAGAGGCTGCCGAACTGGTTGAACGAAACTGACATCCAGGCTTTCTGGTATCGAGCGATAGCCTTAGCAATAGTGAGGCGGTCTTCAATTCCCATATCTGCCCACAGGATACTGAGTTGGATACCAGGCAGCTTCTCCATAATGATATACTCAGCACCAACGACATTGTCTTGAGCTCTGGAGCTCCATGCATAGACTTTCGGGACAGGGGTATCTAGAATCTTCCGCATCTACAGAATTTCAACTTCGTCACTAGCGGAAGAGCTCGACGAGACATACAAATTCCATCGTTGCCACCTCGCTCGCTGTCGTCAAATGAGGTCGTCCAGCATTGGGATTGGGAATTTTGGCAACAGCCTGAGTACCATCATCCATCGTCAAAAGCAAGACTTTGTTGTACATCCCATCAGGATACTTTTCAATGCTAATGCAGAATTTCGAGCCTACAGCTTCTGCCGCAAGACGAGCCAACTCGTCCAAATCGAAGCGAACGTATCGTTGAGACATTTCATACTGTTCATCAGCAACGAAGCGGCCTCGTGTAAAACGAAAGTAGTCTCCATTGTGACAATCATCGCGTCGATAGGGGCGACTGATTGGTTGAGATTTCGAGCACTCGTTGGAAACCAAGCTGTGAGAGGTCTGCCGCATTGAGGGCGAGGTTACTGTTGCCATCAAACCCTCAGTCGTTGCGGTACGGGAGCGATGGAATTGTAGTACCCTTGGCCATCTTCCACATATATCGAGGCGACGTCCGGTGATCATGGCCGGGTTGTATACTCCAAAGCTCGAGCTTTGGAGTAGATCCTTGTCAATTAGTCCGCTAAAAGCAATCGAGTTAATGAAAGCGTACTAACCGCTTCACCGCATACCAATCGGACCTGTCAGGGCACTGTGTGGCCTGAAAACCACCGTCCTTTGCGCAATCTGGTTGGAAGGCGTGACCTAAACCTCCTCATTAGCTAGTCATATACAGCTTAGTCTTGCTTGGCCTGGTGGATAAACCCTCTGTGAGAGCCTTCTTAGAATCGACATCTCTTGCTACCCATAGAGCTGTGCCCATTGAACTAATCTTCTAGAGTACTCCTAAGAAGACTGGTGAAAGAGCTAACTTGATATGGTTCCGTGCGCTAGCGACGGGAGTGGCCGAGCATGAGTCTTGGCAGAAATCGAGAAATTGACTTCTTTCAATCGAAACGTCATGATGGAGATCTGGGGATTGCACAGATTTATCACTTGCACCATCTATCTCTTCATACATATTGGTCACTAATATCGACAATGTCACCCACTTAGCACCTCGAAGCAACCCTGCCAGCATGAAAGCCACCCCCAGACTCCTGCTCCTCCGCCCTTCCTCCGCCATCCGCCCCCCATCCGCATCCCTCCCCCAGACCCACTCCGCCCTCACACCCCCTCCAAAACCCTCAAGACCAATACGAACTTTTGTCTCCAACCCCCTCACGCCCCTGCAAACCCTCACCGCCACCCGCATCCTCCCCTACCACGCCGCGCCCCTGTATAACCTCATCGCCGACATCGCCGCCTACCCCGAATTCATTCCCTACTGCACCTCGAGCTCCATAACCTCCCACTCCGCCCCGGACGTCACCCACAAGAAGAATTGGCCCCGCACCGCAGACCTCCGCATCGGCTACGGTCCCTACGACGAACTGTTCCGCAGCGCGGTCTACTGCCTACCTCATACCGTTTTGGAAGCAGTAGCTGGAGACGCGGAGCCGACGATACCGAAGAGTCAATTGGCTCATTACTACGAGGATCCGGAACATGAATATGATGCGGAGAAGTCGGCGGGGAACAGGTCGATTTTTACGTCGTTGTTGACAAGGTGGATGTTCAAGGAGTTCCCGTTTAAGCCTGCCCCGCCGGACGGTAAGACGCCGCAGGAAGGAAATGCTAGCACGCCGAGTAGTCCGAGGACGGAGGTCAATCTGGTTCTGGAGGTGCGGTTCGCGAGTGCGGTGTATAGCGCGTTGAGCCAGGCTGCGGCGCCGAAGGTGGCAGGGATGATGATTGAGGCATTCGAGAAAAGGGCGGCTGTGGTACTGGGACCGGGGCACGGACCACGGAGTAGGGCAGAGGAGGATGCTTCGAAGAGGAGTGCCATGGAGGGGGTTACCAGGGGCAAAAACCAAATAATGTGATAGAGATGAAAGGGATTGTAAAAAGCAGCATAGCATTGCCCAGGGGTGCAAGAGATAAGGCGTCCAGCAGCTACCACCGCTGGCGTTATCGGCGAGGGCATAGGCTTAGAAGGACTTGAGTCCAGCTTTCGCTAAATCAAACATAGATCGGTTGCTTTCGAATGGCATGGCCTTGAACAACAATTCCCGTTCATCTCAACACCATGCGTTACACTCGATCCAAGGAATATATCGTTGACAGCAAGTCATGAACTCTCTAAAAATGCGGCAGAAACTGTGACCACGGTACAACCTCGAAGCAACCAGATGGTAGGAGACGAAGACTTATCACAATCTCGACAATGACAATGACACGCGCAGACATATATAGAAACCCTGGTATGAAAAACAAGAGATTACTAGGCCACCGTAGCTTATACCCGCCAAGATTCGTAAGTGCCGACGTCGTGTAGCCGTCTGCGACAATACTAACAGTCTCGGCAAAACTTCCTATTGCAAGTATGATACCCATAGAAATGCAGGTCCACCGCCACAGCATTTGTTCTTGTCTGGTGGGGAAATCGAAGTTCCATCCAATCAAGTGGAGGAGAGAAAAACTCGCAGTTGGAATTGCGGCGATGAGGACGATGCGCAGGCTGTGAAGTCTGGAGTCGCGATCGTTTGGAATGCGTGGGAGTGGCCGTTCCTGAACACCCCAGCAGCTGGCGAAGGGCATTTGACTTGAAGTGTAGAGGTCCGATTCGACAAAATCGAGGGGTGTGTCTTGAAATGGAACTCTAGCCGTGTCTCCTGCCTTCACAAGGATTTCAGCGATGGAGCATTCGAGCTTTAGATTCGTGGGTGTCTCGACGTTCAGGGGCTTGTTAAACCAAAACAACAGCGCTGCTCCGGTACAGGTAATGAGAGCTACTGTAGACAGTTCCAACAGTGTGACTGGGAGGTGCTGAATTCCACGTGCTACTACTTGTGCCACAAGCCAAGCTACCTGGAAGCCTGCGACTGTTTTCGCGAACAAGTCTGCTTTGCTCTTGTCCCAGATCTCCTTCTTAGTGATATTTGGCACTGGTAGATAGCCTTGCTGGACAAGATAATGGACCTGCTTTGCAGTAATAGGAAATGATGTACAGTCTGGCGGATGGAGCAAAAATCCTCCCATGTCGGCGTAGAATGCGTGTACCATCGTCCAGTCTTGGTAGCCCAAGGAATGCATGTCGGCAACGGATCTTTGGGCTGAAGCCCATTGCCCGCACGCGAAAAGCATGACTAGCTCGGGTGACAGGAGTGCAAGCATAAGCCACCTTGCCCTTCGCAGAAACAAAGTCCAGAGGTCATCAGTCTTCGCCGGAACATTAAGGTGCAACATAACCCAACAGCATATAGCCAGAGTCGTGATACAGCTCCAGATTATATCGATGGTCCCACGCTGATTCGGCGAATCCATCCAGCCTTGCATGATTCGTTCGCCATTTCTCGAGGCGTTGTAGTTCTGTATAGAAGTAGAAAAAGTATGTATATAAGTAGGATGGGCCATAATGTTAGTGTTCTATATATAGGGCGAAAAAAGACAAAAAGTAGTTTACACCGTTTTGTGATTTAGAAAGGTTGGAAACTTCTTGACTTCAATGTAGAAGTATATAGTATTTATTTGATGACCTCGCTGAGGTTGAGCGGTCGCTGTTTCAAGTGGGAGATGTTGAGCGTTCAATGATAGGACCCCTCGGACGAAGCCTGTAGGGCGCTAGCCTGTAATGGATTGCAAGCGCTAACGTGACACAAGCAGTTGCTCGCTTGCATACTTGGCAAATAAATCATTGGCTGGATATTCTCGGATGAGTTCAATTGCTACGGAGTAGAGCGTTTGCAATTCCACTTACTATTCTGGTAGAACGCATGCTTGCTCACGCACGAGCATTCAACCGTTGTAGCACCTTATCGACATAGGGAATGCTCGTGATTGCTGCTTTTCCCAACGATCGATAACTCAAAATAGAAAATACCAACAGAAGGAGACGGGTCAAAGCAAGCATTAGATTCAGCATGGAAGGCAAGCCAATTATGTAAAGGCCGTCTGTAATATTGCTCGCCCTAGGATTGCGGTCATTAGTGCAACCCGAAGGGGCAGCCACCCCGTTTTTGGGAGACTAGTCGTTTGTAATCGTCGTCCATGGTTTTGATACCTTTCCCCCTTAATGCTCTCGGCCCAATTTCAGTATGAGTCCAGCCCTCTGGAAGATATTTGTTTCCATCATCGCCTGGTACTTTGCGACCCATAATGCGAGTTATCCACGACCTTGGGCCCCAGCGCGGTAAGAAAGTTGGTTTCACATACCATGGATAGGACAAATACTCGACGGCATTGTAACGTCCAGTTGACGGATCTGGTCCCGAAGGAATGTAGTGCTTCCTCATTATTTCGGGGCGAGGAAGGGCGAAATAGCGGAGAAGTAACTTTCGGACCAGAATTATACCACTGATGATGGTGTGATACGCCTGAGGAGATTCAGGATACCTGTAACGCAATTAGCTATGCTGAGATATGCTACGTTGTCAAACCCACATCATGGCCTTTCGTAATCTTTCCCCTAGGATGACAGAAACGACTTTCTTGCAAGGACCTAGCGACCTCGTTGGAACATTGAGGCATATGATCTCCAAATGAGAATCAGCTAGTTGTTTGTTAGTAACAGCAGGGACCATGTTTGCCTCCTCATATTTCAAGCTCCACGCTTCCACCTCGTGCAGCCACTCTAGCCCGTCCTTCCACCCAGGTACAGATGAAGGCAGATTTGAGTATGATATATCCATAGCATCGCCCATGCTCTTCCAGTAGGTACCGCAAGCACAAAGTTCTAGCTCTGTCAACTCTCGCCACTCATACTTTCCGACCCATCTCGCCGGCTCCAAAGCGAATAAGCTTAGGGCGTATAGCATATCATCATTTGTGATCTTTCCAGCCTTTTTATATCCCGCGTGAAGGAAGTTCATGCGACCTATGGCTTGGATGGCTCTCTCGGATGTTGGCTCGTTAAGTGCGAACTCTAGCAGCAGGACTCCAGTGTCCGCAATTCGTTTGGAAGCCGTCTCGACATTTGAAAGCTGCCCGGTAGTAACAAGGAGGGATGATACGCTTGGGATGCCGTATGTCTGTGGCTTGACAGTAAGCAGATATTGGCCTCAGCTGTACAAAAGAGCATCTGGGCTTCTTGCCTTGAAAAGGGCGAAAATGATCGAGAAACCAAAGAACTTTGGAAACTCTAACTCCGTCAAATCTTTCAATATAGCCTGGGCATCATTTGTAGTCATGCGGCAGAAGGATACCCTGCCAGCAGGACTGAACCTCCTCTCCAGACTCTTCGCCCTTCGGTCTCGGAGGCAATGAACAAGCAAAATGTAGACGAGCAGGGCGGGTAGCAAAAGACACTTCCATTGTTGCGACAAGGTGATTATAGATAAGGGCAGCTGCATGTCTGTTGCGGACGCAGTTCGAGGATCATTCCCCGCCACATTATTACGGAGGTTCACAGGTTGAAAGTCCTGGGCGCTAAGCACTTTTGGGCTCGGGCGCCCCTAATCAGACCCAATGGAAGTCCCTAAAGAGATGATTCCTGGTACCCCATTATCACCTCGTGGGGTAGTAAGTCACACCCTGCCCGGGAATTACCCGGAAAGCACACCCGGGGGGCAAGAGCCGGGCCAGGGTCGAGGGGGTGTGACTTACTACCCCACGAGGTGATAAGGTACCTAGGGACGTCTTCCGAAAACAGGGTTAGGGCTGGAACTAGCGCTGCTCAGGACTTTGCGTGCCAACCTCCTGTGCTCCGTATATAATATTGGTCATTGCGCGTCCTCCAAACGCGCCATTGCTAACTTCACAGCAATACGATGGTCTCAAATTGTAAGACAAGAGCATACACAAAGTTCTAGGCGGTGCAGTCCAACTGGGACTGTTCTGGCCTACGACAGACCCTTATTCAAAGCCGGGTTTCCTCGTGTCTGCGATCAACAATAGAAAGAAATCAATCGGATCTGACCTTTCAGATGCTAGGCCAAAGGGGTCTTGGCCTGACATTCCAGACCCTCCATACAATGTCATAGTCCTTTTCTTGGAAGGCTTTGTCTCGGGAACTGGCTTGAAGCTCAGGTTGTCTGGTCTTGAGTCCAGACCCTGTCAGAGATTTGAGTCCAAGAAAGGTCAAGGTAACCGGTCCTTGGGCTCTGGGCGACTACTGTTCCACCCTTCCTGCCTTCAGTTGTGATCTTCAATGAGGCATATCGCTCTGCGAACCTTTGCCACATTCAGCTGTCTATGGGGTGTGTCAAACAGAACAAGGAGCCTTCAATGAGGAGCTGCAAGACTTCAGAGGTCCAAATCTACAGAATGAGACAAGTCTTGTCGTTGCTTTTGGTACAACCTTTGCTGGCACGGTGATCTTTTTTCTGTTTCCTATTCATACACGTCTTTATCGCAGTAGGACATGTCTTCAGCATGGGGGCTGGGTCCCCTCATAAAGCTTTGTGCTTTTCGCAACTGCTCGTCATTCAGTTTGATTCTGCATAGAAATGATCACGTATTGCGAATTTTATACCCTTTGCATTGTCAATCCGCTCTGAGCAGTTTCTCCTCTGATGCTTGTTCTTGTTCCTCTCACCGTCTGCATACTGCTTCAACGAAGAAACCGTTCGATCGCAGCCTTAGGACCTCGAAGCAACTTTCAACGCATTCCCCAACAAATTCCCACCCACTTACGTCAAGATTCAAATACCAATGGCCAACAGGAGCCATGTCAGACTTCTCCCCTATGGATGATGGATTGGAGTATCAGGCAGACTCATCTGAGAATGATGAAATGGAGTATCAGCCAAACCCGTTTGAGGAAGCTGGATCGGAGAGCCAGCCAACCTCATCATCCGAGGGAGATGAATCGGACGATGAATCGGACGATGAATCGGACGATGAACCTCGTCGACCACATGAATCCAACAACAGTATCAGAATTCACCAAAAATCTATTGCTTTGAGCCAGTGTCATCTCAGGGCCGACACGGACCTCAAATCCGGGACGGTAATCAGTATAGGACAGACGCTGGAGCTTCATGATGGTAGCAGCTTCCTGACGGTCACGGAGCTCAGGAGGTTCAAGAATGGTGGTCTGATGTTCTTTGGCTATCTCTTTAAACGTGTCGAAGAATTCCCAGATTATTTGCCAGTGACATCTAGTCGTACCGAGTTGGTCTGGCTTTGCGAAGCAACAGAGCACGATCCCAAGCCAGGAGGCTACTTGAGGTCCGCTAGGAGTCAAGATGTGCTCCGCATCCGACATTTAGTCCCCACGAATTCAGATTCTGTTTCCGAGTCGTTCCCTCAGCTTGGAGCTGTAGGAACGACCACGAATACAAAGCCCCTGTTCTTTCAATGGAGACTAGTGGCTGAGCTCTCAAAGCCGAATGTTACGAGAGGACCGAGAAGCTTCAGTTCAGCTATGAAAGGAACCCAAGGACAGCCGAAATCCTTCGTAGCGTTGTCTAGCCAGGAGCCTCTTCTTGGGGGTATTGCGACCATCGATTTTTGCAATTCTCATCACCACCTCGACAGTGATCTGCCAAAACCTAGCTCAGATGACGGTTCATCCCAGCCCAAAATGCATGCGCACGCCATAGGGGGGAATCCCGCAACAGAAAAAGAGCATTGCAAAAATGTATTGGCCCCAACTACCAACGGCAACAGGACTTCCATAGGTAAGCGCAGCCCTGCTATACACAAGCCTTCAGATCATCTTGCCGAGAGCCTCGATCATATGCTCAAAATCTCACCGCCCCGAAGAAGAGTATCGGGACAAGGCATTGAACCACGGATCTACACGTTTGCGGACGGATTCTGCGGTGCTGGAGGTATGTCCAAAGGTGCAGAAAACGCCGGGCTTTTGATCGTGTGGGCTTTCGACCAAGATGCAGACGCGATCAAAACATATTCTCTGAATCATGGCAAAGATTCATGTAAGCAAATGTCAGCTGAGACTTTTCTCGAATCTACAAACGCATACGGAACATCGGAAGTGGACGTTCTTCACGTTTCGCCCCCATGCCAAGGTTTCACACTGGCTTGTAGAGGTCTTCCAAGGAATGGAAAAAAAGACAACGAATGCATGACCTACGTCGGCAAGATCGTGAAGAAAGTGAACCCAAGGATCGTGACCTTTGAACAAGTGCGAGAAGTCCTCTCCAAAGACCAGGGATATTTCAAATCAATGGTACTCGATTTGACTTCCATTGGCTACAGCATCAGCTGGAGAATACTCGAATGCGCCGACTTTGGTGTGCCTCAGCGGCGGAGACGCCTGTTCGTAATAGCCTCTCGGTCAGTCACATCCAAGTCCAGCCGATTGTCTGCAAAAGACATCTACTGACACGGCATCCACGGCACCCTCAGCCGAGGAGAAGTACTCCCCGACTTTCCCAAACCCACACATTCGCACCACGCTTATTGCGACGAGTCGCGCTTGCAGCCGTGGCAGTCTTTCGCAGGCGCTATACGTGTGCACACCGAGGGAAGCAGCCTGCCTGCAAGGCTTCCCCACTGATTACGTGTTCTGTGGCGATTTGCCCGCTACCAAACGGCAGGTGGTCAATGCCGTACCGCCGCCCATAGGCAAAGCCATCCTGGAAAAGGTCAAGAGATCGCTGGTGGAGACTGATGCGTCGAGGAGTTCGTGAAATCGGAGTCGTTGGGTCGCTTTGCATAATGGGCCAGTAGTCTGCCGGTTTGACGTTTCTGGGGGTTTCTGGCGTTCCTGAAATATTGGCACCTAATTCTGTCATCTCCTTCGTGTATGCTTGGACCAAGATTTCGGTTGTCTCTGAATTTAAATGATTGTATCTGGGGTATGTCTCGGGTACGAGAATATTGGGTTCGAGTGTATGTCTAGGGGTACGTGGCCCTTATTCTTCTTAGAAGGCCCCGGGTCTACATAGATAGAAACCAAGACTTGGTGACTCCCATGATCGTTCCAGTGCTTGTGACTTTTCTGGTGTCACTGAACAACAGGCACAAAGGATTTGGAAAATGAAATTCTGCCAGCATATCGATCAAATGTTCTAAGTCTCCTGATAGGATTAAATAGTTGTAATCGACAGGATGCATCAGAAAGGAATCAAAGGTGTAGAGTTTGAAAATACGCTATACAACGTCTCATAAGTAACTACTCAAAGGCGGGAACAGCACCTGCGTCCCCTTGCCAATCTCATACTTCGGCTCCCCGTAATCCTGATCCGCCCCCAGGCTTGCATTCGCCCACATCCGCGCATCTTCAGCGACACCCAGCATGTCCAGAAGCTGCGCCATCTTTGCCGGCATGTACGGCTGAAGCAGTATACCGCAGATCCGGAGCGATTCCGCGCAAAGGTAGATGATGCGGTCTACTTGCTCTTGCTTGTCAGGCTCGCCAAGATCCCAAGGCGCGCTGGATTGCATGTATGCATTTGTCTGCAAAAGGGTCAGTCTGGGACTGGAGGCGCGGAGAAAAACCACAAACCTGATAGACTGTCTGCATAATTGCCTGCAGCCCCTGTCGAGTGTCTAGCTGTTGCATACATTGCCCCACCTGATATCTTAATTTGTTTAGGCGAAAGGTGAGCTCCTCGTCGAGCTGTTTGATGTTTTTATCGCCGTTTTTCACCGCTCGCCTTACATTCCAGCCGTTACCTCGAGTGACGCGGCTAACTAAATTGCCAAGTCCCCTTTGAAGTCCGCTTTGATACCGTGCTATAATGAACGAGTTATCGTAGCTGGAGTCGTCCTTGATGCCACCATCAAAGGCGAGGTAGTAGCGCATGCAGTCAACGCCGAAACGATCGAGGGCGAAAAAAGGATTCACCACCATGCCTGTAGATTTAGACATCTTCTCATTCCCGAGGGTCCAATGCGCATGGGTTAATATCTGCTTGGGCAGAGGAAGGTCGAGAGCCATGAGAAACGCTGGCCAGTAAATGCAATGAAATCGGACTATATCTTTCCCTATTACGTGGCAGTCCGCAGGCCAACCAGCGGCGCTCTCTTGACCTGGAATCTGGAAAGGATAATTGGCCTTGGTGAGGTAATTTATCAAGGCATCAAGCCAGACATAGATGGTCTGGGTTGGGTCGTCTGGCACTGGAATGCCCCAGCTCAATCTTTCTGACGGGCGAGAGATGGAAAGATCTTGGAGACCGTTCGCAATTTCATTCTGAACTTCTTTCATCCTTGTCAAGGGGACAATCTTATGGTCAGTATTTGAGTAATACTCCTGAAGCCTTGCCTCGAAAGCCGACAAGCGAAAATGGTAGTTGTTCTCTGATGTCCATTCTACCTCCTTTCCGGTCTCTTTCGACGCCTGCAAGGGCTTAGCTTTTATTAATCATATCGCAGGGTATGATCATACCGTAAATTTTCGTCCGGTGGCCGGATCGAGAGCAAGCTGTACGGCGGACTGTGGATAAAATGTCTCATCGCTGACCGAATACCATCCCTCATGTTTCTTGGCATAAATCCAACCTCGTTGACTGAGCAGTAGCTTCACGATTGTCAGCCGGTGCATGTCAATCCTTGGCAATGGTACAGACCCAAAAATGCTGTACAGCAAACCTATGATCAGGCTCGGAAGTCCGTATGAAATGATTATAATCGATATTTGCTTCGTTCGCTAAGGCCTGCAGAACTTTAATTCGTTTATAAAGAACCAGTTTCTTAAAGCGAACCGACCTGAAATGGCTTGTAGGCCTCGTCGCAAAATGCTCGCACTTCTTGTCCTGCCTTTGCAGCTGCCCGTTGCACCTATTGACAACATGAGCCGTGGCCCCACTGGTTACAATGAATCCTCCAGCACACTTTCATTCCGTGTTCGTCTGTCCCCGTAACGAGTATAGATTTTCTACCTAACAAAACATGCCATCTCTTCAGTATGTCCGTCAGAACGAGTGTGTAAAGATGGCCAACATGAGGCGCTGTAGGATATGTCAGCGCCCTTGTAACCTCTTTCTCAAGCCTGTGAAGCTTTACCCGCATTAACGTAGAATATGGGGCTTGTGATATAGTAGGGTTTCTCTTCGAATGCAGTCTCCCTTGGCGCGAAGGAGTGCCAACGAATTTTGGCTTGGATAACGCATCTCTGGCATACCCATCCTCGAGATTGTCTTAATGGCTTAGCTATCAGAGCGTTGGCGAGCCTTGATCTCATAGTACCCTACTGTTTCCTCGCCCTAAAGCGCGAAGATCTCAGGATCTCAAAGTCGCGCTTACTCGTAGGCGCTAGGTGCGCGTCTTACCGCTTAGCACTAAAGCTTGCTACTTATAGCTCTTCCGAGGGTTCAATGCTCAAAGGTTCGCTTTGTCTTTTTGTCTCCCTCCTCAGTGTAGACAGGGCATTTCTTGGAAATCGCTGCGGGATCAATCAATACTAATAAAATCTCCCTCCATCCTCCGCAATCATGGCTACATTGACTGCTGATACAGCTACAAAAATCTCTACGGAAGGTTTGTCAGAATGTTCGGACCTTCGCGATGCCTTATTCCACCGACTAAAGATCGTCTCAGCTGCCGGACTCTTTGTTGACACGTACTATCCCACCCTCAGCTCCTCACGAGCCGACATAGCCTCGTTTTACATGCCTGTGTCCGCCATGCCGGACGGAAAACCACTACCTGTAATCGTCTACAATGGGAATATTATACCAGACCCGACAGCGATGCAGAAGCTGTTCCAAGAACAAATGCCAGAAGCTCGCTATGAAGTCCAGGACTACGACTGTCAGGTTTTGAATCCGCACTACATTGCGGAAGGGACTCAAGGTAGCTCGCCATCATCCGGGAAGAATATGACGATACTGGTGACTGTCAGTGGTCAGGTCAGATTCGGGCAACCCCGTGCAGCATCTATGAGGGGATTTAGTGAAAGTTTTGTGCTCATACCAAATCCGGCTGCGACTGCGAACACTCGAGGGAAGCATATTAAGGCATGGTTGATTCAGAGTCAGAATTTTAGGCTTGTGGTATGATTGTGGAAGCCAAAGGATGCATGAGCTAGGACAGTCAAAAGTCTCTTGAAACTCCAAATGAACATTTGCTGGTACATGTGTGCAGCGGGTCCCAAGGATGAGTCCATGGAAGCGATTAGAACGAAGCATCAAGTGAGTTTCTTGATGAAAGTCCGAGTGTACCGCCTAACATTCAACGCTGCCAGAGTCAATGCTTCTCTGGGTATTGAGAATGATTCCCAGTGCCGGAATCACGGCACGCAACAAAAACGCCAAGCAGTAATCCAATTCCGATTCAAGAGCGTGGTGGTGGTCTCATGTTCGCCCTCACGCGCTCTAGAAGATCCTCTCTGGTAGCCTTCTTATTAGGAAGGAGTCCTCTCTTCAAGGGACCACAATTAGCGTTTGCGCGGTAAATATGGCGAAGACAGACTAAATCAGGAAGAAAGCTCTAACCACTTCCAACCACCGCTTGAGCTCTGAGTCTGCCCACTTTGATGGATCTGGCGATGGTGTCATTTCATGCCGACTGATGTATTATTTACTTAGCATCCTTACCTCCAACGGGATCCTTTTCCCCAGGAAACATTTCACCACCCCAGATAGACCATGCTGATACTGCGGTGACTATGCCTGCGAACGCTACTATGGCGTTAATTTCAAGTTGATGTGACTCTACCCTTGCAAAAACGTACCAAAAAAGGCATTGCGCGACTGCATTGCTCTGTCAAGTGGCGTAGGCATATTGAGACTTTACTATTGAGCAACCCTGATCCGTGGTTTCTGGCGTCGACCGTTCCGTAAAGTATGGTATAACCTTTCAAACAAACAGAGGACAATGAAAGAACGGATTGATCGACGGCTTTGACCAAACCTACAGAATCTTGATGCCTTGGAAGCGCGGCTGAGCCACGTGGCGTTAAGCTTCCGCCGCCGAGGACCATCTCTCCTCGCTTAAGCCTCCCACCAAAATTCCATCTCAAAATCAAAAGACGACGACAACGACGCACCAACGACGATACCGCCAATCCCCGTCATCACACCAGTCCGCCCACCATGCCTCGCGAAGTATCAGATATCAAGCAATTCATTGAGATCTGCCGACGCAAGGATGCCAAATGTAAATCCCCCCCCGTACAACCTCCGACACCAACTGCTCGAAAGGGCGACGGGCATGCTGACTCCGGGTCCCCAACAGCCGGGCACATAAAGCGCAACGCCCACCAGATCAAGTTCAAGGTCCGATGTCACCGCTTTCTGTACACGCTGGTGTTGAAGGATTCGGAGAAGGCGGACAAGTTGAAGCAGAGTTTACCTCCATGTACGTGAACATCGCGCGAGCAGAATACGAGGACGCTGGAGCGGTGGAAGACACAGAGCGTTCAACGGTACCGTGGAGAGTTCTACGGGGGGCTGACTGGCTTGATTGTTACAGCACTTACGATGACGGACGTGCCGAAGAAGAACAAGAAGGGGAAGAGGGTCGCATGAGAGGCTTGAGGAGAAAATGCTTGGATGATCTTACGGTGGGCTCGGTCTGCATGAGCTTAGGGGACAGCATCTGAAGGGCATGACGTGCAAGCAATCGTAGCAATCGATGAACCCATGCAACCAAACGAGGAATATCAAGCGTCTTCATGCATAGACCAACAGCTGTCTCTTGTGGGGATGGGACATTTCCGTGCATCAGCGTCCGTTGACGATTTGGTTTCCGATTCGCTCTTTTACCTCGCCCATCTCCTTTCTAGCAGCAAGCACCGAGATCCTTCGCTCATCATCATCATCATCATCATCATCTCTTCGGACTACACAATCGACATGATATCATATCCTTCGTTCCTGTGACCTTTCGTTCAGGGTGGTATCCCCTCTATGCTTCTCATCAATTTGCTTTCCTTTCTGCGAGGGTCAGTCTGCAGAGGAGCATGTAGAATCACAGGCTGAGCTTGCGGAAGACAAATTGTTGCCTGTTTCAAGCTTGCTGTTGGTGCTAGTCCATCAAGGACGGGCTTTGGGGAGCCCGATGATTAGAAGGCTCTGAGGGTTTATGATCTCGTCATGTCTCATTGAAAATTTCAAACTTCACAGCTTCAACTTCCAGTGTGTCCATGTCTAGTAAAATGACTTCTCCCGTCTCTTTGAATTTCGGCACAGCGATCAGTCGTACTGACTGTCCTGCTGGGCCGTCAATGATGGCCGTTTCGAAGGCTGGCTGGCTGCCTACGAAATAGACGTGCGGACATTCTTCGATGACGAATTGGTCTTTATCCTGAAAAGGGTAGCACCCTGTTTTTTCACCCTTCAGCATCAGCGTCTCATGACTCATGTGGAAACTTACACAACGTATCTGGCGCAGTAGGAGCTCCACATCTCCATCTTAGGAGATTTTCCATCATCTCCAACCGCTCGTCTCCCTCTACATATTTGAAAATATCATCAATTGGTTGGCCTCCATTTCCCATCATCCTCCAGCCATCTACATCGCCTTCCCACGGATTCGTGACGCTATCAAACCATCCTGGCCCCTGCGTTCCTGGCATTGGCGTATAGGCTCTGCTATGCGGAAACATGGCGGAATGTATCGGCTGTTGCGGTAGCGAAACATTTGCTGGGTCACTTGCTCCGGGCAAAAGCGTGATGGGTATGGAGGGTAGAAGAGTGGCCAGGAATTCATCAAGACGCGCGGTCGGGGCGGGGTTGTAGGTGGAAGAGTCGTAGCCGTACTTCTTGCTTGGCTTTTTGTCCGTGAGCTCGTCTCTGGAATGTAACGGCTTGCCTTCAGTGATTGAGTTACCGGCTATAATAAGCCGCGAGATCTTTCCAACCTCTTGCTGTGTCGATTGGCCACATGCTTCGCCCAGGAGGTATTCCATAAAGAGATCCAGAGTCAAGGTATCGCCATCTTCGCCATTGATCTCCAAACCGCTAACTATGGCCACCTTCCCCCCTGCTCTACGCTCTTGTTGCTCCTTGCTTTTCGACTTTCCTCCGCCATCGGCCAAGATAGCTGTGCTGTCATCTCGTTCCCATCGTTGTGGTTGCCGAGGGAGGTCCGGTACTTTCATATCCATAATGTCAAAATCACCATTTGCGTTTTCAGTTCCCATGACTGCTATGATACAACCTGTTACTAGCATAGACATTTGCAAGGGCGCTCCAATTAGCCTTAGCCGCCCGGACTCATCTTCAAGCATAGTTTGATCTTGGCCAGTTGGAGACACATATTTATCACGAGGTGGAGGAGCCGAGATCCAGTGCTAGATGGACGTGAATACTAGAGCGCCTTTCTTGCGAACGAGAACGTACATCTTTGGATATGTCATCTAGGATGTTGGGTTTTAGTGGCATGTCCATGTATACCGTTCCTACAACCCAGCAAAGCTCGCCCTGTCTCACATCCAGAACTTGATCAACGCGCCGGACGCTTTCACCTGCTATCTGGAATGTTCTACATCTCAGAGACTATGTATCTGATGTTTGCCGGGGGAGACCTACCTTTATATCACTCCATGCCTCTGCAGCAATCTCTTCCACAGCGGGCTTCAGCTTCGCTAACCGCAAAAAGTACATATCACCATACTGCTGTTGGTAATGCTTTTGATCACCTTTGGCTAGGTGGAATGATTGAAGAGGATTGTAGGAGGAAGGTTGCCGTTCAATAGTAAGGTAGTCCTCGTCCCTTGTTGCAATTAGCAATTGAAAAAAATTGTATTCACGTAGTGTACAACTTACGAAGGAGGTTGCAATAGAGCGTTCTCATCATCCCCGGCCATTTTGGAGTCTGGAAGGACGGGAGCAGTAATCCGGAATATCTGTGACAATCGATTAAGGTAGGTAAGGTAGGTAGGCAGGAGACGTGACGCGCTTTGACTAATAGGGACTAGATGTAGGGTTTAGATTTAAGACACAGGATGACCGGCCGAGGCCCAGTGAAAGGGGAATCTCAAGGTTAGGAAAGAGCTGGGTATCAGCATGGGAAATGTTTTGGTTGGACAACTTCAGTTTGATGACAGTATTGCAGACCAGTCTTTGCTCATTTCCTAGCACATAATTCATCTATCCTAGAGACTGGCAAAGTGTAGACTAGGTAGGTATGTATGATGGGGAATCGAACCCCTCCTTCTTTGTCTCCACGCGCTTTTACCATACTGTCGCACACTTTTTTCCTAGCACTCACTGCCTGTCGTCTTTTATTTAGACATGGAGAACGCTATTTCTCAGCAAATCGTCGAGGCTCTACAATATTTGCAAGCAAAGGTGCCTTCCAAGCTACACCAGCCTGTCATTGGTATAATATGTGGATCTGGTCTGAATGGTCTGGCCGGAGCTGTATTGCCTGAGCCACGATTTGAAATTCCATACGCGGATATTCCCCATTTCCCACTAAGTACAGGTATGGGCTGAACGTATCAGGGAATACAAATTGCGTAACGTGCTGAACTGGGATAGTCCATGGCCATGCTGGCAAGCTTCTATTTGGAGTATTCGAGCCCGAGACCTTACCGGTTGTTTTGATGGTTGGCAGGGCTCAGTTCGTTGCTATTTCTTTCCATTCCCTTGCTCAAAGAAGTGACCCTTTCTGACGTTTGAGTAGCTTTTATGAAGGGCACTCAATTCAGAGCATTACAATCCCTGTCCGGCTGATGAAGCGACTGGGCGTAGAGACGATCATTGGTGAGGAGGCCTGTAAAAGTGTGTCTGTAAATATTGATAGATCGTCCAAGTTACCAGTCACCAATGCCGCTGGTGGCTTGAATGAGGATTATGCAGTGGGAGACCTCATGGTCTTGAACGACGTGAGGCTCAACCATCTTCCTTATACCCCCATCTAACCAAGATAAGCATATCAACCTTGCTGGCCTTGCTGGCATCCACCCGCTGCGTGGGCCAAACGCGGATGACTTTGGAGTCCGTTTTCCGGCTTTGTCGGATGGTTATGACCTCGATCTGAGAAGGCGAGCGCACTACTTATGGAAAGAATTGAATCGCGACGCAGGGAGCACCAGGCGCCTACACGAGGGCACCTATGCTTTTGTCGGCGGTCCTAGGTAACACTGACTTCACACTAATGACACCTCTCTGTGGCTGATTGATACCAGTTATGAGACGAGAGCTGAATGTCGCATCTTGCGTAGATTTGGAGCCGATGTAGTCGGGATGTCGACCGTTCCAGAGATTATTGTCGCACGGCACTGCGACATGAGAGTACTAGCAATCAGCCTTGTGACTAACAAGTCGTTGCTTGAAGCCGGACCACGAGGTGATGACGTTCAGATCCAGGGCTCTAGTCGTCAAGACTTGACGAAAGCTATAGAGAAGGGTAAAGCAAACCATGAAGAGGTGCTAGATGCTGGTGAGAAAGCAGCAAGAGAAGTCCAGGTACAACGAATATCTTCCAGTCATGGCATCACAAGCTAAGTATTCGTGTCCTACAGCAACTGGTAAGCCTGCTGGTGCGAGATATACTTCAAGGATATCATGCACACTGAATGCAAAGAACTCCAGTGGCTTCAACCTGAAGGCCTTTACCTTGATCAGGGCGCTAGAGGGCCCCAAAGCATCCGTTCACCCAGCAACTAAGAGAATTCCAAGGTGACTTTTGAGTCATTGAACGTATCTCTTTAGGATTTGCGTATGCCCCCATATCTCTTCTCCTTCAGGCCCTTGTAGTACGCCTTTTTCCCGCTCGTCTTCGATGCTTGAATTTCGTTGTACTTTTTCTTGAAGCGACCCGTGAATTTCTCATTGGCCAGTACCTCCTCCACAAATGTTCTCTTACGCTCCTTGTTGGTCAGGCGCGAGCTGAAGTACTCCGTTGGGCCTTCGATGATTTGACCTATTTGGGAGAATTTTGGCGTTAAAGCCCTGGTATTGTCGGAACGATAGTGCCTATGTGGATCTAGCACATTACGGAGCTTGAGAAGCTTCAGATCGGATTTTAATTCTGAGCTCAGATTTGTCCGCGGCATGTCAAACCAGCCCGGTCCCGCGTTTGACTTTTCCTGGAAAATGCGTTAATCATGCTTTCTGCCCAAATTGTATATAACGAGCTGTGCTGGTAGAAGGCCATCCGAGTAACTATGATAAGACTCCCAGGAATGCAGAGCGTGTACCCAAGACGGGACCGATGATTTCTGCGTCAAGAAAATTTGAAGGTATTTTTTCGTCATAGGCGGAAACAAGAAAGACACACGAGGTGGCCTACCTTCTCAGTCCTCTCCTTCACCTTGGTGGGATCTTCAACTCGGCGGGCAGTAATCTGCCGATCTTTGTCATTGATGAGTCGGGTTCGATCTGCGCGAGCAATGCCATCCGTCGAGGTTATGTATGGCTGCGCTATAGATCCTGGATCCAGCTTAGGTAATCTAGGCGGAAGGTCAGATTCGCGGCATTGCAAGATGAGCCACCATAGCATACTCGTACGATTTTGTATGTTGTATAGTATGCTTGCTGGTTGGATCCAGTTTTCTCATGCGTTGTTCCGCTCGCTGAAGCAAGCTCTTCACTTCGGAGAGCTCATCTTGGTGCCAACCTTCGCTTTCATGATCATCTGTGAATGCAGGAGTAGCCATGATATGTTCGATCAGTGTGCACCGCCTCGCTTTGGGTAGAGTCAGTTGAATACGTGGTGCCGATGGGACTTTTGTGTGATATCTGCACCCTATATTTCTTGGCACGCTAACGAGCTGGAATACCCGTGTGGCTTCCCTCGCTCCCTCGTTCGCGCCTCTTGATCTCGAAGTGTGATATCCAATATCCATAAAGTACGTTGTTGCGAATAATATTGTTGGTCGCCACAATTGATCACCCGTTCATGTGCGCAGTGCTCGTGACATCTCTTGACTGGGTCCCTTGACCGAGTATGACTGCTGGTCATGTTTCAGACTGAGCGCTGACGGCCCTAAATGACTCTTCTTCAGCCTCAGCCGTGAGAGCCAGCAAGACTACTATCCAACGCCCCTTCTAAGAATTCTGGACCTTTTCCAACATGAAGAGTAGAAAATATCCTCAGTCCCCATCCCCTCTGTCGCCGCGATCATGGCACCAAGAAGTGATACCCTGGGCGTCCACTACGCGAAGAATATGCAGCACTTTGGATGCGGCACCGCAATGTTCCAGCCAATCTCGGCAGGAGATATGCGTCCACCATGCGTCGGTTACCTAGAGAAAGATGGAACTTGGAACCATATCGCCGACGTTACTTGGCAAGAGCTGGACGGAAGCGTGCAAGCTAGTGGTACTGGTGGAGGGTTAGATGTCAGCAGTGGGCATGGATTCAAACCACTCAAGCATGCACCAAAGAAGATGGAGCAGCTGGGCATCGAGTGGAGGCCTCGAACTAGCCAGGGTGTAAGGCAGTGGACTGTAGAAGCAAGTGGAAACACACCGTGAGACTAACTCTCTTCTCCATGGATGCTGGTGAAACTACGGCAGTGCTAGGAATCTCCCATGTGTATCTATGAATGAGTGGGCTGACCCCCTCCCCTCGCAGTAGCACCATTCCTGTCGGTGCTGATGCACACATCAAATACAAATCAAAGGACAGCTTTGGTGCCGTCCTTATCGCCCAAAAACCTATCACTCTAACCTCATACAACGATGAGACTCTGTTCCAATCATGGCTCGGTACTAACAGAGCTCTTCTCTCCGCCTTGCACGGCCCTCAACTTCGACGCTATGGTCTACGCATAATCACTAGGACTTACACGGCTCCAGGCTGTAGTATCAACGCGTGGGAAGATAAGGACAAAGAAGCCAACATGAGCGTCAAAGCGAAAGCGAATATGATGGGCGAGCTAGGAGGCGAATTGGACTGGACAGACAAGTTGACTGATAAGGACTGGAGTCATTACTCTGGCAAAGACAAAGGCGATACGGTGGTGGTGTTCTTTGATGGGATTGAAGTACCTGCCTGGGAGTGGTGGGTGGAAGGCCTCAGGACCAGCATTGGCAAAAGAGGTCCGGCGAAAGAGAGGAGCGCCTCAAGTTCTTCTGACACGCAAAGCGTCAAACATCCATACACTGCGAGTCGCGCACACAGGCATACGGCAGCAGACCAATCTGTGGACGAGCGAGCGCTGCTTACTGAAGATCTTTGGGGCTCCGATACCCCATTGCGGATACACAGTCCACTCAGCGGCCGAAGTCCTTCACGAGGACGGCAAGTGCACTCTGAGAAAGCAGAAAGTCCAAGGAGCGTCTCGACTCCTACAAGGCTGTCCAAGTATCTCGCTTACGATGAAAAACCACCCCTCCCTGCGCAAAGACCTAAAGCTTCACCTGTACCTGATCAGAGGCTCAGCACGATGTCCACCGCTACTTCTAATTCGAGCGCCAGTACCGGAGCGCAAAATCTGAGAGTCAATGGCTACGACACGAGTCCGCCGGCTGCCATGCATAGGGGTGGGCTGCAGAGGAAGACTGGCTCGCCGTCTTTGAGAGTTCCGACCTGAGCTGAACGTCGTTGCTCGGAAATCAGTTCCACGTCAGATATGTTGAGCAAGCATGAGGCGTGGAAACGAGTGGCCCCGCTCCCTTCTAGTTGGCTTTTGTCTTGCTCAGAGGTGTGGGGTCCTTACATTCAGTTTCATCATCTCGCACATGGGCAATCTGGCTCAACGCGTCGTTGGAAAGGATCCTTCGTACGGTGCCTTCGACTGCTCTGTACATGCCCAGACGCGAACCAACATTTTGCGACTGTATCATCGCGTTAGTTCAGAGTTACTCTTCACGGCAGATACTCAATGCTAATCTTATTGATATGGCATGATTGTGTAGGTCCAAGGTACGCGACCATGCTGATTCTGGGAACAGGGGGAATTGAGAAAGCCTTGGTGGCTATCTGGAAGGAATCGACTTTAGGTCTCCCTCGCACGTGTGGACTCAAGCTCGAAGAGGACTACCAACCGTCAATGACTTCTGAAAGGCAAGTAAGGTCTTAAAGCACCCGAAGAAGAGTACAAGTTATAAACAAAGGATTCCAAGACATTGTCCGGCGCCTAGCCGAACCAGACTCCACCTCTCGGCGACTATTGATCCCTACTGCTTCTTCCCTCGAGCCACCAATCGCTCCTCTAATTCCCCAACCGCTTTCGCCCAAACAGCCCTCTCCTTTGCCCCCTTGCCCTTCCCAGAAATCTTCGACTCCAGAAACTCCCCCATCTTCTTCTCCTTTAGACCTTCTCCATAGCAGACCTTCGCGCTCGACTTCACGCCAACGCCTAAAGACGCGATTCCGTCTCCGCTGCGTACCCTGACTTCGAAGACCACCTCCACTTTTGTCCTCATGTCTATCAGAAGTATGAACGAGCGGACGGCCATGACCTCGTCGGAAGTGATTGTAGGCTCCGTGATATAGCTGACGCCCATGACGCGTGCCTGTTCTGCAACGGTCGAAGCGATCTCCCAGCTGCTGCTAACGAAATCTAGCAAGTCCTTGACTTTAGTTTGAGACTGCTGCAAGCATTGTAATTGTGCACGCATGATCTGGAGAAAGAAGCGCTTCTCGGTCGTCAGAGGCTGCGGATGGTACTCGTGGGCATCGGCGATATATGTAAGGCTGATAGGCGAATTCTCGGATTTGGCTGGTGATCCATGTTTTTCGAACGAAGAGGGGGTGAAGAAGAGCTGAAGTGTGCGGTTGTATGTCATGGTGAGCGCTGATTCGGCAGCGGAGACGATGCTCCATCCATGAGAATCTTCGAGAGTAGTGACATTTGCTAAGAACAGTTAGTGAACGTGTAGTAGACAGGAAGTTCATAGTGAAACATACCATGCAATGCTGAAACCTCCGCAAAGCTCCAACCTCGACATTCTGAACGAATCTTTTCTGCTTCCTTAATTTCATTTATGCATTCTTGCTTGCGCTCGACAACATCCGCAAGGCCATCTTCTTGCTCCCGCAGCTGACCTTGCAGGTCTTCGAGTAACTTCTGTTTCGCTTCAAGATCGCGTTCGATCGACATCAAGCTGTCTCTCGCTTCTTTGAGCTCGTTTTGGTCACAGTCGGCCAGCTCAGCCGCCTGCGCTTGCGCAATCGACACTTGCTCCTCTAACCGTTCATGCTCTTCAATTAAGGCCGGCAGCACTGGCTGGATTATCTGCTCCTTCTGGGTTAGGAGCCTATCATCCTCGTCCATGTCCTCGCCAATCTTCAGCAAGCCCTCCTTAAGGCCGTCGAGTAGCTTCATGCGCCATTCATACCACATAGCCTTACTGAGAAGTCTTGCATGTGTCTTGACATTCTTAAATTGATTGTCCATGATGGGCTTGACATCAGGAGGCGCTGACATATACTCGCGGAATAATGGCGGGTTCTCTTCGTAAGTGTCGGCTTCGATCTCTTTGACAATACTGCGACCTTCAGAGATGTAATTCTTCAGCTCCCGGCAAGACTATATGGTATACATTAGCACGCAGAATCTCATTTAGGGAACCATGTGGTGACTTACGTGCTGGTAAAGCTCGAGCATGGGTACAGTACAAGCTCCAGCTACTACACGGCTTTCGAGTTCATTACCGGCTTCGGCATCATCGCCGTCCTCTCCTCCGAGACTTGCCTTCTTAGCACTCTGCTCTAGCAAGACGTTCGGAACGACCGTTTGCCTTCTCTTTGTCGTAGTCAGCTCCATGAAACGAATGCTGGTCATGTTCAAGAAGTCCTGAAGATGGATGCGGTCCTCTCGCTCCATTGGCTCTGCGGTATTTGTTATGCTTGTGTCAAGCTTTTGCTCAAAAGACTGGACTTCGGCTGGACTGCGAGATTCAACATCCTTGAAGCGAGGCTGGTCCTTGGGAGTGGTGTCTGTCTTCAGCGGAGAGACAGTTCCTGAAGGTGTGCTGGCCCGAGCGTTACCCGCAGTCTCTACGAGGCTCAGTCTTGATGATCTGGTGATCCTGCCAGTGGTGGCTGTCTTTGGGGGAGGTGCAGGAAGCTTCACTTTCTTCACTGGACTGCCTTCTCGTCCCCTCAGGCGCTTTGGAGTACCGTCCTCATCCTCGTCATCGTCAAGCTCTGCAGGTCTTTTGCCCAGGAGCCCTTTTGCCGCGCCCACATGCAGGCTTTTGCGGCCGTTGAGTTTCTTCTTCTGTGGTGTGAGGCGCTCGATCATGTCTTTGAGGTTGGCAGTGTAGTCTTTCTCTTGGAGGTCCTGGGTGTCAGCTTCCGCTTCCAGGATGCCGCGTCCGCTCTCTCGGTGCTCGTCTTCTGTACGCTCTTGGTCGAGCTCCTGCTCCATAGATTGAGGGTCTTCAAAACGAACACCAGCATGACTGTGTCCCTGAGCAACAAAAACCTTGGCGTTGTCACCAATAGACCTTCTTCTATCGAGCAAAGCAGTCACACGTGGAGAGCCGAGACCTTCTCGATCAACTCCGAGACCAGATGACCTGCGCCTTCGAGGTTTCAAAATAATGCTCGGAGTAGTAGTGCCAGTAGCCAAGTCCTTGCGAAACAGTGGATTTGGACCGTCTCGCCTGGGAGTCGAGTCTGGTGCATTCTTAGCCTCTTTAATCTCAGCTTTGAAAAGCTTCTTTGGTGATGCAGTTCTCATTGATACGTTCTTTGATGGCGGTGTTTTACCAGGCGTTATTGGGCGCATCATCTGCGGCGTCAATTGTTTCGAAGGAGTATTGGGCTTCTTCACGGGCGTAGGTTGGAGGGATCTTGGGGTCACAGACTGTCTGCCTACAATCTTTCCGGGTTGACTTCGTGTCTGAGAGGATGCTAGGCCAGGACTGCCAGTCTCCGAAGCCATTGTCCTGGCATGAGCTGGTAAAGCTCGCTCGTCTGAGAGGCCCACGCCTAAAGGCTTCTGTCGTGGTGTGCCGGAAAAAGGTGATGCTGGTAATTGGCCAACGTCAGTCTCCTGCTCCATTAAGCTCTTGGCCTCGGCCTTGTTCCCAGTACTGAGCGAAACAGGTAGAGTAGCTCGAAGGGATGGTAAGGCGCGCTCGTCAGACAAGCCCACACCTACGGGCTTTTGGCGTGGTGTGCCGAAGAATGGTGATCCAGACAGCTGGCCGACGTCAATTTCTTGCTCCATCAGAATCTTGGCCTCAGCCTTGTTCCCGGTACTGAGCTGCTCAGGTAGAGTAGCTCGAAGGGCTGGTAAGGCGCGCTCGTCAGACAAGCCCACACCTACGGGCTTTTGGCGCGGTGTGCCGAAGAATGGTGATTCAGACAGCTGGCCGACGTCAGTTTCTTGCTCCATCAGAATCTTGGCCTCGGCCTTGTTCCCGGTACTGAGCTGCTCAGGTAAAATTGCTCCAACCGCAGTAGTGATATCCATGTCCATGCCCTGCGTCTGGTCCTCGATTGGCTCTGTACGTTCTGGGATAGAAGGAAGAATGCCACCCGCTGCGAAGGTAATGTCCATGTCCTCTTCATTGTTTGACGACTCCATACTCTCGCGACGATATGCGTCTTGGAACAGCTGACGGTTCACAAGGTCATCATCCGTTGAGCTCGCATGTTTAAGGTTAGGCTCAACCACGCCCCCAATGACAGATGTGAACTCCATGGTCAGCTCCTCATCTTCGTCACTAGACGGAACATATTTATCCTCCCCTTGAGCGGATGCGTCTTTTTGCTCAATCCCGCCGACGGCTGTGGTGAGATCCATCGTTTCATCGCCAAGGGTTGGGCTATTTCCTGAAGATCTTCGACGGCCTGCGCTACTTCTTCGTCGGTTGTTGCCAGTGATAGACTTTCGTTTTCGGCGCTTCGGTGAAGCTTGAGCCTCCTCAGTGGCTGGCAGAATGCGTCCGACGGCTTGCTTCATCTCCACCGTTCCATCTTCCTCCTCGGGAACTCTTCTATTCACATTGGCTTTAAAAGCTGGCGAAAACGGATTCAAATTCTCCTGGTCCTGCAGAGCGCTCGGATCGCCCAATACCTGGGGTACATAATTTCCCTTCTTCATCCACGGCTTGAAAGAAGCAGTGATCTCATCGTCAGCCATCTCCATCGTAATATCACCGTGTTCGTCGAAATCGATGCCTTGGGTACCAGCTTGGTTCGCCGCTTGTCTAAGAGCAGCTTCGAGTCTTCCACTTGATTCCGTGCTTGAGCCGCTAGTAGAGTGGATCGTGTTGTCGTCCCCGTCGAGCCCGGTTACGGTCTCGTCTTGGACAAGATCGTTGTCATTAGAGCTTGAGGAGTCGCTGTCTTCATCGGCAGTCACGAAAGTCTGAGTTCCTGTATCATCGGAAGCACCACTATAAGGGCTAGAAGAGAATTCATCAGGATTGTTAAAGTTCATTGGCGGAATCCCAGAACTTCTACGGCGTTTCTTCTGATGCAAGTCGCGTTGATGGGCAGGTGAAGCGGCCACCTGTAGTTCCTCAACCTGTTCTGGTGGAGTTGATGGTGGCTCAGAGGCATCAGTGGAAGCCATGGGGGACCTAGGAGTTATGTAAGGTGATCCTGCATTGGCTGTTAAAGCAGATGCCCGTCGAGTCGAATTTGTTGACGCCGACGATGTAGTCGAGTCTTCGGGTAGTTCAACAACATCCCATGTATGCAAAGTAGCTTCTGGCGCGAACGACACCCTTCGATTTGCTGTTAGTCATGTCAGCTCTATTTTTTACCCAGACCAGGATTCATCTACCAAGCGACTTTCTCCTCGTATCCCTATTCGCAAGCATTTCTTGCCGCTCACGCTCTTTCGCTGCTGCTTGCTGTTCCTCCTCACTACGGACTGCAACACGCGTTGGTGATCGAGCTGGAGAACGAGGATTGATGGCCCCAGGCATTGAAGAACTCTGGAACGGATTGGGTAGTCCTTGTGTAGCATTCTCTTCTAGCTTCTTCCCGGGGGATTTTCGTGGAGATTTCTCAGGCGTTTGCCGCCCATTGGCTTTGCCAGGGGAGCTATTGCGAGCTTGGTTGTGAGGTGGGATTGCTTTCGGAGGCGACAGTGCTATGGTCGGCTTCAGGATTGATTTGACATAAGGTGGTAAAGCTGGCTGAGATAAGTCAGCTTTTGGTTTCCAAAGGACTGTCTGGGTGACCCCGCCTCCTGCGTGTTGCCCGAACCCTCTTGGAGCGCGTCAAGACCACCAGGACCTATGCTTTTACTGCGAACTTTTTTTGCTGCTTGTTTCCCTGGTGCGCTGAAGCTCGCAATCGCCCCCGCGTCTACCGTAGCATTCTCCTTGTTCCCAATGCTATTTGTGGAGAGGGTGTGCGCGATCGATTTGCGGGCTTGGCGTACTCTTGATACCTTGGGACTCTGAAGAATACTCGACATACTGACAGTAGTTTGCATGCTACTCCACTGTATTCGTCTTCAATTCATAGCATGTCGAGTGCTGCTGTGTTTGTGAGCAAGAATTTAGCGCGACGAATTCGAGACGATCGTAAACAATGATCACTGCCAAGCCAAGCTAAGGAAGAATTCCGGCCCGAAAGCCTGGCGTCTTTAGCGAGGCTCTTGGCTTCCCACACAAATTCGACTCCATCACCGCAACTCTACCAAAGTAGACCGCAATCATGGCGACGGAGTTAACAGTGCAATCAGAGCGCGCCTTCCAGAAGCAACCGCATATCTTCGTCAACCAGAAAACAAAGCGAACGAAGAGCACCAGAGTTGGAAAGGGCGGGCGAAGATGGTACAAGGACGTTGGGTTGGGTTTCAAGACACCGAAGACGGCGATTGAGGGCACATACATTGGTACAGCGTCTTCCATATTTATCGCAAATTGTGGCTACGATGATCTAAGTGTGAATCTGCAGATAAAAAGTGTCCTTTCACGGGCGAAGTCTCCATCCGCGGCCGTATCCTCACTGGCACTGTCGTCTCAACGAAAATGCATCGAACTCTTGTCATTCGCCGCGAATACCTTCATTTCGTCCCCAAATACTCCCGATATGAAAAACGACACAAAAACCTTGCGGCGCATGTCTCACCAGCGTTCCGTGTGGAGGAGGGTTATCAGGTCACGGTTGGGCAATGCAGGCCTTTGAGCAAGACAGTACGTACTAGGGGAGATGAACGCTTTTGATGGCAGACCTCGTTGATATGCATGTGCTTATCTTTGTGCTGCAGGTCCGATTCAATGTTCTCCGAGTGCTGCCCCGTACTGGAAAGGCCGTGAAGGGCTTCCAAAAGTTCTAGATAATCTCGCTATGGAGGGTTGAAGCTTTGCATGGTACTTCAGATCGTTCGGTACGAGGCGTCCTGATATAGCTCGAAACCTAGCAAGGAAGAAATCAAATACCAACAATGCACACTCATGGTGCCTACGTGACTTTTCGCCTGAGTCGAAAATTCTCGAAAGCATAGAGTGTGGGATAGATTTCGATATTTTTCTATTTACTTAGCAGCACTCCCGAGGAAATCAATTCTTGAACAAGGTCACGCTCGCTGTCCCGTCCCTGACCAGCTGACAGGAGAACAAGTCATCACTCATAGTTGCCGAGACAAACATGCTAACAAAGATGTCGAAGTCAGTACTCTTGTATCAAGCAGAAAAGTCACAAATCGAGACAGATCTCTCTGATATGTACCTTGGTCGACTATGATAATATTTTAAAACATGATAAAGAGCTTCTTTCATGTAATTTGTGCTATCCAGTTGTCAGGCGAGTAGTACGTTCGGACTATTGCGAATTGGTCCCGCTTTCGGAGTCAGCTTCTTATACAAGAGGGGGTTTCCAATCTAGGGACAACGCCCCATATCTGGGCTAAAATGGGCTTTGATCCATGTTTATCAAAAGGGACTTTGTACCTAAAAGTTTCGATATTGGATAGAGTAGACTATGGGTTGGATAGTCTGAAGAGGTGTGAGGGTGCGATTGATAAGGTATTCGTGAACTAGGTAGCTTTTCGACATGAGAACCACCAATTCTCGACCGAACATTCTAACTGCGTCTTTTAGTCGTTATGTGGCCTCTCAACATTCAATTGTGGTTGAATAGGGGCCATTCTAGTATCATTGCAGGAGTCTTGTCAGGTCTGCCATACCTGAGAGGAATGGCAACAATTAACGGATTGTTCCTCAATGAGAAAAGAAAATGGATAGAGGTCACAAATGTTACACGCAACATCTCATACAAGCAATACAAGGATACCGAGGCTATTCTAGAGTCACGTTGCATGACAGATATTCTCCCTGTATAAAAGGCTGCACAGAAAGAAGAATGCAGGGTTCAGAGCTCGGCAGAAGCAAACAGACTTACGGATTGGATCGAATCAGCAGCGGCCCTCGATGCAGAAATTGCTTGGTAGTTGTGTATCCCGAATATGCCGAATCCCGAATACAATTTTCTAATTAGACGAGGCGCTAGCGACTCAGACCTCGCGCAATGCTCTTCTCAGGTTGCCTTGTAGCAAGACCTTTCATCGAAAGCTGCCACATACGCAAATTCTACAGGACTCTCTCGAAATGGAAGAGCCATCCTTGTGAGATGGATGGTTCCAGGGAGAAAGCTACAGCCGCCACAACTAGCTTGATGCGCCTTCGACGAACAGTCCGCAGAGCCTCAATTGAAGATTCCGAGACACGCGACTGACTCGGACTGAGACATCAGACCGGAGCAGCTCCAATGGACAACACAAAGGCCAGCGAGTATTTGCAGACTTTGCTGAACCAGAAGCTTTGTGTCTATATCAAAGATTCTCGAATGTTTTACGGGGACTTCAAGTGCACCGACAATGCTGGTCACCCTGTCCACTGGCCCTTAAATCAGTAGCTGACGTGTCTCAGGAGTGCAACATCATCCTATCCCAAGCCTACGAGTATCGCCAACCCACTCCAAACGCTGCAAAAGCCGCAGCCGAATCATCTTCTGAAACATCCCCTACAGCGACCTTGAAGGTTGACATGACAAGCCGCTTTCTTGGGCTTATTGTGGTGCCCGGCCAGTACATAACAAAGATTGAGGTGGAGGGTCTCTGAATAGGTAGATCCTTACTGGTATCATCGACATAAGACACGCGATCTCTGAATGCGCTGGTCATCAATACTAGATTCTGGAGGTTTTGTCGGTGTTGGTAAGGCCATTCACAGATGGGTGTAAAAGCACTGAACCAGAAGGCTGCAAGTCATATAAGGGCTCTCCTTGACTGTACCAGATTACCGGTGAGGTTCGTGAGAATGACGATGCTTAATACCGTCAAAATGTGACGGGGTAAAATAGAGAGTGCCGCTCCATCCACATCCCTATTGGTTATACTCAAGATCACTCCTGTGGTGGTTCAAAGGCATACGTGTGTGTCGAGTTTCTATGGCTCTCTCTCTTTTGCCGCAAGCGTAGCTAGAGATCTGTCCTTCCAATACAAATGTAAAATCCAGCTGGACTGTCATCTTACCAGGCATTCTCATTGTAGTCTGATGCCTGATGCCTGATGCCTGATGCCTGATGCCTGATGCCATGCCCATAAGCATATGAAAAGAGAGGATAGGATAGAAGGGCCTAGACCCAGTGACTGTTATCGATCATTCTGTCACCGGCATCTGTGGAGATTGAGAAAGCCCATGGCAACTTCCCCAAACCTTAATTCCGGGCGATTATCAATCGCCTCCCCTCCTTTTGGCCTCTACAACAACACCACAAACTGCAAGACTACACGAACGCGCTGTCGTCGCTCTGACCATCAACCGGCTTGACCTGCAAGTATTCTAGGTACGTACCCTGTCTGATGTAGTTCAGGCTGCAGGCACTGTCCCTGCTTAGTGAGGGGCACCTCGAGCAACCAGTATTGCTTTGTTCCTGTAAAAGGGCCAGGCATACCACTAAATGCAATACATGGCTCGCACTTGATCTTTCAACCATGCCTTCGACGCGCAGCTGACCCACCCCGTGTATACAGCTCATCCATCGCATTCCGCATTGCGCGGCCACCGAGCTGGATTATCACAAGACGCTTCATCCATCCTCCCACGAGGCTGGCAGAATCGCGAAAATTCTAACCAAAGCCGTATGGTCTATTGCTGAGCCTAGATCTCTGTGCCTTCTCTTCACTCTATTTAAGCCCCCATAACACGGCTTGAGCCCTGCCAACAGTTAGCAATCGCATTGCGAAAGGAAAGCAGAAGATAAGCCGAGGGTTGGCCTACAACTCGAAGATATCGAGGTGGGAGAATACGAAGAGAAGGAGGAGACCTTGTTTATATCCCGAAGGACAACCGAACTCCAAGAGCCTTTCCGACCCCACGTGCCACACTCAACATTCGATTTGGGGAGAGCAAGTCACGCTTGTGAAAGGGGAATATGGGTCAGCAGCCCTCTAAAGGAAGTGATGGCACAAGAACGCCGAAGAATGCTTCTTCAACATCTCTGGACAAACCCAGCGAAGGTCTTCAAGCCTATCCCTCTTTCAGCAAGTCGGACACCAAAGAATCGTCGCGATCGTTTCGCGGCCTGCGATCAAAGATTCCAGGAGCTCAAAAATCGGACAGCCCAAGGAGCTCATTTTCTCAAGCAGATGCAATAAGCGTCAATCTAGAGAGGGCCGATACAAAAGGCTCAACAAAATCTGGGGCCAGTGGGAAATCTGGAAGCTCGAAGCCTGAGCCAGATCCAGTACCTCCTACAGTAGATGGCGACTCAGCAGCCCCAAGCCCAGGACCCGAGACGCCCCAGCCGCCGCCATCGCCAACGCTTTCTGCGTCCGTTGGTAAAGGACATAAAGCTGTCAGTAGAGCACAACAGCAGGGCGAAGTGGACCACGTCTCGGACGCGCCGCCTTCAGGCACCTTGCATCCGTCGCATAACCAGCAGCCTAAGGAGTCTATATTGATGAAAAAGAACGTCATAAACCCTATGTCAGGGAAGGCTCCAAAAGCCCCCGCGTCGCCATATCTTGGGGCTACAGATGATGCAGCCGTCATCTCCACGTCTCCACGGATGGGTATTGGGGCTCTGAAGTCGATTGATCTAGATGAGATGATTACCAGGTTATTAGATGCGGGCTATTCTACAAAAATCACTAAAGCGGTATGCCTCAAGAACGCTGAGATTACAGCCATCTGTAACGCTGTACGCGAAGTGTTCTTATCACAGCCTGCCCTGGTTGAGCTTTCTGCGCCAGTCAAAATCGTAGGCGATGTGCATGGGCAGTACACCGATCTGATTAGGATGTTCGAAATGTGCGGATTCCCCCCAAACGCCAATTTCTTATTCCTTGGTGACTACGTGGACCGAGGGAAACAGAGTCTGGAAACGATTCTCCTTCTTTTCTGCTACAAGCTGAAGTTCCCAGAGAACTTTTTCTTGCTTCGAGGTAACCATGAGTGCGCCAACGTGACGAGAGTTTACGGCTTCTATGACGAGTGCAAGCGCAGGTGCAACATCAAGATCTGGAAGACCTTTGTTGATACATTTAATTGTCTTCCAATTGCCGCCATCGTTGCAGGGAAGATCTTCTGCGTTCATGGAGGCCTTTCGCCGAGCTTGACGCACATGGATGATATTCGGCAAATTGCTAGACCTACGGATGTGCCTGACTACGGCCTGCTCAATGATCTGCTTTGGAGTGATCCTGCTGACATGGAATCTGATTGGGAAGCTAATGAGAGAGGGGTGAGCTATTGTTTCGGGAAGAAAGTAATTATGGAATTCTTGCAGCGGCATGACTTCGATCTTGTTTGCAGAGCGCACATGGTGGTTGAGGATGGCTATGAGTTCTTCAACGATCGCATCTTGGTCACCGTGTTCTCGGCTCCCAACGTAAGTCTCCATGTATCCTGTGAATTTCCAACGTGTGACTGAAGCCTATAAAGTACTGTGGCGAGTTCGATAACTGGGGAGCGGTCATGTCTGTGTCTAGCGAGCTGCTGTGCAGCTTCGAACTCCTGAAGCCGCTCGACTCAAGTGCTTTGAAGAGTCACATCAAAAAAGGTCGCAATAAGAGGCAGAATATGCTCAACAGTCCGGTAAGTACCGTCGTCGCGCAACATGACAGAAAGTCTAATGCTTTACAGCCTGCCACGGTGTCCGCTCAAAGCTTTTGATAGGTTTTTTGGGAAGTCTCGGATGAAAGCAATAGGTCAATGTGCGAATCTCTCCTCTGTGAGTGGCGTTTGGTTTTACAGTAGCAATATTGGCAAGGCTCTAAGCCTCGGAAATATACGCCGATACCCATTTTCGAAAAAGATGAAGGGAGAAAAAGAGAGGAAAGAGGTGCAGCTTGCGTATGTGAGTTCCCAGCGAGTTGTGCGACTCGGTAGCATTGAAGGTCACGTGGTTGCATTTGATGCTTGCCGAGCCGAGTACACATACCACTTCACATCACTGCTACAATAGGATTGTCACTTGCTCAATGAGGCGTGTTATATCGATGTATTTGAACAAGGATGTCTTCTTTGAGAGACTGCTCGCTGTATTGAAGCGATTTTCACTCCACGCACTGCATCTGACGTCTCTCCTCATTATCCTTACTTCAGACCCAAATCATTCGCAGCTCCGAACAAGTCAACTTTTTCCAGAATACGTTTCCGTCTTTGTAACCAGGCCTGGAAGTACAACAGCCGCCGCGTGGTGCGAAACGCACGAGTCTTTTCTCCGTTTCCTTGAATGGATCTCGTCACAACAAGAGAGCACAAAGCCGGGTCCTTTGTCTTCGGATCCATTGATCATTCATTCCTTGTCTACTGGCCACAAGAGGCATAGTCGTTAGATTGTCTTTGTTCCTCGAAGATTCAAAAGTGCCACGCGCTCTCGATATTTATTGTCATCCCTCACGCGTCTCCACAGCGAACAACACCAAACCTTCAATATCACATTCTCCAATCACCGAAAACATCCATCATGCAATCAATGCAGAACATCTTCAATTCGCGCATGGAACGCATCCAATCTCACGACGAATACCCAAAATACGCTCGCTCGGAAACGAAGCCCGTCGTCCGCGCACGCAACATCATCGACCAAGGCCTCATCAGCGACAAGCCTTGCACTGTTTGCATGGAGCTTGGTCAAGATTGTTATCGATGGGAAGGAACGTTTAGCAAATGTGCCTACTGTACAAGTAAGGATAAGAAGAGGGAACTCTGCCATGTGCCGCAGCAGGAGGTTTTGCCGGCGCCCGAGAAGAGGAAGCGGAGGAAGATGTCCGTATCCTATCTCTTGAATGCTCAAACTGCGCCAAGTGCTAATACAGAGTACAGAACAGGCAATATCTACGCACCGGGTGGAGATGCCGCGAGCACTGCCGATACGATGATGTCTGGTACACTCGTCTCTGGTGCGCTCGCTTCCGGGATGACGCCCTTTTCCGGCGTCCCCATGTCCGGCACCGGGAGCGTGCGCGGAAGAGCCCCAAGCCCCGATCCCGCCTCTGACATGATGGACACGCGGATCGACCAGCCGCCGACGGCCACGGAAGCCGGCTCAGAGGCCACACTGGAACGGGTCACGGCGCTGGAGAACCAGGTCTCCTGTCTCGAAGCAAAAGTCGTGGAACTGCTGGTCAAGCTCGAGGAAGTGAGCTCGTGCGTCAGCACCGGCTCGACACCCGGACGACAAGCAGCGGCCGGCGCTTCCCCGACGACCGGCGAGATTACCTTTGAAGAGCTGCAAGCTCGACGTCTCTCGGATGCGCCGCCGCCGGTCAATGTTGCTACCGCGACGGATCTTGCGACGAGGGAGTGGGTGGAAGGGCCGAAGACGCCGGAGCTCCCGGACGTACCAGCTCCCGTGCAGGTTACACGTGGGGAGAGGGTGGAGGAGCCAATGGGTTCCCGGCCGCCGGAACATACGATTGAGCATCCGGAGGGGTATAAGCCGGTCAACTGCGATTGCTCGGGACCGTAGCTGAAGTGAACGCGTTCTCCGTCCACGATGTTGCAGGCCAGGGCAATCTGTTCAAAGGGGGGCTTCATCTGTATGTATAATTAGGCTTAGGGTTTGTTTGTCCTCGTCCTGCTGGCAAGGGCTGAATAATAGAATCATAATGTCAATTGTTCTTGGACTTTATCTTCAGTTACATTTCGAGAACGTCTCGAGTGTGTTTTCTCTTCGTTCACTCTCATTAGCCCAATATGTACGCAATACCCGTTCATAATCCACGTTTCAACCAAAGAAGTGGAGAAATCGGAATAGTCGATGCCGACTTCAAAAGCGAAATGGGATTGGCGTGGCAATCAGTATCCCTTTCCTTTAGAAACGCTGCTTGGGTCAAGATCCGAACAGGGGATGTCGAAAGGTCTTAGCGTGCCCCTAGCCCAGAGGCTCAAAGTGATAGGGCTGACAGACTCGGCGCCATTCCGCTCCGCATTGGCCAAATCGAAGCCTCGCCCCAAACCCGACCACCGCAACGAAGAGCCCACCCTTCACCCCATTCTACACATCAATCAACCCTGACAATCCGATCGCATGGTCCCCTCCACCACACCAATCGGCCAGCCCACCCCCCCCAGCCCCAAACCATGCGCCCCTCCGACCCCCGCATCCGCCAGACCCTCAACCACATCTCCCAAAACATCGAGTCGGCCAACCTCACCACCCAAGCCTCCCTCTTCACCTTCTCCCAACACTACATCTCCCCCTGCCTCGCGTCCCTGAGTACCTGCCTCGAAGCCTCCTGCCAGCCCTGCTTCGCCGTCCGCGACGACCTGCGCCAGAAGCGCCAGCGGCAGGCCCAGCACGGCCGGCGGGGACGCGGGCGGGAGAACCTCGCGTTTGACTTTTACGACGACTGGGAGCAGGACGAGGGGGGGTGGGGGAACGACGAGCTGGATCGGTTGCTGAATGGGGGGGATGCGGCGCAGCCGGGGAAGCATGGGGGGATGAGTTATGGGAGTCGGGGGGTTGGGAGGAGGAAGGGGGGGGAGGGCGATGATGATGTCAATATTGTGCCGACGAGTAGTATGTTTGGGTTCTTGGAGCGGTTGCCCTGGAAGATTGGCGGGCGGGGGGTCCGATATAAACCTAATGTTGCGAATCTGCAGGAGAATGTGGGGAGGAGAGGCGTGGAAGCGGAACCGTTGATCGAGGAAGGGGGAGAGCGGGGAGGGGGAGGGCACACGAGGAGCAGGAGCGAGACGGTGGGGAGTAGGAGTACGACCAACTCGTTGAGTTCGAGGGGCGATCTGTTCCCGAGCGACGACGAGGATGACGCCGTGCCGTTGGATGACGAATTCGCGATGGTGTTGGAGCAGCGGACTACGGGAACCACGTCTGATGATCACAGCAGCGGGAGGAAACAGGGGAAGAGGCCGTCCGGGTCTCGGGCCTCTACGAAGACGGGGTCGTCGAGGGACACGAGGAGTATGAAGAAAGAGAGGCGGGGGACGTCGACTTCGAGTGGGAAGCCCCGTAATTTAATACACACGGCAGAAGAGGATGTACCATCGATGACAGATTTGAAGCACGAAGAGGAGCGTGTGCGGCGGCAGGAGGAGGCTGAGGTGGAGCAGAGACGGCAAGCGGCCCAGAGATTGGCGCTTGAACGAGGTCTGCGCGGTGCAGCGGACAAACCCGAGGTCGGTTTTTCCGCTTGATGTTGTTGGAAACCACCTCACTGACCAGAAGCAGGATCTACCCGATGCCGACACGGTCAAAGGAGGAGCCGTCGTCCAGGGCAGGGAGCTGCCTTCACCCGATCATGAAAGGGCGCCATCCGCAAATCCACCGCCAGAACTTCCACCAAAGGCGGAACCCGATCCTCCCGACCGACCGCGATCGCCAACGAGCGATGGAGCCCCCGAGCCAAAGCCTCCGAACGAGTCAAACCACTGACTCGGAGGTGTTCAATAGATCTTGTTTGTATGACACTGCGTTTCAGCGTTACGACAGCATTCGGCCTCGGGTTGGGCAGGGGTCTAGCGCATTACCGCGCCATTCTTGGCCATAGCAGATCATTATAAATGACATGATACCTAGCTATTACAAGACCTCTAATGCACCCGGAGCGTTCTTGGTAAGTACCAATGTATACTATAATGACATTGATTCTCGTATCTTGAAAAGGGTTGTCAGAAAGTAGAAGTCTATGAATCCCAGAGCCGAGTCGGACGTGATCAAGCCTGAAATGTTGCACTCATGATGGGCTCCCCCCAGAACGTGTTCACTGATGCCATTTGCCCTGAGCAGGACGATCGTCATTTAGAGAGATTGGTCAATGGATTGTAGAACGCGGGCCCCAATGGTACCCATTTGCTGACATTTTCTTGCCTGATCTCCTCCCGATAGGCGAGAAGCGTCGGCATGGAGTCAGGGTGCACGTATCCTTCTTCTTCGACCCTAAAGCCGTATTTGATAGGATACTCTAGGCCGAGGTTGATTCGAGACTTCTCATCGATTCTATGATTCAAGACAAACCTGATGGGGTCCCTTTTCATATGGATCTCGCTAGCGAGCTTCTCGGGCGGTCTTTGGCCAGTGTAAGCGATGGCATAGAAAGATTGGATCACTGCAGGCTGGACGCTTGCGTTGCCGCCATTCATGGTAACTGGCCTTTGAAAATTATCAATGACTTTCCAATCATAACCTAGACTGGAGTACCTACAAACAGTAAGAAAACCGCTGGAGTTTCCTTTCCTCTACTACCACGAAGGTTCTTAACGTGTGGTGAACGAGTTCATCGAACGTGATTCTGGTGTGTCTCGAACTGCTTGACGGCGGAAGCTCCTTCGCAAGGGATGGCTCCGTCCAAAGCGTTCTAAAAACCTCGTAACTGTTAACCGAGGATACAGTCGTCGAAAAAAGCTGAAAAGACCAACCTTGCCTAAATTGAAGAACGAAGTGGGATTATTTGGGACCTTAACATATTCTGATCTTGATCAGCTAGCTTTTCGATCGTAACATTAGCTTGGTGGACACGGACGATCGTAATGTTCCCTAATTATCTTGATATCATGCCAGTAATGCTTCTGTGTCGTGGTGTCTGAAGATTGCAGATGACGATCGCTATGGGACTCTCGAACAGGGACGACGGCGTGCCTCGCGGTTTGCAAAGGACAGAGGGAGATCCTGGAGAAGCTGCAACGGAGTCTGAACATTAGAACGGCCCCCGCGCGCGCTGCTGACGGATTTGGATCTGATTATCGCGCTGGCTAGCGAGAAGTAGCTTGTATCGTGAAATGGTCGCTCTGCTAAGTTAGGCCCTGGTTTCAGTCTTGGATTAAACCAGGTGACAGGTCGAGAATAGGAATTTCAGTACTAGGGGAAAGGTGCAACGACTTACTGATATCTTTTCAGTCACTGGTGGAGAACTGGGTGTTCTTGTTTGGCAACGGATGCAGTCGATGAAGTACGATTGAAACTTCAAGAAAAAACAATAAAAGCTACAGGCCCATTACTGGCTTGCATGGGTAAGGTACAGGCGAGGTAGGTACATAGGTGCACTGCAACGACTGCCAAGAAAAGTATGCGCTAAGCCTTGTACTAGCGTATCCAAATCCTTAAGGTACTTTCGAAAGCAGTCTTCAACTCGACTCCCGAGGTATGTCTCTACGGTTGTCGAACGATGACCGTGATTATCATCCGAAGGGGGGCAAGCTTCAGATTTCGGGGGCGAGGAATACATGAGTTGATCGGCGACTACCTCCGAAGTCCCTTAGCTGGTACATCTTGAAACAGTCGGAGCGACACCGTGTCTCGGTGCCGATTACTTTAGTCGAAAGCAAAGAGCGTGCCTCTTTGCTCTAGTCCCACTGTCTGAATTTTGTCGAGCTTGACGAGTGGAAAGGTAATACCTTGATGTATCTGGTGACAAGTTGCTCCGTTGTATCTGACTACCTAGATATATGATGTGGTAGAGTGGGTATCGTGACGGCATATCAAGAGCGCGCAATCAGTGGCAAGAATCTCGCAACCCGAAAATCATTTCACCCAGACCTTTAGGTTCACGCTATGCCTCCCAGAAATCAATGCCGCCTCCCAGTCAGTGACTCGCTATGCGCAATGCCCACCCCGACCCAATGAATACGTGATAAGAAACGGGAACGACAGGCTTTGAAGCTGAGACAAAGGAGTGTAAAGCCCAGGGCGAGGGCTGGCTAGATCATATTGCCATTGACGTTAATCTCACACCCGTCAGCCTTCTGCTGCCTCGCTTTGGCGAGCATAAGCTCACGCATCCAGTCGATACGCTCATTCTGCGACTTGACCGCGAAATGGTGCGTCTTTCCAGTCGCGGCGCCAAGGATGCCTTTCTTCTCGGCTGCGGGCACGAGCTGGAAGCTAAAGGCCGAAGAATCGTTGCCGTCCTTTTTCTTGCTGCTGAGCTTCAGGGACTTGAAAGCAGCGTTGATCTTATTTGATGCAAGCGAAGAACAAGCGACGGCATATTCGTCGACGTCGATGTACTCAAGAGCATCCTTGACTTTTTCATCTCGGTGCATAGCGAGACGGGTGCCATTGAGGCGGAAGTGGTTCTCGTGCCACTCGTGACGAAGCATTTTGGTCTTGCGCTTCTTCATCCAGCCGGCGTGGTTGAAGTCGTTGGTTGTCGGGGTCAGTTCGTCCTGGCCATCGATGGGAGAAAGACACTTCTCTCGTAAAGGTGCCATGGCAAAGCTCGGTTGACGACGATGGGAGGTCGATCGCTCGATAGGATTAGCGGTTTGTGGGCGGGAAATAGGCGACACAGCCCGGCGTCGATCGACTGGTGAAAATTGTTGGCGGAACTGTTGGCGATGGTCCGCTCGAGAGTTCGAGCGTGAGAGGGGCTCCCCACCGAAGCGCATGCCTGGCGGTACGGAGTGTGAGGCATCACGCTCAATCGGACCTACAGGGACAGCTGTGACTGGGACGTCCATTGCGGAAGCTGGACTGCCAAGTCTGAAGATGTCAAAGCCGTTATTCTCGTTCTTCGTATACAGAGCTGTCACTGGGGTGTGGTTCCTTTGTAATGGGACAGCAGTGTGGTTAGGGGAAAAGGCGTCCTGTGGCTGGGTTGTTGGAATGGTCAGCTTGGGAAGCAGGCTCAGGTTGCTGTGAGGTGCTTGAACGAGTCCTGGTGGCGAAAGCGGAGGAAACATCTCGTATGGAGACAAGGAGGGTTCCTCGGCAGGCTCGTTTAGGTGCTGGAAGCTGAGGAATTGCCTGACGTTCTCTTGAGGATCGCGGGTTTGGACAACGCGAAGAAGATCCTCATCGAGACGAAGAGCAGGCAAGCGGCCTGGTCCCAGGAGGTCTGACGATGCAACAACAGAAGGTACTGCTTCAGACATTGGACGCATGTTGATTTCGCTAGGGGCAGCATTGGCGTCCTGGTACTGCTCCAGTTCCATGGGAAATTCTTTCGCGAACCTTGCCATTTTGCGCTGGTACTTCTTGTACTTGGAACAACTCTCCCCCTTCGAACAATGATGCGGCTCAGGCAGAAGTTGCTCAATCGCCACAATCGACGCAGATTCTCCCGGAGAAATGACATCATCAGGCCGGACTGCCCTTCGAGCTCGCCTTCGTCCTACTGTTGGTGACTTGGCCTTATCGTCGTCTGGGCTTGAAGGGTTCGAGCAGTCATCTGCACGACGTTGTCGAATGGGCTGTCGCGGTGCTGCCGATACGCTGGGCGATGTGGGTGAGTAGCATGGGTCATCTGCTGGAGTCGACGGCACGCTGAGACCGCCCCTCAGATTCCGTATAGCATCCCAGAGTTGATGGCGTTGGCCAAAGGATACAATCCCGAGCTCTTTGAGATCCCCGAACTGAAGATCCTGGAGTATTGCGCCGGAGATATCATGCATGCGAAACTTTTGCACTAAGGATACTTCCAGTCCAGTAGCAGTCATCCACTGTGCGACCTGGTGGGGCGTCCATGCTTTTAGGGGCGCACTACTTTCAGGAGCCTCATCAACTTCTTGTTGCCGTTCTGTCTTTGGTAAAGGTTTGGGACCAGCCCTGAGGTCTTGTGGCGATACAGGAGACCAATCGAGATAGATGTCATGTTCCTGTATCCTAGCCGAGTCCTGCGAGATACGGAATAGATGTGGTCCAACAGGTCCCTCAACAGGTTTTATCGGCCCCTGTTTCTCTTCTTGTGGCTGTATTTGAAAACTGAATCCTCCGAAATCATTTAAAGCTGGCGTTTGTATCTCTTCAAAAGTAGAGACTGTTGTGTTGCTTCGGTTGCCAAACTACGAACATGTCAGACAGGCAATGGTTGAGATGACCTCGGGTACCCACCGATTCCTCGCTTCTGCGGCCAGAGTATTCCTCGAAATCACTTAGATCCTCCTCGAATTCGGTATCATACATCTCCGTGGCTTGGGAGAAAGGCCTTGGCGCCGATGGCTGGACAAATACCGACTGGACATTGCCTTTTTGGAACATTTCAAACCGCCTCTGATGCGCCATTGGCGTGGATGCCTGATATATTTAGGGACCGCTCGTTTAGCAACGTGTGCTGTCAATGACTTACCATTGCGCAAACCCTGAAATGACACCAATCTCGCACGAGGGATCTGGTTGGAGAACGCAGTGCTAATGCAGTATGTATGTATGTACGTACTGAACATCGGGTGGACCAATTGATACTTGGCCAATTACTCTTGCACGACAGCGAGTGTGAAGATATGACGAAAAGCCGGAAAGGTTCAAAGAAAAGGAGTCTCGTGAGAATGGGCGCTTGGACATGGTTATAGAGAAGCTCCCCCGCCCCGGGTTTGCTGGAGTACTGAGAGAAGGGTTTCCGTTTCACAATTGTCCTCACATTCTACTAGCGGGCAACGTCGTCAAGCCATCACGTCGGATCAACGCCGTAAGGCGCATTATTCGTGCGCTGACTGCACCCGTGGGCGTGGAAGAGGTGTGAAGAGGAACAGAGAGCTGCAGTAAGCTCAAAGCTTAAATATCGAGCCACATGGATTCCACCAATGATCGGTCATCTTCTGCTAGGCTCCATCACCAAAATCCAACCAAGTCCTCATGTAACCGCCAGGAAGAAGAATCAAGCATACTAATAATAAATAGATACATAGATAATGCTTGCACTGACCGCATTCGAGCCAATAGCGAGCACACCTTGCGCTTATGTAAATAGATACCAGCCTGCGCAGTAACTCTGTACACAGTACACAACGATACAGGCTCGGCTCGCAACGGGAACAGGTCCTATTCTTCTCCCTCTGCTTTCACCTTCAGTCGCAGAGTCAGACTATGGACTCCGTCATATTTCCGTGCCACCAAATGACCTCACTCGGAGACTGTAGGTCCCTAAGTAGGTATGTCTCGGCAGTAAGGAAATGTAGGGGGCGGGAGAGACGACTCTGGCGCAAGGGACAAGAAAGGGACAATGCGCACTGTCCTTTGTCCCCGCATTTGCAGGATGGTGATATCGATGGCGTGCATGCTCCATCTCTGCGCACGATGCGAATCACGCACATGCCTCTCCGTATTCGGATACTCCCTCTCTACCAGCACTCTCATTGGATGCACCCTCTACCGTCTGCTCCAATACCGGCCCTCTTTTCCAGTTTTCCTACTCACATGACCAGAGATTCATGCGGGCGATCAATTCGAGATCCCCATATCAATTACTGTACCTACTTCGTGTTCGGTCAATCAGATGTCTTCACCGCCACTCGTCGAGAGAGCATGGACGCCACTGATTCAGATTATCAAGACGAGTCACGGTGTTTCGTATATGTCCTGCTCTGTGAATGGAGGGGAGATCCTCGGGCTCTACCAGAACCTTACTCTGTGGGAGGCCAAGTCACCTGAGCTTCGTCATTCAACGTCTTTCGATGCTCCGACAGGTGGTCTGCCGTTGATGAGACATCACGAGCCATGGTCCAAAGGCTCGCTGAGAGTCGCCCTCGGAAGTCCTTTCCACAAGTAGTATTCGGTTCACGGCAAATTGCTTGAAGTCCTCGGAACTTTGTGAATAGCCACATGACAGTATCAAGTCGAGGTCGCTGATACTCATTAAAGATTTGCCGACAATCTTTTGCTTGTCAGCCAATTGATCGTCCGCCAACGGCGGCCGTTGTCAGCACATGAGATTTCTGCTACTTAGTGTCGGAAATGAAGTAAAATGATCCGAAAAAGGATTCGTTTCTCTGCAGATCGTGCCTCCCATGCCTCCCACGCCTCGATGCAGCTGTTAAGCATGATTTACTTTTAGCAAATATAGCCATTTCGACATCATTTCCTTCAAGATCGAAACATCAAGCGGGCCTAATTTATATTTTTCTCGCACCAATCACGAAGCTCATGTCTAACGTCTCCCCACCAACTTTTTCCAGGGTACGTACCTAAGAGGCTTGGAGCTTCCATTTGGCGCTGGAGCGGCACGTTTTAAGCATGAGCTAAAAGTATTCAACGTCTGCTGGCCTGTCATGCTGCCAAGGAAGGATTCACGGTGCTTTAAGTTAAGTACCTACCTCCACAGGCTCCGAATCGAGTACCGTAGTGTCGCCAGTATCCTACCTGCATGGTTGGCCAACGCTCAATCTCGTGATCTTGGAACAATTTGCGAGTCCGAGGGTCTCACTTGGAACCTGGCGCTCGCGTTTTGGTCAATCCAGCCGATTCTTGTAGCGTCTTTTCTGCTTTCCTCGACCCCAGGGCTAGTCAAATTTTGCATTTTGCATCAAGTCCAGCATTCTCTGCACCACGCTCGACCAAAGGAGCAGATTCCTTTCCAGCATCCATGAGGCGCATACGGGGAAGCAACGGAACCCATGTATGATGTGACGACTTTTCCGGCACATGCAGTAGCTTCAGAAATAGCTTGGGGAGGCTTGCAGCGAATCGATAAGTTGGATTGTGTGAAAGCTTTCTCGACCCGCTCCGCTGCGGGCAGGGAGGCTAGAGCTGGATATGCATGATGCTAACCGAGTCGGGAGCTTTTACCTTGATTAAGAGCCGGGATGCTGGGAGCTTTGGGCGCTTGGAAGGAAACAAAAATAGCAAATTACCCCTCTTTTCCTGTGGGAGCTCCAAGCTTCCTGGGCCCTACTGTCAATTTGGACTGCATTGTGCCAATAATCGCAATCGCTGGGCCAGCTCCTGATGATTCTTGTGCGCTAGCCTTCCTATCTGGCCGCCCTTCTGGCTAAGTATCGTGGGGCTTCATCCAGAAGCAACTGTTCACCGTTATTATTAGAACAGTGGCTTTCTACCGAAGCCTTCCCTAATCATGTCTACATATACTCCATCCTCTCCGAGTCTTCACTGCAAGGACTCTTGCGGCAGACCGTGGAACTATTCTTCTCCCACTCTATCATCATCCCACCTTGGAGCCAGCTGGTCAGGCTCCGACTCTTTAATCCGACTCACATCAATAGCATACCGGTCTTGCTCTGCGCCTTTTGACTCATCCTCCCATCTCCACATCTGCACCAATATTCATAGTTCGAAGCCTCACTACACAATCCCGCGTGACCACAAAATCGCCAATGTCACCAAAAGCAGCAGGGCAGACTGCCAAGGCTGCGCACATGGTTGCGCCGAAGCAGTCCCCAGCCAAGACCAGTGTAGCCAGCAAGATGCATCGAAGATCACGTTCAGGTATGTACGTGCAGTTCATCTCCGTCGGGCAATCGACTAATCCTGGACCTAGGCTGTTACACATGCCGTCTGCGAAGAAAGAAGTGCGACGAAGGCCAAAATTGTTGCAAAGCTTGCAGGAATCTAGGTCTCCAGTGCGAATACAAGCGACCGCTGTGGTGGAATGACAACAATCTGCGGAAAAAGCAGAAGGAGCATATTAAGTCGGTCATCAAGCGGACCAAGGTGTCGGAAAAAGCGGCGCATGGTTCCATGGGTGCGGACACTCCTCCAGGATTATCATACTCCCTGCCAACCTCAGCGAGCTATTCAGGAAATTCACACACACGCGCCCCATCAGTCGACTCTCCCTACTCTCCTGGATATGACTTCAGCCAGCAGCCGATCCACGACCAGTTCGACATGTATAACAGTGTCCTCTCCCCTCCCTACGACGCGAATACACACTTTCAGGCTTTCCTCCCACCCCCATACGAGGTTGACATCAAGACTGAGAGCCAGATGTACGTCAACGACGTTCCTACGCGGAAAGACTCCTCGACGTCGAGCTTCAGCACATATCATCCACCGCCAGCCACAGCCGGCATGACACCTTTTCCGGAAGAGCATGCCTGGGTCCATGATGAGATTTACGGGAATGAAAATATTTTTGGAGCTGAGGAGACAATGGATTTTGACTTTGGGTATGACGCGCCGCGTATTTCGCAGTCAGTGCGGATCGATGTCGAGGATTGCGATAGACTTCTCTTGGACCACTTTATCGAAAATGTTCTTAGGCTCATCTTCCCGGTCCACGAGATCAACCAACACGGCTCAGCAAGATCAGATATCATATTGCGTGCTCTTGAGTCGAACAAGGCCTACCTGCATTGCGCTTTGAGCATTTCTGCAAGCCATCTCAAGTCGACTCAGCGAGTGCAAAACGAGCAACTCGAACTCGATATTATGAGGCATCGTGGCTCGTCTATCTTCGAAATATGCGAGGCATGCAAACGTAATACTGACACCGATCATGAGCAGATCCTAGAAGCAAGTTTGGGCATGATGTTTTTCCAATGCACTGTTGGTAGACCAGGGGATGACTTGGCGGATATACCATGGCATCAGCATTTTCAGGCAGCTTCTGATTGTGTGAAAAGGCTCCACTTGCAACACACTGTTGAACCGGTCAACGGAGAAATCTCGCGTCCACCATTCAACATGACCCTCACTTCATGGATTGACATTCTTGGCGCCACTATGCTAGGACGATGCCCTCAGTTTGCAGCCACATACCGCGAAAGGAATGAGGGAAACCTTACGTCCGGTTTGTCTGAGCTTATGGGCTGCGAGGACAAGGTCATGTACATAATCTCAGAGATTGCTTGTCTGGACTCGCTCAAAATCACCGGCCAACTTGATCATTTTCAAATCTGCTCGCTCGTCGCCTCGCTTGGGAAATACTTGGACACCATCGAACATTCCGAATTAGGACCCGCGGAGTTCGAGCATGCCTCCACACAAACCGGTGCCATCCGTCCAAGACAGCTCTCGAAGAATATGACCGCAATGTACTTACTCGCCGCGCGGATCTATGTTTGTTCCTTAGTGCCCGAATCTTCAAGAAACGATGATTCTATGCAAGGTCTCGTGGCTAGGTTCACAGGGGTACTCGAATTCATCCCGACTGGACCCGACGGGTTCGATCGCTCTCTCGTTTGGCCACTCTTGATCGGTGGATCCATGAGTACTTCCAACTCACCATTTCGCTATGCCTTTGCGGACCGTATCGCGAGCCTAGGTGAGCATGCAGAGTTTGGAAGCTTCGGCCGGATGGTGCGCCTACTTCAGGAAGTATGGCGCCAAACGGACGATGCAGGAGAAAGACAGGACGTCCACTGGCGGGACGTGATGCAGCAGAAGGGCTGGGACTACCTGTTAATATGATAGAGGAACCTTGATGGTTGAACCTATCGGCAGGGGGTCATATTTCCCAATAATGAACTGCGCATCCTGGTCTGTCCTTCAATATTTCCTGCAGGAGCGAGGACAAACTGAGGTTGATGGAGATGACAATGAATGGGCTGGTTTGGGATCAAGGATGCAGGACGGACTCGGTTGAGAGAGTCGATGGTCATTTTCGAAAAGATACCCCCAATTTCTTTTGTCAAAGCTTGGTGGCTATAGTCATGCAAGGTGTTGGTCGAGTGGGGCTGATAGATAGGATTGGGGATTATGGGCAACCCCGGAGGTCGAGTTTGACTCCCTGTCGGTGGTATAGACCCTCTATGCGATAGATCGATGATCTGGGCATGGTAAATTCTTTCGGTTCTCCGCGATGCGGAATCCAGTGGTCAGGCAAATCGTGCAAATCGAGGTGTGGATGTTCTCACAATATTCCATAAAAAGCCCCTAAGGCCCAAAAACATTCAGAAATCGAACGCCACTTCCAAATTACGTGCAATGCCAAATCATCAATTGTATATCATGTACGTAGAGCTTTACGTTGAATCGGTCGTAATCGGAAAGGCTCAGCGTCAGCTATCAGAGCGCTATCGGGCTTCTCCGACTTCCACTCTGTGAAAAATTTAGACTGTGTTTCCCCGCTTCAATCACTCACAGACTGTGGGGACCCATTGTCTGTTCAGATGCACGATTACTGGCTGCCGTCCTCTTTCGAAGTGCGAGACAAGCCGCGATGGCCACCATGAAGCCAAATAAGGAGCCTGAGGGCGAGAAACCAAATCCAAGAGCTACGAGGATGGCCGATTACAACAGCGAGATCGATGCCATCAGAGAAAAAGAGTTTCCTATGCTTCAAGGTAGGCTCGCAGGGGTGTAAAGACGGGGCCAAGGGACTTACATATTCTGCAGGAGCGACCTATCTTGACCACGCGGGCACAGCTTTATACCCCAAGTCTCTCATAGACGAATTTTCCAGAGACATGATGTCTAGCCTACTCGGAAACCCTCACTCCGCTTCGTCATCGTCTCAGCTATCGACTGGTCGTATAGAAGATGTACGACTGCGGGTCCTACGGTTCTTCAACGCAGACCCAGACCATTTCGATCTCGTCTTTGTTGCAAATGCTACAGCGGGGATCAAATTGGTGATGGAATGCTTTCGAGAACAAGAGCACGGCTTTTGGTTTGGGTATCACAAGGATGCCCATACGAGCTTGGTAGGAGTCCGGGAGGCCGCAAAGGGTAGACATCACTGCTTTGGGTCTGATAACGAGGTTGAGGAATGGCTTGGTCAGGAGACCAATGCAGTGCCCAAAGATAACAACCTTGGCCTATTCGCATACCCTGCTCAATCGAATATGAACGGAAGACGGCTGCCTCTATCTTGGACGAGCCTGCTCAGATCATCCACCCTCGGAACGCATGTGTACAGCCTTGTTGACGCTGCTGCTATGGTCTCTACGTCTCCTCTCGACCTCAGCAATGCATCTAAGGCGCCTGATTTTACGGTCCTGAGCTTCTACAAGATCTTCGGCTTTCCGGATCTGGGAGCACTGATTGTACGGAATGAATCTGCATCAGTGCTCCAACGACGAAATTACTTCGGTGGTGGGACGGTGGAAATGGTGTTATGCGGGAAAGAGAACTGGCACATACAAAAGCATGGCTGTCTGCATGAGCAATTAGAGGATGGTACCCTGCCAGTACACAGCATTCTTGCTCTTGACAGCGCTTTGAATGTTTATGAACGACTATACGGCTCTCCCAGGCGTGTTGCCTTGCACACTGCCTTTCTGGCCGAGCAGTTGTACAGTGAGCTCACTGCTCTACGGCACCACAATGGGTCCGAGGTCTGCCAAATCTACAAAGACTCTTCATCGTCGTACGGGGACAGCAAGACTCAAGGGCCTATCATAGCTCTCAACTTTCGTAACAGAAAAGGCGACTGGGTCAGCAATACGGAGGTCGAGAAGCTTGCGAACATTCGCAACATTCAGCTCAGAAGCGGAGGTCTCTGTAACCCTGGAGGGATCGCTTCTGCCCTAGATCTGGCACCTTGGGAGATGAAGCGTAACTTTTCTGCTGGCCATCGCTGTGGAAATGAGGCTGATACCATGGGTGGAAAGCCGACGGGAATGCTCAGAGTCAGTCTTGGTGCTATGAGCAGTATGCAGGACGTGAAAAACTTTGTCGAGTTCGTCGAGGAGTTCTTTGTCGATCATACAGAAGTCCCGCACCGAGCCGAGGCGTCTCCGATTCTCGGCCGTGAATTATACGTCGAGACTCTTACCATCTATCCCATCAAGAGCTGCGGAGGTTGGGCAATACCACCGGGTATTCTTTGGGATGTCAGGGCAGAAGGATTGGCTTGGGACCGGGAATGGTGTTTGGTGCATCAAGGCACTCGGACAGCGTTAAGCCAGAAGAAGTTCCCTAAGATGGCATTACTCAGACCAAGTCTCGATCTAGATAATGGACTTCTGCGTGTGCGAACCCATGCGCCACTACCTCCCGCTACGCCTCACGAGATTTTGGTGCCTCTCTCTGCCGACCCTAGTGTGTTTCCAGCTTGTGATGCTAGACTCCCGATGCCTACTTCGCAAGTCTGCGGTGAGAACATCCTCGCATACACCTATGCGTCGAAAAAGATCGCCGATTTCTTCACAAACCTGATCGGAACACCTTGTACTTTAGCAAGATTCCCAGCTGCTGTAGCAGGTCCCTCAACAAGACACTCAAAAGCACATCTGAATGCTCATGGCAGTGATAAATCTTCCTTTCAATCGCCGAACAACATAAAGACACCAATCTTATTGTCGAACGAGAGCCCTATCCTCACCATTTCTCGGGCCAGCCTCAATCGGCTCAACGAGCAGATCAAACTCAAAAACGGCAAAGCTGCTCGTGCCTCGGTCTTCCGTGCTAACATTATCGTCGCTGAAGATCCCGCCTCTAGCCCTGGCTCTGAGCAACCGTACGCCGAGGACGATTGGCGCTCTTTACGCATTGGTGAAAATTTCAACCTCGATGTTTTGGGAGGCTGTCGCAGATGCCATATGGTCTGCGTAGATCAGCGTAGTGCGGAGAAGAATGAAGAACCGTTTGTGACGTTGGCCAAGACGAGGAGAAAGGATGGAAAGGTTTTCTTTGGGGTGCACACTGCGCCGACTATAACAAAGAGAGGACAGCTGGCTAAAATCAGGCTTGGTGACAGGGTATGCCCAACTGAATGAATGTCTCCAGTCACCTGACTCAGTTGTATGACATGCATGGAATTGGATTGGACCATGCTCGGCTCGTCCTAGGATCAAGCCATAGGATAGGGTTCCTAGGATGCTTATCACAAGACAACGTCAGTGCGATGTGGCTGCTCCATTCATAAGATCAACGACGTTGACTTTAGGAATCGTCCGGGAAGGCTCAGTGACAAACAGCGTTGTCCATGGCTTGTCCTATTGCTCCCATTCCAACAAGATATGAGCAATTTGTTTTCCATTTTGTTCAATCAGCGCGTATCGGATCTCCATTGGTGGCGCATACATCGACATAAGTGCCCAAATCGTATGGAGTGTTTGACATGCTTGCTCTCTACTGAGCACATCCGAGCTGCCCAACGACCGAACAAAATGTACCGCAACGGGCCCTCCACATCCGCCAATATACGGACAGACGTTTGTCGTCGGGGCTACCCTCCGAGGTGAAAGTTCTGTCTTCCCTATTGATGCGGTCGAGTACCTTGTTTGTATCTATTGGGTCCATTGGACGACCATAGTAATGTGTGCTGAGAGTCAAGTCCCAGTTGATGATGCAGTTGAAGGGTAGGCCTGGCCAGATATCCTGGGCAAGCTTTCTTGCGCTAGACGGGGAGACAGCCGAGAGAGGTTTTTGGGTAAAAGCTGAGGCAGGCGAGCATTGAGAGGTGAACACACGGCGACACCTAGGTTCACCACGGCGCTGGTTAACAGCAAACGTCCAAGCATTTCATACAAATTTACGATCAATAGGACAACCTCGGAGTCGCAATCGCTCCTCTTTGCTTCAGGTGTATCTTAAGACGTTAGCCAGCAGGTCGATCCCACGAAAGACGCTGGGATCACGCAGTTGCTCACAGGATACCCAAACCCCCATGAAGGGCAACAAATGTGGGGGATTGGGGTAGAACCGCTCGACGAGAGACTTACTAGAGGCAGGCGCGCATAAGCGAGGATACATCTCTCACGTCGAAAAACATCGAGACGCTTGTACGGTGTTTGGCATCCATAGGCGCAAAGATAAACCTCGAGTCTTCGCATTTCGTGACTGAACTGGCTCTCTTTTCTCAAGCGGAAGTCTGACCACCCCGATATGCTAGAGGTAGTAACCTGTCGCACTTACAACCATGTTCTTCCATCCCATACTATGGCTCATATACTCCGACACGGTCCTTGCCGCCAATCTGCCACGGCGTTCCCAAAGCATTGGCAGTCTAGCTGCCGGGTCAAGACCATCCTCGACCTTGCTTTCACCGGCAAACGTTCCAGCAGCATCACGCAACGACTCATCCGGAAACCTGCTGAAAATCGCATGCGACGCGGCGAGATACGGCAAGGATCTCAAAGTCAACAGTTGCCGCAACATATTCCATTTCCTGACCAAGGACGAGAACCAGTTCACCTTCGGCGACCGCGACAGCGGCCTGCCGTTCGACGTCCCGCTCCCTCTGCGGACATTCAGCAGTGAGATCCCCCTGCGTGTACTTTTTACTTCTTCAACACAAGACCCGGCATCGGGCCCGCGGATACCGTGCATCGCACTTCTGACGCTCAAGAGACAGACGACGGGCTGTGCTTCGTGCAGCCGGTGTTGACATCCGGCGCGACGCTGGGCCACGCGAGCTCGACGCAGATCGGTCAAGCGGCGTACACGATGCTTCAGACGTGCGTCGTTGAGCGGGGGATGGGCGGGATGGCGTCGAACATCGGTGAGTGCCGAAAGTCAGGCAGGCGAGGAACTTTGCGACCCAACGTCTACCAACACTGCTTGCAAGCCTGATGGAGTGCGAACCTGGGTTTTGAATGTGTTTTTTCTAAGCTTTCTATACATCACGACTTTAGGTGGCGATAACAAGATCAACGTTGCAATCGCCAAATACAACCCACGCGTCAAGTGCGACCCGACTTCGACCCCTGGACCCGCGTGGAAATCCTGCGTGTCTATATTCGCGAACATGAGAGCTACGAAGCGGGCTCGGGTGTTCGGGGTTGCTGGGGAGCCGGACGTTGAAGAGCGACTGCCCCTTATATTAGAAGCACGTAAGATATCATGGCCGGTGCACCCCCGCTCAATCCCCAGCATGACTAATCCTCTCCGTCTTTTCTTGACAGCCAAGGGGACCTGTCAAGTCTACATCGACATCGATGGCCCGGCGACCGTTGCGACCTGGTACGAGCTCTGGGAAGCGGTGACCGCGACCGCGATGATGTGCACGAGACAGAAAGGCAAGGGGGGAAAAGCGAAGGGTCTTGGTGAATCCTCCTCGGGCGGTCCCCACCCGATGACCCAAGAGGTGCTGACGGGTGCTCCAAAGGTCTTCGGGGAACCATCAGTCTGGAGGTGTCGGAGCAGAAGGACGAACCCGGTGCGAAGGGTGGGAACGCGTCGGCGGCCTCCCCGGCTGACGCTGGGGCCGTTCTGCAATACTTCGCGTCTGGGTCTCCGCAGGCCGGCTCGACGGGCTTCGCACCGGGCGTTCCTCTGGAGCTGGTGGCGGGAGCTTTGCGCGACGATGGCGCCGTGGTGACTCGGCCCGGTGACTCTGGGACGAATCGCTCGGCGATGGCTGGTGCTTGACCGTTGGGTGATACGTATCAAATACATCATACGCTCTCGGCACACAGCGTTGCAGTCTTGTGCAGCGTACGTAGCCTTGATGATGCTGGGTGAGCTGACATTTGCGGCCGTGCAGCGTACGGAACATGACCGGACCACAAGCGTGCGTGCGTGCGTGCGTGCGTTCGAGGCCCGTCTCCTTCCTTTTCCACGGTACTCCGGATATTGAAGTCCAACAACACCTACACTGAAGTGGAGAATGATGTCCAACTGCACCGTGGAGAGGGAGTCGACAAGCACTGGCGTTGATGGAAACGGTGCTGGGCAAGGAGCATTAATCCACGCTGACGAGCGTTTACTGTCTTGCCTGTTTGCTGCACCAGAAGAAGCAGTAGAGGGAAAATTGAATTCACTCTTTCAGCGCGCAGTGGTAGGTATCTAGATCTTTCATTATCTTACCACACTCTGCCAAACTTGTCTCGAACGATCACCGGATCTACGCTTAAATTTCTGTCATTGTCGCTTTTTTGACTCACGGTGCCCTGCTGACACAGCGAGACTGCATGGAAAGCCGTTTCAGGGCAGCAAGACTGCGTATGAGAGCAGAAATCGGTTTTCTTGCTCAGGTGAGATAAGGATTTCACTAAACCGGTCTTGAGCAATAGATAAAGCTAATCGGATTGACGCGGTTTCTTGCATTGTGCATGGAAGGTTCCAGGCAATTGTTTGATCGGTACGGAGTAGAGCCGCTCGAATCTCTGTCCGACAATCTGCTCCCTTGTCTGATGCTTCGACTTCACTTTTAGCTTCAACGACGGTCTTCAGAATGAAGGGATGGTTGTCAAATGCCCTTTTTATGCTTCATGAAGATTCCTACTTTGTTACTGCTTGCAGTGTATTTCTATGCGCAGCGGAGCATCGGCCAAATCTCCACATCAGGGTTTGCGAGGGTTACAGAGGCTCCTGTTACGGCGTCGTGCGGCACTTGCTACTTCATACCCGAATCAACCACCAAAGCCACAAACGTTGACATTTTCTATTCGAGCTCCGGGAATGCCTCGTAAGCAGAGATGTATCGTCCGCGGCTTGTTAGATTCGGACGCGTTGACGTTTATCAAACAGTGCCACCACAAGTGACGTCTTACCATATGTAGCTTTCACAGCCTATTCATTGATGTTCGCCGTATGGGAAGGGGGGGGTTGCATCACCACTATCGAGAGCGGACGTCCAGATGTGCCATCGTTTTCCGTATATCTGCCAGCCAACGCAGGTCCTGATTCCGAATTTACATCGAGCGCATCTTCGGCGTATTATAGTTTCCTGGCACCGGCGTTCGATCCTCCCTGCTCCGATGCGCCTCCAGGGTTTATGAACAATGTAAACGCGACGAGTACCGGACAATGTGTGGATGGCTGTTCGGTCTCTGCGGCATACCAAATGACAACAGTCTCCGACACTACAGATGGTGGTTCTGTTGGGTTCCAGTCCGCCGGGTAAGTTCTTAAAAAATGCTCCTCTCTCGTCATAGGCTTCCTGACGCCAAGAGGTAGTGCTTCGGCGTCGAACGTCTACCTAGTATTCTCATCGTATCAAATCACTTCCATATTCCCAACCAGTGGGATTTGCGTCACAGATTTCCTGTCAAAGACGACGGTCACGCCCCCGCTGCCATTCTCGGTCTCCAGCCCACCTGCGACCAACGAAACGGTACTTGGACCTGAGGCATTGACATCATATGTATCTTCTCTTAGGCTTACAGGATGCACGCCTTCCCCGATACCACCTCCTCCTACTCCTGCTCCGACCGCGTTTTGGGAGCCCGTTACCGCGGCGGATTCCGTAGGGTTCCCATCCTTGTCGACCGTTCCTCCGTCGTCGTCGCTGCTACGGGCCTCACCCCTTTCTCGATCACACAACGCGTCGTCTCCCAGTGCGGCTCCAGTCGGCCTCGAAACCAAGGACAAAGTTGCTATCGGTGTGGTGGTACCGGTCACCATCCTTGCTTTGACCGTACTGGGCACGTTGACCTGGCGGAATTCTCGGCAACGGAAATCCGCCACCGTCGAAGCGATCCTCGCGGAACCCTCTCGAGACGGACGTCCGTATCTTCGGCAGGGGGGAGAACTGGAGGCGGAGGAGAGAACGGGGAATGAGCTGGAAGAGAGGGAACGGACATTTGAGGTGGACGGGACACATGGGATACATGAAATGGCAACCGGTATAGGAAGGCGTGGGGTATCGGCGCTCCAGGAATTGAGGGGTCCAGAGCACTCGAACGAACTCGAGGTTCCTGGTCGATCTCCTGTTGGCTGAATTTTCATTGTCCATCTCTCAATGGTTAGGGAAGGCTGAGGCGTAAGCTTGCAGTGTACAGTTCTACACTCACAGACTCAAACCTGTGTACCTTCGCCCATTCACCAGAAAAGCGAAACAACACTCCAGCTCCCTCCGATCCCTCATTCCTTCACGTGCTCCACATCTCACATTGGAGATCAAGAATGCCGATCCACGCACATGGAATGAATTCCACACACCCCGATTAAGAATTGGAGCTCAGAGACCATGGTCCGAGTCTCGTACCAGAGCATTTGGACGTTCCGCAAAAGAAACCCAGAAGGGCAAACCGCTCGTCGTACGGTGACCGATCGGGCCCACCTGCGAACTCTACGTACCTACGTGCTGCATTCAGTCCCGAGAAAGGCTCCCCTACAACGCGTCTGGCAGGCTGTTATCGTCCACATGATGGACAGGAGTGGGCTCGCTGTCCCTCACAAGCAAGCGCACTGACTCGGTGGAACGATAGGGTACGGAGGGATTGCAAAAGCTCTGTTTCTTTCGTTCAGCTGGACGGGCAGGAAATAGTGTTGGAGCCGTGTGCCGTCTCGCTCCGCTCCGGCACCGCGACCAATTCCACCCGGGATGGATGTCCCTCTCGGACCACATGGCTAGCCGCAACGAGTCCCGTCTGTTCCGTCCGTCTCTTATCAACCACCTCAAGCGTTGAGCATTTACTCACTCACTCACTCACTCACTCACTCACTCACTCACTCACTCCCTCACTCACTCCCTCACTCACTCATTCCTCCACCTACTCACTCACCCACTCACCCACTCCTTCCCTCACTCACTCTTTCCCTCACCCACCCAACCAAACCAACCCAAACCCAAACCCAAACCCAACCCCCATCCCCCAGCAGCTGATTGGCCCACACCGCCCACCCCATAACCGCCCGTCCGTCCAGTGTCTAGTGTCTAGCGTCTTGCCCGCCCGCACACATCTAGGTAGCATCGACGGTCGTATCTCCAAAGCAGGATACATGCGTCCGCGCGCCGCACGCGGGCACGAATCCCCGTACGGGATGGGCGTTTTGCCCTGCCGGGGTAGGTACCTAGGTCCAGACATCCACACGCCCATTTCCCTGCACGGGACCCGAAGGAGAAAAGAGGTCGGTAGGGAGGGGAGAAAGCGGGCTGCGGTGTCCCCGTTCGGCGGGCTCAGGCTCGGCGGTTAGAGTGTGTTCGATCGCTGCCTGTTGAGACTACGACTATTGTTGTAGAGTAGGGCAGGGCAGGGGGAGGGTAGTGTGGTTCATGGACCGACCCCCCGGTCCCAGGCAGGTGACTGGCCGGGCGGTCTTTAGCGTGCTTGCGCAATCCGTCCATTTTACCCTGTCGGTGGATTTGATAGGTGGGTGGGTGGGAAGCGTCCTTTGACATGATTAGCGTGGGCGGCTACACTAGCTCCGGCGTTTCGGTACCAAGGGGGTGGTTTGCTTCGCTCGCTGCTTTTACCTGGTACGGATGGAGCTGGAGGGGTGGTGATGGTTGTGGTGGGGGGAGGGGAAACGATAGGGTTGCATGATGCGGGACGCGAGATGATGCACATGGAGCGGACTGTGGTTGTTTTTTGTGATTGTTTGTGGTCGCGTAGGGGAAGGGTGGTGGGTGATGGGTTGGGTGGGAATTGGTGGGACAAGGTGGGTAGCATGAATTCAGATGATTGATGTAGGCAAACAGTGGTATCTCGGCGCAGAACAGTGATTGTGCCTTGCCCAGCTCCCCCCCGCTTGGTTCCTTTTGCAAGCTCCCGTGCGCCCGTAAGATCAAAAGCAGACAAAAGCAAACAAAAGCAGAACTCCACGCTGCGGTGCCGAGTCCGACGCCCGGCTCCAAGTTTCGTCACGTCGTTTGCCTCCCATGTCGCGTAGGTAGAGTGACAGGCGATGCTTTTGTACCGAGTAGCGCGCTAGGGCATCGCGCCGCAACATTAGGTCGTAAGAAGTTTCGAAGTGAAGTAGGGTAGTGATGGCGGATGGGCGTAGTCATTGCATGAACGGATGTGGGTAGAATATTAAGAGCGAAGGTGAGCGCGTAGGAGGTGGAAGTGCGAGCTCTACTCCAACCTCCTCTTCTTCCCCTTCGGCGCCGGATCAAGCGGCGTGATCGGCGTCCTCGTGTATGTCACCGTCTTCGTGATCACTTGCCTCACGCTGACCGGCTTGTGTGTGCACGACCTGGGCCCTTCGAAGTATCTGGGTTTCCCGTCGACGACCCAGTCCGCGGGTGAGAAGGGAGAGCGGTGAGCGCTACTGAATGCGCTGCTTTTGGGCGAGTCTGTAACGGGAGACCAGGCTGGTGATTGTGGGATTCGTAGTTTTCGTAGGAGAGTGGGTGTGCGCGCTGAGTTTGGAGGGCGCATGAACGGTGAGGGTGGGATCATGGGTGCGGAATAAGTCTTCGAGGTGTCTTGGTTACTGCAGAGACAGCTGTTGGCGCTGGAGGGTTGTGTGATGGGAGTGGATTTGCCGGAGAGGCGGTCGAACATTGGAGATCTGCCTGTGGACGGGGTGGAGACGGCAGGGGACAGGGTTCGGAGGAATTCGGTGTAGGCTTGGGGCGGCGTGATGGGCGTCTTGATGTCCTCGTCCTCTTGCTTTATGATCTCCAATCTGCCGGGCAGTGGGCTTCTTGGTAGCTCTGAGGGTAGGCTTGCAGTCTTGGGTGTCTTGAGAGCGGGCAAGGCTGGCTTCGGGGATTTGGGCGTGTCGGCGGTAGGGGAGGTGGTGCTGATGGTTGGAGGAATCGGCTTGGGCGAGGTAGGAGACATGATGGCCGTCGAGTTGGAGAGATCGTCTTGTCAATTGAATGACTCGAGACACGATCAGACGGCGATGCCTGCGGCGAGCAGATTAGTGAGGCGTGATCGCAGCACGAGAGAAGAGAGGCTTCGGGGAGTGAGGGGCTTATATGGGAGAAGAGAGGAATGAAGAAGGGAGGAGTAAGCACATACCTGATTTGTTGTTACTGCTATTTTTGTTGTTATTGGGCTAGCAATCACGGTGAGGGATTGAATGCTTTTCCTTGGCTGGTCAAAGGGTATGAGACCGGGCGGTTAGAGGAATGATTGCGGCGCCAAGACCCTTTGCTTTTCTCAAACAAAAAATGCTCGCGATTATTTTTCTTTATTTTTCTTATTTTTCGTATTTTTCTGTTACAACAGCGTTGCAAGTGATGCAACTTGATGCAACTTGAAGCAAGATTAGAACTGATCTAGCTTCTCTGGGCTTAATGATTCGGGATCGCTCCTGGGGTTGGTCCCGGAAAAGAGTGGCAGCCCACGAGGGAACTAGGACAGACAGGGGGTGGGAAAAAGCCGAATGGTCCTTCCTTGGCTCTCCAAGCGCTGTGATGAACGTATGATTGGACATAAACACCTGGTAGCCTGACGAGTGGATGTGATTCGTGCCCCGTCCTTGCAGCTGATTGAAGAGCTACTGCGGCCCTTGATTCGACCACAACGGACCTAAAGGACTGCCGTCAGGATTCTAGTGGTCATGATGGCCAGTGGTGATGGTGCCCCTGGGGATCAACATGGAGTGAAACAGGAGAGTGCTATTCTTACTGAAGCTGATGAGAGATTCGACCGACGTAGCAGAACTGAGTGTCAGAAAGAGCGAGAGAAACGCGAAGGAACAGAGTGTTCGCCGGATGGAGGGAGTAAGAGCGCTAACGATGTGATGGCTACCCCAAGCAGCCTAGAGGATCCCTGCGACCAGGTAGATTTTGGATGCCACTCTACCCTCTCGGGAAGTATGCTGTCTTTATATAATGGAAATATGTATAGCCAGCCGCCCAAGGGATCGCTATCCTGAGGGCATGAAAGCGCGCGAGAACTGCTACCGATATTGTATCAAGACTGTCCTGGACTCGCTGCGAATAGGCTTGCGTGCTTCCACCGCAAGGCTCCCAGCTTGAGTGCCGACGAATCCGGCGTCAAAGGTCTGCGTAGAGTGACCTCAGCGGCTCTGCTGGAGGAGTACCTGAGTCGAGGCATGTGACTGGCTGTGATCGCATTATATAATCGTACCACGACTAGTCATCTCAAGCCGCTTCAATATGACAACAATCATCCCGCATGCGGGCGTCGATCTCATTTGACCGATGCTCGAATCTAATTGACGCTCTACAGGCTGACTGCAGCCAATCCGGTCCTACTCCAGGACCCAACCGGATGGATCTCAACATTCTCAGGCAGGTCAGATTGACATTGGCAATATGAGAGGCTCAAAATCGTAGCTCTCCCGAATTAGTGCTCCTGAAGCCGCTGACCGGGATTCTCAAGCCACGTGTCTGTCAGAACTCTATGCTCTTTTTCATCCTATGAATGCTTGTCGCCGTGAAGAATTCACGGTCGAAAACATCTCCTGCATTCAGGAGATGATTGGTGCATAACGTCTCATGCATACTTGCTGAGAGCTCAGAGAAGACAGGTAGAGGCAAATGATGACAGGACAAGGCGCTTTGCCGGCCATCTCGATCGAAATGGCAATCCCGGACAATAATGTTATTCTCGTTTCGTCCATCGATGCTTGCCATCACAAATTAGGCAGGTCTTTATCGCTCTCTTGAAGCTTTGCAGGAGGCCCCCATATCGATTCAGACGAGAAAGTCTACGAGAAGATCGGGGAAACCGATTCCCTTGACGCTATTCCACAATGCATGGTAGAAGAACCCTCTGAAGGCAGTGAAACGAAGATGCCTATGCCTGGTCACAAAGGACAGGTCCAAAATGCCTTCCGGAATGATCGGTTCATATTTCTTCAAAGACTGTGAGAGGCATAATAAAGCCGGGAGATGGTTGGTCACTGGAGTCTTGTGATGGTGACTGTTCAGTAGGCGCTTGTTGTCTATCTTCTGCTTACTCTAATGGTCACGTGGGATTGAGAAGTTGTTGTACTGGGTTTGAAAATGTGCACGATCGCTTATGAAGTCAATATTCCATCTCATGAGGCGGGTAAATGTCCCTGCCTAGAGATTTCATTGCATTTGTTATCCAATTATTACTTCAAGGACGCTGGACAAGTAATGAGGATGCCAAACAACAGGGTGGAGGGGAAACAGGAAGGGCCCCCTAAGCGCCTAGAGCCCAATTGGTCCGAAAGCCCCTAGACAAAAGTCTGGAGAGCATACTAAAATAAAAGCCAGATTCCAATATGACAAAGAAGTTGTCCACCTGCACCGCTCATAGAGATGAACCAGCGGCTCCAAGGCTGTGTTATCCACGGCGGCATAAGAAAGGCCTGGATCATGTGGGTATTCCGGAGTAGCTCTGCTATTCTTGTGCTAGAGAAGCAAAAAGATAAGAAATGCTAGCAAGGCTGTAGCCTTGCTGGCTCCGTACTTTCAACGAGGTGAAAGCCGTCCAAATACAGATCCCTGCTGCATTGATTGCAAAAAAGGAGGCCGGTCTTTCCGATGTCCGTCACGCCCTAGGTCTTCTGGAGGCCGAGTAGGGCTTTCGCCAACAGCCTGTGATCCTTTGTACTTTGACGCTTTGGTCACTGAGAGTATTTGGGCATGCTTTTCCGTTGCTGGATGAGCGCCTCCGTGTCCTTGTAGAGTCTATCCAAATAGTCCATTGTAGTAGCATCCTTCAGCATTCTCCCAACTTGGATTCCAGCGGAAATCAATTGGAGCACATGACGGTCATCCTTTGATGGTCTCGACTGGGGCTTGGTAGAGTGACGCATCTCTACGGAATTGTCCAGCAATGTTGTTAGCTCCTTGATCTGACCGTCGTAGATTGCCTTCGAAGGTATACGGCGCTTGGTAGCCAGCCTCTTTAACAGATACACCCATTCGGTCCAAGCCCTATCAGTGGCAACTCGTACCATGGGCTTTCCAGCCTCCAGTGGTATCGGGAATTGGTACATGGCAATGAAATCAAAAGCGCATTGGGAAAGACGTCTGTTCACGCGAGACAGGATGTCGTTCTGTTCTTGAAGGTCTAAGCTGACTGGCTCGTAGTCCAGGTCTCGTTCCCGGGCCTGTTGGACTTGGATCTTGGGCAAATGCTGAACCTGGCCTTCAGCAAACTCATCTCGACCTCCACGGAATCTCCTTGGTGGTCTCTCATATCCTTTGGGCTCAGGTAACACGGCTGCTTCCCTTGAAGCAACTCGTTCATCCAGGTACTCAGCACGATCCTGTGGAATTGTGTATTCCGTTTCCCATGAATGACCGCCTGCCGACGAGGGTGGCCGTTGGTTAACATCCTGGTAACTCATGCGATGCGTCAACCCTGGAGGGGGCCTTGCAGAAGTGAATCCAATCCCAGTTTCTGAGTTCGAATAGGGATGTTGGAATGAGGTTGGAACCCTTGACAGTTGGGGCGCTGCCTGGCTCAAACGTTCGAGCCGATCTGGAGGTTCATATGACACAGGCCTTCTCGTGGGAGGTGGCATGACCGGAATGCGATTCTTCTCCATAGCTTCATCTTGGTATGCAGGAATTATTTGCTGCAAAGGTCCATTGGATCTGGGGTCAAGACTTGTACGGTCCTCAGAGAACTCGTAGAGTGAGCTTGGAGGGACCGTGCTGTATGTATCTGTGTATACAAGGCGAGACGTGAATGGGGCGATGCCGTGGCCATCGGGATACGGTGTGTGAGTACTAAAAGACTGTTAGCTAACCCAATAGCAGCATTCCAATGACTTGACGGCCCTTCACCTTCGGGAAGAGGCTTCATGTGGGTGGCGAGGAGGAGCGAGGTCTTCTCTATCGTGTCCTGGTCTTGCCCACTGATCCGAGTAGTAGCCTTCCCAATGTGACATGTTGAGAGACTGAAGTGTCAGTATAGAACCAGTACTAACAGCAACAGGACAACGTTGCAAAGAGTCGAAGACACAGCCAAAGGCGCAAGGAGACCAACTTTGAAGACATACTGTTTCTCACAACGCTATAACTCGACTGGACGTCAGCTAGAAGGCTAGTACTGAGGCAACATCATCCTTTCGACACGCCGGAGTCGCTCTTGGCGACTGCAGATCTTGACGCCCGAACGAGCAGATAGCAGTTAATGCTTCTGGGAAAACTATCAACAATTCCAGGGATGAAGCACAAAGGTGCAGCCCTTGCTGACGATGATCTGTTGGGGCAAGGCTTCCGATATGATGAGTTGGCGCCCAAGACGTCGTCCGGTGATGGCAGTCAACCGTCAAATGGCGGTATGCATCTTCGTGGTCCAGTCGGCTGGCTAGACACTCGAAAAAAATTAAAGCTAACAATGACTGGCAATTCCTTATCCAATACCGTGAATCCACTCAATGGCGACTCCGACAGGATGGCGAGAGTCCCGCAAAACAGGCACATGGCACGTTTGACAAACAAACCGCAAAGACTCTTGCCTTAAGTGCAAAGACAGAAGTATCGCTTTCCACTTTGTGAGTGCTTCAAAGTAAAGCACGGCAATGTCCGCATCTGGGGATTGGGTATCCATGAGGCGTGGATGATGAACGAATAGCGAGGTCTTGTGGAAACTAGAGACTGACGAGACAGGCTCTCGATCGTCGTGATGCGTACCGAACTTGCCTCCTTCCTCGTCAATCGATAATCAACCAATACTTGTGGAGAACAGCAAGATGCCAGTCCGAGAAGGCGTATGCGTTGTGGGTTCGGACAGAGTGCGAAAATATTAGTGGACCAGCTCAATGGTGTGCGCGTTCGTTGTCAATGCAGTAACACATTCCTGGATTTGGACACCGTAGACAACACCGGGCAACATGTGCATCGATCTTGAGACGCCGAACCGCTTCAGCCGGATTGCTCATGCATTCTGATCACTGGCTAGAACGTTTGTTGAGTTCGCTTTCGGTGGAGGAAGTTTGTGGTACGCGGCAGAGGTGCGAAGGGTTCAGCGCCTTACGCCCCAAGAGAGCGAGAGATGGTGAGAGTGTTTACGGTGACGTCGTCTGTATGCCCAATGATCTGCTATCTCATGTTCTAGAACCCATGATTACCGTTGAGAATTGAGACTCCAGGTTGCGCCCTTGCATGGATGAAGGGTTGATGGAGGATTGTGCAGCAGTTGCTGCCCAAAATTGCAGATCTTTGCTTTGCGCCTAGACCGAAAACTACGAGGCACATACCTACCTTCCCTTGGAGCGAACTTATTATTTCAATGTCAAAGCTGGGCGATTGTATATATCTGATAAATAGATATTTGCTTTACATCAGCCACTAGTCAGCTCTTGAGCTGGTGGTCTCCTCCCCCTAGCTCACCGCGTCAAAATATCATACCCGCACTCTTCTTGCCCTCGTTCAAAGGCTACGGAGAAAAAGCTCTGCATCGCCATGTAATGGAAAAAGATGCCGCCTAATACTGCCAGATGCCATATGTTGTGACTACCTCCCACATAGTCAAACCAGCCGTGCAGCCACCGCTCCGGGACCTACCCATGGATCAGTTCAGCTATCGTTCTAGATTTTCGGAGTACTTACTTGACCTGCGTAAATGAGGGCACCGACAAAATACACCGTGATGGATTTCCCAATGGGCGCATAAAATGCCCACGCCCATCCTGGACTTCTGGTCCAACTCAGCTGAAATATCGGAGCAAAGCCAGTGGCGGCAAGGGACACGTAGAAAAGTACCCTCAACCAGTTCATATCCGCGCGATTGAACGTTGGATGCCAGGGTAAAATGACGCCCCCAACACCTAGAGTGGCGGTGGTGGTGATATAGATCCAGCGACTAACGGGTTCGCAATAGAAAGCAGTATATTCGGTTGTCATGATGGAAGCGGCGATTAGCAGTGAGATGCCGGTGTAATCAACGCAAGCAAAGCGTTCCATGAGGGTTTGCTCTGAAATGCTGCTCATTGTATGCCACATGCATGAGCAGACCAGACATTTGCAAGCGGCGAAGAAAAAGGCCGCAGCGAAAAAGACGTCGGTCTTGGAGGAATGAGAGAAATTGACGGAGGAAGGGTAGAAGTAGAACGCGATAGCCAGGACAATGACCAATCCGATGGCATGAGACCAGATGTTCACCGACTCGTTGGAGAAGTTGAAAGCCGACTTGATGCAATCGATTTTGTTTTCGGAGAACCGATATCCCCGGGTGATGTAAGGATTGACTCGCCATGGGTGTGGTAGGTCGTCGTATGTGATCAGGCGGTGTTCTTTTGCCCTTTTGACGGCATGCTCGATGTTCTCTTTCAACGTCTCTCTTGCCCGGCGTGCCTTGTCCAGCCCTTCATCTACGACTTCTTTCGCCTTCTCGAAGCCCTCTTCTGCCATGCGCCAGCCTCCGTCTATGATCTCTGAAAAGCCTGTATCTTTGACAGCTAGGGCGCGAGCCTCCAAATCCGACAGGAAGTTGTCCATGAGTCGCATGCCAGCTTGTGCCTTTGCCTCTAGCGTTTCCCGTGTTGATAACGCATCGTTGTATCTGCTCTCCACGGTCTCAACGAGTATCCTTGCCCGTCGCCGCCCAGCGCCAATGAGCTCGCCTGAGACATGTGAACATGATTCTCGTATGGCATCCAAGGTGAAGTATGCGCGGTTGACTGTTGTATCGAGCTTTAAGTTGCCGTAACTCTCTATCCAGTCCAGCCGCCGTCCCAGCTCGGAGATGAAGAGGTCAACCTATAAGTATCATTAGTAAGTAAAAGATCCTGCATCTAACAGGTAGAGACGGACCTTCATGAATATGGCATCCGAGTCCAAGTCGTGAGAGTGCCTCCGCCATGTTTGATGGGATGAGTGCCGCCGCCGTTGAGAGAGGGGCGGTGCAGGTGAAGACATCGCAGTGGAGCGAGCGTCAGATGATGCCTCGTGAGATGAAAGCGTCAGTGAAGGAGTTGAGCAGGCCATGACGAGGGATGTTGAAGAAAGAGAGCGCATTTGGCGGTTTAATTGCAAGTGTCTAGACTGAGTACCTCAACTTAGGTTTGGAGAGTTTGTTGGGGTGGCTGGTGGCGGGACCTTTCGTTTGGTCACCCGGTGGGGTGAGTTGGGACATGGAAGAGGAATGCCATGCTATGAAACCAATTGGGAGATACAAAGGGAACAAATATAAATGTTATTGACGAGATCAAGGAGTTCGATTACCTAGGTATGTCGATGAGAGTCGCACGTGGGAGTCATGGCCGTTGTAGTAGGATGAAGCATGGACATGATTATTCTCTTTCTCTCTTTTCGACATGCCTCGCCTTCTGCGTGCTGCAGGTGCTGCAGGGTCCAGCCAATTGTGCACGAGGGGCAGTCCTTTAGTGGCAAAGTTCCAAGTATGAAACTAGCCTCTTTCGTAAATTGAATGCCAAGACAGACATGCTGGGGAGGATGGGAGAACCTTACAGTAGAGATTCATTGGTCCATCTGAAGCAACGGCCCTCACACCTCTTCGCCATGCCAGCATCCACTGCCGATATCAAGAATGAAGCTATAGTGACCGACTCCTACCTCCAATCAGTCCTAGCCTCATCCCTCCACACACGCGAGCAATGCATGAACCTCATCGACCTGGTCAAAGCCAACGCCGTCGCGGCCTCGCAGACACCCTCGCTTGAAGTCCAGCTGGACATATCGAAGCAGCAACGGCTACTCTACTCCCACCTCGGCCGCTTACGGGAATTGAATCGCAATGCTATTCTCAAAGTGAGGAATACAAAACAGACAACGGCAGAGGCGCGGCAAGAGATTGACAGGCTACACCTGCAACTACAGAATCTCTATTACGAGGAGAGGCATCTTCGAGGCGAGATTGCTGCGTGCGAATCTTACGAGTAGGCTCAACTTGCGACTTCTGACTGGAGGTGAAGGCTAATGGCTACCGCTCAGCCACAAATACCAACAGCTCCCTCTGATACCCGTCGAAGAATTCCTTGAAATGCATCCCGAGCTTACAGAAGACGACGAGAAGACACTCATGTTTTCACGAATCAACCATGAGCTCTCGGAGCGTGAAATATTGGAGCAGGAGCGGCAAGGCCTACTCAAGAAGAAGCAAGGCTTGATTGCCGACAACAAAAAGAGGAAGGATGACCTCGCGAGCTTGGATAAGGACTTGGAGACATTTATTGATGTAGGTCATCATCAAGTTCAAACTTCTATGCGCGGATGCGTGATGCTGACTCGTGTCAGGCTGCCAAACCTATACAAAAGATCTTCGAGAAGCAATATTAAACATGCACGAGCAATGGTTCCTTTCTTTGAGGAGCGACGGCTTTCCTCGGTGCTTCTAGCGGCCGACGTTCCAAAAGCGTGGCATATTTGGGGAAATTGGAATCAAGATACCCCTTTCGCGATAGTGGCTCAGTGCATTCGGTCATAAACATCGTCATAACCAGCGATAGAGCTCTATTCAGTTCGCATGTTACTTCAATCGGAGTGATGGATTCCAAGATACTTCCCCCGCGTCCGAGAGTACCTGGCACCTTAATCTCTAATGAATGACGCTTTTCTTCTCTTCTATATATGGCCATCAGCATACAACCTCAAAATCGTTCAGCTCGATCTCTGCGACATAGGTGCGTATCAGATTGGTTTCAAGGCATCCTTAAGCGGTGTTGAATGATGCTTTAGATACTCTCTTCAGGATCTGGTGCGAAGGTGACTGATACTCTCTACTGCTTCTTAGCGGGAGGAAAGATGGGTTTCTCGTGAAACGCTGCCTTTTACGACCTTGCTGCCGCCGTTTCTGGTGCTCTGCAAGCTTGTCCCTCAACTCGTCGGCTCGTTCGCCGCTCATGAATGATGAAGCGGCTACTTGAAGTTCAGTACGAGGATCCCCTCCCTGCCTGATAATCGGGAAAGGATGTCCGCATAAGGAATCAAATAAGAGTTTATTAAGTATTCTGGATTGCAGACTCTTTTGCATACATTTAATGCCCATATTTGAATATTGGTTGCGACCATCTTGATCAGCTCCAGCCCTGCTTTGTCAGGATGTCTCGCACACCGAGACGTTTGGTCGGGCCAACTTTTATGCAAGCATTGCGACTGCTTGTCTTAGGCTTGAAAGTGCTTTACTTCGAAATTGAAACAGCAGAGTGGACCCCAGCTCATGTCGTGGTCCTCTGGTCCTGCACCGTCGCGAGTTCCACTACCATTGATCGTGCACATCTGTTGGTTTTATAGATGCTGCCGGCCGTAGAATATCTCGCCCCAAAATGTGCCATGTCTCCGGTGCTCATGATCGAATCAGATTTGGGGTGCCGTCAGCGCGGTGTTAGCTTCCCATTGGCCCCGGACAGCTTCAAGCGTTGGGCATAGTCCTTTTTTCAGATTAGCGAAATTCAGCTATGGGAGAAGTCTAGGGGCAAGAGTTCTTCGGAGGCTTACTAGGCAACTGATGCGGATACCCTCTTCGATGCCCACCCTAGGCCTGTACCCGAGTATCTTGCGCGCTTTTTCTCCACTACAGTATCTCGTGCCGCATGCATCAAAGACGCTTCCGCGGCTTAACGTCGTTGGGGTCCCAGTGATCCAGGTCACTCCCTCTGCAATGTACCCAACTAGATACGCGAGTGACATGGGTATATGCACCTGATATGGTGGATAATGGCCAAAGTTCTTCCATACCTCCAAGCAAAAATCTCGGAATGTGATGGGTTCCTCGTTGGAGACGAAAATTGCCTCTCCAGCGGCAGTCCTTGTCGACAGTAGATTTTCCACCGCCAGCACATGAGCATCTGCAACATTGGCCACGTAGGTCACATCCCATAGATTCTCCCCGTCACCCACGACGAATGGCGTTTCTCCCTTGGCGATGCAGGCGTAGACCGATGGGATCAGCTGGTAATCCCCCTGGCCAAAGAGTACAGAAGGTCTTAGAGCACAAGTCGCAAGTTTTTCATCGCATGCACTGAGCACTAGTGCCTCTGCAGCGGCCTTCCGAGACAGAGTCAGGTCAGCGAGTGTGAATTAATCGCTTCTAGAAACGGCGACTCGCCTTTGATTCTCCATATATCAATGAGTGACTGGATGTTGGCCACCGCTCATCTATATTCCGATAATGGTGTCGCATATCGTCTGTAATTGCCGTGCAGGACCCAGTCCATACGAATGCTTTGCTACCCGAGCTCTTGGCTGCCGCAAGCATGTTCCGAGTACCGTCGACATTGACATTGAACACATGGTCTCGTTGTTCCCTTCCATATCGAAACGCAAGGTCTGGAACCAATCCAGCCGAGTGTATAATGACGTCTGGCTCGAGACCCTCTACTAGGGTTTTTAAGGAGGCAGCATTAGTGATATCGCCTTTCTTATATATGACTTTTGGCTTCTGCACGCTCGGAAAGGTCAGATCTAGAACAGTGACCACCCATTCCGGATGTTGTTCCTGTACGCTATCGACAATGGCAGAACCTAAGAAACCAGTACCACCAGTGATAAGTACAGAAGTCGCCATGATCGGTTCATGTTACTAGACGACGCGGGGAATATAAAGGACATCTCGTCGCGGAAGCGGTCTAATCAGGAACACCGTCATGCAGGACGCAACAGAGGCATAAACTTCAAGAGGGCTGAGGATAATGAATCATCTTACATCATCAAGAGATTACTTGGTGATGGTCGACCTCGCGCTCAAGGAAGGATATCCCGCAATCTGCTGTGCTTGGCCAGTAATTACGTCTTGTTTCAAAAAAGAAATTCCCGAGCATTACCTTATTGTCTACCAATTGCCAAATAGAGGATAGTACTGGCGGCGGGAGATCTAGTAGACCTACCTAGCCCCTTTCGAAATGGCCGAGTGAGCGGATTTCTGAATGGCATGCTTGCGCCATGGCATTTCACATTAGTACTCGGGCAATCTTGAAATGATTCCTCGAGCTTACAATCAACATTCTTCTTTTTATGTAAAGTACTACTGATGCATCTTTCTTTCCCTTCTTGTCCTATGGCGCTCTCGCAGCTGGTCCGTCGTCTCCAGGCCTTTGCCTCTGCGCTCTCCAAACCTAGAGGACGAAAAACGGGACACCTTTCGATTGCACAGAAGCAGCCGGTAATAAGAAATATAAAGACCTTTCATAAATATATGTACTTTCGTAATCTCTCCTCTTCTCCTCAAATCTCATATTGCTTAGCGTACTCGCGTCGCCCGCCTGTTGTTTTCCAAGCTCATCAACACGGCCACCAGTCAAGGAAGGAATATAGCCCAGCATCGTTGCCAGCCCGACGATTTAGCAGGCCCGCCATGTTCATCTGAGATCTCTGATGGCTGATACAGCAACGGCTGCACTCATATGTGACGCGTTGTTTCTGTGGCGAAGCACGAAATGTAACGGGTGCTGGCGGATGGAATCCTCCCGCCAGGAATCTTGGGACCGCAGGCTGTAACAGAAATGTCTTAAGAGATCTGAGGACGACGGTCGACGTTCAATAGGCTCCCGAGAACCATGCGCTTTCTGCTTCCGAGCCGCTCGGAGCGAGTGTTTGGTATCGTTGGCTCTACATCGCAACGAATACGCGCACTACACACCTTTGGACGCATGCAAGATGAAACATCGCATTTTCTATTCTTCCTGTTGGTCTACTATACGCATCGATGCTAAGACTGGCATCGTCGAATCGACTAGAAAACAATACGCGGTGTCCAGGTGGCTTTGCGTGACAAATTATGCCCAGGATAAGTAATGCAGCGTGGTTTCACCAACCAGCATGAGCGCGCATCCTCTCTTGGCAATATGGCTTTTACGAGTACCAAAATCGCTTCTAGTTTGAGCCGTTTGCGATCTCGTGATCCGACGATTCTTATGTAATGGGAATTCTATGGCTCTGCTTCATGCTTTAAAAACCCTCCTGGCACTTCGAGTTGCACAACAATGCTATCTCCACTGGAAGCTTCTGTACAACATCCGAGCCATGATGGCATCTTCATTGATCGCCGTTGCTTCAGCATTATTGTCCTTTGCTGCTGCTGCGCCTGTTCGGGATCGTAGTCCATCCGGATCGCTGGAAGCCAGACAAGCTCCGAGTTGCAACATCGGCACTCAGGTCGATAATCTCGCTGCCTACGACAGTTCATGCTGGAACACACTCGATATCATGCCATACTTGACGAACTGGAAGGCGACAACCCCTACCTGTACCAACGCAGAAAACAGCGCAGGGCAAACATTGAGCTGCTGCGGGGCTTCCGAGCCCTGGTCAACTTGCTTCTTACGCTTGGCTACCAGGCAATCGAACACTTACGACTGTACCCAGCTTACCCCAGCGAGCGGAGGCATCTGCTCTCTTGAAGCAAATGGAGGTCAAGCGTTTGCGTTACAGGGTCTAGATCCGACTATAGCTTCCCAGGTCAATTATGTGGTACTCAACATCATAATGATCAACAACTTTTTCGGTTCGTATTACACAGGTCAGTCGCTTTTCACAAGTCCGACATGACCCTCGAATGTTGATTATCAACTTAGCTCTCCACAACGCGGCATTGAACGAAGCGCATATCTTGAGTTCCTTGCTCTCAAATAGCGCTTCGACTAGCCTCGATCTGACGAACGTGGGCGTGGATACACAAACGGTGATGACGGCATTGACGCTGGGTCTGGCATTCCCTGAAGTACGTACCTATCAGACTCTCATCAACATCGTTCGTCATGCTAAGCCGTCCAAGGTCGTTACCCCCCGTATCAGCACGGTCTCCTCCGATGGCACGACCACCACTGTCACAAAGTCGACCAAGCGTGACCCACAGAACTCAAACGCCGGCACATCATCGAGTTCCGCTCCCGCAAGCAGCGTATCCGTCCTTTCCGGTGGATGCGGATACAGCTGGCTGGCCAGTTATTACCAAGACGGCCGACATCATCGCCGACAACAGCCAACCGGTTGTGCGAATGGAACACACACCGAAGCAGATCCTGACGCCTCCACTTCCTCGCCCGCTGCTCTAGATCGCAGTTCTCCACCAGTCGTCATCTTCACCCAAGCTCTCCAGCAAAGCCCCAACGTCGCATTGGCAATGTGGCCCTCCGCCTTCGACCCCGCCACCGACACCCTTGCAAACCTCGCCAGCGCCCACCTCGCCGACAGCGCAAGCTTCGCCTCCATCCTAGCCGCGGGCCTTCAACTCATCATGAACGACGTCGGCACCTTCATCGCCTTCGCCGGCAATGGCATTTTCTCCACTCCCACACCCTCGGCCGGCGAACCCTCCGCCTACACCTCAGGCTACACCGGTGCCCTGGACACCTACATCCTCTCCGCAATCCTCGCCCACAACTCCATTTCCGCAACCCCGGGCTCCATCGTCTCGGCGAACCCTTGCGCGAGTGGTGTACTCTGCAAGTCGTCCTACTGGTCGCCCGTCACGGGGCGCCAGTACTCGTTCACGGGTCCGAACACGTACTCGCTCCTCAGCGAGGCGTTGGCGACGATGGAGGTGGATCTGCCGGTCCTGTTTGACGGGGCGTATAATTGCACCTTTGCTGGTCAGGCGGGCGGGGCGGTGGTGAGTGTCGAGGCCGATAGTTCGTTGGACATGGCGTGTTTGAGTGTGCTACCGATGTATGTCAAGGGCGGGTGTCCTGCTGGTGCTGTTCGGGTGCAGGGAAAATGTCCGTTTCATGTTTTGGGCTGAGGATTTGCTGAAATGGGGGAGGTGAGATGCTCGTTCCGCGGTGAAAGGATGGTTGTGGATGGGGAGATGGCCTTTTAGTCGAGTCTCATGTACTCAAGGCATTACATTCCTTCGCAATAACTAATGGAACCGCTGTATCTATGATCTACTACGGTGTTTGCTTCCATAGGGGCAACTTTCACATACAAAGGTACTTTGGAGGAGTTCTCAGACGCGTCGAACCCCGCCGCGGCGGGTGAATGGGGAAGACGTCATTGCAATGCTCGACCCACTATTTTACAGCCATGATACTTCGATGCTGGGTAACTTCTTTCTACAATCTCAATTGACCAGGCGTTCATATAGTCGCTATGTCTCAAAATGTAGGAATGAGCAATTGCTGCCTGAGTGGCAAGGTGCATCAAGGCCAACCTGCCGGCCGAGAGGATGAAATCGGCGGCCTCCCGACTTACATTTCGGAGCCGGAAAACCATTCGAAAGCCAAGTCGATAGTCTTCATTTGCGACAGTGGGTTGACCGATCTGTCATTCGTCTTCCGTTGATATCTCTGCGTCCTGCCCTGCTGATACACCACTCTTCAGTCTTCGGCTACAAATTCCCCAACATCCGCCTCCTTGCCGACGAATATGCCAAAGCGGGCTTTTACGCATACGTGCCGGACTTCCATCAAGGCGACTCCTTGCCCCTATCCTTTCTGGATAACGTCGAGCCCCCTCTCAAAACGCAAGAGACCCTCAGCCTGGTCGACAAAGCCAAGAATGCCACCATCGTGCCTGCGACTTTGGGTCCATGGCTCGCCAAACATCGCGAAGGTGTCTCCCGGCCCCTGATCGACGGCTTCGTGAATAGCGTGCGTAAAACGCCTGGCACGAACAAGATTGGCGCAATCGGGTTCTGCTGGGGAGGGCGATATGCGATTCTGCAAGCCCACGGGCAGGACATGAGCGGAAAGGGTAGTGATATTGGGGGAGTGGATGCGGCGTATGCTGTAAGGCTTTTTCTGGAGTTGTATTTTCCGTTACGTACGGCAGCCATGAGTAGGACACTTTATGGGAGCAAACTGCTCGTCCTGCCATGCGTCGTACTCTCTCGACATTTTTTGTGTCAACGAAACTCTATATCAAAATCGGAACACTGACTCCAAGTTGTGCTAGTGTCATCCAAGTCTGGTCGCTGTACCGGCTGACTTTGACCCTGTGGAAAAGCCGCTGAGCTTGGCGATGGGGACAAAGGATTCTCTTTTGGACCAGGGGACCGTGGGCAAGATTCAGGATTTGATGGCGAAGAAGACGGAGGTGCCGCATGAGATTAGGGTGAGTTGGTCCATCTTTGGGAGATGAGGTTAGTCCTGGTGAGTCGGCGCTGACCTAGTGGGATAGCTGTATGAGGATCAGATTCACGGATTTGCGCTGCGGAGTGACTGGAGTAGCGATAAGGATAAGAAGGCAATGGATGAGTCGGCACAGCAGGGAATCGAGTGGTTCTCGAAATACTTGTCGTAGGTTTGTCTGCTGTTCACTGCCTGCTGGCGCATCGCTCTGTCAGACCTTTGGGAGTTGAGACCCATGAAGCTGCTTTAGGATAAAGAATTGATCAGTCCTAGCATGACTTTAACGAGATAGGTACCACGATAGCTTCTCACAGCTGAGGCGCTTGGCCTGCACCACGCCATTTCTGCAAAGGAAATCATATAGATCGGTTCCTGAGAATTGCATGCGTAGTCCAACTGCAGAGTTCCAAATGCGTCGACGCCAGGTTGTATGTACTAGTATGATTTGCACACAATATTAGGCTATGGTTCCTAGCTGCATGGTCATCGTCAGCCCGTCGTTTATTGCAGGCCTCAGACAGGTAAAGCGTGTCTACGAAGAAGACGTAGGGTTGGACTGATTCGATATCAGCACTACCGTATGATACAACACGGTAGGTTCAGCAGGGTAAGCGTTTGATTTCCAGGTTTCATCTTGTCGTGGGCCGAGACCCTCTCCGCCGAGCGGATTCAATTCATGCAGCAGGAAAACAGCTGATTGGTGCAGATGGAGCAACATGGTGCATCTGCCATCGAGTGCATTTCGTCTTCCGGTTTTATACTGTGATCTTGCACAACATTCGTATTTGAAGGCATCAGACACTGTAGCCCCATGCTCATGTTCCTCCAAGTCTCTGATCCGAACGGCGTGTGATACCCGGAGTTCCCTCTCGCCTAGCTGAACAGCAAAGTGGGAGGCAAACCCAATTGAGCGGACACTAACTCTGAGTGGGTTAGTCTAATAGTCTAATGGAAACTATGGGATTCACGACGCGCTATGGAGGACCCACTAGCCGCGCCTTCCAGATTGAGATCCTCAACTTGAATCTGAGCTTCCCACTTCTCCCTTTCCAATTGACGCCTATACACTCTTTTGCACAGCCTATCCACCTAAAGGCAAGCCACGCCTCCAAAGTCGTCCTTTTAATCCCTCCAAGAGAGCGAATATGAGTACCCTTCTTCATCCTGGCTCACGTATAGCGTCATAATCGAAACGCTTCCCGCGCAAAAAGGCAGCCTCCAACATTCCCTTTCAAGATCTGACTACCCTCGTTGTCCAAGCTTATCGACCCGTCTCCATCTATCGAAACACCCGGCATCACACGACCCATTGACAGAAACAATTGACAGCGGCCTCAAAAGTGGAGATCTACCCTCAAATTCTCCTTGTCCAACCCCACAACAATCTGACAAATCTACCTCAAAATCGTCCCACATAAACCGTCTGAACGGTCACAGAGCATCAATCACGCGGCAAAGTCCAACACAATCATGTCCTACAATGAGAAACAAACCGTTGGTGCCGAAGTTGTTCACCTAGAACCACCATCAAAACCATGTTACTTCAACCAAACCCTCACCAAAACCGAGAGCATCTCCAACTCAACCTTATATCCCTCCTCCGAATACGATGCCACCTCAAGAGATGACTACCCACCTTCCTCAGATCACCCATTCTCCCCTTTTTACTCTCACCCCACAACCCGCACTTCCCTCGAACAAAAGAAGTCCGAGTCCAAAGTCCGTTTCCAAATCTACGAACATGATCTCGAAGCCGGCTCTCGAGTCACACAATTCACACAACCGGAGGCAGCTCAACATTGTCCTACCGACGATGCAGTATGGCCCTCCAGCAAAGTCCGGAAGCAGCACGAGGCGTTGGTCAGGAGCAAGGAGCACAACTCATACAGTCCGTTCAGACGCATGAGCAAGAAGCAGAAGTTCTGGGTACAAGTCTTAATTGCTATCGTTATCGTTGGGGCGATAACAGGGTTAGGAGTCGGAATAACGAAGGCGGTTGGCGGCGGTGTCTTCAGAACATCCAGCGACTCAAGCGCTCCAATTGGCAACAATAAGCATTGAGAGGCTAACGATGACGCTGGTACGAAGCGGTGTATACCATCTGTTTTCCCCTTTCACAAGCGGATCACTCACGCCACAATAATTACACTTACGTGCTCTGTCCCCCTTTGAATCGATTGCAATCTCCAGGCGGCCGCGTCCAAATTTATGTACTGTCGATTTCGCGCAGCGAGCTCTCTTAGTGATCTCCGATGCACCTCAGGATGTCACTGCTGCAACGTGCTTCTCTTCTGTCACGATGAGTTCAGCTGCCCTCCTTGATCCATTCCTGGCAGACTGCGAGGAGCCATGGCGGCTTTCTCATGGTCCGCCGTTGTATATTATGAATTATGATTCCAAGAGGGCGGCTCAATGCGCAGCACATCTACGCGTATATACTGGGTCGATCCACGTTGACGGGAGAATCTCAAGCTTGGCGAGGAGGCTGTTGGCTATTTGTATATAGTCAGATTCGGTCGGACAGGCTGGTCATGTCCGAACCGTGATATGGGTTCATGCCGGGGCTCGAGGCTCTAATACAAGAAGACAGCTTCAGCCAATGGCTGGCGGCCTCTGAACCACCTCCTTGACGCAACGATCTTGTCTCCCTTTCCGGTAATAGCTCGACGCACGCGTAACGTCTCACAACCCCAGCCTCTCGTCTCCTCCATCTCACATCCTCCGCCCTCCCGCCCTCGACCGCCCTTACCCCCACCCCCAACCCGTCCGCTCCCCCTTGCCCTCCCCGAAGCGACCCTGCGTCCCCTCCACACCTCCACCCCGCCCGCTCCGCACGACGGACTAACCACCCTCGTCGCGATCCGGTCCCGGCGGCCCTCTCAGGACATACCCTCCATCCCACCCCGCGCCCCCTTTCGTTTCCCGCGTCTGTTCCTCATCCGGTCGCCTGCGTCGCGCGCCTTCATGGGCTGCAATGACCGGTGTGGTCGGGGCGTCGTGCGTCCGGGCTTTGCACGACGGGGGGAGCTAACTCGGAGGGTCGGAGACGGTGCGGCGGGGTGAGTTGGCGAGGGGGGATGGGTGGGCGTCGGGGGTTGTTTGAGGGGGGTTTCTTGGACGTGGGAGGTGGGGAGGTAATACATGCGTCCGATGCGTGCGGGATGGCTGAGCCCGTGTGCGGTGTGCGGGCGGGACGGATGCGTGCTGTTGTTGTGTAAGGAGGGGATGGATGGATGGATGGATGATGGCGGCTCGATGGCGTTGCGTTGGGCGAGGGGCTCTTCGTGTCCGCTCTTCTTCCCTCTGTCCCCGGCTCCTTCGGTTTTTTCGTTTCCGGTCTGATCGAGGCTGTCGGGTGGCTGATCTTTTGCCACGGGGGGGGGGCGACGGAGAGAGACGGTGATGAGATTGGGAGTTGGGGGTTTGGAGGTGGCGAGGGGGTTTGTGATGGCGGGTGATGTGCCAGTGGTTGGTTGCTAAGGATATTTACAAGAATAGTAACTAGTGCTCCCTCGGGGAGATCGCACATAGATGTGTACCTATGTACAATCCAAACAAACAATCCAAACAGAAAAGGTTCGACGACGTCCGGCCAACCGTCCACCTCGCTTTCCGCAAGTCTACCTACCTACCTACACCCTCGTCCCCCCCCCCCTCTCTTCCCCTCCCCCCACCACATCCCCTCACGACGAAGGGAACGGGAACTTCTTGATCGTCTGTTCCATATCCAGCGCCACGAGCTGGTGCACATGGCTCGTCGGGTCCAGATACTGCATCCAGTACCACTCGGCCCCGTGCCCCAACCAGAAGCAGTAGTCCCAGTTGGCCGTGATCTCGCGCCCGTCCACCACGGTGCCGTTGATGGAGAGCACGAACGGCGTCTCCTCCTTGTCGCCGTCGCAGAAGGACGGCCAGCCGTTCGTGTCCCGGATGTTGGGGAAGGCATCGCCGGGGTTCGCGTACAGGTCCGCCATGAAGGCGTAGGCGTCGTAGTAGATGACCCGGTCGGCGTTGGGGATCGTCTGGAGGGCGGCCGCGAGCGCGGTGTTGGCGGACTGGATGACGGTGCCGAGGGCGTCCCATTCGGCGGTGGTGTTGATGTTGAGCCAGTTGGGCCAGAGGGGCGCGTGGTTCTTGTTGTAGAGGTTCGCGACGAGGACGTAGGGCGCGCCGGCGTCGAGGAGGGTGCTGACGAGACGGGGGATCTTGATGGAGATGTTGGCAGCGAAGGCGGCGTTGAGGGCGGGGTCGTCGACGGCGAGGGTGCCCCCCCAGGCGGCGTCCATGTCGTTGGCGCCGAACCACACGGTGTGGAGAGCATCTTTGTTGACGCCGCCGGCGATGTAGTCGTTGATCTGCACCCGTCCGCTGGGGGCCCCCCAGCAGGGTTCGCTGAATTCGCCGTGGTTGAACCAGGGTCCGTCGGCGAGACTGGCGCTGAAGTTGGACTGTTGCATCGTGTCGTCGATGGTTGCGCCGAAATGGCTTCCTCCCCAAGCGTGCCCGAAAGCGAAGTTTTGAGTCATGGGGACCCCGAGGAGGTCGGTGAGAAAGGATACGGCAACAGGCCCGTCGGTCCAGGTGCCGGCGCCGTAAACCGTGTTTCCGTCAACTACGTCTGTCGGAGAGTTGGCTGCGACATTGTGGGCGACGCTACCGTTGCCGTTATCTGACAAATTGTCTCCAAAGACAACGAGGGCGCTGAATGGGTAGGGTCCGGTGTGAGATGGGGCCGCTGCAGAGGAGGCTGTGATGGATGCTTTGGAGTCGTCGGCTGGGACCACGGAGGAGGCAGGGGTGCTTGTCATTGCTGGGGGGTCGTTGGCTGGAACTACGGAGGAGGCAGGAGTAGTTGTCATTGCCGGGGAATCGGCGGCTACTGAAGCTGACGCTGTGTACTTTGCCACGGGCGAGGGAGCATTTATGGGCTCGATATGCTGGAGAGGGACGGAAGAAGTGGCGGGAAGGATCGCCGGTGTAGAACTGCCACCACCTCCGCCAAGGAGGCTGGTACTTGAATCAGAACTGGAGCCAGAGCCTGAGTCAGGACCCGAGTCGCTAGCGGCAGAGCTGGTCGCAATGGGGTTTGACGGAGGCGCCTCGCCAGCGTCGTACCCAGATCCTGAATAGGTCGGCTCCGGCCCAGACACAACCGTTGCAGATCCGTCGGGCAGTGTATAGGTCGTCAATGGCCATTCTTCGTGATAATGCCCCTGCTCCCAACCCTCTTGAAATCGCTCATGACCCTCAGGCGGAGGCCCTGGAAGATAGATCTTCACGTCGATATCCTTGACAATGAGGTCCTTTTCCACCTCGAGGACCTCGGTGCGTTTCCCCCTGTCGTGGCGATGCCTACGAAGAGGACGGTGAACGGCCAGAGCGGAAGAGGCAAGGCAAGAAAGCAAACAGCAAAAAGCCGATGCACGCATGGCTGGGGTGTTCCGGACGAACAGAAGAAGAATTTGCAGATGTAAAGAATGTATTGTATATAGCCTCAGCTACAGACTTGGTCGAGACCGGCGATCGCAAAGCAAGCAAGCAAAAAAGAGTGAACGTGATCAAAAAGACCACCCAAGAGAAGAACGACGGCGACGCTGAGGCGAAAGCGACGCGGTGAGACCGAGAGACGAATATACCTACATGATATGAGGCCAGGAAATTATCCCCGTGGCGCAGAGGCGGAGAGCAGGGAGGTCGGACAAGTTGAAACATCTAGAAAGTCAACCGCACGCTGCTTCGCCCAAGGCTAGGGTTGGGCTAATCGCAGATACGAGGCGTCAATTGTTGGAGGTCGGCGATGAATGGCCACATCATCGACCGAGACGACGATCGGAGTCGACGGTGCCTCGTGCAGGTGAGTGCGCGGAATCATGACTTGCTGTCCGAACGGTTCCCTTTGCGGGAGGGAAGACACCGCTCTCGCTCGCCATGACCGCAGCTTCCGAGTCCCCAGCCGCCACAATCGTTCATGATTCCAGTCAGTGCAGGTAGAGTACTCAACAGAACGGTCAAGAGCCAGTGGCCATGCGGCCCCCTGCCCATCATTTCGTTTGTCATGTGCAAGAGCAAGACGACGGGCGTCTGACAGACCAACGGCAAGTCATGTCCATGTGTTGGTGGAAGTGGGAAAAAGCGCCTACGAAGTTGAGGAGGGAGATTTCAGGGGTCGATCCATCCCGCTTGACGGTTGGGTTGGGTTTGGATTTCTTGGCCAATCCTAACTCCGCAATCATGCAATGCTACACTTCATCTGGGTACCTAAGACCATGATTGGATGATCCTCGTGGAAAAGCCGTAGAGTCTGTCCGTCCGAAGAATCTACTGTACTTGCGTAAGCGTGGGAAGAAGACGGCGATTTCTATGGCAAAAAGGCATTGTCTATTAGGTATGGATTTCAAAAGCAAGACATATTCAGTACTAGTACTAAATATATGTCAAGGCCCAGACAACGCTGACCAGCTCCAAGATGCTGTATTTAGTATGCTTCCGTGTAACAATCATGTCGTCGTCATGTGCGTAGACTTTGCAGTCCCCTATGCTGGAAGCTACTCTTCCTTGTACTCCTCAAAATCTTCCCTACGAATGCCACTTCTATCACACATCCCTCTGAATATACCTCCCTCCTCCCACAGCTTTATTGGTGTGTCCAACTCTGCTATTCTTCCTTGGTCCATCACGCAGATCCGATCATAGGTGATAATCGTCTTGAGCCTATGCGCAATGCAGAGTAACGTCTTGCCCTTGAAGCCCGTTTGTATCGTTCGCTGGATCTTCTGGTCCGTGTCCATATCCACTGACGAGGTAGCTTCGTCGCAGACGATGATCTGGGAGCCACGGACCAGGGCTCGAGCGAGAGCCATGAGTTGCCGCTGTCCGAGCGAGAAATTCAAGCCCTCTTCTTCAACGATTCCGTCGAGATGGATACGACCATGTGCCTTGTCGTCGAGGTTGGCGTCCGCATCTACTAGATCGGATTGCCGTAATGCAGACCAGAGCTCGAGATCAGTATGTTCGTTGAAAGGATCGAGATTGGACCGGATCGTACCGCGGAAAAGAGTAGGGTCTTGCGGGATAATGGCAAGGCGTGTGCGGAGGTCTTTGAGGCCGACTTGCGCAATATTGATTCCGTCGATACTGATGGATCCGCCAGAGAGTTCAACAAGTCTGAACAAAGTTGACATGATACTCGATTTGCCGGCTCCAGTACGACCGACAATGCCGATACGCTCACCCCCTGCTACGGTCATGTTGAGACCTTGTAGAACTAGGGGAAGACTGTCTCGATAGCGCATTTGGACTTCGTTGAAGACGATCTCGCCTTTCTGGGGCCAGCTGTCTGGTATGTCTTTCATGTGTAGAGGAGGCTCCTCATCAAGTTCAGTGCCGTAGTAGTGAATACGCTCGGTGGATACCATTGCATTCTCCACTTCTGCAAGCTGTCGGACGGTGAATTGGATCATCTGCACGATCGACAAGATGTAGGACAAGACCAAGCCGCCGATACTTGGGGAGACATCGAAGCGCGAGGTCACCACCAGAATGCCCGTCGTGAAGACCAAAACATTTCCGATTGCGTCAAGTCTTACGCTCAACCATCTCTGATTGGAAAAAGTGAGGTAGTAAGCCGAGTTCATCTGATCGACAGACTTATGAATGCCTTTGACAAAGTCATCTTTTAGACCATAGGCTCGGATACTAGCGGTACCGGAGACTGCTTCGCTGAAGCGTGCAAACACTTCAGATCGAAGCACTGACTCATGGCGCTTGATCTCTCGCGCGGATGATCGGTAGTAGCTCGCAGAAAATAGGAACATAAGAAACAAAGGTCCGAGGGCGATCGCGAAGTAGTGGAAGTAAACAATGATGAGAATAAAGACCGACGTGATCATCGCCAGTGTGAAGAAGTACATTCGCATGGCGTCTGTCAGATTGTTGTCCATGATGTCAACATCCTTAGCGAATCTGTTGGTGATTCGTCCAAGTGGAGTGGTATCGAAAAAGCCCATCGGCGCTCTCAAAACCCGAGTCATGGCTTTCTGCAGCATCACCCTCGACGCTCTTGTACCTAGTGTCGTGAGCGTGACGGAGAACATGAACATCAGCAATGCCTGCACCACTCCGAGAGCAACATAGGCACCGATATACTGTCCCACTGTGAAGCCAAATTTGTTCGACGTCCACCAGGATAGCCAGAGACTTGTCGCGATGTTCGCGCCCTGAGAGATGACGAGGAGGAGGAAGACTATCGGCGCGAATAGTAGCGAGCCCGACGCCCGAACGTAAGAAATATAAACACTCCAGCTCACACTCTTTACCGCTCGTTCCTCTTGCTGCATGAGAGCGGCTCCGCGCTTGTCGGTCTTCCTCTTCTTTGCGTCCTTCTTCTCATTCTCGATCTCCTCCTCATTGACAACCTCTTCTACCTTAGTCTTCTCTTCTTGAGCCGTACTTGCCATCAACTTCTGGAAGGCCTCATTGTCATTCATCAGGTTTGCAAAAGTATCCACAGTCTCAATGTGGCCCTCCTGCATCCATATGATGCGGTCACAACGACTGAGAACGTGAAGCTGGTGAGTCGCCAGGATTCGGCATTTGTCTTTGAGCAAACCGCAAATCGCGTTATCAAAGATATGGCGGCCAACATGAGCGTCAACCGCTGAAAGTGGATCGTCCATGAGAACAATATCGCTATTGAAGTAAATAGCACGGGCGATGTTCAAACGCTGCTTCTGCCCTCCTGAAACAGTGATACCTCGTTCACCAATTTCAGTCATGTCACCGTGGGGGAGCATCTCAAGATCTGGTCGTAGAGCGCAGGCGTCGATGACTGCATCGTACCATTTCCTATCGTATGGCTTTCCGAAGAGTATGTTTTCTTTAACAGAAGTGTTTTGGATCCAAGCATACTGTGGACAGAAAGCTCGAGTAGCGCCCATGGTCACGGTGCCGTTAGTCCTGCGCATATCACCAGCCAAGGCAGCCAGTAGTGAGCTTTTGCCGGAGCCAACGCCACCAATGACTGCGATAAGTTCATTACGCCCAACAGAGAACTCCATGTCGCGCAGTTGAAATGGCTCTACTTGAGTGAGAGTGCTGGAGCTGTCCTCCCCACTCTTGGAAACGCCGGGTTTGAGTCCTTTGGCCGCCGCTTTCTCTGCATCTTTGGCTTTCTCAATGTGCTTCTTGTTGTGATGGGGACCAGTCTTCTTGTCGGGATCTTGGGTGACAGTCCGTTCCCACGTGAAGTCAGCATGCTCCATGGAGACGGCGTGCTGCCCTTCCATATCCCAGATGAAGTCGTCACTTTGCTCTTCTGCAATCAGAAAGTCCTGTATTCGACCGAAAGAGGACCAGCCATCCACAACCTGACCAATGACCAGTGGCAGTAGATTCAGAGGCATCCGAAGCGAATTGAACAGCGCCAAGGAAGAGAAGATAGGAGCTGCCACCAAGTCGTGTTTAGAGAGCGAATACGTTATGAATGAGAGCATGGAGGCAAATATGGGCAACGACATAGAGACTGCGTTTATGCCGTTTCTAATGGTTAACAAAAGTTGGATCGCACGAATCTCGCGTCTCCGGATCTGACCAATGCGCTCGAGGAAAGAACTTTCCCATCCAAAATACTTCACAAAGCGGACCGCTTGAAGGATTTCTTGGGTGAGAGACACTCTCTGATCTGTAATCTTGTTTATCGCTCGCCTTCGCGAGAAGAGCTTCTTGATAGCCTTGGTCAATACTGGGATGCCAATCACTAAGAGTGCGAATCCTGCTAGTGCGGAGTAGGTCAGATTGATAAGCAAAACAACTAAAGTAATCATGATAGCCACCGGTGATGTCCACACCATGTGAAACATGCCTGAAGCTTGGTCAATACGATAGGTGTCGGTAGCCATGAGATTGACGATTCTCCCATTGCCCCAGCCAGCTCCATCGCCAGATATTCCTTGTGCCGTGTCAGGTGTGACTTGCGGGCCTCCCGTCGGATTGAATTTCTTATCGACCATGCGCTTGAGGAGGTTATGCCTTTTTGTCTCCTTGTTTTCATCCCGGTCTTGTTCTGTTGTATCCTCGATAGCCTTACCACCTGCCTTGGCCCGTCCCGAGATCTTCATAGCTTTTTCGAAAATGACAGTTATCAATGTGCCTCTCGATTGCGCTCCAACCATCTGGCCTCGGTATATAAAGTGGTTTGTTCCCAAGCTCTGACACATCTGCATAAGCGTAATGCCAATGACCAATCCTATGCCGTTAGAAATATGAGGGGCTGGTGTATGGTAGGCCTGCGCTTCGTACGCCCGGGTGGCGAAATCAATTAAATATCGGAGGGTGAAGGGTGACATGACCGTGAAAACGCTGGCGAACAATTGGCAAATCCCTCCAAGCCAGAACTCATATTTGAAGGTCTCGTGCATGGCCCAAAGTAAGGGATACTTGTCTCCGCGAGCCACTCGCCTTTGAAATGAAGCGCTGAGCTTGTCTGAGAGAACAGGAGAGGCGCGATTCGGATTGACCAGCCAGAGATCGTTGAGCTCCAGTGGCCTTTGATACCCCGTACTCATGAGTGGCGCCATCCATTGAAATGTCAACAGACTGAGGAAAGAGGCCCCGTACTCTCTTGATACCGTCCTCTCCTTCGGTATTGGAGGTTTGATCGATTTCTTCAACGGATTCAGCCGTTTGTACCATGGGTCCTTCTCCTTGGATTGCGATTCGACGGACAATGTTGAGGTGGTTGTAGTTGCAGTGACAGTCCTATGGACATCTGGCTGACCCTCCTTCTTCTGTTCTTGATCCGAGGACGAGAGGTCGCTCTCAGATCCCACATACTGTAGAGGTTCTGTGGCAAAAGGCTCGGAAGAGTTGGTCTGATTGACAGCTCCAACAGGATCTGTGGAAGCATACTCCTTCTCTTGCTTGCCTGATTCCGCCATGTCTCTATCAAAGGGTTATTGCTGGCTTCGGGGAAGATCCATAGGGCCGGCCATCTCTTATACACCGGTAATGATTGCAAATACTCGGTGAAGCGTGAAGGATGATCATGTCATTAGTGGACTAAGGACGTTTCCCCACCCAAACGCTAACGCTTCCCGGCACCGTCCTCGGCCTTCGCTCTCCAAAATTCCGACGCCTACACTGAGTTTGGCCTTGCGTCTCCTTGGTTGCCTGGAGTAGTAGTGTCTTGATTGAAGAAGCTCGAAGGTCGTTGATGCCCAAGGTAGCCCGTCGTCCCTTTCCCTTATCCTCCGACCCTGGGCACGTAAGCGCCCCCGTGGGTGAGGAGGTCCAATTGTCATTGTCGCATCTGAAAAGGAAATGAATCGCAACACTACCACCACGCTCACAAGTTTTGTTCAGGGTCGCTGGGCCTGTTCATGACCTTGTAAATTGTAATAGGCGGCGGGCATTGAGCATGACGCCAGCATTGCCGGCCCAGTCTGCTGTGGGAAGGTGCTTCGGATCCTAACGGGCATAGGAACTCCGTTATGGTTGAGCTTGGGGCCGTCACCCAGAGTGAGATTGAGCAGCACGCGCCCTGACGTGGTGTGTGTGATGAAGATGGTTGAAGACGTACGGAGAGAAGGAGAGAAGCACGCAATTATAGCCTGGGGCTGAGAGCCAAGCAGGGCCAAGCTTTCAGCGAGACAGGTCAACTGCAACCTACGACCCTGGCTCATGAGATCAAATTGCACTGTCAAAGGAAGCCACAATTGCTTCGTGACTCGAAGATTGTATGCGGTACAGTATTGGTATCTTGCGACTTAAAGCCAGAGTCTGGTAATACAGGTCATATCTCATAGCCGTATCAAAGCAAGCGTCTCTTCTTACTCTTGTTGCCTTGTTTCCTTAAACACCACACCAACATATCGCCTTGTCTCCTCCAGTCATCATGCCCCCAGCTGTTCCAGCCCCGCCAGCAGCTACTATATGCGCTTCCCATCAGAACTTCCCTCATCGTTGGTTCCATCTGTTCGAAGAACACAATATAGTCAGGCCATCTCTTTCGACCTTCCTTGCCATTTGACGCATCGGCCTCAATCATGTCCTCTCTACCAAACCCGTTCTTCAGGCGCTTGCGGGTGCCGAACCAACTGAACCATGAGGCTTGGCGCTTCTTCGGGGTGGGAGGGCTTCCTAATGTTGTAGCAAGGAATTGCTTAGGGTCAGCGTAGAATCGATCGGCTTCGTCCACGTAGTTGGCTCGAGCCGAACCGTTCATATTGACAGGTGGCTCGCACGTAAGAGCCCAGGCTTTCATGGACGAATGAACAAGGTGAGATCGCCAGGGTGTGCTATGGCAAGGCATGAGAAAGCCAATTGTCATCGCGGATGGTGCAGGAGCGAGAAAGTCGGAAGGTGGCTGGCTGAGATAGTGTTTTGTGTGTTGGTTGCGGAGATAGGTCATCACTGTGAGTGGGGCGGTTTGGTGTGATGTGGTCGCTACAATTGCGATACTGATATTGACGGTTAAGAGAATGGCGAGGAGAAGACGTTTGGCTGTGAACTGTGAAGACCGCGGAATGGCGAGGGAGACACCTGGAAGGAAAAAATTTGTGAAGGGTACTGCGGCGAGTGTGTGGAGGAGAGGGAGGAGAGGATAAATGAATCGGACTTCCTTGTGAGAAATGAGTGATAATGCGCAGGGAACTAGGACGGCTGTCGTGGCGAGCTGATATTTGATGAGTTTTGTAGAGGTGGAATCGTTCAAATATTGGGGAAGATGCTCAGGAGGGAACAGAGATTGCCAGATGCCGATCAAGCCAAAAGGAAGGTACGTCGTCAAAAGAAGTGGGTATCCTTGCGATATGTAATAATGCCAATCATTTCTGCCATAGAACACTGCCAGAGACTGTGCGATGTTGAAATAGAGAAACCGAAAGGGAGGGAAGGTCCATTGTTCGTAGTAGAGACGGTCGACGAGGGTGGAAAGCATTAACATCAAAGATCTGAAGAGTCAGTCAGCCATACTAGATCGACTAAGACAAGCAACGTACCCGCAGCGACAGGCCTCTGTCAGTAACACCTTCTTCTCCTGCTTAGTAGCGGGGAGAAAAGACAGAGACGAGATATGAACCCATATCTGCATGCCTTCCCAAGGTAATGACAGCATTTTACCATGCGTCGTGATACGCAATAGTACGAAGGTAGCAAAGCATATCCAGATCAGGATGTTTGTGGGCCGTAGTATACAAGCCAAGGCAGCAAGTAGTAGACAGCGACGCAGTCTGTTGGTCGAGTCAGGATTCTGCCAACTGCAATAGCACAAACTGATCACCAACTTTGCCTTCTCATCAACATCTTTTTGCTCCCCGTATGTGCGCAGATCGTCCTCATCAACCTCATCGTCTTCTTCTGCGTCCATCGACCACTGCCAAGGCCAGAAATTCAGCGCAACGATTGTCAAGGTTGTTTCAAGGCAATTGGAAAGCGTGCGCGTCGAGCAGAACCACTGCCAAGGACTGCAGACCGTGAGGGCGAGCTATAGGATCAGGAGACTAGCAATCAGCGGACGCCCCGACTCATCCAGAGGGAAAGTTATCAGCGCTACATACAGCCGCCCATGCTTCATTACTGCCTGATCCGTAGACGCGTTCCCCAAGCTTCCACGTATAATAATCCCCCAATGCCGCGAAGATGGCCTGGGTTACTTTTGGCGCCGCTACTAGAAGGTCGGCGCGGTATGTGGGAGACAGATGCAGGATCCAGGAGAGGCCTGACGACAGCCTATATACGGCGGCAAAGATTGCAGGATGTATCGCAGAACGAAGGTGATTTCTCCACTCCTGCGCCGACCCTTAGCGTTCGTCGTTGATAGCCCTGCTTATTTGTTTACTTACCCAGGTGATCCAGGCTCCGCTGTCAGCTCCAAATGCCATCTCCCATGCCGGCTCGAGCGATTGAAAGAACTCATCAGGCTGAAAGAAGGTCTTGATACTCAATGCATTCAGGATCCTGAATGCGAGCAAGAACAAGAATATGTCTTGCGACACCGACACCTCCTTGACTCGTTCTATGGCGCGTCTCCGGGCACCCTTGTTGTCATCGAGGTCGATTGAACTGTCGAGGCCAAATTTGGTTGAGGCCTGCGACATGGGTGTCGTCGGCGGCGACGACATTGCCTCGCGTTTGCCTTGGGCAAGTGCTCATGCCTGGGGAGTCAAGCTTGGGGAAGACGGCGCAAAAGAGGATTCGCGGGACAAGTAGAGTACGAAGTAGAGTACGGGGTATTTGTACTTTATTAGAGGGCTGACGCTTGGGAACAGTCGCCCCACGAACCCCACGAAAAATGCCGACCTTCATGCAGCCTACTCCGCTAAAAGCAGGTACACACGAATTGCGTGAACTTGACTAAAGAAATGCTGCATTTACGTCTTACGACCCATTTATTATTATGTTTTCAAAGGCAGTCAACTGCACTTAAAGGCCTAGCATACGGAAAAGTCTGCTCTCCTCCGCCACTACAGAAAGCCACATCTTCCTTACTCCTCTCTGCTTCTTCCGTCTTCGTTCTTCCTTCTCCTGCTTCACCAGCATTCTTCGAAATCAGTGTTTTGTCTTTTGGACACTCAACGAGACCCTAAGGCGATTCAGACCCGTCCAGTATGGCACCGGCGGCTTCCCCAGACAATCGGGCAAATGGGACCACCATATTGAAAGCAACCGCACCCTCGTTCCACCCAACGGGAACGCCAGATCCCTCCAAATATCACGCTGCCTCAACGGATGAGGCCATACGCAGTGAACACACCCACGCTGCTCATAACTACCATCCTCTTCCCATTGTTTTCTCCCGAGCTGCAGGCTGTTCTGTTTGGGATCCCGAGGGCAAAGAGTAGGTGTGATCTTACGTGCCAACTCCCTCATTTGATGCCAATTCTCCGTTGGCGATGCACCTGTTGAAATTGAATTCGAAAGCGACAGCGAAAGCTCATCCAATTTCCCCGACCTGTCTTTGAACCGAATGTTTTGCCCAAAGCACTCACACGCTCACTATTGAAATTGCGTAGATATCTCGATTTTCTCTCGGCTTATGGTGCTGTCAACCAAGGGCACTGCCATCCAGAACTGGTCAAAGCCTTGACTGAGCAAGCATCGAGGCTGACGCTGAGCTCGCGAGCCTTCTACAACGATGTATTCCCCAAGTTTGCCGAATTTGTTACCAAATTCTTCGGCTTTGAAATGGTCCTGCCAATGAACACTGGAGCCGAAGCAGTCGAGACAGCCGTGAAGATCGCAAGGAAATGGGGATACAAGACGAAAGGCATCCCGCAAAATGATGCTTTGGTCTTGAGTGTGACGCAGAACTTCCATGGCAGGACAGTAAGCGATCACTCTAATCCTAGTAGGAATCGAGCTCATAGACCTTTTCCAGTTCTCCGCAATCTCCATGTCCACTGATCCGGAATCTCGAGACAACTATGGCCCTTTGGTGCCAAATCTTGGTTCTCATTGTCCCAAAACGGGGAAAGATCTTCAGTATAATGATATTAATGGACTCAAGTCTGCATTCTCGGCACATGGAGACAAAATTGCAGCCTTCCTGGTCGAGCCTATCCAAGGCGAAGCAGGTATTATTGTGCCTGCCGATAATTATCTTAAGGAGGTTCGAGATCTCTGTGACAAACATCAAGTGCTCATGATCTGCGATGAGATACAGAGTGGAATCGCAAGGACCGGAAAGCTGTTGTGCCATGAGTGGAGCGGTATCAAACCTGACTTGGTACTTTTGGGCAAGGCAATCTCTGGGGGCATGTACCCTGTATCGTGTGTCCTGGGCTCAAAAGATGTTATGCTGACGATCGAGCCTGGCACTCATGGGTCAACGTATGGCGGAAATCCACTTGGGTGTGCTGTTGCGATACGAGCTCTAGAAATAGTCAAAGATGAGAACATGGTTAGCCGTGCCCAAGAATTGGGCGAAGTATTCCGCAGGGGATGTGAGGAACTCAATAACCCAATGATAAAGACAGTCCGCGGCAAAGGTCTCTTCAATGCTGTGGTCATTGATGAGACGAAGACAGGAGGCCATAGTGCCTGGGATCTGTGTATGTTGATGAAGGAGAAGGGTCTATTGGTAGGCAGAGCTCTCAAGATCGCTCATGAAGAGAATGTGCTGATGCTTTGAAGGCAAAACCGACGCATCAGAATATCATTCGCCTTACTCCTCCGCTTGTCATCACCAAAGAGGAGATTCAGAAGGCATTGAGTATTATCAATGACGCAATGAAGGAGCTTCCATCTCTGGAGGGAGTGAAGGAGGACGAGGTGATTCCTGCGCCCGAAAAGAACATCAAGATAATGGTTGACAATTGATGATCGAGGATATGAGGTAGATAGGAATCGACAAAAGATGACTCGTTGGGGATCGCATTGCATCTTGGACTTGTATTTCCGATGGACATCGGGGCCATTGGAGGGAAGAGCATAAATTGGCTGATGATATGAGGTAGTTAGAAGCAGAAAGTAATGTAGTGATGGATGTGGTCGGGTGGCATTGGCATACTCGTAGTGTCGGTGGTGTTGTTCACTCGTTCGACCTTGCTCCAAGTCGCCGCCAGACGCGTCGCTAGCTCGGGTGAGTTTAGCGGGGCATTAGCGTCTCAAGGATAAGTAAAATCACAATCTTGCACTTTCAAATTCTTTCCCTTCCTCATCAAAAAGCAACAGAGCCAGCCACGACCATTGTTCAGCCAAATTGGATTCTACAGCAATGTGTTGCCATGTGACATCGCGTTACAGTGGCTCTGGAGATCGAGTCAAAGCCTGGATGAATAGGAAGTTTCTTTCCCGATGAGTCTTTTTAATTAAGGGCGATGGGAGGGGAATGTCGATAGATGGGCTACATGCTATCTCTAGCACCTGCTGTCGCTTGCTGAGCATGCCGAGTATGTTAATTCGATGCATTCAGTGCCATGTATAAAAAGAATTTCGCGTCCGCGGGTCTGCTGCATTAACGCGTTTGTGCTTTATTGCGATCGCTTGCGGCTTGTAGAGACTACCACGAGACCGTTCCCAGCAACTTTTCTATTTCAAGATCATCGAATCTCTGTCTCATTCCTGTAGTGACTACTAGCCGGAACTGTGTGTTGTTGTTGTGATGTTTTCGTGCCTGGCATTCCTCGCTTGGGCACTCCAAGATATGCAATTAACAGCACGTCTCCCAGCCATCACTTATAATATGACTGCCGTTTCGAGACTTCCAACCATCAGCTTTGCTCTCACACGCTCTTTACCCTGCATCTGTCCGTCTTTGGTGCAAACCTATTTAGCTTTCTCTCAGTCACTGCTTTTTCGCATTTACGCTCCCACCCAAGTCATCAGCCCGTCCAATCGTGTCCTCATAGCCCCCCCTCCACCATCGATCTATCATTACGAGAATCGCTATGAAGCAGACATCCATCGCCGTCGCCTTTTTGGCAGTCGGTGCCACGGCGCAGAACTCGACGTCAACCCTAACTAAATATTATAGTACTTGCTCGCTCACCGCCAGTGGAATCGTGACGGCGACCTCCACTAAAACCTATTGTCCACCATGCGAGGCGGCGGGTATGACGAGTTTCCCCGGTGGATCCCTCACGACTTATACGACTATCTTTTCCAGGGTCTGTCCGACCGGCCCCCAGAGTCTGGAGGAGGCAACCTACACTGTCACCGAACCCTGCCCAAGCACTGGTCTTGCACGAGGACCTAGCTATATCCCACAAGGATTCACTGTATCAACTGTGCCATGCTCTGTCTGCGAGGCTGGTAAGTCAGAGTATGCACAGACCACGCCTGGCCCAGCTCTGGCTTCTGCTCTCGCCGCTCCAGCAGCAGCTCCCGCCGTTCCAACTGCTGCAGCCGAAGCTGGAAAGGGTGCACCACCTGCTGCAGCTGGTCCCGCTGCTTCCCCTGGTGCCCCCGCCGCTGCCGGTGCCGCATCGCCTGCCAACGCTGAAAATGCAGCAGCAGCTCCCGCTGCTCCCGCTGCTCCCGCCGAGAATGGTGCCGAAGCTCCAGCTGGATCGCCTTCCGGAGCCCCTGCACCTTACCCGCTCCCATCTCAGGCTGGCCAGGTCGCCGCTGTGAGTGGCGTCCCAGCCTCTAGTGGCAACAGCACTGTTCCCTTCAAGGGTACTGCGAACGTAATTTCGTCCGTTGGCATCTCATCCTTTATAACTGCACTGGCGACCCTCATTACTGGGTTCGCTTTTGTACTATGATCAATACCAAGAAGGATCAGTAGTTACGTTTCATTTTTGGTTCAGGTATGCTCCGAAAAGCTTTCCTTTCTACCTGACGCACGCTGATCTCTCTATCTTAGGCGTTTATTCGATGCGTCCCTGTTGTATTCGATTAAGGTATTTGTTACCATCGCGGAAGCTGGACTGAATGACTTCATTTACGTGGGATAATACTCCGATGTTACCATAATTATCAATACTATTATCTTTACCACTCACCATTTCAACCAATCTGTGATCTGTGCTCATCAAATCATGTCACAAACAAAGAGCGCTTTGTTATTCCTACATGGTGACTCAACAAAGATCAGGGTGAAGCATGATGAGATCTTTGTTTCATATCTCGCATCTTTTTGTTCATCTATTGTTGGTAATAATAACTCTTTATTAGTATTCAAGCCACATCGCTCTTCCCATCTCGCCATCACAACACTCAAGCAACCTAAAGACCTTGCGCTGGAGTCATATCATCGTTGCTTTACTCACAAAGGAAGCATCAATCTGCAGCATCTCATCATGGCGCCCGGCGCGTTGTCCACTAATGATGCATTCCGAGAATTTTATGCTCCACGTCCCACAGAACCTTCTACAAGACACCATCAACAGCGTATGCCGCCGGTCGAGCATCAAAAACCCCAAATGCCGATCGAGCTTCGCAACTTTCACAATTCGGTGAATCATACGAAACCTGACGACGACGATCAAGTAGAAGCAGGCTGTTTGGGAGAGATCAAGAATTACAAGGCTGGAGACGAGTTTGTTCTGCTATGGAAGTGGGTAGATGATTTCATGGACAAACGGCGAGCTAAGAAGGACTCCAGCAAGCTACATACCGTCAACCAGTCAACTTTACAACCAATCAAGCCCCGCCAAGCTCCCAAGCCAGCGGCCACCCTATCGCCGGAAGCAGTGAGAAGACAGGCTACAGACAGAGAAGATATGCGTGAGTACAAGGCTCAGCGTCAAACTCTGTGGGCCGAGCTATTTGATATATGCATAAAGTGGAAGGACCAAAAAGCTAAGAAGAAAGTAGATCAAGCAAGACAGAGAAGGCACGAGGAGGTTGCCAGGATCCAAGCGACCAAGTGCAGGGACGAGCCAACTCGGGGTCGTTCCACAAACCGACACGAGCCTCCTCGCACCACCCCGTCGCTACCAGATCAAAACCATTCAGCCGACTCCCAGCCCGACATAGCAAGGAAGCCAGTTCCCGTCTATGAAAAGAAGAGAGGTGAGGTACAGAAGCACGCCGTCAAGATCGCTACACTGCCTCCAGTACATAACAGCATTCACCTTCAACATACCCCCTCAAACAACTATCGTACCAGACCTTCGCCTGCGCGTGGTCAGAAGGACGAGTCAACCCGCGATACACGCTTTTCAGACTTCCTTCACCAGGAGCGAAATGCATCGCAGCAGGCCGCCCCCTCACGCGAAACGCAATGGACCTACGCCGTACCCGGTGAAGACGACGAGCCGGCACGCAACAGCCGCTTTTCATCTGTTCTCGATCCCGCAAAAGCGATCAAGAGAGCCAAAGAAGCGGAGAAAGCGAAAGACCCAGCGTGCTATATATGCTCCAGCTCGTCGAGACAATGCTATGGAGGCTATCGCGACAATATCAGTCGACTCTGGGTCTGTGAAGATTGCCAGAGAAAAGAGAACATGTGCCCCGTCCAGTGCAGCGTCTGCGGCATGCCAAATTCTCCCAATACCGGATATGCCGATAACCGGCTGTGGATGTGCACCGGATGCAGATTCCCGACCACGCCAATGGAGCTGCCGCCGTCGCCAAAGCTTTCTCGCACAGCGACGTCAAAGCCGACGGCATCCCGATCTCCCATCCCACAAGGCGTCGACAAGACCAGGAGCGAAGATACCGAGCACTGTGAGTGTGACCATCCCTGTTCTCGCGTTGAGATGTTCGGTGAAACGAGATTCTCAACCTGCCGAGATTGCCACAAGCGGCTAACCCCGTTCCCAGTCATCCATTCAGGCGTGCCCATTTCAGAGTACGACAGCGACCACCTCTACTCCGACGACTCGTACGAGACGCGACCCCCCACGCCCCGGCCACACAGGCCGAACGGACTCGGCATCGCCTACCGAAATCCGGAACAGGAGGACGACAACCGGCCTACGCCCCCCCTCAAAGACCGCAAATACTACCAAAACTCGCCCACCCTCCCCGCCACCGTCCGCCGCCGATCCTACGCCCGCAAACCCAGCATGAAACACCCACACGCGCCCCCACACGCCCCAACACCCCGCAAAGCCTCACCCTCCTCCGCTCCGTATCGCCCCCGGTCCCCAACCTCCCGCCACCCGCCGCACCACCCAACGCACCCCTTCAACCCAACCACCTACCCCTACCCCTCCCCCCCCAGCACCCCACCGCCGCTCCACAGGCCCCGCCCCGCCAGCAGCGTCTACCCGACCGACGAGCCCGGCCCCGACTTCCCCTACCCGCCTCCGCCGATCCCTTCGCAGTACGTGAATCGGTCGCCGAGGTCCGGGTCCGCGAGTCCGGCGTCGGTGGGCGCGGAGGGCGGGCGGAGGGTGCTCAACCGGCGCTCGTCGTGGTATGATTTCTGGAAGCCGGTTTTTGAGAAGACGGGGGAGAAGGGCGCTTGAGAGGGGAGGATCGGGGGGGGAAGTGGGAGTTTTTGGGACATGGCTAGCTAGTATTTAATTGAAAGTTGCATTGTGTATAAGAGGTACGAAAGCATTCCAGTGACCGTCATTTTCCCACGCAACAAGACTCCAAAGATCGCTCAAGACCCATTTGATTTTCCGCATTGGGATTGCTAACAGACCGGAACTCGCCCCGATGATCGCAAGGATCTCAAGTCCTCAACATGCGGTTCCACGCGAGACCCTACAAAAATCCCCAGACCCTAGACTGCCGGCCTCGGAGTCCTTCTTGCCTTGTCTCACGAAATCCTAAAGTGTCCATGATGTTCTGGTTCAAGGACGGAAGGATCCTGGAGCAGCAGTAGGAAGATCCTCGAAGTGTTCGATGTCTCATGCCGTTGCGCCAGAATGGTATATGATACCCGCCGGTCCATGACGTCGCGCCTCGTCCCTCAATCGTACAGCCAAGCGAAGCAACACTCAACCCCGACCGGGACAAATATCGTGACCGCCACTATCTGACCAAACGTCCACTGGCCGTCCGCATCCTCGTTGCCCGCAGTCCGCGCGATCTGCTGTTGGTACCTCCGCAGCCTGAAAACCGTCCACAGTTGGCTTACGGCGATGAGGGGTACCGTGACGAAGAGCGCGATCGATAATCGAGACAGCCGGCGGCTGTGTTGAGACCATAATCCGCGGACTTGTCGAACAAGCCGCGAGTCCTTGTGGTGCCTTTGCACTGCGAGCCAGATGATTTTCGTCAATGCCAGCAGGCAGACAAAGACGGACCCCGCCACGCTGAAGAAATCCATCGCGAAGATCTCTTGGTTCGATGGTGCATCGACGCCTGCGGTACATGCTGTTGCGATCACGTCCCATTCATCGGTCGAAATGACTTGGCTCTTTCCGCCTATCGCACTTGGTCCAAACGTCTCCATCATCCTGCTCAGGAACGGATAGACGAACAGCAACCAACACAGTGCGAACTGGAGAAACCTCAATTGCTCCTTGCGGTCCCTGCTTTTCTGCTCCTTGCGAGTGCTGGCGTGGTCCGGTTGCGGCTCACGAAGGAGGCCAGGATTGAATGCCACATGCATCAGTGGAAGGATGGTCAACAGCGACACGGCCCAGGTGATCTTAGCGGTGCTGTCCCCCATGCCGCTGGCACTGATTCCGAAGTCGAGGCGTGCGAGCACGACGATGCAGGCGAGTTGGATGGAGAATGTGAAGAAGACGGCACAGTCGTAGAATGAGCTGCAACCCCGTCTGAGAATGGAGACGCACCGATCGAGCAATTGTCGGGGCGCTCCCTTTCGTCTATTGTTCATTCTTATGATGAGGATGTACAGCAAGGAGACGAGGATCAAGCCAACGACGTTCTCGATTATGTAGCCGACAATCATCTTCATGTTCTTGTCAGCAGCAATTCGCTCAACGCAGGACGACCATTTACGAACTCCGACGCCAGAAATATCTGGATTGCCTGAACCCCACAGAGCGTTGCATATCTCAGCCTTGCACTGGTTTACAAGAGTGATGTTGTTAGCGCTGGCGTTCCTGATTGAGGCGACATAACTCGAAAAGCTCGTTCTGGAGGCAAGGCTTTCACAATTGATGGACGTATGATTCGACATTGCTGAATGTTTGTCGAATGGATGACACTGCGCAGTCGTCGTAGATACTCGTAAGTCCAGAGGAGAATTGGGGCTGAACAATAAGTCTAGATCGTCGTCAGCCTTCTCATATTTGGAAACCAATGCAGCCTAGGTACAAGCCATGTTCCGCCACACCAGTTTCGGACCCAATGGAGTATTCGGCCTTGCTTACTGTATAAAAAGATAGTGGGCCCCCTTCCGTCTTCGTTGTCACTCCAATATTTCCACCCACCTTAAGACGAAGGTCGGGTGCTCTGCAAAGCCTGATCCCCCAGGTAGCTGCTTCGTCACATTTGTAACAACCACTGAGACTCAAATGCTTTCGAAATGAGCACCATTGCTGACGACGAGCCGCGAGGCTCGGACACCTCATTGTCAAGCTCTACAAAATCCGGATTTATCACCGGCGTCGTCACCAGCAAGAGTTCGATCACGACTTCCTTCCCTCCATTCACCGCAACAGAGGCTACACTATTTATCATTGCATCACCTACCACTACCGTTCCAGGTTTTGAGACCTCAACCTCGACATTTCCAGGCGCCGCTGCACCAACGGTGGGGTCTCCTGTCCCTACGGAGTCTCCTGCCCCTACGGAGTCTCCTGTCCCTTTGCCTAAGGGGTCTGTTGCCACAGGTGAGCTCTCGGATCAAAGGAAAGTCCGTTGCAGCCTTACCAACGTTAACGGTTTCAAACCAGGCTTGACACCAGGTGAGGAAGTTGGCATTGCCATCGGAGCAGCTGCAGCGGTTGCGTTATTAGTCTGGTGGTAGGTTGATCGAGGGTTCGACGCATCGATGGAAAGAGTGTACACTGAACGAACAGGTTGCGGCCCAAGAAGTGGAGGCTCAAAGCCAAGCCGAAGCTGAATGAGAAAGCCAGTGCTCGAAGACCGTAATGGCCACTGCGACAGAATGGAAAGAGGGAAAAGTGAGTGCGTTAGCGACGGCGCTCTCGGTGGGATTGTCTGCAATGTATTCGTAAGATTTATACACGATTCCGCGAATTGACGTCACGGATCTCGGCGCAAAGGTTCTCTGACGGGCTTCCTCGTTGGGTACTGAAGCGTTCCAGCATCAGCGGGAGATCTGGTGGAACAAAATCTATTGGAGATGGCGTATCACTCGCACCGGTCCTCATGCCTCCTGCAGACATATCTGCGCAACTCATTCATGTGTGATTGCTGGAGACTGCTGTCCAGAGTTGAAAAGGAGAAAGGGAACATCGGAGGTTGTCGTCTGCACGTGTCTTGTATTACTTGCCTCTTGCCATCGCCGGCGCAGAATGCATGGAAGAGACAGCCCCGAGAGAAGCGCGAGTTTGCCCAATAGATAGGTTGCCTGTATGAGCTGCATGAGGCTAAGTTAGCATGTTTGTCTCCATTGGACAAACACAGGCAGGTGCTCCGCATGACTTGCGATCCTTCAGCCTTGCTCTTTATATGACTCGCTTTCACGATCCCGTCTTTCCCCTCCTCGCAAGAACAGTTTCACGCCTGCTATTGCACATCCGTGCACCACTGGCTCCAAAGCGGTATTGCCTCTGCCTCTGCCACTTCCTTAACGTTCGATCTCACACTCACCACATCCCAAAAGCCTTTTACCAACCAACAAATCACCACTCTGTTCACCATTACCCTCACGTCCTCACCATGCGTCTCAAAGCATTCACCTCGCTCGCTATCCTGATTACCACTGCCCGAGCCGGCCCCGCGGCGTATGGTGTGTGCCAAGCAGGATGTGCAGGCATCGCCGTGGCTTGCTATTCAGCTGCTGGAGCAGTCATGGGCGTGACGGCTGGAGCTGCAGCCCCTCCCGCAGTCCTGGCTTGCAATGCAGCTTACGGCAGCTGCCAAGCTGCCTGCTGGGCTGCTTTGGCTCTGCCTACGGTTTGAGCTCAGTGTCAAAGGATGGCAAGGTAAAGCGTTTCGAAGTTGAGGAGAAGCCTCGTCTGACTGATTCATAGGATCCGGTGGATTGTGGAGGGCGAATTTTCTCAAACGGTTGGCTGGCTGTGGGAGACGGCGTAATATGGCGAGAAACATCATGACCGGATATGAGAGCTGGGGGTACTTAGCTGGTTAGGTCAGGGGTTAGGTGGAACTGCGACGCTGCGTCCGGCGTCTCTGGAGCAAAGCCGTTCAATCCATGCCTTTGAAGGCTGCTATATGTTGCTGTCCTCCACTCCCGTTTTTACCCTTGTTTCGCTTCCTTTTCTTTTTCTTCCTTTTCCGCCGCTCTCCCTCACTGCTTTCGTCCTCATTTTCCTCACCTCCATCCTCATCACTGCCAAAATGATTGATTCTCTTGCCATTCATAGCTCCCAGCCCATCGTCTTCATCATCTTCGTCCTCTCCATCATCTATCCCATAATGATCCTCCCAAACCTTGACGACCTGCCCACCCCCACTAATCATCCTCCTCCCAACCTCAAATCCCAAACCCAACACACCTTCCACTTCATCATGTCTCACCTCGTTCTCGTATAGCACCTTTGGTCTTTTCCTGCCCATGTCCACGAACCTCACAATCCCATCATCCATTCCCACGGCCACAATTGGGTCCTCCCATACAGCAGCAAGCACATCAGCACTAGCACCCTTCCCCGCCACAGTAACGGTCTGTTCATTATCATCCCACGACCCCACCTTCCATATCCTCAAACTCCCCTTCTCACTCCCGACCACAAGCTTTCCATCCACGATGCAAGAACTCAGTAATTCCTCTCCCTGATCCTCGCTCTTAATCAGCACGCCTTGTCGTATATCCATAATCGTTATGGTACTGCCGCCTGTGGTAGCCCATTGCTTGCTGAGTCCGTTTTTTGAGTGTTCAGTTGGCGGCAGCGGTGTTATAGAGGAGACATAGTCGTCATGTGGATGATGCTTTTGTTGAGGCTTGGAGGATGCGAAGGTAGAGTTGGCGCGAAGGTCGTAGAGGTATAGGGCGGAGGAGTCGGTGGAGAGGAGCAGGGTTTGAGGCGTCTGGGCGTGGAGGACGGAGGTTGGATCGAGCGTGTCGCTGTGATGCCCGCCAATGGGTTAGCAAACAGCTGAAAGGGGTTGACATAAGTGTGGCTGTAGACATACTTATGTAGCGGTACAGCAATTTTACTCGCAACCTGGCCCGTCTCTGTCGCCGCAACCTTTACGATCCCATCTGTCCCTGCCGAAAACAAGTGCTCCCCGTCATGATCGAAGCATAAGCAGCGACAACTTCCTTTGTGACGACGCGTGCACCATGCGGATTCGATTGTGCTGTTGCGCGCTTCCTTGGGGTCCGAGGAGGGGAGACGCTGGACTTGAACGTGGCCCGAGGCGAGGCCTAGAGCGAGAAGAGGAGAGCTGGGGTGAATGGCTTGAGCGAACAGGTCGGAGCGGATAGGGTAGGTGCAAATCGAGTTGAACATTGAAGGAAGGCAGGAGGATGCAGTCGTTTCCCTAGTGCACCAGTCGTTCCTTTACCTAACAAATTTGAAAAGGTCACGCAGGCCAATTTGTTTCGTTATTTATGGTTATCATACTCTAGTGAATGTCATCCTAGCTAATAAGTAAACAATCTGAAGACTGATAATCGGAAGCTACGACAGTAACTACTGTTTCAATGCTAAAATAGATACGACATTTGCTCCAAGTGTATGGAGAATGGTTGGGAGCCTACACCAGTGATGGCGCCGCATGTCCTGTCAATCTGCTTGATGATTTACTATCATGTATCAATTCCTCTCGGCATCCAGAGGATACTGATCCATCTGTTGGTTCCTCTGGATCGATGGAATCCACACCTCTCACTCCTCGAAAACGTCTCATGCAGGCCCACAACCAGCAAGAACGACCTGCTTCTGCCCCTCCGATGATTAGCGCGGCACCCAGTCAATTCACCACTCACTCTGCTGGTTCCGGAGCGGAGTCTATGGAGGTGAGAGAGGTCTTTCTCGTTGGCCTTGCAGCGTTGCTGATGGGTTTGCTTGGAAATGATTGCCTTTGGAGGCTCCAGATTAAGTGATGGCTGATGTGATCGTATCGACTAGGTTCCAAGCAGACCGGCCTTTGTGATTGTATGCCTGCACACATGAAGAAACTGTGTTCAATGCAATCAAGTACAAGATGCGGCACGATATCCTGAAGACCGCAAGAAACCGCACAATCATCAAACAATCAAGATCTGCCCCAAACCTGCGAGCTAATTGGCCCGAATCATGCACATACAGGCGTTACCTGGATCGGAAGACAGCATTATGCCGCCGAAAAGGCACCAAGATTGGGCCAAAAAGAGCCTGAGGTAGAGACTAGTCATTGTTTCGACAAGCTGATGCAAGGGGAATAGGAAACGTCTTATCCAGCTATTCAATTGTGCCTTTATAACGATGCGCCAATATGAAGTCAAAGACGGAGTTTCCAAGATGGCTTGTTTGCCAAAACGGCGCAAATGACTGGGGTCAAGTGTTCGTTGCCAATTTGTCAGACGCAACATATTACTGTCAATGATAGATTAAGGGGCAGTATGGAACCAAAGTTAATCATTCCAGGAACCGATTTTTTTTCGAAACACCTTTATAGTACTAAGAAGTTAGATAGACCGTAGACGGTACGATCGATTCGACCATCTGAAGGCTATTTCTTTGTCTTCGCCTTCTTCGAGGTTTTTGTCACGGGAGCCGACCTCGTCTTCCTCTTGGTCCCTCTTGCTGATGAGGAAGGCTTGTCGTGTGCTTCTTCGTCGTCTCCCCCCTCATCCTCGTCCTTTTCCTCGTCTGGGGGTTCGTAAACATCTTTGCCCCTAGTAGACCTTCTCGTAGGCGCAGCCCCTTTTTTAGCAGCTTTAGTTGCCTTCGCCTTAAGCTTAGGCTTCTTGGGTGAACCCAGGTCCTCATCTGATTCATTCTCCATTGCAGCCTTGGATATGTCGGACTTGCGCCTTGGTGTCTTACGACCTGCCACCTTGCTAGCTTCTGGCTCCTGAGCTGAGTTTACATCATCAGCGTCGTCCAGGGGAACAGCTTTGGCTGAAGCTTTCCGTTTCCTCTTCGTCCCCGCTCTGGGCACCTCCACTTCATCTTCGGAAACCTCTTGTGCGTGCGGTCTGACGACGTCGTGACTGTTGTTTCGCTTCTCCCTGATCGCCCTTGCATTTGCCGGAGTCAAGAGTAAGAATTCCGATACGCTGGTCTCGCATTTGTCTGCATGCTTAGTTTTGGCCTGTAGCAGAGATTAGCAGACCTTGATTAGATTAGAGAGAGTCTCACATTAGCGCTCATTTTGTCCACGCTCTTCAGGCAGGCGTTACAGTAGCGTAACTTCTTGGGAGCTTCTGGTAGAGTAGGCTGTTTGGGACCCCCGTCCACATCTGTCTCTGGCTCTGGTCCTTTTGTTTGCGGCCCTTCATCAAGACCTGAAGTAGCCCTTAATCGCCTTTCGAGTTCGACAACCCGGTCTTCTAACGAGACGCGCTGCGCTCTGAGATCTACGAGGTTCTCCTGTAGTCGATCACGTTCTTTCTCGACGTCTTGAAGATGTGTGACTTGTTGCTCCAGCCGATCACGCTCCGTTACTGTGCCTTCAAGATCACTGACCTTTTCTTGCAACCGGTCCCGCTCATTTACGATATCTTCGAGGTTTTCAACTTGTTTTTGCGACCGACCCGACTTCTTTAAGGTCTGCTCAAGACTCATGACCTGTTCTTCCAGCCGAACCCTCTTCGTTTCGTTCTCTTCACTATCACGATGAAAAGACTCGTGCTCCTCTTGTTGCTATTTGCTGTCAGCCGCTGTACCAACGACAGGAAGATTACGTCTTACTTCACGTGTCAGGGCATACATATTCGTATGGCAACGTGGTTGTTCGCAGATGCCATCTTCAGCGTGTTCTTCTTCAATATGGAGTTTTAGGTGTTCGTAAATGGCCTAGTGTCTATCAGTAGAGGGCGCGCAATTCGTGACTCTAGAGCTTACCTCATATGTTGATTCATTCTGATTTTCACCCAACCAACTCGTACAACCTGGTTGCGGGCATTTTCGCGGGGCTGGCTGATGGACGATATCCTTTTGATGTAGCTTGAGGTGGTCTTGTTGTTTCTACTCACCGTCAGCATCGTTCAATCTCCAACGTCTAGCGCACCTTTACCTGTTTCGTCACCCCTGCCCAGTCTTGCGGACAGAATGGACAGGAAGATTTTAGCCTAGCTCTGTCCTCCGAGATCTCTAGCCGCCGCTTTAGACCATCCATCCCAGAAAGCCTGTCCTCTGCGATCTTTAGCCGCTCTTGTAGATCATCAGTCTCAATAAGGCTCGCCTCTGCAATGTTCAAGCGCTCTTGCAGCTTATTTAGTTCGACATGGGGGAGGAACCGCGGACGTATCGAAGGAAGATCTAGACCTCCACCAATCTCTGTTGCTTCCATCGAACTATGCCTGAGGATGCCATGTTTAGGAGGGCTAGCACCTATAAGATCAGACCCGTCTGTTTCATCCTCGACGACGTCACGAACGAAGATCTCCACAGGACGCGAATCTGGTTTCACTGGGGTACCTGAAAGTTCGGCAAAGATTTTTTGGATGTTGGCGTCCACCACGACGCCTGAGTCACGATCGAGGTCGAAGGAACCGTGACCGGGTATATCGAGGCTAAGATGAACCGACTTTGGATAGGCAGACCCCTCCCAATCAAATAAGAATTTAAGTGCTTTTCCAAAATGTAAACTGTTCGAGTGTAATTCTCCGGTGATGTGCCAATTTGCCGAACAATAGCAGTAGCCAACATTTGGGCGCACAAGCTTCAGGTCATACTTCAGGTCACCCATACCACCTGTATCAAAGCTCCACGAAGACGAGTACCTCGTGGAGCGGATCCGAAACTTGTTGTCTGGCCGGCCAAAAGTTGGTTTGATGTTGTCCTGAAAATACCGATTTGAGGCCCGAGATACAGACACAACCTTTTCTTCGCGAAGGCCTTTTCCAGGTTCCAGAATATCAAGAAAAGTGTCTCTGATCTCGGCTGGATTCATGTTCGCTTCCTCCTCTTCATCCTCTTACTCATTCTCGATCAGCCAGCAAGCCATGGCATAGAGAGCCTTGTGAGTAAACTCTCTGAGATACATGCCTCCCCTGTTGAATTGGAGTAGGACCTCAGCCTCAAGTGGAGATTGCGCGAGACCAGGTGCCACACTTATTTGAGGAATCGAGTCGACGCTACCAGCGGGCTGCCCGTGAGTTGGCTCCTTCCCTAAGCCCGGCAAGCTGATTTCATTGTAACCATCTAGGAATCCAAGCGGTTGTTCATCTTGTGTATTTCGCTGCTTCTCGGCTCCACGCTGCACTTTCTCTTTCCGTCCATTCTCTAGCATCGCAATGTTGGCAGCTGTCGCTGGCGAGGGTGGATTCTCGTCGAAAATTTTGCCCCAATCGACCAGTTCTCCTGCGGTCACGGGATCCAAATCACCTGGCTTCGTCCAGAAATGGAAGGAAGGTAGCTCATCGTGAGCCAAGGTGATGAAAAATAAGTTTCGAAGAGTCTTCTCGTCGTCGGGTCCTCTATCAGCTACTTTCTTGAAGGGGACTATGGAGCTCAAGGGAGGCCGGGAGATTGGCTGGCTTTCTATAGCAGCAAGAAACCGTGTTTCGAAATTGTAGATGTCATGCAGGGTGATGATCGCTGTTTTGGGGTTCACAATTCCCACGAAATCCGTGGCACGAAGAATCTTGCCAGGACGAAGAAATCCTGATAGAATACCTTTACGAGCATCCTTGATCATTTCATAGCTGGGCTTTCTGGGGTCCTTATTCCGAGGTTGGCGTCGCTCTCCCATAGGCGTATTGAAAAATTCACGGGGAGGAGGACCGGTGGCAGCATCTTTGCCAGGTTTCAAACGAGGCTCCAAAGGCGAAGTGAGAGGTGTGGCAGAATCGCCGAAATTGGACTTTAAGAGATTTGAAAACATGGCAGCGCGATCAACGTGACGCTAGATCGTTGAATGTGGCAGATGTTGTTTCTGTAAAGATGCGCAGCTATCATTTTTGTGATTACTGAGTCAAGGTGTTGAAGGGGAGCAATGTCTGCAGGCAGGCTTTCTACAGCCAGGTTGGAGCCATAGACAATGGATCAAAGCCAAAGGTTTTGAATGACAATGCAACACCATGTTTGCGGTAGGATGCAAGTTCAGAAATCTAGAACAACCCCCAAAACATCAAGATGTTTCGGATTAGGAGGTTGTGGAATGGAACAATACCAAGCCGCATCCGGCGTCTAAGACACATGAAGAATGTGTGAATAGACGCCAACAATAGGAAGCAATCATCGTATTGGCTCAACTTCGCCCAATCTCATATCTCTATGAGCCTCTGTTAGCACTGCGGTCTCTTGCTGATGACTACGTGTAGGCGTTCTGGACATTGATGCATCGCTATCCTGCCGGACTTGTGTAAGGAAAGGGGCCCAGGAATCTCATGCGCTAGTATTTATGGAATTATCTAATGGACTGTAAAACAGTAATGACGCCCGAAGGAATTCGGCGCGACCTGGCTTGCTTGGAGATAGTACCTTGCCTCTTGCCTCTTGCCTCTTGCCTCTTGGGTCGGCAAAAGCCTGCACAGTGATGATATTTTGGAGTCTTTTGAGCTGATTTATCAGAAAGAGTTGGAGTCATGATCCAAAGCTCTTGATGATAGAAAGTATTGATTCTGGAAATACTGATATCCGTAACGAGTACCTATACTTGTTGAGTCTGAACTTTACTTCTAATGAGTGAATGAGTCCTCAACAAAATAAAGGGTAGGCCTCGTCCTACGCTAAAGACATACCGATCACAAGGCCCAAGGGTAAGGTAGGTCACTTAGGATTACATTATTTCAACCTCTTTGCTCGGTCTTCAACTCGGACTGTCGATTGATCGGGAGCTCTATAAGATCAAGGCAGGCGAGGCCTTAGATGAGGAACTCGTGCCTTCCCCCATCAAGAGCTTCCCCCCCGAAGAGGCCACAACCTTCCGATACCCACCGGATGCCTGACCAGGCCTTAGAGATGCCGAGTCACCGTATGGGTCCCTAAGGGTCTATGAATAGGGACCAAGAGATGGGAGAAAAGCGCTACTAGTACCTGGGATATCGAATCCGTGCATTACATTGGGAGCCGTTGCGCATGGCCTAGCTGACAAAGGGTATGATGTTTGGTCTCCCAGGTCGCGGATATTCTGATACTCCTATTCCTACACCCCATTCAGACCGCCTTTACGCCATCTGACCACCATAATCTTCTTTACTCTGGTCTCCAGACTTTGTCCTTGACTGGCTGTTCCCTCAATGGCGGTGTCGTTGCCGGGTTTAGTTCCTACATTCCAACTCTTCCTTTCTTCCTTGGTCCTCCTCGCTCCGGGTGGTCTTGTTTGCAATAGCCGGATCACTTTGATGAACAAAATACTCTACAATACGGGATTGATCAATGAGACAACATTAAGAGGCTTGATATGGGACGGATGAAACGTGAAGAACAACCAAGGAGACCTAATGAGCCAAAAGAGAAGCCCATCGATAGATACAGCTCTCGGAGGGAGGATGCTTCTAAAGAGGGAGCAGGATGTGCCCACCTGGCCAGCATTATGAGACCGAGGCCACGCTCTTGGGAGTCATATATCTTATGAGTTGAGATGATTGCTTAATTTCTTTTGATCTTTTTTAGCCATGGCAGCTTGACGGTTGTACTGGACTTGTCAATCTCTCCCTGTCTAGTATCCGATACGGGCCTATTATCGAACAATATGCTGACTGGCGACGGATTGCCCAACGACTGGCTGCTTAAAGTGCCTCTAGCGTGGAGAGATATGAAAGAGATTTTGCAGAACGTCATGGTGTTGATCATAGCTGAACACAGAGATATACTTATCATCGAAGACGATTTGGTCGAAGATGCTACAGAAATCTTGGGGAAGACATTTGTTGATGCAGGCCACGAGCTGCCTGTCTCTAGGAGTAAGGAGATACTTGGATTCATATCGGCATTCTGGGAAGAAATATTCTCGGCGCCAGTGTCATGAACGCACGTTCAGGTCAGGATGTGGCCTCCCTTGTCTTTCTTTAGCTGTAAGATCCATACATATATGGAACGGTTTGCCCGATTCTCTCTGTTTGTCAATCTCAACTTACATCCTTAGTCGTACGACTACCCTTCAATCTTTCGGGTATTGGAGTGCCATTCATTGGTACCCGTTTCGTTGAGTTTGATGTAACACCGGTCTCTCCGCTCCATTCCGAACGAGGCATACAATGTGTAAAGTTATCCAGAAAACGCACCGCCTCGATATGTCCTTGCGTGGAATCGAGCTTTCTTCTACACTGAATCGTTCCGCTCGAACGTTTTCCTACACCCTCCGGGATCTTGAGAAACTGTGTGGAACAAAGTTTGTCTGACTTCATTAATTTTACGGCGGCTCTGCACGGTCAGTAGTCTCAGAACCCAAATCTTTGCAGGACAAAGCACGCTGTTCGATCTGCGCCGAAGACCTGACTAACTGCACATGATACTGGGTTAGCTCAGTACATTGGATAGACATTGCAGAAAGAAGTTTCGGATGCAGAAGCAGATGGTCTACTCCATGTCAATGTCGCGGCTATGTGATACACTTCGAAACACAATTACGAGTGTCTCTTGAACGCTATGGTTGTGGAATACTTGGCGGAACCAAGTGGCTTTTCTTACTCAAGCCCGAAGTCAGACAAACTCAAACACGTGCTTTGGCTTAACCCCACAAACTCTCCCAATACTACTAATATATAACGTCGCAAGCCCTCGCTCAAGGATTCCCTCCCGTCCCGCAACGAATGCAAATGGACCTCGTCCACTTTCCTGCAACCCCCCCCCACACTCTCACCCTGACCAACCCTCTCGCCAACCCTGCAATGTCCCAACCGACCCCCTCTCCGACCCGCCTCACCCAAGAAACCCCCTTGTCCCCAACGCAGCTCAGCCCCGACACCCCTTCATCCTTCACTTTTCCCGACATCCCCAACCGCAACTCCGCTCGCAATAACAGCGCCAACGAACCCCACCGTCCATCCCAAAACGAAGTCACGCTGCAGGAAGCACTACAGCAAGGCCCGGTCACAGCGCCGAAGAATCCGAGACGCTTGTCGGAATTTGACGTACGTATTTTCGGAGTCCATATTTCCTTTTTTAGACAGATTCTTGAGCCTTGAGACATGTACCAGGAGCCTTTACTCTGTAAAAACGTTTCAGGGCTCAATGAACACCCCCTCCACCCCCCCAAATAGGCAATACTAACGGCGAGATCGTAATCCAGGCCAATCTCAGTCGGCGCGAGAGGAGGAAGTCGAAGGCGTGGTCGGGCGAAAGCCAGGGGATTGCTGACAGGTATGGTGAGGGTGAGGCGGACGGGGGAAGACGGAGGTCGGGCCCATTGGATGCCGAGGAGTTGAAGATGCTGGTTGTTGAGAAGTTGAGGCGGGTGAGTGTGAAAATGGTGCAGGCGGCGTGGTGGAAGGAATGCTGATGGTTGCGCTTTCCTAGCTGTCGAGGCTCTGGTCCCACCGGTCCTGATGGGAGGTGCTGGACGCTTATGGCTATAGTTGCGTCTCGGCCGGGAAAGTCGGCGGCAGCTGGCTTGTCCTGTTGTGGTTTCCTCGATCCGGCTCACGTAGGCTGCAGGCTGCGCTGTTGGGAGCATGGTAGGCGTGAGGGTTGGGGTTAGGGTGTTACTGGTCTTGCTCACGTCAAGAAAGGGCATCTTTTCCATAAAGAAATAAAAACCTGAATAGATTGTGGAGAGCACTCAGGATAATCACGATAGTATAAAATAATAATCAAAAGCACGCAATTCCCCCATGGTCTCGTATCAAAAGATGTTCTCACAGCATGCAATGGCAAAAAGGATGATCAACTCTGAATTTGAGACCGGTGCAGAAGCTAGTGAGAGGTGCACAAAGGTGTGCCCGAAAAGAGAAGCTCGTACTGAGATACTATCTAATTTGGGTCAAGTCACATTATATGAAGATTGAAATGTCCTCACATCAATAGTCCGCCAGGACTGTCTTTGTCGCAGGCAGGTCTGAAGGATGGAGATGCCTCGCAATCACCGACGCACGAGCCCCTTGTCTTGCTCATAGCAAGACAGGTTCCTGGTGCTGGAATCGAGGGCATTGGGTCCGATATTGCGCCTAGCTTGTGATCTGCCAACAACGGAGAGTATGTTGGAGACGTTGCGTGTTCTGTTCAGTAGCGCTTGGTGTGTCAAATGAGAAGAGAGCGCCGAGGAAGAAGAAAGCGCCGAGGAGGAAGCGAGACGGAAGGAGAATATTCGTGTTATCTATAGCGCCAACGCTATGCCGAGTACTGTACAATGTTTTCAAGTGGGTTCAAGCGTGGCCTAGATCACCGGGGCTCAAGTCACTGGCTCCCACTGATTCCGAGTCTTTGTTCAACTCCATCCTCTTGATCGACCAGCCCGCTTCCTCTTTGACCCAGTCTTTCTTCTCGCCAAGGACTGCGATCCTAGCATCTTTCATGCCTTCCACTAGGTACCGCTGAGCGACCTCACGTATGTCTTCTTTCTTGACATCCAACAGCTGCTGGCGCTTAGTCTGCTCCATGGCCTCATCTATACCACTTAGGAACCTGGCCATGCCTTCCTGGCTCACGCTTTCGGGAGCGTCGACGCCTTGGAAGACGCTCAACTTCGCTTCCTCGAGGTTCTGATGAGTCCAATCTTTGTCTCGAGCCCACCGACCTGCGTCTCGCATAATTTTCAAGGTGTTCTGTGGATTGGGATCTCGATAGCTGTAGTAGCCAAAAAAGCCACTCAGACCTCGGTTGTAAGCCCCACCGCCGTAAGCACCGCCCTTCTCGCGAATCTCGTGATGCAGATGCTTATGAGTGAGGAGTTCAGAGAGAATCTGCAACGGCCCACCAAGAGCGTGGGTGTACGATACGGTAGGAATGGCGAGGGCGGAAAAGTAGACTTGATATGGTAAAGGAAAAAATGTCGTTGGGCTGAAAGTGTCACCGGGTCCAGATTGCTCATCTTTGGGGATGCTGGTAGACTGGGGAAATCCTAAGAGGAATTTCTGCAGTGCTACTTCATTGGAAGAAACAGATTCTTGTCCACACGTCAGTGCTGCTCGGAAGGTTGATGAGTTGGAGATAGCAAATTGTTGAATAGCCTTCAACTTGGCAATAACATCGCCCAAACCCTCAACGGGAGATCTGGCCGCTAGATCTCCAGCACGTTGGATCTGTGTCAGACCTCCAATTTGTTCGTTCAGAAGGCCATACTGGGATAGCCCTGCTTCCGCATATTTACGAGCGTACGAATTTCCACAGCCTGAGATAGCATCTAAAGCACCATTTGCGTCAGCTTGAAGCAGCTGCCTGATTTTGCTCTCGGCTTCTGGACCATCGAAGTTCGTCTCCTGGAGAATAATCCGTAGCAATTCATACATGGCAGGCACGTTACTGTCCAGTGCATATCCAGAGAAGGAGAGCCCCTCCACAGATGCCGTCATATCCGTCGGTGAAGGTGAAGCGTGGTAGGATGTACTTATCCCGCCGGTCTCGAGTTTGATGAGATCTTCAAGCTGCTCCATGGTCTTATCTTTTGTACCGAGCCGCACGATCGAATCATTGAAAAGCGGAACAAACATGCGTAGTTCTGACGGAAGACCCGCAAACGTGTTGATTGCTCGGAAATAGGTCAGTCCATTGGTGCTGGCTTCTCGCCACTGGATCTTGACATCCCCTAATGTTGAGTCACGAACCGGTTTCTTCTCCATTTGACGTGGGATGTCTTTAACATACACACTGGGCAGACAGCTCACATCTTGATCGCTTGCTTTCTCTTGAACCTCGAGCAGCTCGAGCTCACATGCTGTAAGATGCTTTTGAGCTTCAGCCTCGCCGCCTGCCTGACTAGTCACCTCAGAAATCTTTGCCGCCAAGCGCGCAGCTTCCTCATTAGCCAATTCTTCGCCGTAGGTTTCTGAAGGCTCCATGGTGAAAGTCAACGTATGATCATTGAGCAAGTACTTTTCGAGCAAGTCCTCCAGGTAAGTCTCCTCGGAAAATCGCTGCTTGAATGCAGTCACTATATCGTTCCAAGCGAGGGCGTCGAGCGGATCAATCCCATTGAACCAGCCTGGCTCTATTCGTTGCATAAGACTCATGCCAAAGCTGGCTGTTTTGTGCTTCAGAGCCAATTCGAGCTGGTGTAAATAGCCGTCCACCTTGGCCTTATCGAAGCGCTTTTGATGGACTTCCTGCAGCTTAGACTGGATAGCCTTTTTGACCCTTGGAACATCTGCCGCTCTTACACCGTTGAGGCCAATCGAGAAAATTCCTGTCTTGCCAGCGCCGTCGTAGCCGGTGTTTGGGCTCCAATTTGGGCCTAGCCCAGCTTCTATAAGAGCCTGGTATAGTGGAGAACCGTAGCCATCAAGAAGCAATGATGACAAGATGCCTAGCGAGAATGTCTCGACCAGATTCGAAGTATCGCCCATCAGCCAGGACGTAGACGTTGTATATTGCATGTCTTTGTCGACCAACGGATCAGCAGGTCCCTTGACAGTATAGTATAGAGGCCCATTTTCTAGACTCATTGGTGTCTTGATAGCCGTGTCTGCTTGTGCCCTTTCAAATTTATCCAACTGCTGGCCCATTTCCTGAAGATGATCCGCAAGACGCATATCGCCGTAGGTGAATATTTTAGCATTGCTTGGGTGATAGTTCTTCGAATGGAAATCTTTCAAATTCTGGTAGGTGAGATCAGTCATCTTTTGGGGATCGCCGCCTGAATAGTTGATATCTGGAAAAATCTGATTTTGGAACTTGATGTAATACAAATAGCTCGCGTCTGAAACCATGCCCTTCATTTCGTTGTATACCACGCCTTTGAAGACTAATTTGTCATCTGTGCCGCTTTCGGCGTTACCACTCGCGATGGCTTTGGGATTTTCAGGCCCGATCCGCCAACCTTCCTGAGTGAAGTCATTCTCTTTTAGCAGGGGATGGAATGTAGCATCTAGATAGACAGATAGTAGATTTTTAAAGTCCTGCTGGTTTGTCGTAGCAAAAGGATAAGACGTATGATCCGAGGAGGTGAAGGCGTTCATGAAGTTGGAAAGAGATCTGGGTAGCATTTTGAAGAAAGGATCTCGAACGGGATACCTATATCAAAGTCAGCTCATTGCCCCGAAGTGTGCTTGGGCAGACATACTTCTGACTTCCACAGAGTGTGGTGTGCTCAAGGATATGGGGTACACCTGTGTGATCTGGAGGATTAGTCTTGAACCCAATCGAGAAGACATTGTTCTTGTCATCTCTAGCAACGTGCAGATATTCAGCTCCAGTCTTCTCATGCTCCAGCTGGAAAGCTGTAAGCTGTAATTCAGGAACATGCTTCTTGCGCTTGAGCATGAACCCATGCAGATTGTCTCCGAGCTGTGGGGCCTGGTTGAGATTGGTCACTGACGCAAACCCACGCCCACTTGTTGACAGCGTAGGATGTGTACATTGTTGCCTTGGTAAAGGCAAGCTTTGTTTCCACCTTACACATCTAGAAGATGCGCGCCACATGTCATGATCTGTTATTTGGAGAGAACGTTGATACGACTTCAAGTTTTGACAGGCAACCAACTGGATTCTAGTATGCATATTTTAGGACTAGTGGCGGGTGACTTCTGCGGCTTGGCGAACGACTCGAGACATTTCATGACATGCTCTGTTTTCCCTACTCTACACAGTCATACACTACATTGTTGTGCAGGAATAGAGGTCTGATACCCCTCAAGTATCCATATCTACATACTAAGCTGTCGCTCATCTCCACCCGTTCAAGAAAACCGGGCCTCTCGCCTCCTCTACCTGACCGAGATCTTCGCCTCTTGACCTAAGTCTGGCATTCACGGGAAGAGAGGTATAATTGCAAGAAGACAATTCCAATCAGTCCTATCGCTTCTCAAATCTGATATGTAGAAGAGTTGGGTACAGAAATAGCACTCGAAAGAAAGGCCAAGATCAAGCGCAGGGTGGCGGACGGATCGCCGAGACAGGGGCACAAAGAACAAGCAGAGACATCCGGGCGTCCGCATCATAGCTCATTCTGCCCAACACAAGATCAATGACAGATGAGTGACAAATGCACCTGAGGACTTGGTCATTTAGAAAGTGATCCTTTTGGACACATCCAAACTTCTCTATCAACCAAACCATGGCGGGACATGCTTCCCAAGCCACCACAGCTTCAGCGAGCTCACGCCCTTCTCCGGCGGCAAACAACAACTCATCATCTGATTACATCAACGGCCATGGGACCTTACCAGACGCACCAGTGCCAAACGCAGCTCCCGCAGCGTCGACCGGGAAGAAAGGCAAGAGCAAGAAGACAACGGATCCCAACGAGACAGGGAAGCTACTTGCGGCAAAGATAAACCAACTTGAGCTGGATGCTGCGGGAGAGAAGGACCAAGAGGCCGAGATTGGTGGGTACAATTTTACTCAAGAGTCAAAGGAGACCGTACTTGCTTCAATGAAAGAGCATGATCTACCACAAGACATGATTGCTGAGGTGGCAAGGGCCCTCGATGCTGGGCCTGAAGCCACACGGAGTGGACAAGGACTCCCAAGCCTCAAGACTATCGAGACGCTCGTGGCCAAATTCTCCCTCCATATTCCAAACCTCACTTTAGCCCACGCACATGAGAACTTGTTTGCCAAACATCTGCCCATGAATTCTAGGGATCGACAAAAGCTGACAGAGGTGCCCCCTGGGCTTATCGCCGATATAGAACGAGAAGTCAAAAAGGCAACCCGAGACTTATCGAACCTCTTGACTGGCATGGAGACACCACTTTCCAGACTCGAAGAAGTGCAAAAGAGATACACGGGGCTGCTGGCTGACATGAAGCGCATGGAACGGGACAACACCAAGAATAAGAAGCGCGCGGACCTTCTGCAGAAAGAGAAGGACCAAGGACGGTCAGAGCTGAGCAAGACCAACAGCATGAAAGAAAAGCTCGAAAAGCTATGTCGGGAACTTCAGCGAGACAACAAAAAGCTCAAGGTCAGCGCCAAAACGCTTGCTCCCTGTTTGGTACTAGTCGTGTAATTAACACATCTTGAAGGACGAACAAAAGAAAATCGAAGACAGCGAGAAAAGAAGTCGAGATGAGTTTAGTGACCGAGCAAGCAACTTGTACTGGGTTGTCGATGATACCATGGAACAAGCAGAGAATCCAGAGGGTCAAAAGATAAATGTCGAGCAGGATGAAATGTATGCATTTCTGCCTAAATTTGCCTGAATGCAATCTCGACTGGTCTCCTCAAAATACTGATATTCACATTACTCTAGGTTCCGGCAGAAGTTCAAATCATTCACAGAGCAATATGAGCTTCGTGAGCTTCACTTCCATGCTCTGATGCGTACTAAAGAGTGCGAAGTCCAGTTAAGCCTGGCACGCGCTGAAGAGCAACGAAAACGTGCCGAGGATGAGATGAAAAAATCACGGACACTGAACTCCCAGGTCTCCACATTTTCTCAGACGGAGACTGAGCTTAGGAGTCAATTGAACATCTATGTTGAGAAGTTTAAGCAGGCATGTCTATCTTTGCCCAGTTTGTTGGCTGCTGCTTCCTTGTGTCTGCCTTTGTTTTCCCCAATATGCCGCCAGCAAAGATGTTGGTGTTCCCAGATGTATCGTGCAATGGCGGCTGGTGGACAATTGGCCTTCCTCACTACAATTCTGCAGCCGTATGCCCTTTGTTATCCACTATCTAACGTCTGCACCCCAGGTGGAGGAAACTCTAAACAATTCCAACGAGCTCTTCCTGACCTTCCGCAAAGAAATGGAGGAGATGTCCAAGAAGACCAAGCGTCTAGAGAAGGAAAATCTCAATCTGACCCGCAAACACGACCTCACCAATCGCAATATCCTCGAAATGGCGGAAGAACGCACCAAGATCAACAAGGAGATGGAAACCCTCCGCAAGAAGAACAGTACTCTTGAGAGCCTAATTCGTCGGATGCAGGATCAAGGGCGTGCACCAGCTGGCGCGGGAGCACTCGAAGGCGACGAGGAGGGCACTGAGAGTGACTATGAGGAGGACGAGGAGGACGATTATGAAGGCAGCGAGGAGGGCGAATACGACGACGACACTGAGGAAGAGCTCCAACCTGCGATTGGAGCTCTTCCTACATTCGGACCCGTACCGCCACCACCTCCCTCATCCCAGGTTCAGGTCAACGGCAAGGTCAATGGAGAGATCAATGGAGCCAGCAATGCTAAGTCCATTGTTGTTTAAAGCTTCTGTATCCTGGTGAAGTTCCGCCAGGAAGCATGCTTCCAGAGCTGGCAGCCTAGATAGCGGGAGGTTAGCAACACCGACAGAGCATCGTCATCATCAGTCCCAATGCTATTCCACGTTTCACAATTTACTTTTTCCACTACCAGCATACCCGCTGCCCACTCTCAAGCACTCGACTGCCTCCCTAACCATGCCATCAATGATATCCTTTGCGGACTTGATATCATTGATCGACGCCGCCACCACCCCCATCAAATACGGGAGATCCACTTCCCGATCCTCCTCCATATCACGTTCCATCGGCACCACCCCTTTCCCCACCAACTCCCTCACCACCTCCCCCCTCGCCTCCCAACCCTCGATGTACCCATTCCTCCTCACCCTCAACGGCCGCCCACTCACCACCAACGTCCTCACCGTATCCCCCCACCCCGCCCCCACCACCGCCTCCTTATGGGCCCGACTACACCCCGCCTCCTCGCTCGCCACGAACCTCGTCCCCACCCATACCCCCACCGCCCCCAACATCAACGCCGCCGCCACCCCCCGCCCATCACAGATCCCCCCCGCCGCCACCACCATCCCCTCCTCCCCACCCAGCATCCGCGGCCGGAACCGCCGCGCCACATCCACGCACGCGGGCACCAGCAGATTCGCCCCAATGTCCCCCGTGTGCCCGCCCCCCTCGCCGCCCTGCGCGCACACAACGTCCACCCCCGCCGCGAACGCCTTCTCCGCGTGCCGCGGGTGCCCGACCATGTTCATCACCAGCACGCCCCCGTCGTGCAGGCGCCGCACCACGTCCGCGGGCGGGACGCCGACGGCCGAGACGAAGAGCGTCGCGCCTTCGGCGACGATGACGTCGATGAGCTCGCTCAGGCGGCCGTGGGTGTAGTCGTGGTTGGTTTTGCGGGCGGTGCCGCCGATGGCGGGGAGGGCGAGGTCGACGCCGAAGGGGAGGGTGGGGGGTGTGAGGAGGGATTTCAGCTCGTGGATCATGGCGCGGAGGTGGTGGGGGGTGTAGCCGAGACCACCTATGACGCCGAGGCCGCCGCTGTTGGAGACGGAGGCGGCGAGGGGGGCGGTGGAGGTGTGGGCCTGGATTGTGGGTTTTCAGAGTCAGTTTTGCTTGTTTGAGGGCGTGCGGCGGGCTTCGGATCGCGCGTGGGGAGTCAGTGCTCCCGAGACGTGTCTGTGGACTTGGGGTTTGCTTCAAAGGAGGGAATGTGGACTCTGAGAATACGTACCATGCCGGCTAGGAGGATGGGGTGAGTTATGGAGAGGAGATTTGTGAGGGGGGTAGTGAGGGTGGGGGCGGGAGAGGACATTGTTGGGAGGGTGGTTATGGTTTGGAGAGGAAGGAGGAGGAGGGCTGGGATGGGCAAGGGGGATATACTGTTTGCTGTCGATGAATGAGCTGGTGAGCTCAATGCTCTGTTCATGCAGTAAGAAGGCGGGATCTCGGAATCTGGAGGTAAAGTGGGGAGCCGAGGTCCAACGGACGGCATGGCTTGGTGGCCATAAACACGCGGAAGAAAAAAGAACGCAGGAAGAGAAGTCAATGACCCAATATATTGTAAAGTTTCCACGGCCTTCATCAGCGTACAAATCGCGCACTCAAACTCGCAAAAGCATCAGGACTATGCCGCCCATTCACGCTTTCCTGACTGACATGTCTTGCGCCGCCTGGCTCCATCCCATTTGCAGCATTGACATTGCCGGTAGCCGAGTGGAATGGATTTTTACTTCCGGATGAGAGCTGCACGGGCATGGTCACACTCCGCTGTCCTTGCTTGATACCCGGAGGCAGATTCGCTATAGATGGTTCGGTTGCCGGCGCAGCGTTGCGGTCGTTAGGGAGAGGTGGCGGTGCGAGCTGAGGATAGTTGTACAGTGCCAAAATGCTCGACTTGTCGATTCGTCCGGTTTGCTGAGGCTGAAGAGGTTGAGCCTGGTACGGGTCAAATTGTTGAGGTTGCTGTGGCTGGGGCTGCGTAGAGTACTGTGGCTGGTCTCTCATTGAATGTTGCGGCGCGTAAGGGCTGGGAAACTGCTGCTGCTGAAATTGTGGCTGTTGATTTTGCTGCTGCGGAGGGTTTGGCTGGAAAAAGGAGTCTTGCTGCACCGGCGGAGAATAGGCTCCTGGCGACTCTGTGGAGTGACCTTGTATAAGTTGCTGAGGTATAAAAGATGGCTGATATTGCTGAAATGGATTATATGACTGCTGGGTATCTGGTGTCTGAGAAGTTGATGCATACGGATTTGTAGATGGCGGTAAGGCCTGCTGGGTCGTCTGATAGAATGGATTGTAACTTTGATTAGGAACGCCGCTTTGTTGTACGTATGGATTAGACTGTATGTATTGCTGAGGCATCTGAGGTACCGGAGGCGTCATGGTTTGGAAGCGTGTATCCTGCGCCGGTGGTGGCTGGCTCGGATAGCCTCCTGTAGCGTTGGGAAACAGTGGTTGCTGCTGTTGTTGAGAAATTTGCATGCCGGAAAACGCTCTTTCTAGAGCCCCATTTGCCGGCTGTTCGTCGGGAATACCAAATGGGTTGTATGATTGTGCTTGCGACTGGTATGGTGTTGGGATACTGAAGCTTCTGTTCACCTGAGCTTGTGATTGGCCCATGTTTGAGTATGATTGTTGTACTTGCGAGCCAGTATTGGTCGCAGATGCGACGCCATTGGCTGCAAATGATATACCGTTCACAACACCAGTGTTCTGGGCACTTGATGATGAGGCGGGTGAAGGCTGACTAACAGCAATGCTCCTGGCCTGATTTGGCGTCCTTGATCTCGATGTAGGTGCGCTGCCTTCTCCAAGCCTGACAAGGGTCTCAATCGCCCGCTCCAGATTCCCATTCATGCCCTTCAATATGCTCGCATTTCTTTTTTCATCCGCGAAACCCATGTCTTTGAGCTGGGCCAGCTTCGCCTCCATCTCCCCCCCGCCGCCTCCTACGCTTGCTCCAAATACCCTTGATTGTTTATTGACCCGAATTGGTTCTGCACCGAAACCATTGACGCCATCATGAGGTGAGCGAGGAGGAGACGTGGGTGCAGTCCTGGACAGAGGAAGCATAGAAGATGCGCTGCGTAAGCCAAAGCCAAATCGCTTGCCTGGCTTTGGTGGCAATGGAGGCGGCTGGTCTTCCGAGCTGCGGGTGCTGCCAGTATCATTCCGGGTCGCTGGTCGTCGGGAATGGCCACCAGAGAACAGCTGCTGATCGTACTTCTGTTTTATAAATTTCTCCAGTACGGCGTCAACCTCATCGACGTCCAAGGGTATCGGCGGCTTCGCGTTCTGGGGGTTGAAGGTCCGATTGGTATTGGCATTGCCATTGCGCTTCATGCTCTGTGACCGCCGTCAACGTTTGAGCACGATATGCTTGGGTAGACATACATCAACTTGGTCATTGGACCAGCTGTCCATGCTCAAAGATTTGACCTTGGAGATATGGGTACCGAGCTTGCGATGGAGCGAGGCGCATCGCATGCAAAGAAATATCCCCAACTAAAGTCCAGCGTCCAATGTCAGTGATGTTTCCTCCGACCTGTCTCTGGTAATCCTGTCCACTCACACTCCAACTGGCCCATCCTGTTGAGGCCGCAGTCAGCATGGAAAAAGCTATGGCTTCTCGAAGGCGGAGAACTGTACCTGGGTTCCTAGCTCCACAGTCTGCGCATCGATCATTGCCTGGTACGGTCTTGATCAACTCTTGAAGGGCTCTCTCATTGCGCGCCTGGTGACGCTTGCTCAATGCGGTAGTCATGTTGTAATTATATATGTTGTAGATAGCGACCAAGGAGTAGAATGTTGGACCTTTCCCGGGTGTGAGATGCTCAGCGTCAGCCGTATACTAATCCGCGCAAGCTGCGGGAGAAACAATGGAAGGAATGTAAGCTTCAACAAAATTCGCACATCATCTAGTCGTCGAAAAGGAGAACTTTGAGTTGGTGCGGCGTGTATGGTTCTGGAGATCTGACGTTTTGGCCCCCGGAAAGGTTAGATCGCTGAAGCAAAGTGCAAACGCTGCATCGGCCAGATCGGCTGATCACTACAACAGTAGATAGTAGATGCGCATACAAACAAACAGACACATCTCCATTTGTCCCTGTCAACCGGAGAGACTAACGTCATCTGTCAGACCTCTGTTATTATCCCCAGAGCGTGGGAGGAGCATGGGAGTATCGTGTCAACTGCGTGCAGCAAAAGTCTAGGTACCTCGGTCCGATTCAAGTGGGGCCGCATGGATGAAAGGATCTCCTTCGTCCAGCCAGATTATCCCTTCACAGTCCTTTCCCTCTCTCTGCGTATCAGTATCCTATCGAAAGCAAGGAAGCTAGAATAATATGGCAAAACCAAAGCTCGTCCTTTATCTTGACGTTGTCAGTCCATTCGCCTACCTGGCATTCCACGTCTTGAGTGTAAGGAAGGCCTTCTCTCTTTGAAACGAGGTACCTGGACAATCGCACTTGGGCAGGCCTATTGTACCATGCTTCTTTGGAATCCAGACAAAAGATCATCGCATGGAAGGTCTAGGCTCGATCTACTCTTCATGAATACTGACTCTACTTTTCGAATCAGACATCTCCGGTGTTTAATGGATGCGATGTCACCTACGTCCCTGTATTCTTAGGGGGTATCATGAAAGCGACGGAGAATAGGCCACCACTTCAGATCAAAAGTGTGATTTGCTCATAAGCCCCGACCTTTGCTTGAATCTAAACGTTCTGTTAGACAAGGGTGAATGGGTTGGCAAGGAGCGGCTCCGCTGGGCCAAGTCATTTAATGTACCAATGGCGGAGGGTGTTCCCCCTGGATTTCCTGCCAATACTATTAAAGTAAGAGTTCAAGAACACTGCTCAAGGTCAAGCTCAAATTTTGGCAGGTCCAGAGGGCTTTGACTTCTGTGACAATTCTGCATCCAGAGAGATTGGCAGACACTCTTGCTGCTATTTATCATGCATCTTTTGCGGAGCAGAAAGAAGTTCATACCCCAGAACGTTTCGTGCCCATTTTCGAAGAGATATTTGGGACGGAGGAAACAAAGGAGATATTGACAAAGGTTGACATTAGAATGGTCGGAATGCCTAAATTGAAGCTGACCTGACATGCTTGTAGTCGACAAGTGACGAAGTCAAGGAACTTCTGATAGCTAAAACCGACGAAGCGCTTGCAGAAGGTAGCTTTGGGCTGCCATGGTATGCTGGTGAGTATCTCAATTCCCGCAAATCGTGGCTATAAGCTGACTGAAAAAAGCTACAAATACGAAAGGAGAGAAACAGTGCTATTGGGGATTTGATCATATTGCTCAAGTCGCAGATCATTTAGGACTCGAGAGGCCAAAATCCGGTAGTGCCAGCGAAGGCGGTTGGCGAGCCATGTTATAGTCATGTATCAGAAGAGTACCTTATGCTTCGATACTTCCGGTTATAGGATCGTTCGGGCCCATAAACAGGCACACCCATGGTCCTTTGAGGTTCTCGCATTCATCGTTTTCTGACCGCGAGCTTGGATGTCCCAAACAACAGGCTTCAACCAAACCCCGATCAATTTCCCTCCTCCTTTGTCATGCTCCTGTTTTGATCACGAAGGAATTCGGAGATCTTCTCAGGATGGGCTTCATCTACAGCCTCATGGTGGCTCGTGTCTCCTTTTGCGATTGTTTCATTGGTCTGACCACTTTGTCCAGTTATAGACTGCTGCAGGTAACTTATACCTGTGAATTGGGACTTTAGCTCATAGAGATTATGCCCAAGGACTTCACTACTTACCCTTTTCAAGAAAACTCTGGCTGTCTCCGCTGCTTTCTGTGCTTCCGCTGGCAACTGAGCTGAGCTTGTCACCTATGCCACCCAATCCACCGGCAGAACTCTGCTCATCGGCTTGCGAAGTATGGCTTTTTGGGTCATCCGTAGTGTAATCTGTCTTGGGTCTAAAGGCCTGGCTCTGTTGGTTGTCCATGGCTTGGGATGTCTGGCGTTTGAGATTGTGTAAAGCAAACTCTTGTCGTACTTGAGACTCGCTGCTGAGAGTGAGAGGCTTTAGACTGTCGAATGGGAGACGGATATTGGTGGGGAGTATGCACGTTGATCGGCTCCCTCCTGTACTCGCCGTCTTCTCGATATTTCCTCTGTCACTCCAGTCCCTTCTTGAAGTTCTCTAGGTTGCGAGATGGTGTTGGTAGAGATCTCTCACCCTCCTGGCCGCAAAGCAAAGAAGGTGCGGGCTTCCAGTAACAGCCCCACCAGGGCCACTGGGCCCACTCTCACGACCGGAACGGACCGTTGCCAAGGCTTCTCTTAACACAATTGGACTAGCGTCTATCTGCACCCTCCGGTTCTTGGGTCATACCTACCTAGCCTCTAATGAAAGTCCTGTCCTTGCCCTTCTTGCCTGAGACTACTGCCGATACAAGAAGCTATGCTACCTACCCACTCTCGTGAAAAGCCAAAATGTACCAATCACCGAAAGTGATCTGGAGAATCATGCCAGTCGCCAGACGGCCGCAAAATGCCGCCTTGTGCAAGTGCCCATATCCCAAGAAAAAAAATTGCCAACCCTAGGTAGTTCCAAGAGCTCATTGGAAAGCCGCGTGCAAATAGCTGAAATATTCGTTGGGATACTTCACTCCTCAATAGAGAATTTGAGCCCTGATCCAGAGCAGTATCGCCCGAGACAACTAACTTCCTCCTGGTGGTCTAAACTTCTACAAATGGAGTGGACATATTGGAGGCATAGAATATTCTGCTTCTGGGAGCGCCGCCACGAGGCACAAAACGAAGTGGATAGGGTATCTTCCGACTGACTGAGGATGACTGATGTGTGGGGACATAGAAGGAACCAGGCCGTCCTCTGCAGCCACGGCGGTCCACTGTCCACCGCATCTCCATCAATAGCTATAAAATCATGATTAGCTGACTCCAAACAAGATCTGATGATGTTCCCAACGTAGAGTATACCTGACTCCGGGCAGTGTTTTACCCTGAACTTCGGTTCTCCGGCAGTACTACCTCTGTATTTGTACATGCACGACTGTGATTGGCTCGGTGGACCTGCCGTCACCAAGTCAACACCACATAATATAATCTATCAACTATTTCCATCACTCACGACACACGACTCATTTCTCCTTTCTCCTTTCTCCTTTTCATCGCCTCAGATCCCGTTATACTTTCGGAGACAGCGTCATGAAATTGCTCATATCTCGAGGGAGTGAGCAAGCGCTTTTTCTGAGCGAACAGATCCCGACGTTTTTGCTTATCAGGCCAGTCGTTCTTGGCTACGTACTTCTTGAGCAATGTCACCGATCCCCATAACTATCGTGACGGGTTTTCTAGGTACGCGCTACTCTTGGGCTCAATAAGGTGCCTCTAACCCGCTGACAACCAACTCAGGCTCTGGAAAAACGACGCTCATCCTCAACCTCATCCCACAGCTACCAAAGACCTACAAACTTGCCCTCCTGAAGAACGAGTTCGGCGATGTTGCTGTCGACTCTCAGTTGGCCTCCTCGTCGGCGATTGGAGGAGTGCAAGAGCTCCTCAATGGCTGCATCTGCTGCAATCTGGTCGGTCAACTTGGAGACGCATTGGATACCCTTCGCAAAGATGTCAACCCAGACCGGATCATTATCGAGACCAGTGGATCCGCATTCCCAGCGACCCTTGCCATGGAGGTTAATAGATTGGGAAGAGAAACAGGATACTACGCTCTTGATGGGGTAATTGTCGTGATCGATTGTGAAAATTGGACGGGGTATGAAGACACTTCATACACGGCCAAGATGCAGGCCCGCTACACGGATCTGATAGTGTTCAACAAATGGGAGCTCGTTTCGGAGAGACGATACGAAGACTGCTTGGACAGAGTAGGGGATCTTGAGTTGCAAGTCGCCACAGTCAAATCGGAGAGAGGCCGAGTCGACCAATCTGTTCTGCTCGGGTTGGACAGTGCATTTGCAAAGGAGCTGGACCCTTTGTCCAACACACACGAAAACCCAGACGGCCATCATGATCACTCCAAGGACCATCAAAGCGAGGTCGAAGTCCTCTCCGTTACCCTATCATCTGAAGACATCATGACTCACGGGGTCAATCTTGACTCTCTCGAGACGTTTCTGCTCTCCGCCCCCAAGGACGAAATATATCGCATCAAAGCAATAGTAGAGGCCTCGCGGCCACCTGCTTCTTCTGGGGGAGACGTTGAGCCAGCGGTCATACACCAGGGGCAGACCAGCGCCAAATACATCTTGAACTGGGCATTTGGCCGGTGGACGTTCACTCCAATGAGCTCGGCACTACCAACTAGTAGTGCAACTTCGTCTAGAACGTCAAGAAGTGGCTCCATCGTTGAGACTCCAGGGGGCGTAGAGATTGACCCTCTTGTGCGCATGACCGTCATTCTGGCCCGTGGTGAAGCCGACAAGTGGAAGAAACGCATTGAGACGCAGGGTCATATAGAACCCGAGAACGAAGATGGAAATGTAAGACTGCAAGTCACAAAGTTGATGTTATGAACATCCGCATAACGCGCAGCTTCTGTGTCCCTTCATCTCAAGCTGTTGAAAGCGACACAGTATCGCTGGGCTAGGATCTTTCTCTAGTAGACGATGCAAGATTGCGAGTCGGGCTATGAGCCTGTTGACTTGGCTTTTGGCGAATATTGCCGCATATACTGAGTGTCTTTCCCTCGTAGAAAATGTGCAAAGCGAAGCTTTGAAGAGACGTGCCTTTTTAATAGGTTGCATTATCCATTTCCTTTTCGTGATCACTGATCTAACGGATTCGCATGATTCACTGTGAGGTTCCATCCTTCTGAAAACGTACCAGGAAGATAACGCGCAGCGCCACGATTGGTCCATCTGGTTATTCAACCAAAACCAGTGGATTTACGCATAGGAGAAGAAGGGTTGGAACGTGACTTCAAGCAGCGTGCAGAGTCGGCACCTTTCGTTGCTCATCAAACATCGGACTAGGTCTGCTAGTTGGTCACTTGTGATCTTTACTGATCCCTTTTCCATTATTCTGTCCCGTCCCTGACATTGGTAGCGAGTCAAGACTCTCGTCATGCTTCTTGACCTAGATCTTTCCAGCCTTTTACAGGACATTGTCGAAACCGATTTCTTTTTACGTCACGAGAAATTACTTCATCGCAATGGATTCAGTCACCTCCAAAGTTGCTTATGCACTCTTTGCCATAACGATTTCCATCCTATATAAGTGTTTCTATCATCTATATTCCTCGCCCATTGCGAAAGTTTCAGGCAGGAACTTGGCGGCATTGAACTTTTGGAATCAATTCTATTGTGACGTTGTCAAATACGGTACTTATGCTAAGGAAATCAAAAGATGCAGAAGAATACAGATTGATAACAGTCATATTTGCCGGAAGCATGCACAAAGCTGATTCACCTTTCCTGGTCCAATCATTCGCATCAATCCGTACGAGCTCTCCGTGGCAGACCCAAGTTTCATGGACAAGCTTTACCCAACCGAGGCCAGGGATGCGGAGAGACGGTCTTGGGCCATTGGGATGTTTGGAAGTTATGGGGTGACTTCTGGTGCTATAAGCCACAACCTTCCTCGAATGAGGCGCGGAGCGCCCAGTAAACAATTTCCTTCCATTGATCTTTTTCTGCAACTTCTCAACCACAGATCCGAGGCCTTGTTGACAAGCTACGTAATAAGCTTGAAAGGACTACGAATACCGGCCCACTCGTGAACATGGTTTATGCCTACTCCGCTCTCACACAGGATCCCCCCACCGAGTTACTCTCATTCCGACTGCAGCGATTTGCTTGAGTTGGAACAGTCCTCACTTTAGCATCACGTGTACCAGCCACGGCATTCCGAGCCTGTGCACTCGTACAAACGTCTTCTCATACGGTGATTATTAGGTGGAAACTCTCCGCCAAACAGAGAGAACAAGGAACATATGGAAGCTATTGGTAGGTGGCATCGATGATGATCATCCTCCTCAACCCCGCAATGAACGCAAAGCATCCTCAATCTCGTTCTCCTTGCGTTCCCCCTCTTTCAAGGTCTCTCTAACATCGGCTGTAATCTTTGCCTTCACCCGCTCCAGTTCAGCCTTTAATCGCTCTGTTTCCCGTGCTCCGTCGTCCAAGATCCTCTCTTGCTTATCCAGTGTCTCCTTCTTCACGGCAACGAGCTTCTTCTCCAGCTCATCTATTTCAATCTCAATAGGTCGCCCTTTAGGCTCGACGGGAGGAGGGATAGACCCAGGTGTGGACAGGGTGGCAAGGACAGGGCGTAGGGCAGGGACAGGGGCGGGGGGAGAGGCGGCGGGGGCAGATGCAGAGGCGGCAGATGCCCGGGATCGTCGGTGACAGAAGAGGAGGGATGGGCCTAGTTGCACCACAGTCACATTAATCGTTTGAAATCATGTTTCACTGTCATTTGGACTCAACGCTTACCTGGGAGCAGGCTTGCCACTGAGGACAAATTCGGGTCTTGTCTTCGTTAAGCTCCTTGTACCGCATGTATCACGCATGCGGTAGAGTATCTTGTCGAGCCAGACTTTACCACTAGTGTTTCGTGAGGTCCAGAACTTCCGGTTGCCAACCTATGAATAGCACGTTCATAAACGTTGCTCGGCAACATCCCTCGTGAATACCACAGCCGCTCAAGGAGTACACTTACAAAATACATTGCCTCGCAGTGTCTTGTACACACGACGTTGGCCCGTTGTTTCTCACCAATGAAACCCCGCGCATCCCGAGTCTTCACCAAACTGAGTATGACAATATCATACTCCTCAGCTTGTACGGTATTGGCCGTCAGGAGCTTGACGGCATTCCAGCCCTTGTCAGGCTCTGCTTCGTGTAATAGCCGGATTTGCTCTTTTATCTTGGTAAATTGAAGAGCATAGGCAGTCAGCACGGCAATGTTGCCCCCGATTTTGGCCAGACCAAGGAAAGCCTTGAGAATACCAATGACCACATTAACCTCTTACAGGTTATACCTGCTACCGTTTTGAGGGCCTTCTTCTATACCGTTTGCAACGTCGACATAGTTGAGGCTGTATGTCGTCAGCTTATACTCTAACCCGTTACCAGAAAACGGTATTGGCAGGCTCTTCTTCAGGTTGATATAGAAGTCTCGAGGCTTGACATTGGTCCGATGAAATGCGGCAACTTGACCATCATATATGGTCTGGTAGGCAGCCTCTGCGGCGTCACTGTGCGTACGGTGTTGGGTATCGAGCATGGTTGTTGGCCACCCACGGTCCTTAAGCTCCTCGAATAGAGTCTTGGACCATACTTTCTTGGCCTCTTCGCTTACCAGAAAAGGGGGTAGCTGCCTGTGATCCTCGCCGTATACCACACGCTCGACGGTGTCAAATGTTGCCAGGGGGAGAAGGAGCTCAAGTGGGTTGGCACAGCCAGCTTCGTCCACAATGTTCATCGTCGCTTGCAATATTTTGATGATGGTCTTACCACCCTCTTCGACGGCCCAGCAAAGGGCTTTGTTCCTGCATGCCGCCGTGGTGCAGAACACCACCCTGGCATTGTCCATGATTGCCCTTGTCAATACATTGGCGCATCTGAGTTACGCCTTGGCTTTACCCTCATCTTCAATGAAACCTTGCTGTACCATCTCTCTGTGGTTTTGCGGGAAATCACGATAGGCGTGAGGATTTTGCTGTGCCCTTGTGAGTCGCAGCTTGTCAATGTGGCACGGGCCAGCCAATTCTCTGTCGTTGACCGCATAATGGGCACGAACCTGCGAGTCAGAAAACAACCGGACGAAATGCATGTCACCTGAACCGGTTGTTCGATTGCCTCTGTAGACTCCTACGACCCGTTTGAGGAGGCTATCGACGGGAACGTTTCTGGGCGCATTGACTAGGATTCGCTCCTTGGGATCCCTCCGCAAGGACGCCACGAAGATGTTCGCAATGACGTCGGACTCGGAATAGTCGTGTTCGGACTCGGTGCCGATTGACTGGACTGAGGATCTTAGTTTGACGCCGAACACCTTACGTGGTGTAAAAGTCGTAGGCACGGAAACAGGGTCCAACGAAGAAACTTCTGAATCCATCACCGATATGTCGTGAAGAATAAAATCTAGTTTCTGAGGTTCTTGGTATTGGCTAAATTCTGGTACTTGCGTCGGCCAAGAACAGCTTGGATCGACGTGAACGTAGGGATTCGAAAATGTCTCGTACTGTATGCTTCTTGGCGTCGACGCTGTGTGAGAATGGAAAGACTTAAAGAAGTGTTTTCCGTGGTCATCCAACAGACTCCAAAGAATGAAACCGTATTCCCAAGTCTTGGTAAGACCAGGCTCCTTACACTCTCTTCTTTCTTGATCAATATATTGCTTCCACTGCCGTACTGTCGGCGCGATATCTGGGAACCTGATCGAGACTCGCTGAATTTGATCCTGCAGCACAAGCTGTAGTGCATCTAGGGTCGCAGTTCCCAAGGTATCTCCGTGACCTTTCTTCAGGAAAGTGTTGCGAGAAAGATCTGAGTATTTGTCATCGACACTCACAGTATGTTGACATTTAAGTTGACAGGGGGCCTCATACGCCCGATCTAAGCGGTTATATATAATGTATGCATAAGAACACTTGCTCTGAATAGTAATGACGATCTCGCGCGGCTCTCGTACGACTGGGAACCGGTCAGTCTCATATGGATGTTGTCTGCAGACAACATGAAAAATGCTCACCTGTCACAATGTCGTCGTCTCGGAGCTTCCATTGCGCTCTGGATTCCCGCTCCTCAGGAAACTGGTGGGATCGTAGACGTTGTGCCATGTCTCTCGACGCGATCGCTGTCCGAACATGATGCGGGATTCCTCGGCACAGAGCTCCTCTTCGGCGAGTTCGCCGTCATCTCCGTCCGCGTCATCATCTCCTCATCCAACCGACGCGGTGTTTATTCGTCTCCCAAATTGTCCGCGCGAGCGGCGAGGGTTTCTTCGGCCGACCAGGTCGAACGCTTGGCTCACGTGGCATAGTTCGACAAAATGACAAGTCCAAGCGTCGACGGATCGTCTGGTAGGCGGTCGAGGTACTCCAGCAGGTCGACAATGGAGGTACCGAGGACACTGCCTCTGTACTCGAAGGCGGATCGCTTCTGTGCGCTGTAGAACAGCTTGAGGATGAGCATGGGGAAGAAGATTTTGATCTCCCCCTTCCACACTCCCAGCCCCTGCGACGGTGCCAGGATCAGCGTCGCTTTGTACTTTCTGTCAGCGATTCCCTTTGTGAGACTTTCAGCCTTTTTGATCTTTGCCTCTGTTCTTAGAGCTTGGGTTGTCCTTCTCTTCAAAAGCGTGGCGGGGTTGTTCGTAGTGTCTGGATCCTCGTGTACCTCGTCGTCGTCTTCTTCATCATCTCCGTCGTGTGCCGCTTCAGTCTCTTCCGTCACTGGAACACCTGTTTCGACCTGTTGGCTTTGTGGCTGGTGGGAATTGCCGGAACAATCATGACTTTGTTGGATACATAGCTTTGTGACCAAATTTGTTGACATCTTTGGTGATTGATACCGCTATTCCGCTATTTGCGATCCAAATGCCGGCGTTGGCGGTGAATGCTTTACTCAATTCGACCAATGATCTTAGGTTGAAGAACCGACATAACGATCTGTGACACACTTTTCAAGAGCTTTCCTTGAATGGCCGAGTGAGCGGGCTACTTCTGGGGTAGCATAACCGGTAGGTCCTTCTACAGAATTGGCAGCATCGAATGCACATCCAGCACGTAAACCGTGGCTAACCAAGTGACCAAGGATTCCAGCCAACTTGCCCGCGTATGCTACTATTCTTCCGACTGCTGAGTTGGGTGCGGCCTTGTCTAGAATGAGATGGGTGCCCAAGTTTGTCAAAGAGGTAAGGAGGGATTGCTCAGGATTTATTCACTGACCCAGAAGCCGAGTACGACGGGGGACCTCTAGTTTGCTCAACGAAATAGAGAGAGATGTTAATCGTACTTAACTCACTTTAGTCTGACTGTAAAATCTACGAAACAATGATCATCCAAATCTCGCCACCTTCACCCCAACCAATGACACCCGACCGAGCAAAAAGACTTCTCGTTCACAAAATCCTGCGCTCAGCGTCCTCTCAGACGCCAAATATCCAGCTCAGACGGCCGACATCATCGCGTCGAACGTAGTGGACAGTGCAAGCGCATAGCACGAAGCGATAGGTCCGCTGTATCCTAAAGCACGATCGGGCTGATGTGACAGCCGGCCGTCATCGAATTCGACTACGGGCAACAGGTGCGTTCATGGTATCTGAGCTATTGCAGTCGGAGTCCGCTGATTCTGACAAGCGTTGGGCATTCGTAGCCCCGATACCCAGGAAGCGCACGGTTCACTCGAAAGCCGGATCGGCACTCAAACACGGGACGGGCGCGCCCACCTGAGTCGCCGGGGTCAGCTGTCGCAGCGGTTGAATTCGGAAATCGGGGGGGGTTGGAGCCGTCACTGACGCAGCTCCTCCGCTTGGTTCTCTCAGTATGGCAAACCTCGAATCCTGGCGCAGCACCTCTGTCGGGACCGCGAGCGGCACGCGGAGCTGTCCCGTCTGAAATGCGGTCAACTTTGGGAACGACCCCAACGTCGATACCGAGACCTACTGCTGCAAGTCTTGCAGTTTCGAAGGCGTAGAACAAGGAACCGAGATTTCCTGGTGATGCGGTCCCGGGGGTTGTGTGTTTGGATTGATTGGTGTTGGGGGGGGGGGTATGTTGGGTTTTGTTGTCTGGAGGATAGGTAGGAGGAGATTGACGTTGGAAAGGGGGTGAATACTGTTGTAGGTCTAGAAAGACATCATGCGAAACGCAACACTCTTTCTTGGTCGTCAACTTCATTTCTCGAGTTGTCGACGCTAGGTCTCTGTTTCCTTTTCTTCAACCGCTCGGCAATTCACCTCCCTCCTAGCCTGCGATTTATGAACCTGTAGATCTGACTATTGGATCTATTCGCTGCTCTCAATGATGGCATTAAACCTTCTCCGTCATCGTCTGCAGCAAGTCAGACAGCGGCCCCCCAAACGTCTCGTACTCTTCGATCTGCAGATCATACCGCTCCATTCCCTGTTCACCGTTTGTTTCTTCAAGGTGTCTAAGCCCAATTTGAGCACAGAAAGAGCGGGGATACCGGCGTCATCGTGCTGCGACGGGCGTGGATGAGAAGACGAAACTGCACTCCTGGATAACGTCCTGATCTACATCGTGTGCTTCCAACCTCGCTGCCTCTGCATTTTGAAGCTCTATATCCTTTGGAATCTCAAGATACGGGCAGTGTTGAAGAGTCTCAAAGATCCATGCCGGGGGTCTGAAATTCATCGCTTTATGGCGATGATCGTGCTTGCAGTCGTTCAACACGACTTGGATCACAGGATGAAGAACAAAGCAAGACAACGCCGCAATTTGCTGATTTTAGAATACTCCCAGTCGAGGAGCCTCAAAACAGCGGACCCCTCGTCTCTAAGGGGGTAGCATCAACGGAAAGTAATCTTCTGTCTAGTCAGATCTCGAAATACATCATCGAGAGCCTGTCTCTTCCTTTTCCTACTTTCGTCCTCATCTTCGTCTACTTGCTCGGCCTCATTCTTTTCAAGCTGGATTTCCTCCTTCGTCCTGGGCGTCCATGCCCTAATGAGACCATCTGAGTGCGCGGAATACAGGTTCACATCGCCAGTCCTCCAACCGAGCGAAGTGACTCTGTTCCTGATATTTCGCTGTCCAGCGCTTCCACTAGCCTGAGCAACAGCTACACCCGGAGCCCGCAGTCGTTTAAGCAGCGTGCCTTCGAACAGATCAAACATTAGTATCTCCTTCTCGTTCGGGTATAGCATGACCTGGGAGCCTGAGACATGCCTAGGGACAAGTAGCGGCAACAACGTAGAAAGATTGGTATTCTTGATGATCGGACCGAAATGCGACAGGGCGTTGGCGCCAACTCCCACGTCCCAAACCCGCACACGTTCATCATGACCAGCAGTGACAAGATGCCTCCCATCTTCTGTCCAAACTACACCATTGCAAGCCCCGATATGTGCCTTGCCGTGGTTTCGGGTACGGGCGTTTTTGCCCCTACCATCTTCACCGCCAACACCAACAGAGTCGTCCATATCCAGGACTCCCAAGCTTCCAGCACTCCTTCGAATATCCCATAATCTGACTACGCCGTCCGAGCCACCACTGGCCAGAATATATTCGTCACGCGGGCTCCACGCTACAGAGAGAACCGCGCCTTGATGACCGGCGAGCGAGTGCGCACTGGCACCTGATCTGAGATCTACTAGCCTCACAGCTGGATGCTGCGTTGCGCACGCCACTAGGAGATGAGCCGCAATGGGGGACAGGGCATGAGAGTAGACGACGAGGTTGAGATCGAAGGACGCAGACAAAGTGAGTGTCTCTGTTGAATATATCTTCAAAGTGTGGTCGTAGGAGGTGGAGAGGAAGGCTAACGAATCGAAAGGGTAGAAGGAGAGATGTGTGATGCCGAAGCTGTGAGCGGAGGACGCTTTGCTTGCTTTCGCGTCAGGTTTGTAAGTGCATCGATTGAGTGAATTCTCAGCGCTCTCGAGGTCCCATAGAATGATTGAGGATTCGGCGCCTCCAGAGAGCATGCTTCAATCCCATATCAGCCCTTTTGATCGCACCTTTCTCGATCCTCGAGACTTACTATCGTCCCTCGAACCTGTCGATAGCAAGACAATTCACGCCAATTTTGTGAGCCCATATTCCTTCCAGCTCCTGTTCCTTATGCCCATCGTGTTGCGCTTCTGATGGGGCAGCTCCATCGCTGCCATCAAATCTTATGCTAGGGGCCGCTTGTAGGGAACTCAGAAGACGTGATGTCTCGGCTTTCTGCAGCGCTTGAGGACTGATATATCCTAGCGCACGACCAAAGAGATTGGACGTCATGCATCACGACTCTCAGCTTGTCAAGCTTAGCAAATGGCTGCTTTCGGAGAGCATCTGCAGCAGAAGAGAGGCTCTCCGCATTTGCCGCGTGAAGGTTGACAAGACCCCACTCACTAGCGCGGGCGTGAATGCTTTAGCGAGTGAGCTAGCCGAGGTGCCGCGTTTTAGTGAAAGCAGTCACACCAACCCTATTCGGGCTGCCGTTTGCTAGAAACAGGAATGACAGGACAGCGCTCCCTTCTGGCTGTCCGGTCTTTTGTAGAATAGGTGCTCCGTACATCGGTAGCCTTCTCAATGTGGGGAGTTGGGAATAGGAATGTTGTGACAATATTCGTCCACCGCCGCAATTATCGCTACATTCGATGGAGCTCCTGTAAAGGCCTCATTGCTTAGAGTTCCAATATGCCGAGGGTGCGGCCAGCGGGATTGTTGCCATAAGTCCATTCCGTCTGTACCATTATTTCCCTCAACTCACTCAGCGGATCTGCTTGCGTCCATGGATCTTCCAGCCTCCTCGCAAGACTTGTCACAACGTTATTCGAAGTCCTCGGCTCCTGCTTTGGGTTGATTGTGCATGAGTCTAACGGGTTGTGCCATGGCCTCTCTTTCTCCATCGTGTAAAATTGGTAACTGTCGACCCGGACCCAAACTTTCTCTGCCGGCAATATGAAGCAAAGCACAATGTTCTCGAAGCCTTGGGGACCACAGATGCCGCAATCAAGCACTACTCTGAGTACTTGTAATGGCGATGATGTAATTTCTATCTTTGGGTCCCAGGCGCGCCATGTGATTGGAAGGTCCAACCCTTGGTTCGTTAAGGCGTAAGGACGTCGACGCGTGTCTAATGGTGCCCGTTTGTACACGTTCCTTGAGTCGGCGAAGTTGGATGGCCAGTAGGCAAGCACACCTGTCATTGACTGATCGGCGGTCCATGCGAAGATCGAATCGTCATTGCTCTGCTTGATAATCTCATATTGCAATCTCATGAAAGCTTTTCGTCCTTCCCCGTACAGAAGTGGCATGTTGACATCGAAGATACCGAGCAGACAATAGGCCATGTCTTCGATCCGGCTTGTCTGCCGCTTTGACGCCCAGCTCATCCTTGTTGCTACACTGGGTTCCCATTTACCAGTAGTCATATATTCCCCGCGGGGAGAGTGGCCGCGACAATCCGGAGCTTTTGTGCATGGGTAATGCGTATTTTTCTCGGCATTGCGCAGGAGGTACTGAGCATCAATCCCAGTGATTTCGGAGATCTCTTGAGCAAGATCGTCTTTAGCCCCAATGTATCGCCAATTTTGATCAAAGAACAATACGATCTCAGGAGCAAGAAGTTCCTGCAACGTCCAGCCTCTGGTAAACCATGAACTCTCACGGAGACGCTCCTTGGACGCTCGATGCAATTTAGATCTGCCTTTCTCCCATACAACATCGGTCAGATAGACGTAGCAAACGCTGGCCCTTCTGTACCATTTGTACATGGAATTAATAGCCTCGGTAAGCTCCGCACTGCTCTTTTTGTCTATACAGCACGTGTCAATCCACGCCCACTCATTGCAATGCTTCAAAGCGAGATTGCAACACTGTCTGATCTTTGCGAACCCCTCGCGACTCTGCTGTACACCTCTCTCGAAATCTTGGAAGCTGGCCTCGTCAGAGCCCCAGCGATGCGACAGAATTGCATATTTCGGAATATCGTGATCGAAGAATTCACGAAATTCGAGAGTTGTAGTGTTTATCAGTCGCATTCTGCTATTTTCTAGGGGAAGAGTACGCTGAAAGTACCGCTATCGTAGTATCATTAAGGAGTCGACTCACATATCCCATGGATTGGAGTTGTCACTTCAAATTATATTGGTAGAATAGCACGAATAGGTGCTGACCAAAAGGTAGAACTTAGGGGTTTAGCCCTACCTTACTCGTGGACTACTACGACCCCGCGTATGGGTAACAACAAATTGTAGAGCTGTCAGCTGAAGTACAATCCAAGACTACGCACCCAAGACAGGTCATGGTGAAGACGCAGACCCCCAAGAAGTTGAAGCGGCAGGCTACCCTTTACGACGCTGTGGCTGGCACGTAGTCTTACAGTTTCCACTCACAGCCTTTATCTAATAAAACACCCATAGGTCGCGTGTCTTCAACCGGCTTCATCCCCACAACGCCACGTATCTCTTCATATCGCGACACCCCATCTTCCAGCACCCTCGCTGTCCCGCCTGAAGAAGTGCTCTTTCGCCGCGCAGGTGCTCCTATACAATACGAAGAAAATGACCTCTACTGGGCCGATAGATATCTGACTGACAGCCAAAAACTCCCGGATTCGGACTTGCTGAAGGCTATACACGCATATGCATCTGACTTTTACGGGAGGGCAGTGAAGGGGAAGGGCATGGTCGACTTTGAGAGTTTGGATGAGACGGCACTTTTGGCGGTGGGCGTATTGATGGAGGAGATGACGGGCGAAGTTTTGGGGGAGACGGGGGACATGGCTTTCGTCGAAGGGGAAGATGATGGGGCCGAGAGAGCTGAAGAAGGGCACCATCTAAAGGCCACGTCCAGTGGGGAAGAGGAATACCAGTCTACAGCTACAGCTCCGAAGGTCGCCTCCGAGGCACCGACATCGGATAAGAAGAGCAGTAACGGAGACAAGAGGAGGCGCAAGCGGAGGAAGACGAGGCATAACGATGATAGCGACGGGTAATTTGAGCATCTTGGTAGCACTCTGTGGAAACCATCATCTCTTGAAACTACGCCTATGTCTGGAATCACAGCCATGACCAAGGTCACTACACCGAACAATGATGCCGCAATACAGGTCGTCCTTTCGACCTCTTTAAAAGAACTCGATGTCCCTCAGCCTTGGACGATGAAAGAGATCTCCGCTCTCGAGGAGTTGTACCGCAATGCGAAGACTTGGAGATTCTAGAAGTCGTGACATAGGTCTTGGAGCCTACAAACGAGGTAGGAGCGTTGTTGTGCTCTTCCTTGAGTTTCGACAATAGGTATCTCACGCCCCTCCGTACAATGTGCAACAAGAACCGATAAACGATAACAAAGAAGACTGCAACGACAAATATACGAACTTTGAACGACCATGACAATGGGAATTTCAAAGAATATGCTTGTTCTAGCGAATCTTTATTATTCTTTATTGTCCTCGACAAAGCAAGCTCGAGAAAATGCTGCTCGTATATCATATATATTCTTGATCCACCCGCTGTTCTTCTGTACTATTATCCCATTTCCACGATCAACATTCTCGCACATCCGCAAAACTTGCAGCGCAAAACACAGAATCAGCTCATCGTTTCTACGATTACACAAACGACCACACAATACCATGCCTGCAGAAATCCTCAACCGACTCGAGGCCCTTGTTCCTGAGATCGAAGCTTCAGACGCTAATAAAAAAATAGGTACCTCTACGAAGGCCAACCATCTCGACCCACTGAAGTCCGAATTACGGGCAATGAAGTTCATCTGGAGTCTTCCATTAATCCCGGTTGATTCCCTGAATGAAGACGAAACGTTCTGTGCCTTATGCGACCAGAATTACGATGAGCAATTCCGCGTGTGTGGTGATGGAGAATCTCCATGCCATCTACCATGCGGCCACATCGCGGGTCACCAATGTCTGCGAGAGTGGCTCTCCCCCTACGAAGGCGGATCCACCCAGTGTCCTTTCTGCAGCGTCGATTTCCCGCAGATGTTCTCAGATCCGGCCGAACCCGCACGGCCCACGAGCGACCTTGCACGGGCCACTGCCGCCGACAACGGGGCTGCAGATGGTGAGCTGAGCCGACTGGTGTCGCAACTGTCAATAGACTCTGGGATACCGAGCGACGAAGTCAAGCGGTACCTCGGCGTCGATGAGGTCCTCGAGCGCTCTCGGAGCCGAACGGTACCATCACATGTAGGTACCGAAGCGCGAGATTTCGCCACTCCGGCCGTCGTTGCCGATCCAGTGGCGATCGCAGAGGGTGAGGTTCCGAAGGATCGGAGAAACGGAAGGAGCCCATCCGTAGCACGTGCTGCGATGAAGGCTATTGATCTGATAGCGAAGATGTTGTAGGGTCGAATCGTAGGCTGAACAGCGAGAAAAGCTGGCTGAGCAAGCGAGGGTAATTGAAAGGTATGGTACAATATGTCCTGATCATGAGTGAATCACACATTGCCATGTCTTCAACGTAGGTGAACATATATCTATAGAGTTGGTACCTCTTCGCTCACAGTCTATTAATATCTATCTTACCGATATTCCGGCCCCGAATGCTCTCCTCTTCAACCGCAGTCCACCCCCCCGACCCACCCCTCTCTAAACCCCCCCAGTCACCCCTCCACCCCCCAGCACCTCTGCCCCACAAACCCCCCCGCAAGGCCCCATCACAGTCTCCCAAAGCTCCTACTCACACCCGACCGCTCACCAGCGCCTCCCTCCGCTCCCACCATATACACCCAACCCTTCATCCCCCCCGCGCGCAACGACCGCCACATCCAACCCCCCTCCACCCACAAACGCCACAGCGTCGCATCCGCACCAGCAACCGCGCCGTCCCCGTCATCTCCTGTGGCGCTTAATGGCGACCGTCATGGTAGTTCGGCGGAACGCTACGATGTGGGAAGAACGCCGCGGGTCGGACGTCGCTGGTGGCTGCGGGGATCTACCGAGTGGTAATCGTCGGAGTCGGTCGTTGTGGTCTTTGATGCGGATACGCGTGGGGTCGTCGGGCGGTCGTGGTCCGTGCTCGCGGTCCGGCCTCTGCGTCGCTGCTGGATCTTGACAGTTATCCCTGATCGCGCATCGGGTGTTTGGTACGTCCATGTGAGATCATCCTTGGGTGGCGAATGTCCCGACGACGGGCGTCGCGGGGGCGGCGGTCCCGAGGTCTGCAGATTGCGGCGCCGCGGGGGTTCGGTGCGCCGATGGATCACTGGGGATTTTTATGGGTCGGTGGATCCGAAGCGCGGAATTATCTGGCGGAGCCGTGCGGAGGGATCGATACGCTACTGCTGCAGATCGATTGTGCGGTCGCACGACGTGGTCGGTAAGGTGGGAGGGATTCTGGGCGCGATGGGCACGTGGGGAGAAGGGTCGTTTGGAGGTTCCGACCGGGGATAAGTATCTCGGCGTGTGACTGTCCTGTTCGAACCGCGGACCTGAAATACATTCTTCGCATTCAAAGGAAGGGTCTCTGTTGGTCGAAGCCAACCGTATCACGGTAGGGGCAGTGGTAAGTATGACTTGGAATGTTTATTTCCGTTCCTCTTCAATGCACATATCATTGGAGAGATCTGATCAAATAAGAGCCTTTCATCATCATCCGAGCCAGTCAGTCATTTCACAGGAGCGATTCCCAGTATGATACAAGACCATGCCAACGTGCAGGACGAGTGCAGCCAAGAAATGCAGGAGTGTACAACTGAGCAGCGAATGGGCTCATTTTGACGTTGCCGTGCTTGGGTCCCAAGACCGAAAACAGAACAAGTATCTCGCATCACCAAACACTCCGTCACAAAGACAACAAAAGCGAACGCAGCAGTCACGTTTCAATGCGGCCATCCCAACATTACACCCTCACCGCATCCCTCCAGTTCCCTCAGCCCCTTCAAAATATGAGAACGCTCCTCTCCTTGCTCCTCTTCAGCCCCGAATCGATCTCGTCCACCACATCGTGTTTCTCCCAAGCGTACCAATTAAGACAGTTCTGCGCGACCACACCCGGCAACGTCCTCTTCTGCAACAGCGTCTCCTGCTCGATCGTATTGATGTACAACCCCGCACTCACATGCCACGCGATATGGCAATGGAAAGGCCACACGCCGGGGTTGTCGGTGTAGTACTGCAGCACGATGTATCCCGGCGCGGCGGCGGAGCCCGGCTGGACGAGCTGCACGTCGCGACGCTGGGTATTTCGCTGGTGGGTGATGGTGCCGTCCCAGGTGCCGACGCCCTCGGCGAGGACGTTGAAATTGTGGCCGTGCAGATGCATGGGGTGGGAGGCGGGGAATTCGTTCTTGACGATGATGCGGACGGAGGAGTTGTCGCCGAAGTTGTAGGCGTTCCATTGCGGGTCGTAGGGGTAGGAGACGTTGCCCTGGTTGGCGAGGACGAGCATTGGGTGGCTGGTGGGTGGCGATGAGCTTTGAGAGCGCTGGATACTTGGGGATGGGGGATTGAGATGACTTACTCGTAGTTGCCGCGGAAAGATTCGCCGTTCATGTAGAAGAGGAAAACGCCGGATCCGTTCGTGTGGCCGGTGATGACGACGTCTTGTTCCGTTGCTGGGTTAGAGGTCGCTGGGAACGGAAAGAATGGGGTGGTCAGCGACAGATCATCCTGTTAAGCACCAGTGTTAGCACTTCCAGACTTTTGTTTTTTCTTTTTAGAGGAAGAAAAGAAAAAGGAAAAAAGAAATGCAGAGCGCGCGTACATTACCGCATTTACTGTCATCGTAGGGAGTTGCTGTTGTGGTAGGCTTTGCGTTGGTGTTAGCGCTTTCGTAGTAGATTGCAGCCAGGGCATGGGGTTGGTTGGCAAGATCGCAATTGGGGCTGAGGTCGGACCGCATCCAGTAGGTCGATGTGGGTGTTCCAACGCCCTCCACGATCACATCGCTGCGTTGCCCGATGCCGAGGGTCACGACGTTAGTGGTGTAAGGCTGAATGGGTACAAAGTCATTGGCAATGACTGTCATGTTGTGGCCGTCGATGGTGAAGCGCTGAATACCTTCGGCACCGCTGTTGATGAGCCTTAGGCGATGCTTTTTGCCGGAGTGAAACTTAAATTTGGAAAGACCGGCATTAGGGGTGCATTGAACGGTGGGGTCGGTAATCAGAGAGCAATTGTAATTCATCTTGCCGTTGATCAGATTGTTGTCTGAGAACGGTGGAGGTTGGCCAACTCCCATTACTTGCTCAACAATCTTGAAGTACTCAGTGTGATACGCATCGCTGAGCATGACTGGTCCAAGATCGTAGTCATACTGAACTTGCGAGGGACCGTGAATGACCATAGGTCCAACAAGACCACCAGCATACTGAGCGCTGTAGTGAGAGTGATACCATGATGTCCCGTAGAGATCCGCAAGGAATGAGTAGGTGAAGCACTGTCCGGGCGCAATGGGGCACTGCTGGACTGCTGGAACTCCATCGTACCAGGGGGTAAGTTTTTGCAGAATGCCGTGCCAATGCAATGCTACACCCTCTCCAGGGCCCTGAATATTGTTGCACACGTTCACGGTGATGGTATCACCCCAATTAGCTTCGATTAACGGGCCAGGGAATGCTCCATTGATAAGAAGAGCACTTTTGTTCACTCCATCGGGAGCAATGTAGCCTCTCGCAATATTGAAGTTGTATGTAGGGCCTCTGCCTGTAGAGAGGGTCACCATCAGTCGAATTTGGTAGGGAGAAATGTGACTTACCGGAGATAGGGCCTCCAATGTAGGGATTGGTATTGGCAACGGTATCTGCTCCCCAGGAGATGATTCCATTCAATCCTGTAAGCGACAATGTTGGCGCTAAAAGCGTTCCCAGAATAGAGCCACCATTGGTGACACTCTGGGGGAGAGAGGGGACCAATGAGCTTAGGGCAAGGATGCCGCTGACAACGGCGGACGCTGCAGTAGCCATACCGACGAAAGGGTTAGGCGCCGATGTCGAAGAGTAAAGGGCTGACTTGATGGGAGGGGGATAGTATTGATGATTATCAGGACCGTGATGGCCCTTGTGGTGATGATGCGAGTAGTGCTCTGTAGGATTAAAGAACGAATTGTTTGAGGACTGGGAAGCCTTAAAGAGAATGTGAGGTGTTGCTAAAGCTTGTGGCAGAAGCAAAGTTGTCCCCAGGAAGTAGACGAAGAGGAGCGACTGGAGGGTTGGTGCTGGAGCATGAAAGAGTGTTTCCAAAGGAGCTTGAGGGCCTATTTATATTCTAATCGTCAGTTCGAGGTCACTATTCTCAGCTGTTCGCTCGTATTATTCTCAGCCGTTCGCTCGTAATTGCGGCGTCAGTCCCTCCCACCTGAAGTCTGGCCCTCGTTCGACGAAGAGGAGTGAAATTGACTTCCGAACAGAGAATCGCAGCCGTAAACATGGTCACGCCCAAAGGCTGGCGAGTTCAGCTCACATCACCCGGATATAGCTGACTTTCCAAGCTCATGCAGGTCGAGGGGGCCATCACGATAGTACAAACGGGCTTGAGAACATGGAGGTAGGATTCTAGACTTGTGGTAGGGAGCCTTTCGTCTTATTTTGGCACGATTCGGGAAATATCGCTAGTGTTCTGAAAAGACTGGCGGAACGTACCCATCTTGGCAAAAGTAAAGAACAGTAATGAACGAAGTAGTCTGGGGGCAAGTCGTCTGAGATAGCTTCATCCGGTATCGGCCATGCAGTCAAGCTAATGTATGGGTGCATATAATATGTCCGTCGTATGCGCTCGGGGGATTAGCCACGCCTCGTGATTGCCGGCATTCGGCTACTACGTCGAGGAGCAATGAATAATTACCCGTGCTTCCTGCACTGCCATATCCCAGAGCCGGCTCCCTAAAATCGTGTTACAGCTTCGTGAAGATGGAAGTAAGGTCCTTCATGAGAATGAAAGGAATTCGGAATTTTTGCTGCAACAATGCAACCACTGTTACCGCGCGCATGGCGAAAATTTGGTGTTGGTTTTGAGCGGTACAATACGAAGGCAATATAAGAAGTAGTAGCAGAGCCGCGATAATCCAAACCTAAAGAAGCTAGCGCCAACATTTTGATACACAATCAGGTAGAGATGACATTGTGTAACTCTGTACCACGCGAGTAGTGCAGATAGCCAAGAGCGTACCAAAACAAAAGCGTTGAGATGTGGAGTAATGCAAGATTCAGCACTCACGGGAGAATCCCGCGTCCGTGCTAAAACATGACCAACAGGACAGCATTGAGTGAGCAGGAGCGTCTAGGCACCCAACAACTGCTCCTTCGTGAAGGAGCTTGTTGGACTTACTGACCATTATGGGGTCAATTGTCAGGGAACACATCAGACCTCACCGTAAGATGAGAGGCCCACGTGAGCCGTGAGCATGCTCACTGACGGGGGCAGGGCCCCTCCCCATGACTCCCACACGGCGGGCTGTCTAATGCTGTCCTGCGGCAAAGGGAATTGGAGATTGAAGGATTTCTGACCTTCGGCCTTCGGAGAGAATGAAGCTGCTCGTTTTCGGGTCCAGCTGAAGGCATTCCCATCGTTAGATCAGCGCGGGTAGAGGTTAAAATAGGGGATACTTTTAGAGCAGCGCCAAGAGAGAAAATTGTCGGGAAGGTGCAGGGGCGCAAATTGCAATCAACGTGACTACTGAGCTGCTGCCTGTTCTTGCCATCCGGGTGCCGTCATGATCGGCCTTTCCAGGGTTAGGTTCTTTAGGGTTCTTTTAGGGTCCTCTAGGGTCCTTTAGGGCGACGCTATCCCGCGCTCTAGGCTCGAGTTACTCTTAGAAGCTTGGTACCTGACCCGCAGATGATTTATATTTACTTTACCTAAGCCCGCCAATAGTACCTAAAGTACCTAACCACATAGCCGCTGTAGGCACGAGCCACGAGCCACCAGACAGAAGGCAATGGACACGTTTTCCATAATCCCCAGTAGCCCATGAGCCAAAAACAGGGTTTCCTTGCAACATGATAGACCCTGAAGTCGGTCCGATCCGGTTTGCATTTCTGCTAAATCTGGATAGCCTCACAAGTCACAAAACGCTCATAAATCTGCACCCCCTAGCTTCGCTTCGACCAAGAACGGAATGCTCCAGCTTAACCACGTGGTACCCATCACCGCGATGGGATCAACTTGGAGTTGAACATGCTTTTCGGTCAGAGGGCTGGGCAAGCTTCAAGATCATCCATGCATGGCAGTCTGGCGAATCCGAAAATTCTTATTTGGCTGGCGCTGCCAGCTCAGAGTTCACGGGATGTACCGATCGCGGTCATCTACGCCGCAAAGATGCGTCAAACGGTCGCCCGCAGTCGCACAGCCATCAGGGACTGGCACAGGCGTGATGATTAAGGGTGTGCAGATCAGGGAACAGCGGTGACAGCTTTGCTAGGGGAATCAAGCGTATGGATAGAGAGAGAGGCGGTAACGACAATATTTGCACTTGAATCGTTCTATGTCTCGCATGCAGGATCACTTCATGCATGAGAACGTCGAGACTCGAGATCGCGTGGGAATATCGAAGGAATCTGCATACACGGTACCTCGCAGCTCTATGCAGCAAGGCTGCAGGTACCTCTGCCGGCTTGCCGGTAAGCTTCGGTCCCATTCCCCAGAAAGTGGCTTGCATGCTACCGGATTCTCGACCCAGCTTTGCCGAGAGCTAAGCATTCCCAATGCAACCATGCGCACCCTCACGCATCTTGATGGCTTTCAATGGTCCTGACTTTTGATCGAAAGGCCTCGGAGGATACGAATTGAAGCCATCAACAAGTGTGTAAGTCGTTCGCCTTCTAATGAACTAAATGAATTCGTTCTAATGGCTCAGACAACTTCGAGGGCTAAAAACAATTTAATTGGTAGGGCTCTCAAATCAGTTTAGTGTTCGCTTAAAATCCAAGCTATTATCTCACGCATCTCATTATTCAGGATCATTTACCAAATTGTCGGATGGGGTCGAGCTCCTGATAAATTTCAGTGGGATAGTCCAGAGTCAGATATGGGGGCGGACCGTTGGACGCCCTGACTCGAGCGATGTGATGCAACCGTACGAGCCGCTGCCAATATTGTACTTGCTTTTTCTCCACCTTGACCGAGATTGGCTACGTGGGTGACATTCGCTTCCACTAACTTGTCAGATCGGAATGATTGGATCGTCAGATCCTCGTGGATGGTGGGGTGCAGAGGACCAAAAAAATGCAACCGGCGCGAACTTATGCAAGGCTATGCAAGGCTACTGCGACCCTATGCGAGTGGAGCTCTTTGCAGAGTGCTACTGCAGGAACAGAACGATTTCGCAAGATATTACCGCTTCGGGACTCTGCTTGGACCCTTGGGCACGTGTGACCTGCTCCGGGACACTCATACCGCTGACACCAATGACAAGACTGGTAGCCGCCTCATCTACCGATTCAGAGGCTTCCACATTGCAGCTTCTCCTCAGCTCTTGGCATCTCCAACTTTCCGCCGCTCTCGCTTCAATGGCATCAGACTTTGCCACCCGAGGCCACTTGCTTCTCCTTTCTACTCCCGACTAGCAGCCGTGGCTTGAAGAGCTCGCAGCCTGGTCAGACCGAGAAAGAACACACAGAATCTAACTTCCGGTCCGAGAAAAGCAATAGCTGGCGTTACGCCGACGCTGATCAACGCTGGATCCTGGAGCTCTACCCGCCACGTGCCAGTGTGGTTCTGATCCCGCGGAAAAATTACGGGTCGGTCATGTGCTCAGGTCTCCGGAATAGCAACATCAACCCTCGTTCGAACCCGGGCAACCGTTTGACGTCGGAACCTACGAGCGCTCCATGGCTTCGCTCCTCGAAAACTTGGAAGTCACGCAATAATACGGCTTCTGGGATCGGAATTGTCACCTACGGCTCGGCACATACGAACTTGGTCAAGACTGTACTGACTGCCTCGACGTCCTGGAATCTTGTCGGCGTGACTCACTTGGGCCTCGGTGTAGCGACAGTGGTAGCGAGTCCATGTACTTCAAATGCAGCTTATACAGCTAGTTGAATTATAGCACCGCGAGAACCAGCTCGTTATGACCTTTGCGTCCGCAACCTCAACACCGCCGTCTGACCCTCTGGCAGTCCCCCGACTCATCCTCTCGTACGAAAAAACCCGCCTCCCCATCGCCCGTAAACACCTGCGCCGACACTAAGAGATCTACATAAGCAAAGGCACAGACGACCCCAAGAAAACCACGTCCGCACTAGTCCCTCGTATCGCAGCACCCACCACGCCCATCGCCCTCGGACATCTCGGCTGACGATCACCACGCTCTTGCAACCTCCCTAGTCCGCAAGCAGAACCCCCAAAACCTTCCCAGCCCCTCTCCCGCCGGCGCCGCCACTGCCCACGTCTTTCATGCCCAGCAGACCCGATTCGCACACCGGGCAGCGCGTCGCGTCGACGATGGAAAGGTTCCCGGCGAGACCGGGGCCGTCGCAGACCCTGATTCCGGCACCGCGGACCTGCTGCTCGTTCTTCGTCCCTAGCGTGTGACCGCATGCTAGCTCCACGCTGGTTTCGGATCCCGTGTCTCTTTCGTGTTGGGCGCACGGGGTGACGGAGAGGGACGAGGTCGTGTCGCTGCTGGTTGGTTTGTTGTTGATGAGGGCTCGGGGGAGAGGGTTGAGGGATTTGAGGAGGGAGGGGGGAGCTGGGTGCGGGGGAGGTGGGGTTGGGCGGGACATGAGGGGTTGAGGGTGGTTGGTGAATTGTGTTTGAGATGATGGTGAGGGGATGAGAGCGGGATGGAGGCGATGGAGGTGGAGTCGGTCTGGAGGTGGAGTCGGTCTGGAGGCGACGAGTTGCTGGATGTGTCGGACGACCTTGTGGTGCTCGCATAGGCTATGATTGCGTAGAGTGATACAAAGAGAAGAGTCGCGCTCGGTCCTCTTTGTGATGTCAGACAGTATCACGGTGCCCGATACCTTTGTTCGACTCTCAGACAATGCCTTCTAGACCTCCATTTGTCTCGCCTATCACCGTTTCCATCAACTACTTTCATGCAGTGGGCGGAAGGGATGCCTGTTGTAGGGATTACTGTCGTGGTGGGTGTTTTTCACCATTTATGAAGTAATCGTGGTCCGACTACTCGCCTCGCTCATACAAAGCGAGTAGTCGGACCACGATCAGAGCAAGTTGGGCGGGCTATTCCGTGCGCTGCGAGAGAAGAGGGGGGAAGTCTTTGTGAACCACGACATCAACCGGGCCATCACGACTGTGAAAAAAATGATCTCCCGCATTGCGCACTCTCGCGATTCACCTCTTCTTGTCCTTGCCCAACTTGAGCCCAGCCATGGCGCTACCGAGTGTGTCAGTTTTCCCTCCTCTGGGATTCGACTTCGCCGCGGCCGCCTTTGGCGCCCTCCCCTTCAGCTCCGCGGGCAGGTAGTCGATCGCGTTCGAATGCTCCGGGTCTTCCCTCGCCTCTTCGTCCCCGTCGACCTGGGCCCGCGTCGAGAGATCGCCGAGCTCCGTGTCTCCGGGCTTGTTTGGCCCCAGGGGCGGAGGCGCCCGGGGGCCGCTCCGGTTCCCCGACGCGAGATTGTCGCCGGTGATCTGGGACATGTCCATTGTGGCTGGGAGCTCCACGGTCAGCGCCTGGAGGCTGATTCTGTCGAGGCCCTTTTCGCTTTTGACGTTGTTCATTGCGGCAATTGCGCCCGCGACCAGGGTTGCCAGAGACAGTCGAGTCTTTTCTGCGTTCAGCGTTTGTGCCCGTGCTGTGCCGGGTGCCAGAGCAAGGATCTGCTTGTGGATGCTCTCCAATGTGGCAAACCCGTTGTTGATGCACTCTTGCATGTTCTTTTCGATCAATTCGATGAATGCGTGGTGCCAAAGCGTCCATGCTGTCGGGAGGTTGAGGACTCCTACTACAGTTCTATAAGTTTGATCGCCAGCGTCGTCGAGATCCTTCAAGACTTCTCTGATTCGACTGCGGACGTCGACGTAGATTTTTGAGACCGTGGCGTCGTTCATATAGCTGGCTAACAGAGCTGTCATCGTCATTTTGGTAAGAATGTCTTGTACAATCTTCGTTGTCTCAGCATATTTGGATGGTGTCACAGTGACTTTAAACTTTGTTTGAAGCTCTGCAGGCTTTCCCATGGAAAAATAGACCATTTTCATTGTATTCACCTCGCTTTGAAGGTATACAAATTCTTCACCTCTTGGAAGTGCAGCAGCAAGGAACTCGGCAGGTGACAAGCGGGGCGCACCACGCGGGCCATAGGCATAGCCCACTATTCCCTTGCTTGATTGAACATATGCCTTGTCCAAAAGAGCAGTCTGAGCTTTTTGGGTTGGATTGACAAACGCGAAGAATTGAGAAACCATTTGGATTTCCAAGACATGCTCTGTCGCGAAGTTGCTCTTCACCAGCGGAAAATGGCCAGGGCCTGGAGTCACACTTGACGGTAACCCTTGGTTGTTTTTACAGATCTCGAAACTCCAATTCCACAAGACTAGTTGATCGGAAGCAACCCGAAAATTGGCGCCATAGGTGTAAAATTTCTGATACTTGTTCATCGGCGAATTATTGTTACTCCACGAGCTGTAACTTGGTACCGCAAGAGGATTCTCCCATAGTAGCAGCCGATCCCCACTGGTCTTTGGGAGCGGGACTGCTTTGGCTCTGCGTGAATTAGATCCGGAGGCTGCTGTCGGGACGCTAGACCGGAGGTCAGTTTTCAAGGAGCTGGAATTGAAATTTGAATGTCTAGATTACCTGGTACCCGTTGCCGATGGATCAGCTGACGTGCTTTCTTGACCCTCTGCTTCGTCTTCAAGTCCACCCTCGGTTTCCGGCGCTTCTTGCGTCTGGCTTCTCCATTGCTGCACCCTGGTTTTCCACTCTTGATCCGAGACGTCGTGGACGTCCGTTTGCGCCACATTACTTGTCGTTAGGCTCGACGGCGGCGTATTAGTCGCCGGCGGCGTGGTGTTGCTCTTTGGCTGCAGAGTTGCCACTTGATAAGCCATGTGGGCTGCAAGGCCAACAGCAGCGCTTGTAGCGGTCTTGGGGGGAGTATTCCTTGAGGCCATGGTCTCGTGTGTAATGAGCTTTATTCTAGTGAGATCTTTGAACTGGATGAGGGCTTCTTAGGCTTTTCTTCATGATCAACGACCTCGGGGCTGGACCAGCATAGCCAATGCAGCCAGTCTGTAAGCTGACCACGTCACCACAGGCACACGCAGACGATTGCATTTTTCAAGTCAGAAAATATTATTTGCATCTCGCTACCTTACACTTCTGTGGCTCGTACCGCTGCTCACTGTGCATGCAGGTAAAGCGCGAGTAAGCACGATCCACGTAAGCACGAGGCACCGGGCCTGCTTATGTCACGTAAGCTTGGTTTCTTGCAGCTCGTCCGAAGCGAGCTCGTAGTGAAGTGCATGGCTCGATTACCAAACGCAAGCAGCAGGCAGTAATGAAGTCTACCAGATGTGTATTTCGATTCATTGATTCGCATACGGCAGAAAGAACGAGAGAAGGAGCAAAGAATCTCCTCCTACTTAGCGGCGCGGCCAAGAAGAATCTCAAAGCTTGGCATCGCTCGACCTAAACTACCTTACTGGATCCGGTAAGGCTTACCGTAAGCTAGATCTTAATCGAGTAAAGCGTCATTTGACGAAATATCAAGAGGATTATTCAAACCCTCAACATCCCTCGCTGTTCTTTCACCACATCCACCTTAGGATAAGAGGCTGCTGAGACCCTCATCTTGATAGGCCCCACGCCATGTGGGCCTTATCTCTAGTAAGTTTTGCCTGTTGATCGAGATTTAGGCCAGGGATCGACGTTCCAAGAGCCGATGGCTCCTCCGGCCAGCGTTTGGTAGGCAATACGAATTGGGATTGTGGCCCATAGAACTTCACATAAAGTCAAGCCAACAAGTACCAAGGCCAGTTATCCACAATTGGCGCTGGCTGCCTTAATGCAAGACTCTGAAGTCTCCCGGTCACCAAACTCAGAGTGCACAAGACTGATTGAATACCAAACGACCATTTTAATGAAACCCGCCTTCCAACCACAGACCCACGAAGCTCTCAGCGCTTTCTTCCAGATTTTCAGAGCCTTCAGCCATAGGCGATCAAGTTGATACACTCTTGGCAATCCCACCCAAAAGTGCAGCTTTTCTACTTTTGTGTCGATCGTGGGGTTGGGACAATCTTTTTCAATTATGGGTCCAAGATACGTATATTCTGCCTCTTTGAGACGACTTTGCCGTAGCAGTGTTTCTGCAAGTGAAAGCTGTAGCCGCCGGCCGCCAGGATACTCCTGAAATCCTAATTTTTTCATAGTGATGATTTCCTCGATGAGAAGCTTCTCTGCTCTGTTTGATTGCTTCAATTCACAAGTTACGCCTGCGAGATGACAGACAAAATTTCGACCAGTCACCAGATCCGTGCCAGCAAATTTGGCATCCAGAAACTGTTGTGCCTGCCTGAAATTGCCTTCGTAGCGTTCTATTTTACCTATTGCAAATCTCTTCTTTTGAAGCACAAGTCGCTCATGGTTGACGGGCAGGCAGGGTTTAATGGAGAGATTCCATCAGAATAGCGCCCGCGTAGCTCGACTCATTCCGTCGGATGTTGTTTGTGATACAAGACAGGATCCTTTTTTCATAGAGAGCGTTCGACCTCGCGTCGGTAGATACCGTATTGCAAAGAGCAGGCTCCTCGATTGTGACTTTGTTTTACAAGCCGGTCAATACAAGTCTCGGTTGGTTTGCCCATGTTTGTAGATAGCCTGCTGGCTCTCCTGCCATGATATCTGCAGTGACTTGAAGCGCTTTGGACTTCCACGAGATGTCCAAGAAGTATGAGGCCGCTAACAAAACCTTAGCTATTATGTGTCTCACACGAGAGGACAAAAGTGTTCCAAGCAACTGATAGTGATCAGCACATATTGGACTTGATCTATCCGTAGATATCCTACACGTCTAAATCTGTAAGACAATGATCAGCGTCTGAGCCATAAGGGACTGGTCTTCAATACCTACAGATGTTCAACATTATCAACATATGCGCCCGTTCGAAAGGCATGACATACGAGTGCGACGCCTGGACTCTCCATGCAATTGGATCATCCACAATCTGGGCTAGGTAAAGCTGCGTGCGTAGATCTCGGTATCTATAATGGCATAGCTGGCAAAGGCGATGTCATGCAGCAAGATAACGACAGACGCTGCTTAGACGTAAAAAGGCTACAAGCGCTATGAAGGGTGCTCGAACACATGGTATGTTCTATTAATTATCACCGAATGTGGCCCAAATAATTATAGCTATGGACCAGATCCCTCACCGACGTACACGACCACTAGACGCCTGCAGATTGGAGGACTGTCTGATCCAGAGTCCCAAGGACTCAGAAAGCATAATTGAACTCCCTTATCTATACGGAGAAAGCCAATGCTGACGGAGATTGGCGACGGCGGTAGAGGAGATCAAAGCAAGAGCAGCGAGATCTCCCCGCATATAGTACGGATGGAGAGCAAGCAGGAGTGGCTCCGCGTTGTCGGGACACACCGAAGATTTCGAACTTAGAATTCTGGTGCAAAGATGTGAGGAACAATTTTGTTAACAACTTTGGGATTTGAAATCTCCTGTTAAAACCTCTTATCGTCGCCGGAGACTCAAGTCGGCAGCGAGCTCATGCCAAGCCGCCGGTGACGCTGCCAAGATCTCGGCTTATGGGTAGGGCTATCTCACTACCCATGGTAGCTGCCTAAAATGCTAGACCTTGCCGCCTTCAATACCTCTCAATCTCTAATTGACCTACCCTATCCTATAACATCGGCCATGGAACCAATCGTTGCGTTCAGTCTCGCGGGAACTATTCTTCAGTTCGTAGACTCTGGGACTAGATTTGCAGCTCTCGCCCTGAAATTATACCAAAAAGGATCGGACGATACCGATGATCATGTCCATCTGCTCAAGATAACCGAAGACCTCGATGCAGTGCTTCTCAAGCTCACGCCGATGAGACATGATGGCGAAGGAGCAAATAGTATGATTCAGCTGGCGGCGGATTGCCGCACCACTGCCACGCGTCTGTTGGCCATCCTTCAGAAGCTCAAAACAACAAAAGATACCCGCAGGAGAGACGCGATAAAGGCGGCTTTCCGATTAATCTATCAGAAGGATGAGATCAAGTCCCTCCAGGACCAGCTGGCCTCCTTTCGAAATCAGCTGAATCTGCATCTTCTCCTCTCCTTACGGTGAGCTCGCCTTTCATCTAGACAAGCTAGCTTCAACAGCCAGTCATCCGCTGATTATCACTAGTGAGCATGCATCGAAGTCTGTGGAACAGCAGGAGGCATCCCTTCAGAAGTTGGGTGTCATTCATGACCGGGTAACGAGTGTCGGCGGAACCGCTGCTTCCATAATCGGCTATCTGGTTTCGAGAGGGGGGAAAGCGCAGAATTCTGCGCAAGACATCATGTCGCTCAAACAGGACCTCGTTGAAACAAGTTATGAGACATATGCCGAGACATACTACGAGACCGAGGCAGACGAATATTTACCAGGTCCAAAGTCCATCAATCTGCCCAAGATTGATTATGAAAGGGCGCAATCACAATTCATTACTAGTCTCAAGTATGATGGTATGATTGACCGTGGAAACCGCATTGCTACGGCGCATGAGTCAACATTTCAATGGATATTCCAAGATAATCAGTCCCAAGATCAGCAATCACATAGAGTCAGATGGTCAAATTTTCGAGAGTGGCTTGAGACAGATGATCAACTCTATTGGATTACTGGGAAAGCAGGGTCGGGTAAATCGACGCTCATGAAATTTCTGTGCTCTCCAACGGCGCTGAAAAATGACGCTCAGAAGATGCCGGAATCTGACATAGCTCAGAAGATTCCGGAATTAGACATAGCTAGGGAACGATGTCAATGCCATCCATTCCTCAAGAGATGGGCAGGCCCTTCAAGGCTAGTGATCGCATCCTTCTACTTCTGGAATTCAGGAATGGAGATCCAGATGACACACACCGGCCTTGTTCGTAGTCTTCTGTTCCAACTTGTGGAACAATGTCCGGACATTATACCCATGGTTGCTTTGAAGCATTGGGAACCTATCTGTCTCTTCGGTCACCGTATAGAGCGTTGGTCTACCCCCGAGCTTTTCCATTCGCTCCTCAAAGCAATCAAAATACTAGGTAGAGACTCCAAGATCTGTCTCTTCGTCGATGGCCTGGACGAATCTGCCGACGGCCATGAGCGCCTGATCTCCATATTCAAAGATCTCATCAGTGATAATGGCCATGTCAAAATCTGTGTTGCCAGTCGCCCATGGAATATCTTTCAAGCTGCTTTAGGACAAAGGCCAAGTCTCAGGCTTGAAGATCTCACATTCAACGACATCAAGGATTTCGTAGAGTCAAAGTTCCATGCGGATACAGAATTCGAGAACCTGCGACGGAGATATCCATCCTTCGCTGATCAGCTGATGGAGAATATTGTGACGAAGGCTTCAGGAGTTTTTTTGTGGGTTGACCTCGTCGTTGCATCCTTGCTGGTTGGAATGCGACTAGGCGATAGGATACAGGATTTCCAGCGAAGACTGGACGAGCTTCCTCCGGATCTTGAAAAGCTCTTCGAGAAGATCTTGCATAGTTTGGATCCGTTCTATCTGGTCCATGCCGCACAGTATTTCACCTTAATGGAAACGGCAAAGGTGCCTCTTACTATCCTGCAATTCACATTCGCGGACGAGGAGTCGCCTGAGTCAGCTCTGAAGATGGTTTGCGGTTCAATGACCGAGGATGAAATCTCCTTACGTATAACGGCTATGAATCACCGGCTCAATAGCCGCTGTAAAGGCTTCTTGGAGGCAGATAGAGGCTTACAGAGCATTCAAAAAAAATGGGATGCGTCGTCCGTCGCAGCTCACGGTTCAGTTTTTACATCGAACAGTCAGAGATTTCATCAAGTCCCCCAAGGCACAGAAATATCTTCAGTCATCAACGAATCCTGAATTCGACCCCTCGATCCAAATATGTGTCGCTTACGTGATGGATTTGAAGATATGGAAAGGCCAGCAAGAGCATCTCCAATCTCTCGGCAACTGCGAAGAATCGCTGTCAGCTGCAAATGTTTTCCATTTTTTCAGACGCGCCGCTGATGTTGCCAAAATCAATGAAGGAGCTTCGATAAACCTTTTGGATGAACTGAGGACTATCATTAAGCGGCCAGAATATAAGCAAGGACTCGCTAAAGACGTCAAAATACCACAGCGCCTTCTTCGGACCTCAATTCTCATGAGTGCTCATAGGCTCTACCAAGTCAGTCTCGATCTCGAAGAGAGCTCGATACATGGTAATTTCACAGACATGATCGACGAGTCTTTTCTATGTTTCGCTATCGCTAATGGCATAATCCCTTATGTGAGGGCCAAGGTAGAGCATGGTGGACTCGTTCGGGCTAAAGATTCGGGAGAAATGCTACCCCTGTTATTGGTTGCGCTTTCTAGTGATGTACCAGAGCCCGAGATGGTGGAGTGTTTGCTAAATGCTGGAGCGGATCCAAACTTCAAGCTGCCAGAGGTCGGCCTGCAGACTCCCTGGACTGTGGCTCTGACCAAAGTGACACTATTGTACACACTGCAGAGTCAGCTTGGCAGCTCAGCGGAATATTTTCGGGCAGAGGATAAATGGAAACAGACCTTGAGACTAATGTCCTCAAAGGTGCCTGATTACACGACAGTGCCGGAGCCATTGCTTACACCTATCAGTAGAAGACTTCTGCAAGAATTGAGGGATGAAGCAGAATCAAAGGTGCAACCTTCGCCAAGCCGTAGTAGTTGGCTCCGCGTGTGGGACTGGTAATTGTACTCTACAGCAAGCCGCCTCGGTGGTAACGCAATATTTTCAAATACTTGAGCTCTTTTGTGCAATTTGGTTGTCGAGATGGCGGCGAGGTATTGAAGCTCCAATCATGCAACGTGCCGAGGGTTGGGCCGGTCAAAGATCCAGAGGGGTCTGAGGGGATATGAAAATCAACAAATCACCTAACTCATGAACAAACTCACCAGTCAACATGATAACCATGTGACATTACCCAGCCTACAAGAACGCGGACCTGAAGCTCATGCTCAAACAGCATGGCCTTCCGACATCAGGAGTCATAGCAAAGCTAGTCTCTCGTCTGACTGATTACGATATCGAGCAGTAAGTCGCTTGTTTTCATGGAACCAACAAGTCCCCATTGAGAGAGATGTTGATTTTTATGACAGTCCCTTCCGCTTCCTAAATCTCCCTGCCGAGATCCGTAACGAGATCTACAAATACGTCGCCGCTGCCGATGCTGAGCTTCATGCACCACCGAAGAAGAACAATGACGGCAAACTCGTAAAAGCAAAATTTCATCGAGTCTTACCAAACCACACAGCCGAGACCGGCGAGAAGGCGAGTCGAGCATCTACTTCGCAGCCAGCTCGTTTCAGCACATGTTCGCAAATTGCACCAAGAGCCCAGGCATCTTCTACCGCTGTCACGCCTTCACTCTGCACATATGTGTCGAAGAAGACAAGGGAGTGCTGAATCGGATATGCTAGTGGTCCCAGTACCTGCGCCGCGAGAAGAGCTGTTTGGAGCGCGTTATGAGGTGGCTAGATGCCATCGGAGCTGAAGCGCGAAGAGAGATCCGAAGTTTCGAAATCGAGGTCCACGGCAATGGTTCGACGACTGCGAAGAAACTTGCGCGATTTGTGGACGGACTTCATGCAAGACTGTCCAATGAGGCTACGGTTGTGTATCGGGCTGTGTCGCGGGAAGAATATGATACTTACGTCCTGTAGGACTTGGGAGAGGTCTTCTACGGTCGCGATCCCGCCCACGTGCCTGCTGGCGGGCAGGAGGCTTTAGCCCATGTAGGCGCCTTTACATCGGTATGCGAATCCTAGGGACCTGACGTTGGATGGCGTGAATGGTAGATTGAGAGATGAGTGCGCCATCATGGTACTGTCTTGTGCGGGGGCTTGTTGGCTGCTGCGTACAACACAATTTTAGCTAAAGCACCTAAAAGCAGGCTCATTGGAGTATAACACAAAAAATTCAGCAACGACATTGATCACACAAAGAACCGTCTATAGACGTTTTTGGCATATAGTCGGGAATCACACTGATGTATTTCAAAAGCCCATTACAATCCACATAGAATATGACAACAGTGTTGCATCCACTGCTTTGGTCCAAAGGTGTCATAACACAAAGGGATCCAAGCTTGACCCTCTATGGTCTTAACACAATTCTCAAATGCGCAACGAGGGTGTTACAAAGTCTCTTTGTCGTGATCATCACTCCTCTTATCGCTCTTGATTCGCAGGTCTTTTGATGCTTGACACATCTAGCATTGAGTCCCACGTATATATTCGAACACCCACGGCTTGTCCCCTGCAAGTCAAATCTTTCGAATCAACAATCGCGCATCGTCCCCCTATGGCTTCAGCCTCGACCATCACCCGCATTGATAACACGATCCAACATCTACGACCTGTCCGAGCCGAAGACCTTCCACCTACCGTGCAGGTCTGTCATGTTTGTACGACTCACTGGGGTTTTCCAAGATACAACGCAGGTCCGCCGGAACATCCCGTCGTCCTCTCGTGCGGGTGCATCGCCGGCTCCTCGTGCCTCGAGCGATCGTTCGAGGACAGCCCGAGATGCCCCCTCTGTCACACGACCGTTCGTGTTGTGGCTGGAGTCAACGCGCCGCTGCACGAGGGTGCGGGCCGGCATTTGCGGCAGCTCGAACTGAGGAGCGGCGTCAATGAGTGGCCGATTCCATCGATCGAGAGCCGAGGAGAGACGTCGGACGGAGCGGGTGGTGTGGGAGCAGGGCGGATGGACTATGGCCCACAAGACAAGCTGCGTTGGCTGAACTTCTGTTACGATACTTTTCTTTCCATGCGAGATTTGGAGATATGCATCAGCCTGGTCGACTATCGTCTCGGCACCACCACCTCGACTGTTGATGTCCTCGATGCATTTCATGTATACCCACTGTTCGATCTGTCTCGCTGGAAAAGGACCGCAGACATACGTCACTATCTAGCGAGAAAATCAACTAGTCCCTTTCAAAGTACGCCCGGCGTCGAGAACGTCACGGGCGGAGATCTGAGAGATGTGCTTGTGTTGGTCAACATACGTGCTGGTACCTCGTTTCTGTTGGACGAGCTGGAGCTGGTGGTGTCGTTGATGAATCACGTTCATGGCACTGGATTGGGACTCCTGGACATTCTGGGATTGCGAGATGGAGGGCTGTACGGTCAGCCGGATTTGACAGAGCGTCAAGTCATTGATCAAGAGCTGGCTGAAGATTTCGGAACACTCGTTATCCGTGTTGGCTCGAAGAATGCTGTGGGGGACTTGGGGGATGTGTTTTCCCAGGCGACCCTATGAGACGAGCTCACAGGAATAGTCCTCAATGGATTGGTATTTCATAGAATGGCCGTCAACTAGATCATCTGCAATCACTCCACATGCGTTTTTGTTCTTCTTGTCACCCGCTGGCCATGAATTGGTACCTTTGAATACAGCCGAAATCGAGCCCAAAGTTGTGAGATACTTAAATCATGTCAGCTGTATGTGCTCGAGCTAAGTGAACGAGGTAGGTGTGCGAAAAGATGCCGTGTTTCTCGATAGAGTCCTTTGAAAAGTTTTCAAGTCATCGTGAGCGCGATGACAGATGCCCAGATTAAATTTGTAGCGTTTGGTTTTGAGCTACTGAAGCGCGCTTGTAAATGCGTGACTTGCTCTAGGAGCTGTCCGGCACCACCGGATTTCCGCGCTTTGATGTGCGTTGAGAATTACGGAAGGATTGATTAATTGATTCTATGGAAGGATGTGAAGGCTACTTGTATAGCCCTGTTTGCCACCTCATTTGCCACCGTGCGAAGTAGCAACAACACAGGTGCTGCAGCATTTCCAACAATGTGAAGTCCGTCCCCAGCTCACTCCTTTGCCTCTCTAAGCTTGACCTTCAATTCACCCATCGTCCGCGCTATACCATTATCCGTCTCAAAAACCACTCCATGATTCCTAAACTTAAACACTTCCTCTCCGCTCGCTCACAGGAATGCGCAACCCCCAATTTCCCAATTCACTGGACCACGCACTCAGGTTCTCACACACGCCATACCCGCCATCTCATCCCGTTTGAGGACATCCCACCACCGAATAGATGGTCGTATGCTTTGCGCACCCTCCAACACCAGGACAAGCCGTCACAGTAGCTGTCTGGGGGGGATATGCGCACGTGCAAGGTATCGTGCTGGTGGATGTAATGGTGATATCCAGTTCTTCCGGTAGGCACGCGGCCCTTTTCATCTTCTCGCTGAGTGGGCAGAAGGTGTCGGGTCGTACCGTCACAAAAGATACGGGACATTCGGGCACCATTGATGTTGGTGATGGGGCCACAAAGCCGCCTATGGCGAGTGAAAGAGGGAGGGCACTAGGTGAGGATACTAGTCTAAAGGAGAGTATATGTGATATGAAAAATGGCTGAAGAATGAAACAGAGGGACAGAAATTTTGGGGACCTAAAGAGCATGTGCAGTATTCGAGTGGAGGATGGAAACGCGTCGTAATTGTTGCCAAAGAAAACTCCCCGGACCTACCTCAGAGCAAGCAATGCGATCTTCATGACCAACATGACTGCAAACTGACAATCAAGTAAGAACCGATGTAAAAGCGACAATAGTCCAGCTGATGCTTCCTAGGGGTTTCGAAAAAGATGCACCGGTGGCTGGATGAAGGGTATTGTGCAAGAAAGGTTCCCGGTCTTGCGCTGAAACGAAAGCAGAGATCCTTCTTCTATATATCTCCATTCCAATGTTTATTAGATTGTTCGTACAGTAGTTTTACACTGCCATTTTCGGCGTTCTCGGCATCATGTTTTGTGTTCTGATACAAACTTCGTCAGGGACAAGGGTTGCGGCTACGCTTCAGTCTCAGTACTAGCCCCACCGCGGGTGGTCCAGGACTCCAATGGGCGTGTGGGTTAGAACTTAGCCGGTCGCGTAGCTCATTGCACGTGTTGCTGTTGCTCGTGTCGCTCGTATTGCTGTTGCTGATACTGCTCGTGCTGTTGGTGTCGCTCGTGTTGCGCGTGTTGGACGAATTGAATTGAGCCCAACGAGTACCCTTGTAAAACAATCTTTCTCTCTCAAGATGGTAGTCGGTGGGCAAGTATCTACTATGACGACGACAAGGCTCAAATCCAGATCCATACGGTGCTACATCCAAACGGAATACCGCGCTGTATTGAGCCGCGGCGAGTATCATCGCTTAGTGACGACCGTCCTACATTGATAACGATTGGTACGGACCAAAGTGTATTGGTTCTCGACGGGGATGTATGTAGCTTGAGAGATTCGAAGATCGGAGAACCATTGATGGCATCATAGCCCCGCAAACCTTGAAGTTTCCGAAAGAGCTAAAAGTGGTCCAAATCACTTCAGACGCCTCTCCGACGCAATATGCTTCGTAGACGCCAGCAATTACTATGTGGCGTATATCACGCGGAACCGAGGCGATGGAATGCGCCTGAAGTGTCTGGTATGCTCTTGCTCCCTTTTGCATCAAAGGGTCTGGCTCGCACATTTGGGCATTTCTCGTCTACTTACGCCTATGAGTGTCGATTTATGATTTTGGGGGAGACCGACGGAGACTACATCCACGCGCTGATGGTCCCAGATGATGATCGTGCTCCAGAGCTGAAGACAATCCCTCTGTCTTGGGCAGACGCACGAGCAATCCTGGACCAAAAGTGGGAGGAAGAATACGGTTCGATGCATACCTGTATAGATGAAGATTCACATATGGGTTCGGACAAGGATCCAGATGAGGATTCAGATTCAGAATCCGAGCTTCGTCTCATAGGTACACTCCCGTAACGATTTGGTAAACAGAGATCTCGCCGTGGTCGAATTCGGGAGCTAGATACGACGGCCCTCCGAGTTTAGCGTGAAACATTTCCCCGCCGCAGTCGCGCAATCCCACCTAACGGCGTTGAAGCAGCAGCAGAGATCTACGTCAATCTGGTAGTTGTGTTATTGTTAGTATGTTTCGAGTTCAACAAAGACTTTTCATTGATCATGTACATCTTTCTAGAAATTTGCTGAATTCTGAAAGCTTGGGGACGACAAACTTCCGCCGCCCTGGCACTGGAGCCGACGATATGTCACGGCAACTCTTCCCTTGTTCACTGTTCATGAAGTCCTGCAAGCCAACAAACCCTGCTGCGTCATCGTTGACAGAACCGAGACCCGCTTGCCCAAGGCTTGTGGTAGTATCATGACGTTCAAAGAGCTGAAAATCGTTTTCAGCATCAGTGCCCCAGCCTGAGCGCTCGAGTCTATTCGTCACTCCGGTTCCCTCACCAGCATGATACTTCGGTTCCCTCATCAGTGTAATGCTACGGTTAGATGCCTTTTGTTATCCCATGGGCTGCCCTCGTACAACGTTCAGGGATTCCGACCGAACATCAAAAATCCACTCGTTGGAATTCCAATCTTTTTCAGTAACGGCTGCGTCCAAAAGAATTGTTTGAATGTCACGATTCTTCTTCTTAAGCAGATCTAAAAGTTTGCAGTAGAAAGTTTTTCTATAAACCGTATCGTTCGAAGCTTATCGTGTGGCGAAGTTACTGATGTTCTGCCAAAACATTTTACACGAAGTTTGCCAGCCCACGGGATAGCCTTGCATAGCTGAATTTTAGAGACTACAACCATACTCCTTGGGGTGCGCAGGATTGGAAGACCCAGTTGAAGTGATATTTGAATGATTGCCAGTCGCAGGAAGACATGCCTCTACCGCTCCAAGATTTCTACACTTCCTCCCTGCTCACTCACATGAATGCGCACCCTCAAGCCTCCCAACTCTCTCGACCACGCATCTAGATTTTCACACACGCCATAGCCGCCACCTTATTCCATTGGAGTACAGTCGACCGTCTTGGTAACCGTCGTATGCCTCTCGCACCCAAAAGGAGGACAACCCGTCTTCGTCACCGTCGGAGTCGACGCCGGACACGAGCAAGGTACCGTGGCCGTGGATGTAATGGTGAGATCCAGTTCAGCCAGTGGGCACACCAGTCTTTTTCTCTTCTCGCTCAGCGGGCAGAAGAACTCGGGTCGTACCGTCACAGTATGTGTGGGACAGGTGGGCACGCGCGATGCTGTGGCGGTACCGTTTGAGAGTGTCAGTGTGGCGAACATTGAGCTCGAGAGGCTGGACGTGTGGTGCTCGGCGAGTGAGAGAGGGAGGGCGCTTTGTGAGCACGTCAGTCTGAAGTCGAATATATGGGATGCGACAAAGGGCTGGAAGATGGAATAGAGAGACGGGGAAAATTTGAGGATCCCAAGAGCATGTGTCCTAAACCGTCGCCAAATAAAAATTTCTAGGGCCTACCTCAGCACAAGCAATGCGATTTCCAGGACCAACATGGCTGTAAATTGACCGGTCGACTACTCTTGCAAAGGCAACAATAGTCTCGCTGATGCTCCCGAGGGTTTTCAGAGAAGAGGCAGTGGTTTCCGAGAAGAAGAGAACTCCGCAACAAAATTTTCCCAGTCTTTCGCCGAACCAGAGGCAGAGGCCGATTCTTTGTATCTCCATTACAAACGGTAGATTAAAATGTCTCGACACCGTGCCTTCCCCTCGTCCCTTGTGTCGGGTTTCATGTTGCGGTGAGAATGTCGTCACGGACAAGGGGTGCGGCTGCGCCGCTGTGTCAGCTTTTCTTAGCGAACTTGTTGCAACAATCTATTTTTCCCGATTTTGTTACCTTTGTACTCAACTACCCAGCTACTCACAGCCATGTCTTTGACTGCGAGTGTAAAGTACGGATCCATATTGCTGGCTTCGATGCTTTGAGGAACATACCGTATACTGAATATGAAGTGACGTTCTCTACACAAGCCTCGCTGGGAGCTAGGGCGCTGGTGGGGATTTGGTGTTGTGAGAGGACGCAAATATTCGCCATCTGATCTAGGCTGCAGTGATGATGAAGTAGATGGGAAACAGGATGGGGAGCAAGTCGAGCAATGATCAATCATAGTTGATCGGTTCATTATTATTATTTGACAGTTTGGGGAGATCATAGCCTAGGACTACTTAGTCTGCTCCGCAAAGCTCTAGCGGTCGCCTTCTCTATCCCGCCTACGTTTGATGCTCTCGATCTCAGAATCCCTCACCAATCTCGCATCCGCTAGGTCTTGTTCGAGCCGAGCGAGATAGCGGTCGACCGTTCCCTTAGTGCGGCCCCCGACGTGCCTCTCCGCCTGAGCAGCCTCATGCTCCGCGATCTTGCGCAAAGCCCGCTGTCTCTCGCCGTGATACTTGTCATTGACCGCCGCTACCTCCTTGCGGAAGCACGATTCGCAGATAGACATGTCGTAGAAATCCCCGTAGCGAGGGGAATGGATGTGACACATGATATCGTCGTTTGCTTTGAATCTTTGTTGGGTAAAGTGAGTGTTTTGGCACTTCTGACTGTGGTGTGTGTGGATGGAGAGATGGCAAGGAAGGAAGACTTATGTACCGGATGTTTGAGTCAGTGATCATTGTTCTTGATCATGACAATGAACAGCGACATTGAAAACAATGACCTTAACACAAAGAGACCATCAAAGGGGCATCCAACGACATTGTTGAACGACAATGCCACTTTTGTAGCTCATGAACATGTTAACGGTCGATCTTATTGTTCTGCCTGACTACAATGACCTTCTTCGGCAATCTGTGGGATTGCGAGGGTGTGTTATGTCTTGGGGCTGTCAAAACAATCAACTTCGGTGGAGACTGCTTCTCCTTACTTATCTAATCACACATCCATCTCCAATCCTTTGCTGTGCGCCAAACATCCCCCTCTCACTCATTGAGACCAACCGAGGAGCCTAGTACATTGTTATCGGGACGCCGCAAGGTCGACTGTGCCGTCGAGGGCCTGGGTGCTCAAGAACATCGAGTCGCTGCTGGTCAGTGCAGGTCCTGGTCTCGACAAATGTAACCTCTGCGGCAGTTCTTCCAATATCGACGAGACTGCCAGACCGGATCCCATCAACCTGCCCTGCATAGATGCTCAGTGTGAGCTCTGTGTTAAGATGTGGGGTTTAATAAAGTCACAAATTGTCCAGCTTGCTATGCAGGCTTTATGTGCCAAAAAGTCGCTCTCGAGACCGGGCGCAAATAAACACGCCACCGCTGGATCTTGAAATGACAAGTGACATAAAGCCTGCATAGCAAGCTGGACATATTTGTGACCTTATGAAACCCCACATCTTAACACAGAGCTCATACTGAGCATCAATGCACGGCAATTTGGACTGGTTCGGTCTGGAATTCTCGTCAACATCGAAAGAATTGCCGCAGAGGATCTTAGCACAGGAACTCGAAGATGTGTCTATTCTGCGCAGTTGGACCAAAACGCAGCTTGCAGATACATTCACGGAATTCTGTATCCGCGGCGTTTGAGGGCGACGAGGACGATGCGAGAGAAGACGATGTGAGAGATGAAAGCTCTGACGAGGCTGACGAGGATGATAACAGGTATGAAATGTCCCAGCAACATGGAGGAACAGCTCAGAACAGTTTGTTCCGATGCATCTACTGCCAAAAAGAATTCAGCTGCTCTAATCTAGACCGTTAGAGCTGCTGAACTGTTTTTGGCAGTATATGCATCGGAACAAATTGTAGCAGGTCCTTGGAAACCCTAATAATCGCTAACACCATGAGAAATTGCATCTGGAGACCGACAGCCAGGGGCCTTGCAGTTTTGGTCCCCTCTTTTGGGTCGTAGTCTGCTTCTGATCAGCTACTAGTGAGCGATAGCGGAGTTGACGTACACTGAGATAGATTGGACTACACTTGTTTTGATAGAGCGAATACCGGTAGTAGCAAGCATCCATACGAATGAGGAATGTATAGACCTTTTGACCACATTCTGTAGTATCGTTAGGAAATGTTGACGGTAGCAGTGACGTTTGATACGAATGCTTGGCACCACCCTGGAAGCCAAGAAGATAACCTCAGAATAACAATTTCGTTACTCACAGCTACCACGACTCAAGTCCAATTACTTCATCTCACACTCTCAACCATGGTAGACACCTTCTCCCCCGCCTCTCGCATTCCACTAATTTCTCCCCTCGCGCGGTAGGCACCTAAAACCCTCCCACCCATCGCCAAACAAAACCTCATCCTCACCTATTTGCACAACTCCCGCACGGCTCACTCGATCAAAGAGCTGGAGAAAGCTCTCCCATCCGTCGCCTCCATCAATGGCATGCAAGTCAAAGACTACCTTCAATCCCTGAGCGACGAGGGCAAAATCCGAGTTGAGAAAATCGGCAGCGGGAATTGGTACTGGAGTTTCCTGTCCGAGGAGAAAAAGAGCCGTGACAACGTGCTGGGGAAGTTGAAAGAGGAGTTGGCGAAAGTGGAGGGCTCACTAGGTGAGTTGGAAGAGAAGGTCAGGCAGGCCAGTGAAAAGAGAGGGGAGGAGGATGAGGAAAGAGGAAAGCTGGTCAGTGCGAGATTGGAACTAGAAGGGGAGGTCGGAGGTTTGAGGAAAGAGTTGGAGGGGTATAAGGATGGGGATCCGGGAGAGGTGGAGAGGAGGAGGAAGGAGATTAGGGGCTTACAGGCTAAGGCGGAGGTGTGGACCGACAATATTGGGGTGCTGGAGGCTTACGTGCTGAACTTGATGGGTGGCGATAGGGGAAACCTGGATGGAATGAAGAGAGAGCTTTATGGAGACGAGTATGTCGAAGGAGAGGGGTTGAAGGAATTGTAGGTGGGATTTAGACCAGAGGAGACCGTGAAGGTGAGCAGTCTTGCTCCATGGCTCTTCTGAACCCACATCGCACTGTCACATTGAGCTTGTGTTGAAATTGATGGGAGGATGAAGGATTGATTCTTCTATGGGGGTTTGTGAAGGCTACTTATATAACCCTGTTGGCCACCTATTTGCCACCGTGCGGAGTAGTTACAACGCAGTGCTGCAGCAATTCCAACAGCTTGGAGAGTTGGCGAAGGTAGGACGAAGGTCGTGAAATGGTTGAGCTGTTGAGCTGTTGGGGGCGCTTTTCCCCGATTGCGGCGGTCACTTTTTGCTCCGCGCCATCCTTGCGGAAACCAATTGAACAATTCGAAAACAGTGGGAATATGCGCTCCAATCGCAGTCCTAGCCAATTTATGCAATGGAACGACAAGCATAGTGTCCGTAGAGCTCCATGACCTCTTACCGCAATGCTTCCTTGCGGAATGAGGCTAATTGGCGTTGGGTTTCTACTCCTTCGATTCATGAAATCACCTTCGTCTGCCTCTTAGCATCTCCCCCGCAATTATGTATTCCTACAATAACTTACCTAACAACTTAAAAGGTTGCAAAATGAATCACTGGATTTCGACATGACAACTCGGTCATGAAGGAATGCGAAAGCTGGAAGTATCAACGATAGGCCAACTGCTTGACCATCTGGCAGCCTTGAATGGGCCTGGCACTGCAAAAGTGGTTTTGGGTATGATGCGCGGTTAAGAAAGTAGGGGAAGCACATTGAGACTGATGCTGTCCTTACAACATAGATTGAGGGGTTAGTACCTACAAGTCCATGGACATTCCTCTGACTGCTATCCGGCTATTCTTCCAACTAGAAATTTAGGGGGAAATTCGTAAGTTCATTGCTCCATCCTTCGCAGGCGGTGACTCATCGATTGACGCTGTCCCCCTCTCTTGCCAAGAGAATTTTCCCAAGGTCGGTCTGGTCCAACTCCCGATCTCCTCCACTGTTTGGTAAGTATTGAACGGTAAATTGTGGAATGACGATGATGCTGAGGATTTCTCGTGCCCTGGCACCCATCAACACACTCTTGAGGTATCAGATGACCTTTTCTTATCGTACCCCTCTTTCCTGCATGCATGATACATACGCATTCTTGGCACGATGCAGTAAGCAATGTTCGTCGGGAATCAGAGAGAATCTTAGCCAATGCCATTGTGCTGGTAATGGCGCCGGCGGGGAGAATTTCTATTCGTGGCTATGCTGCATAAGAATCAGACTGGTCGTTCTACCATGGCAACGATCATTGGATATTGATTTAGCTGACAGTTCAGGTCTGGACTCTTAAGATTCTAAGGGATCGCAGATATAGATACACCCCGTTGATGTTCGAGGCCGCCAGTATTAACCATCAAAAATGGAGGATCATCCGCAACTCTTCAAAGAAAGGCTTCGGGACTCGCTTCTTAGTGGTAGCCACTTGTCTCTCCTAGCTCTTAGTCAGGTTCTACTTTTCTCACACTGCCATGTCTAAATGCAAAATGATTTTCCCAATTTCAAAATTCCTTATAATAAACCCTGCGTCTTTCTCGGACCGCCTGTAGTAAAAGCTCGTCTTGATCAACAGCTATACCTTTTGGGTCTCTTTCATGATCGGAATGGCTCAGCCTGGACTGGAAGTCCCGTCACACGATAGTCCAGAGTCTTTGATCCAGCCTGATGGAAACAAATACTACATAGGCTCGGGTGAATCAAATAAGATTGCGTTGGGCCAGCCGGATCAACCAATCCGTCCAGTATCTAACACCAGTCGGAGCAAAGCTCTCTGGGCGCTTGCTGTGATTGCTATTCTCTCTCTGGCTGCGGCAATAGGTGCAGGACTTGGTGCAGGTCTATCGACCAAACACAAGTCCAGCACATCGAGGTAAGCCCCTTCTCAGAGAGAATTCGGAAAACTGTTAGGCTTTCCTGTACTGAAACTCCTGTTCTACATAGTGGTCCTGCCACTACCGTCACACAGTCGGGCAATACTTTCACGACGTCTCCTGCGCCGGCGATTACACTCACCGCGCCCTCCACATCAACCACATCACCGGTCTGTCCCGCCGCCAACGGCTCCACTTACATCGCGACCAATAAGCCTTCCTCAAGCCTCGGCCCTGAATATGTGATCCCCGACACGTCTTTGACGTATCAGATCTTATGCAATACCAACTTTCGAACGAACAATATTACTGCGGCCGTGGACCTACAGATCATGAATAATGTGACCACTTTCAAAGATTGCTTGGATGCGTGTGCGTTGTATAGCTTTCAGACTCCACCCGACAACTTCCCTGCTCTTGGCTGCTCTGGCGCCGTGTGGAACCACAATACTGCTGTGCCTGACTGTTGGTTGAAGAGGAATCTTATCCTGTCAGAAAGCGATAGTGAATCTGGTCTCGATGCGGCGGTCTTACTCTCCAATTGACCTTTGCGCTTTGGTATCATACTGTCATAAAAGCAGAGAAGATCTGAAGCATCATGGGCGGGCAGATACGGGATTTCTGTTGAAGGCAGGGTTGTACCAATAATTTCGAGTCAGCGTGAGATCATCGACCGAGTGTGCTACCTAAGAGCTTAGGAGAGACTGCTGTGATCCTTCATCAGACTCTTGGTCCCACTGAGCATCAGGGCCATCAGGTTCCTGCTCTCATAATATTTCTGCCTGGTCATCTCTGCCAAAACGCTTGTCTCCATGCATCGATGGCTGTGGAAGACAGGTCGAGCAGACGGCGTCCCGTATCTGCAAACGTGGGTCTAGTACGTCGAAGATCTTGATCGACTTTGCACCACTACTCTCCCTCGCTTTCCCCAGGTCTTCGGGATTAACAAAAACCCAGGAACGTCTCCCAAGCTTCTGAATTTGTATCTCTTCTCCAAGGTCTCTCTTTCAGCTGCCTCACTGAGTTACCTACACCACCATAACAAGTTCTTTGGGACGGCGGTGGAAGATGGCAATGTCCTTCCCAGCGAATGCTGTTACCACCAATCTCTGATGCTGAATTGAGTGACGTCCTGTCGTTTTAGTCTCTTCTAAGTCAAAGTTGGTGATTCTGGGCCAAGACCTCTATTCCAAGATCTCGGATAATGCCCCGCCTGGAGGGCTGCAGCCTGCCGGGAAGATGCGTCTACGGCTGCTCGGAATTGTGCCTGACCGGTCAATCGCTTGGAAGCCAACCCATATCAAGCCCAAAGCAGTCCATGTGTTCAACCTATACGCTTATAGAGTATCGTTCCAGAGCTCCCAGCTGCATAGTACCTTTCCGAAAGTAGAGCTAGGGTCTGATAATCAACCAATGGCTGCGGGTCATAGGACATACTTGCATGGGATTCGGCGTTGTCAAGGTCGCTGTGATGATTATGCATAAGCCTGTTATGCTAATGATGCTCGGTGCTACCATTATCGTGGCTCCTGCTCGACAATCCACGCAATGCGAGCGCGGAGCCTCCACCTGACAGGGACCGCCTCGCAGATGTTATGAGAGCTATGACCGCAAGGAGCGAGACCCCGATCTTTAGAGGTGACTCCGCGCCCATCAATTTTTAACCCTCAATTCCGGCCATTGGACTCATGTTTTTGACGACAGAATGCAGCTAGCTATTGACGATAGCCGAAACAGCCTCTGCCGGATACATGTCCGCTGTGATGTTCGTCATCGATGGGGATCTGGCATTCGCTGGTTTTTTGACAGGGTCAATTGGATGCACATGTCATTTGGCCATGCTTTTTGGCCGTTCTGTAGCGAACTAGCGAACGGCTGTAGGTTATATATATGGTGGCCTTCTCCCTACGTACCGCTTATTATTCATTTCCCTACTACAGAGCGATTACGTACACACTTTTTGTCCCACCCACCCGCGCCTACAGCTTCACTTCACTCCAGGTCTATGCCGTACAGGCATGAGAGTCTTTTTTCAAGCGCTAGGGCACGAGAACACGCGTGCTTTGGGCCCATGTTCGCGGACAGTACGCCTTCATGTAGGATGCTATTGGCCAGTTCGCCCTGGCGTTGAGATAGGCCAGTCACACATATCGACATTTGAGCGCCTCTCCGTGCTTGCGATGCTAACATGGCCCCAATACGAGAAAATTAACCGTCGCATAATCAGATCTCCTGACTAAGCGAGATGGATGGCGACCGTAGGAACTTCCTGCGATCGAGAGCGCCCTGTCCCGAGGGGGGGGCATCGTGCTTGACCTTTGCGATGCTGGCCTCCGGGCTCCATGTCTTCCGATCATCGGCTTCTGCGCGTTCTTCTGCTCGCTGTGCTGCTGGATTCAATCAAGGTTGTCACTCACGGCCCATTGTAACGCGCCGGTGCTTCCTGCATCGCCAGTGACGCCTCGCGGCCACTTTGGAGGCTTGCATTGAAATTTTGCAAAAGTTGGTAAGACACGACATGGCTTGGCCAGCGTTATGTTCTATTTGAGATTACGGGCACGTCATTGGAAGCCAGGTGGCTAATAGAAGTATGATGGAGGCGCGACAAAATGCGTATCAACGCGGCATATCGTTTCTTCTCGCTTGACCTGCGCTTCAACCGGGTTGCGTGATCCGCAATTGATCTTCAGCCTGGTCAAGGCTTCTAGCGAAGAGGTGACAGACGCGCAAGTTTTATTTAAAGATCAGTGATTGTACCTGCATTAAGATATGATCATCTTGTCGTGACGACTTATTGAAACCTCTTACTGACGAATAAATCACGACAATGATGCTGTTCTCGACATCATCGCTTTTCTTCCTATCGTCCTTCTCTACCGTCGCTCAATGCCTTAGTTGCATCTCTCCTCCCGGAGCCCTTCCCACTTTCCCCGACTGTCATGATCTCACCAACGCCATTGCATACGTGTCTCACATACCCGGCAAGAACGTGCGCAAATCGTGGGGCCGGGGTCTTCCCGATACACCCGACACCGTGAAGCTGCCAAAAGTCTATTGGCTCAGCGGCAGCGGTCGAGGTCCGACGACGTGCGCGGTGCACGTCGATGTCAGTGCCGAAGATTACCTCGCCGTCGACGAATTCAAGCTCCGGAGCGTTGGGGTGGCCGCGGAAAGAGTTGTCGCACAATGTTTGCTGAGGCTAAGCGAGATAGGATTCTCATACGCAAGTCCGAGTCAACATGTCTATGTGAAAATTGTCAGGACAGACAGCCTTTTGCTATCGGAGTTGTTGCGAAATTCAACCGTACAGAGTCTTCAGTCTCCAGATATGACGAACCTTTTGCAAAGCGCTACAATCTCGTCCTCAGTAAATACCACATCCCTAAGTCTACAGGATGAATAGACTTGTGGTCTGCGATTATAGCGCGGAGCAAGCCATTTGGCTGTAACGAGTAGCTTCGAGGGCGGCCTCTGTCTATCTTTTCCTCGCTATAGTGCTGAGACGTGCCAGCGACTGAAAGAGATCTTGTTTCGAAGTCTTCGGGAAAAGAAGTTCTAGAATTTAGCGCGCACTGCCCGTGACAAAAAGGACTGATGGCGTCGGAATATCATCTCTTCAGCAATTTTCCGATGTATCTCAGAAGTAAATCCTGAATTTCAAGAGAGGATGCTTAAGAGATTACTTTTCTCTAGTGCTAGAAGCAGGCGTGTCTATATTCAGCAGATGTCTCTAAAACTTTGCGGAATGCAAAGTGAAAATGCGCTAGCTCCTTTCAAAGGAACCCTACCCTGATTCTTGCCTTTGTCCGTTCTGCTTGCAGCCGAACGAGTAGACTCTCAGACCCTGCCACAATACACCCTCGCCATAAGCCCAGCCTTGAGCGCTTCCAATTTCGAGTATCAACTCCTGCGTTCTACAATCCGTATTCCGGACGCTGTCTCCCCCTGTTCACCGCACCATCTAGCAAGATGCCTGTCGAAACACGTTCCATGAAGAGCGCACGAGAGGCGCAGGAAGCACGAGGCGGCAACCGCACCGCTGCGACAGCTGCAGCAAAGACGACTACAGCGCCACGAGCTCCACGAAAGAAAGCAGCAGTGGCGAAAGGCGATGAAGGCACCAAGGGCAAGGTCGAAGTGAAGGGGACAAAGGACGTGGCTAAGGTTCAAGAAAGCACCAAAGCCAAGAAAGGCGGAATTAAACCGGTCATGGAAGCGAATCAGAAGGGCAGGGGCAAGCAAGCAGCTGACGGGACTGAGAAAGAGGAGCCTGCACCAGGACCACGACAAGGCACAGAACCGAAACCAAAGCTAGTCGGCAAAGGGAAGGGAAAGCCAATGGCGAGATCAAAGTGAAAAAGGGGTCGAACAAGGTTCAGAAAAGCACCAAGCCCAAGAACGGTGGACTCAGAGCGGTCTGGAAAGCGAAGCAGAAGGGCACGGGCAAGAAGGCGTCCGGTGGATGACCCTGAGAGGGCCTATATACCAGCGCAAGTGGACTGGATCCGTGGACGATGTTCCATGGGCTTTTGGTTCGCCGAGGATTTCCGATGAGGGTTGCAGATTGGCCGAGGTCCTTGATGGGTCGAGCGTTTATGCGAGGGATTCAGCGATTGATTAGGCACACGGGCCTCAGGAGTAAGAGGATGCGGAAGCCTGAGATTGACGGTGTATTGGAGTTGGCTCTTTGTGTTTCATTGCGTTTGAGAAAACGTGCGTCTTCGTCACGGCGGCGGATTGCCTGCCTTTTACAAAATTATAAATTTTGGCACTAGCCCCCGTCCGGATCTTCATCACATTGCGTCAATCGCACATCATATTCGGAGACGTATCTAGATCTTGAACGCTTCTGCTTAAGTTTTTTTTCGGAAGCCGCGTGCTCCTAGGCGTTCCGTCTTTGGTGCCAACCCGCGCTTCTTTTTCTGCCACGTCTTACGTGGCCATGCTCGAGCATATGCATGCTTGGTTCCGTCATTTCGCATCGAACATTTGGTGATTAAAGCCTGAGCTGTTATGACACAGTCACAGTGCACTTGAGTCCTTCGTGCCAGGTGTTTTCGGTTTGCCCTGCATTTCATGAGCGGTCAATCTAGGTTTCTGTTGACCAAGTCCGTGCTGGACTCCATCGACAAAGGGATTCGCATTTCAACGCGCTCACCGTCATGTGTCGTTCATTTATCAGAACCTGTTTTCGCTTCCTTGTGCATGTGCCTGATCTTTTTCCAAAGGCTGCTGGCCCTATGGTCGACTACATTGACGGGTAAGTGTGCGAAGACTAAAGAATCTGCTTTCTCACAGGTTAGTGGGCTGTGAGCTTTTCGAACAGCGTGCTGGCCGCTCAGGGAATGGCAGCTGGCAAATCTGCATTAGTGTGGCAACATTGGGGGAGAATGGCCTGATTTACGACAACACCTGTTGTGCGAATGACACTTCCATTCCGTTGCTTTTTGCACAACACTCAAAAACTTCCTTGTACACTCATAATTGGCGATCATTTTCTCTCGATTGGACCAACGTCAAATCCAACCACTCAGTCACAAAGTTCTTGTCCAACTGCACCAGATATTCGCTATTTAGTCCATCATCCGACAAACCGCATATCACCTTCCATGGACTTTCCAGATGACACGTCGACGACCTCGTCTTCGTCAGGTAGCAGAGTGTCAGATGTAGCAGAGACGTTGAACTCAGTGGCTTTACTCCATCCGCACGAAGAGCCGAAGACCATCAAGGATCTTCCACCAGAAATCATCCTCCAAATCTACAGACGTCTCGACAGTCCTTCCGAAGTCACGACATTGAATAGTACTTCACGGATGTATTACTGGATCTGGCGGACGAACGCACCCTCTATCTCCGGTGCCGTCGTCCCTCGAAGCATCGACTGCTACAGGAGCGCGCTCGAGCTGTTCGAGGTGGAGGAACGTGTAAAACAGATCCACTGCATCATCCTACCTCAATCTGCAGTTCTGAAGCGTATGCGTGTAGCACAGCAACAAGCACGGGATGTGGTTCGGCAAGGCCGCGGCAATGAGTGCTATAATCACACTTCAAAAAATGTTCTCTATCATGGAGTCCTCGACCGTAACAATGAATTGCTCTCTGCAGCCCGGAATGCGTCCTGTCTGCGGGACCTGATTGAGAAAAGGGTGATATACAGTGGTGGATCGCTGGATGACTTGGACCGCCAGATCGCTCAACCCAGTCGAGATATCCTCGTCGCGTATTATGAATTGATGATTCTCATACGTCTCAGGATCCTCAAAGCGATGAATGCTCGCCTAACGTCAATGTGCAAAGACAAGATCCGAAAGATGTTGTACGTGGCGATATACATTGTCTGTCACTGTCCGGACAAGGACAAGATTCGACTGGGAATCTCACGCAAGGTCGCTTTATGCGTCGTCCCCGGGAGTTGGGCGACTGATGATCTGGATATGACCTTTAGACCCAGGTGTCATGTGATCGTGTCCGCCAGGAGGGCTTTCTTCGCGATCGCGGATGCGATGGGAGAAGCCCGCATTCCAGATTACCTGCTCGACAATCGATCGGGATGTCATGGAGACTGTGAGGGGATTGAAACAGCCGAGGCGAACTAAGGATCCTGCTGGCGACCACGGAACAGCGGTACCTGACATTTCGAAAAATTTTACGGAAAATGGAATGCAGGGAAAGCAGTGGTTGATGGCGTCTCATGACGGGACAAGTGACGAACTTCGAGCCAAAAAGATAACCGATTATCATTGACGGACACCAGACTGACATGAATCATTGGAATTGTCCGCAGTCGCCTTATCGCCCAGACCGAGAGGATGTGATGTGTGATGATATGAAAGCTGCATGAAACGGTGTGTCGCAACTTATGAAAGCCTCATTTCAAAATAGTACGGCCTAATAACCGAGACAGCAAGCTGTCAGGTCAGATGAGGTAGATAAATTGGAGTCCAGCAGTAGATATATCACGTTTGATATGATGTATGTGCATGTGAAAATAAGAGTGCCGACCCCCGAGCGTTCGCATTCCGTCGATGGAAATGGGGGCTTGGACTGAGATGTGCTCCCCAGAGCCATCAGATTCGTATATGGCTACAACCAAATGAGGTGGTTTGAGGGGTGAAGTCTCTGGTAATTTGGTCCATATGTATTGGAGGTCCATGCCCACCTGAATAGATTTGCTCTGTGATTCAGTCAGCCCTATGAGATTCTCGCCTAAACACCTGCATTTCGGTAGAGAATATGCTAGGCTAAGAATGACTTAGACTACCTTACATGTAGCTTACCAAATTAGGTAAGCCTGCCCAGTTATTTTGCTTGGCAATATATGCGTCACAAATAGAAATGCGAATATATTTCCTCGACACAACAATCATGAATGCCTAGAGACTCTGCAATTCAACTAGCTTGAATCTTACTTTTCATAACAGAACACTTAGGAAGTGAAAATACCTCCCAAGTTCGGTCCCAAGGTCTTACCGCTACTGTTCTATCCTGCTGGATTTCCCGCCGTCGACAATTTTAGCAGAGTCAACGCGTCTTAGTTGTTACTAGATTGGGCTGCTAAAGGGATAGTGGGACTTGCTGTGGATAACACATGCTGGCACTAGGTATCCCAAGCCTGCTTATTGCTCGAGCCCCCGTCTTCACAACTCCTCTTTGAGATTGCACAATTTTCTACCTCACAGACCAAAGTGCGACAAGTTTGTATACGCTACAACTCAGGAACGGCTATTTGCGCTTCAGAAAGATGAGACCCATTACTGTCTCTTCGTGCAATTTGAATCAGTGGTCTCTAGACTTCACCGGCAACAAGTAAGTATACCTTCCAAGGGATATTCTCCGTTTCCGTGCAAACCTAGTTTCCCGATATGTTGGGGGCAAAAAATCAATATGCCGGTCTAACGCTCCTCTGACATGTCCTATAATTGGACGTTCATTTTGAAGTGGCAATACTGACTTCAAAACGGTGCAGGTCCCGGATTATCGAGGCTATCCGAAGAGCTAAGTGCGATGGCTCCGCGCTTCTAATCACGCCAGAATTGAGTATCAGTGGATATGCTTGTCTCGATGAATTTCTTGCCAAGGACACCACCGTACATAGGTACGTAGGATCCCGATCTCCAGTATCGTACCAAAAATGAAGCGTCGAGATGGATTCGGTAGTGTTAAGTCCACGAACACGTTTCAAAGTCCGATTTATATGACCAGGCAACGCTGACTCTCACAACCTCATCTAGCTGGGAGGTCCTAAAAGATTTACTTGAACACGAAGAATGTCAAGGTATTATTGTGGATGGTATGTGACCTGTGGATTGATATTATCTTTACGCAAAGCACGAGCTAGAAGAGGAAAGCTGTCCTACAATTGAGGGCTGTATTTGTGACTCGAGATATTTCACCAAAGAAACCAATGCTGACCGTGACCGAAGTGGGGCTCCCAATACTACATAGAAGTTGCTTGTATAACTGCCGCTTGCTGTTTCGCAATGGCAAAATCCTCTTTGCCCGTCCGAAGATGGCCATGGCCAACGATGGCCTGTTCAGAGAGCTCCGACACTTTACGTGAGTCTTGGAGCGATCCGTTATTTACTTGTACCCATTTTGAATCATGCAGTTAGCTGAATGTTGAACTCGTCGAGCTTCTTCGAGGCTCACTTCGATTCTTCGGGAGAAATGCTGACTTCGAGAACATCAAGTCCCTGGCAAAGACCAAAACAATACGAGGAGTTTTTGCTGCCTACAGAATTACAGCAAGTTACCGGACAGAGGTACATCAAATTCGGCGACTGTGTGCTACAAGCGAACGACACATCCATAGCTTCCGAGATGTGTGAAGAACTCTTTACGCCTGATTGTCCGAGTATTCACCTGGGTTTAGATGGGGTCGAGATTATCTGCAACAGCTCTGCTTCCCACTGGGAATTAAGAAAGCTGAGCAGACGACTGGAGCTGATAAACGAGAGTAGCAAGAAGGGAGGATCTGTTTACCTGTACAGCAACCAACAGGGATGTGACGGGTCCGGGCGGGAGTACTACGATGGATGTGCCCTCATCATTGTCAATGGAGAGATCAAGGCTCAAGCTTCACAATTCAGCCTAAACGATGTCGAGGTCATTTCCGCAACCGTGGACCTCGACGACGTTGGAAACGCAAGGGTTTACAAGGCGAGGAGCATGCAGGCTTCAAAAGAGCAAGCCTACCCACGGGTAGAGTTAGACGTCTCATTGACGCACCAAAGCCCTTTACCCGCACGCCAAATTTCACAGACAAAAGACGCAGTCATTGTCACGCCTCAAGAAGAGATCACCCTGGGGGCTGGGTGTTGGCTTTGGGACTACCTTCGGCGTAGCAACCAGGCCGGTGCATTTCTCCCATTGTCGGGCGGTGTGGATTCTGCCGCCACCGCTGTAATCTTCTACTCTGCAGTCCGACTGGTTTTCGCGGCTTGTGAAGCTGGAAATCAACAGGTCATCAACGATATGAGGCGAGTGTGTGGCGAGGATGAAACCTCCACATGGCTCCCATCACATCCGAAAGAACTCTGCAACATGATCTTCCACACTTGTTACATGGGTACGTACGTTACCTGTCTGGGGAGTGAGAGAATATGTTTACTGCCCTCATATCCTCACCTTCAGTAAGAGATGCTGAAATGAAAAATTTCTTAGGGACGTCTAACTCTTCTAAGGAAACACGTGCTCGGGCTAAAGATCTTGCCAATGATATCGGCTGCTATCACATCGACCTAAACATGGATGCTATAGCCAGCGCATTCACATCACTCTTCACCAGCTTGTTCCCATTGAAAAAGCTTCGCTTCAAGAGTCAAGGCGGCTCGAATCAGGAGAATTTGGGACTCCAGAATATTCAATCTCGGTCAAGAATGGTACTGTCTTATTTGTTGGCATCCACGCTGACGTGGGTACGGGACCGACGTAATGGTGGGAATCTGCTCGTCCTTGGATCTGCCAATGTTGATGAATGCTTGAGAGGTATGTGCCAATCGAAGCAGATTTTCCTTGTTTCCATACCACTCTCAAGACATGCTTCGAGAGGAGTATGGCCTTTTGATTTCCCAAAAGTCGTCTCACTACTCGAACAATTGTCCCGATCAAGGGATGCTAACATTGAACTCTCAATAGGCTACCTAGTATGTACTTCCAGAGTCCGAATCTTGGAGCGAAAATTGAGCCTTGAGACATGTCTTCGGGCTGCCATGTTTTGAGGTTGCATTTCATGCATGCTAACTTTGGGATCTTCAATCAGACCAAATACGATTGCTCTAGTGCTGACATCAATCCAAGTCAGTACCTCCTATCCTAGTTTTCGTCTCCCTAGAATACGAGTCTTGGGAACGCTTTCCAAGATCTAAAGGCCAAATTCACGAAACTTGCTAACATTAGAATTTCAAAGTTGGAGCGATTAGCAAAAAGGACCTGGCTGGGTTCTTGAGATATGCAAAGACCGAATTCGATTTGCCCATACTCGAGTCATTCCTCGAGGCTACGCCCACAGCAGAGTTGGAGCCCATAACGAATGAATATGTACAGAGCGATGAACAGGTCTGTGCTCCCAGAGTAGATTTTCTCCGATCACCGCGGTCGAATATATAATCCTTGGGGAGAAGAGCTTTCTTTCTATTCTCATAATCAGACCGGCGCTTTCGAGGCAGTTGCTGACTACAAGATTCTTCCTAGGATATGGGATGCACGTATGACGAACTAGGCAGTAGGTGATACCTTGGACGGGAAGACGGACGAAATCGCTGACGTGGCCAAGCATTTGGAACGCTACGAAAAATCGACAAATTAGGCCCATATTCCATGTGGCAAACACTGTGCACCCAGTGGACTCATCTTAGCCCCCGTGATGTCTACAAAAGAACACGCTTCCTGTGGCACTACTTGTGAGTACTCATTTTGTCTAAAGCACTGTCGCTTGAGAAGTCGTGAGGGATACCTCCGACGCAAGATTGTTATCTCCGTCTCATCTCTCCAATCACTAACGCATTCTGCAGCGGCATAAATCGACACAAGCAGGAGATCCTCACCCCGGCTTTGCACGCATGCCAATACTCACCGGACTCGAATCGCTACGATCTGTTGCCATTCCTGAGACCGTACGTATAATCTTTCCCTTCCTCGCTCATTCCTTTATCCGAGAAACGAAAGGTCCTTTTGAGCGCAGAACACTCCTCTCACACCGACTTCACTCTCATCTTCAATGCCTGTATGACCTGCCACGGAGTAGTGACGCTGACTTTGACATCGTCTAGACCTCTCACATGGGCATACACCAAGATTGAGAAAGCGCTGGAAGAGCTCGACAAGAAGCAGTGATTCTCACGACGGAATGTGATAAAAAGCCGAGAGCTCAAAGTTCTGACTAAAGCGAAATGACGTCTTGATATGTACGCTCTTGGAGATCGAGCGTAAATCACGAATCAAGTCACACTACGTCTCTCAGTGTTCACATCTCATGAGCAAGGGATCAATTCCAAAACGGCAGGCATAGCTATATCCTATCACATATAGAATGAAACATCACCGCTACCAACAACCTCGTTCAAGTACTCTCGCGGCTACCTCCCACCCGTCTCACAAGCCAAGTCCGTACGAAAAGCAGCCCCAATATCTGCCCACATCCGAGCAGTAATCGTAACATTTAAATCCAAGCATCACCTACCACGAGAGCCCTTCCAATACAAACGACGCTCGAGATGTAATACGTAGCCGCCATCCACGCTCATCGTGGAACCTTCATCCAACATCCTAGGCACTCAAGCCCATGAACGAGACCCATCACCTCCCGCGCGCTATACACCCCCAAGTCCCACCGTAACACGGGGTAGCACGTACAAAGTCGAGCGAAGCGAACCACACGCTCCGGCCCGCATCGCACATCCGATCACGCACAGGAGCGGCCAAGGCATCAACCACGCTGAATCGACCAAGATTCCAGCCATCTCCGACGCCTGCCCGGTCACTTAATAGGAACGTAGATGCGCAAAATACCTGCTCCGGCCCCGAATCCGCGGAGCAGGCGACGCGATATCCCGAGATGGCGCGGAGAGGCGTTTCGGTCGAGGCCGGGGATCGGGCGAGCGCAGCACGTCACCGTCACACTCAGTATCCGCTTTTCTCAAACGTAGGGATCCGAGACCGTGACCGATCTGGCGTAGTAGAAAAGACGGAGAGGTGTACCTAGCTGTAGTCCTCAACACCAAGACTCCTACCTACCCGTACGTCAAGTGACCAAGATCCCGCATGAACGAATCCGTGCGCCCCCAGTAAACAGTCCTCGGGCACCGCTACAGGACCCCAAAGCGAAGCAGCGTCGGGGGCCACGACTAGCGCCCTCAAAATTGCCCTGCACACACACCGTTCAGGATCGTCCTGCGCACGTGAACCCCCGGAGGAAAACGACATCGTCCGGGGTCCCAGCGAGCGCCGACTGCGGACCGATGAGGTGCGTCGCGACCCAATCAACTCTGCGGATCGAAGAGCTGCCTGAGTGCAGCACGAGATGGGCGTATCAGCATACCTACATAGGTAGAGACGAGAAACAGCGAGGCGGTGATAACGTAGGTGCCTCGGTCGGGTTGTTTCAGAGTATGTACGACCACGTCTGCGCCGCGCGGGCACAAAAAGTCCGAGGCGCAATCTCCCCCTCGACTATTCCTGCCCCATCCCCCAAGCATACCCCCCCCCCTCTGATCCAGCAGCGCACCTGCACAGACCCCCCACCCCGTGACCCCAGCGTAAAACACCGTAGGTAGCTCCGACAGCTGTCCCCGCCCCCAATCACCGCACCGCACCGCCCAATAATGTCCCCCCGGCGTGCATAATGTACAGGGCCCGCAGGACGCGCTTTGACGCAGTGGCGCATTCGCGGCGCATGGTGCATGGTGCATGCGCTTGGGGGAAAAGGCTTATCAGGGGTCTGCGGGGTGCTAGGTGGGGATGGCTTATCCGGCGCCACACACCTCCCCACGAGATTGTTGATCGGGGTGTGAATGGTGTGTGATGGAGGGCGCAGCGATGATTGATTATGTGGGCGAGCTCTCTTAGTAGTACGCTTGCGATAGACGATCCTGTCTCCGTTCGGGTCAAGAGTGGTTGTTATTGAATCAGATCTAGGTACGTGCTGAGGAGACGGCTCGGCACGGGTGCCCGATAGCTATCCTATCCCCCTGCCAAGCCGGTCTTCTCTAATTCTACAGGGGCGACGACTACTGCAGCGTAGAAGCGACGACAGGGACATGGGACCGAGAACGGACGGGGATGCATTTCTAGTGGGGACGTATATAGTCATAGCGTTGTCTGTGTTCTATCTGACAAAACGCGGTATATGTATGCTTAGGCCGTGTCATGAAGTTGGCTCGCTCGACTCGAGGGCCCTGGTGAAGTATGGACAATGAGATATAGACACTGAAAGGAAGGTGTTGAAGTGAGTGTACGGCGATCGTTGCGCTCGAGCTCGCGGCGCGGTGGTTCAGGAACAGGAACCGGTGCCGCCGAGGAGGCTGTGGGATGTGATGTTAAGATGGTACTCTGACGTGAAGGATATTGAACATGGACTTACGCGGAGCCCGAAGGGGTTAGAGAAGCCCCGTTCAGGAGGGTACCCATGTGCTCGTTGTAGGCATAGTGTGTGACCATGGCGTTCGAGGAGTTCTTCATGAAGGTGCCCTCGAGCCACTGGATGAATTGACACTAGAACCCACAGATATCAGCATGGTCGAAGTAAGCCACAGGTGCTCGGGTGGGTGCCAGGGGCAGGACTCACATCTTCGGTGGCCGTGGAGACATCATAACCACTCCCCATCTCCGTGATCCACACCTCTGGGATACCGTTATCTTCCGCCAGCTGGATCATAGCGCCCGCCTGCTCATTCAACATGGCGCCGTTCTCTTCCACCGTCAGCGAGCTGCTGCCGTACCAGTGCATGCTTATCGCTTGAAACGTGTACTTTGGGCTGTTCGATGCCGCCAACGAGAGGAACTGGGACGTCCACTCTTGTCCTCCCGGGTTGGCGACGCCGTCAATTGTGCCTTGCGACACAACGGCATTGCTGACGCCTGGTGTGGCGATTAAGGCGTTCTTGGAGGATTGATATTGGGCGAGGTAGTTCTAGAGGGAGGGTTTAGCTTGTGGCATATTTCGAAAACCCGCCGTAATGACTTACCCAGCCTGAGATTGCTGTGCTCGGCGTCATCCAAGACTGCCCAGGCCTGAGTAGACGTTAGACGAAAATTTCTACAACTTCTTACGCCTGCTGGCTTACATGTCTGGCTCGTTGAATCCGATCAGACTTACGCCTGTAGGCCATGAAGGTGCAGCTTGAGTCCACGGGTTGAGATCTGCGAGGAGGGCGCTCCATTAGCGCTTCTACTGATACCGATAAAGGTTTGATGGTATGGCGACTCACGGTTGCTATCTTGGAAGGTCCATAATTGGGGCATGAATGTGCCTAGATTGAGATTGTCGGAAGAGCTAAGCGGGAGGGGCGACCAGTCCACCGAGAAACCGATTTTGCCACTAAAAGCACCCAATTGGCTGGTACCATCGTAGACAACTCCGATGTTGGGGCTGCTCGATCCGGCAGGAACAACGGCTGCGCGACTAGAGTGCCGATGCCAGTGAGCATTCCCATGCGATTTGGCCTGAACCAGAGTGCAAAACACAGAGAAGAAGGAAAAAAAGGATCGCGAGGTGGATGACATGATAAATGAGTGAAGGATATCAGAAAATACGATAATCTTTAAAGAGAGACAGAAGGCTATTGGGTCAACCAAATAGAAGTTGGGTTGATAATGCTGCACCAGGGAAAGAGAAGGAGAGCAGAGGGGCTCGAGGAGACTTTATGGAGCTACCATCATGAGCTGGCTCCTGCACATTGTGGTGTGACAGGGAAGAAAAAGTCAAAGAAGTGCGCGGGGTGGTCATGGCGGTTCTGTAGATCTCGACGATAATATACATCTTATCGTGGCGAAACAATGCTGAATAGTGGGGCTGCTCGGTGCAGGTGCATGTGCAGGAACCCGAGGACCGGGAACCATATGGTGATCATTGATCCATGCCCGAGAACACGGATGATGCCTATCAACCTATCCACATTCGGCATGCCTGTCCCGCGACAATTACTCAACTTTCCTCAACAAGGTTTGATCACAACCCTTTTTTGCATTAGCAGTTGCCCCAGCGTTTTAATTCATGCAAATGCAATCACACGTGGTCCAAAGGGCACAAAAGAACGGCGTGGATGTGACTGTGATTGTGATGTGACTCGTAGGATTCGGAGACCGTAGCTGCAGCACTTTGTTCCGGACTACGGAGAGTCGCCCCATTTTCGCTAAAACAGTCGGAGGCGTGAAGTTTGAATTGTCTGACGGGGCGCTAGCCGGGCCGACTAGCGCGTGGCCTAGAAGACTGATTTTCCTGCCCCGACCTCACCCTCAGGCTGAATCCCAGTGCCCTCACCCATCAGATCGAAAGCATTAGAATCTTTCTCCCATGGGGTTATGCGCCCATAAACTGCTTCGGTGATCTGTCCGGCAAGCAACATGGTGTAGCCTGAAAGATATGAGGTCTTGATGGAACCCGCCACGGTCCCCAAGTGGACCGATCAGAAATCGTCGTTAACGAACACACCTGGTGGACTAGAGGCACGGGAACGCAGGAAAAGCGGTGAAGTCTTCGGCTTGGTCAAGTCCTCAAGGTTGAGTGACAGGAGAAGCCAACAGTCCTGGAGTTGGACTTGACCGGGAGATTTTCTGGACCATTCTTTCCGCATTGCTTGAAAGTCTGGACTTTATCGACCATCTCTTCATCAGTGTAGCCTCATAACTTTCCAAAATATGGGTTAGGACGTGTTGATAGCTGAAGATTTCTTTGGCCTAGTGTTCTGCTTTTCGCTTGGCATGTGTATTTGATACGAACTCAGGTATTGGTATACTGGGATTGCCATTAGGAAGGGCCTCGAACAATCTTGCCGGATTGTCGTATACATTTTGGGAGTCCATCTTTGGAGACTAGAAGTTCATGAGCGCACCATTACGAAGGAGGATTGACGTAAACCTGAAGAAGCGTGTCGTAGTTCGAAGATCATGGAACATACCATCCTTCTACAACGCCAGATTCCCCCACGGGAAGAACTCAAGAGTATGCACTCAAAGCGATGGCTGAGCTCGTACCTTCTTCGAGTATGTCAACGGAACACATAAGATATGATCCTCTCGATTCGTGCAACACAAGATCATCTGCTCGGCTGACTCGTAGGTTATGGAAGAAGCTCGGGGGATTGAGGCAAGAGCTGAGCCTCTAGCGTCCTTTGACCCCGCCGTGGTAGAAATGCCAAGGCACCCGCGAGGCTACCAGCTCCGTCGAGCAGCACAGCTTTCATCAAGCTAAATATATATTACAACTAAGACCTTCTGTGCCCTTGCAAAAGATCAGGTCGTGATTTTCAAGTTGGAGAGTAACGGCCGCCTCATCTCGTTCTTCTTAGGCTCCACGCTGCCAATCAATGACCAGTGGGGATTTGCAAGCTGGACAAGCTGCACGATCGATAATCACCTCATCATCAGCAGCGCACCTCACGAAGACGTATTGAGAAGCCTGGCAAGGGACTGGCAAGCGACTGGCAAGCGACTGACAAGGACTGACAAGGGATGCGTCGCCAGGACTACACGGTAGGATGGATCTGTGCGATACAGACAGAGTTGGTAGCAGCCTGCGAGCTGCTAGATGAGGAGCACCCATCACCAACCGACCCCCCTCACGACGACGACAACGTCTACAACTATGGTCGCATTTCCGATCACTACATCGTTATTGCATGCCTTCCGAAAGGGAGGTACGGCATCGCTTCAGCCGCCAACGTGGCTAAAGACATGCGACGCAGCTTCAAATCCATCCGATTTGGATTGATGGTTGGCATCGGAGGAGGGGCACCCAGCGGCAAACATGATATCAGACTCGGGGATATCGTGGTCGGCTGTCCTATCAATAATAAAGAGGGTGGTGTGGTTCCCTACAACTTTGGCATGGCGATCCAAGACAAGGAATTCGAGCGAACCGGGTTTTTAAACTCACCGCCAACGGTTCTTTTGATAGCACTGGCTAAGCTTGGTGCAGACCACGAGAGGAAGGGCAGTCACATCGCCGAATCGGTTCGGAAGATCACCGAAAATCCAAGATTGCGGGAGAAATACCAGTATCCAGGCGCAGAGTATGATAGATTATACGAATCAAGCTATACTCACCGTGGAGGTGATGATTTGTGTGAGATCGGTTGTGATAATGCATTTCCGCCGCTACGCCGACGACCGCCGCGTAAGCTTGATCCAAACGAGCCGGTGGTGCATTACGGACTCATTGCATCAGCGGATACATTGATGAAAGACGCAGTTGCTCGAGATCTGCTGATCAAGAAGCATGATATCTTATGTTTCGAGATGGAAGCAGCAGGGCTCATGAATGACTTTCCGTGCGTAGTGATTCGAGGCATTTGCGATTACTCGGATTCACATAAAAATTATGCCTGGCAAGGCTATGCCAGCGGCGTGGCGGCAGTGTATGCTAAAGAGCTTCTTGCCAGTATCGAAGGACATCAGATTACCCACGCACAGACGGCGACTGCCAAAATCGGTGAGTAGATCATTTACCGCTTTGAAATCTTGGAAAGAGCAGGTCAGGACGTGATGTCAATTCTTCACTACGGGGGAAAGAGCTCGACGGAGACTGCGAAACTGCTTTCTTAATAGACGCCAGATACATACTAGACCGCAGCTTATCTCCAGCGCTGATGTTCTCTGTGACACTCCTAGCTAAACCTCTCTTCTCCGTACCATTTGAAAGAGATGTCAACTTCATTGACCGTAAAGATATCTTTGCTCAGATTGAGCGGCAACTTGATATGCATCATCGCGTCTCAATATGTGGATTGGGAGGAATTGGGTTATACTTTCCCTCTCTCTTACAGACCCTCATAGATGCTGACACAACCATCAGAAAATCTCAGATTGCCATCGAATACGCTTACCGGTTTCAGCAGTCTCAACCGCAGAGTCATGTCTTCTGGGTGTATGCAGCCAGCTATGATACATTCCTGCAGGCTTGTCATGATATCGCGCGGAGCCTGAAACTTCCTGCATATGACGACCCAAAGACTGACCCGTGTGAACTAGTCTCCAAATGGCTCAATGAGGAAGGTCATGGCTGGCTCATGGTTTTGGACAATGCCGACAACGCCGAGCTCTTGCTCCCTTCAGCTGAATCGGATTCACTCAATACTGATACGCGAACTCAAAAATCTTTAAATGAATATCTCCCAAGCATATTGAATGCTCAGAAATCATTGCTCGTTACAACAAGAAGCAGACCTGTTGGTCAGGATCTTGCTCATGGACAACTTTGTGTGGAGGTGCCGCAATTCTCATTTCAAGAAGCGACAGATTTATTGCAGATGAAAGCAAAAGGAGCTGTGGACCCTCGTGACAAACGCAGTACACAAAAGCTCCTAGATGTCCTGGGATGTATTCCATTAGCCATTACGCAGGCTGCTGCCTTTATGGACCGTAATCGAATGAATACACAAAGCTATCTAGCAGATTTTGAACGCGATAAGCAGAATCGGGAGGACTATCTCAGCCAGGAGCTTCAAGATCACCGAAGGCAAGGTCCGAATTCTGTTTTTCGGACATGGAAGTTGTCCTTTGACCACATCCTTGCCCAAGAGCCCAAGGCGGCAAAGCTATTATCACTGATAGCAATGCTTGATCCACAGCGGATCCCAGCAAAGCTGCTACGACAATCGGCATCGGCTGAGAGAGAGGTGGACTTTAGGATGGCTATCGGTACGCTTGATGGATTCGCTTTGATCAGCCAAGAGATTGGAGGGGAGAGATACGCGATTCACCCCCTCGTGCAAGCATCAGTCTGCTATTGGCTAGAGCAGAGGCGTGAGAAAGCAAATTACGCTGGAGAGGCTTTACAGCTGTTAGCTGAGGAGTTCCCAACTGGCAAGCACGAGCATAAAGAGACTTGTGAATCAATGTTGGCACATGCTCAAGCGGTGTTATGCCATGAATGCACATCAGAAAGTGACATGAGCTATCGTGCAGCTCTTCTCTATAACATCGGAGGTTTTAATTGGGGACAAGGAAGATATGTCTCTGCATATCAAGCAGCTTTAGAATCATATCATATCTATCAAAAACAAGTAGGGGACATTGCTACTGCTACATTAAATAGCTTGAGGCTACTAGCATTGGTACTTAGGGATCAAGGGAAGTATGTGACATCTGAGGAGATCCATCGGCGGGCTTTGAAAGGATATGAGAAGGTGCTGGGAGTTGAGCATCCCGACACATTGACCAGTGTCAGTAATCTGGCATCGGTGCTTCGGGATCAGGGGAAGCATGAAGAAGCCGAGAAGATGAATCGACAAGCACTGGAAGGAAGAGAGAAGGTGCTGGGAGTTGAGCATCCCGACACATTGATGAGTGTCAGTAATCTGGCATCGGTGCTTTGGGATCAGGGGAAGTATGAAGAAACCGAGAAGATGAATCGACAAGCACTGGAAGGAAGAGAGAAGGTGCTGGGAGTTGAGCATCCCGACACATTGACCAGTGTCAGTAATCTGGCATTGGTGCTTCGGGATCAGGGGAAGTATGAAGAAGCCGAGAAGATGAATCGACAAGCACTGGAAGGAAGAGAGAAGGTGCTGGGAGTTGAGCATCCCGACACATTGATGAGTGTCAGTAATCTGGCATCGGTGCTTCGGGATCAGGGGAAGTATGAAGAAGCCGAGAAGATGAATCGACAAGCACTGGAAGGAAGAGAGAAGGTGCTGGGAGTTGAGCATCCCAACACATTGATAAGTGTCAGTAATCTGGCATCGGTGCTTTGGGATCAGGGGAAGCATGAAGAAGCCGAGAAGATGAATCGACAAGCACTGGAAGGAAGCGAGAAGGTGCTGGGAGTTGAGCATCCCGACACATTGACCAGTGTCAGTAATCTGGCATTGGTGCTTCGGGATCAGGGGAAGTATGAAGAAGCCGAGAAGATGAATCGACAAGCACTGGAAGGAAGCGAGAAGGTGCTGGGAGTTGAGCATCCCGACACATTGACCAGTGTCAGTAATCTGGCATTGGTGCTTCGGGATCAGGGGAAGTATGAAGAAGCCGAGAAGATGAATCGACAAGCACTGGAAGGAAGAGAGAAGGTGCTGGGAGTTGAGCATCCCGACACATTGATGAGTGTCAGTAATCTGGCATCGGTGCTTCGGGATCAGGGGAAGTATGAAGAAGCCGAGAAGATGAATCGACAAGCACTGGAAGGAAGAGAGAAGGTGCTGGGAGTTGAGCATCCCAACACATTGACCGACGTTTACAATCTTGCTTACACATTACACACTCAACAACGGTATCATGATGCGGTCACTCTCTATCTCAGAGCCTCAGCAGGGTTTCGGAAGGTTTTAGGCCCGGACCATCCAACAACACGGCACTGCTCCTACCACTATTCTCGTATGATGCGGGAAATGCAAGACCAGGGTAGAGAGGTCTAATCGCCGCTTACCCACAAACGATGCACCGTAAGTCAAGCTCCCGAAGTTTCTCGGTCCGTGATACTAACCAGGAAGGTGGTTGATCCCGAACCCGTTCACGATGATATCCACAAACCCTTCTGCGTCCGGTCCCTTGTCGCCTTATTCAAGAAGCAATCTTCGGTGCCACATCAGAATCAGGCCAGCAGATCAGTTGTCTGCGATGCACATATCCGGGGACACAGCAGCTATCATCCACCGCCGCAGTTTTAACATCTCAGACATCCCATGAACCAGATTCCATAGCAATCGAACGCGCCGTCCACGCCTCCGGCGAAAATCAGAACATGTCTTGAGCGGTGGCCATCTCAGCTTCTCAAAACCATATCCTAACGAGACCCTCACTTCCCTCCGATCATTGAACACCGACTCCCAAACGCTACCTATCAAAATATCAAACTCGACCTCCCTGACGTCACGAAGACAGACAATGGCTCGTCAAAAAGCACATCACGAGGTAGAGAGATCCAAGGTCATAGCGCAGGCTTCACGGCAGGTCCACAAACATCTCGACAAAGCTTGTCCGAAACACACAGAGCATTATGTTGATTCCTGCGTCGACGTCACCCACGCGATCATCGACCGAGATCACGGCATGCAAGCGAACATCAAAACGACCTACACCCATCTGACTTTGGCCAGCTCCGTCAATACAGGCAATGTGCCACGGTCCGAGCTCGACTCCGCAAGCGGTGACGTTGGGTGCTCTAGCGCTGTTGCAGACTCTCAAGACGCCGGCACGCATTCACCGAATCGGCAGATTGGATCGAGTTCAGGTGCTGGCGCTACGCAGAAAAGGGTCAAGAGGAGCGTTCAGGTTCCAGTTCACCGCACTGACATGAGCCTGCACACCAACATTACCAACGCCGCGATCGTCAGTGCTGTTTTCCGCAGCGATTGCGTGGTGCTTCGTGGTCATGGAACGTGGCCGCATCCCGTTCGCCATATCCGGAGTTTCCCATCGGCAGGACGCCTGCAAAAAGGGGCTGCGGCAGCTGAGAAGGGCTCTTCGTTCCATTTTGGTCTCTTGCATAGCAATCGCAGTCTTTTGCCCTGCGTGCCCACGCCTGGGGGTGCCGATATCGAAAGGGAATTCCGATACCGAAAAGGATATTCCGATGTCGAACGCCAAGTCCGATATCGAACGCGCGCGGAGAGAATTTCAGTCCCGAAGAGAAAACAATAGGAGAAGACTTCCTTTTTGCACACGTATCTAGATAGCTAGCTAGATATTTCACTCCAGGTCTATGCCGAAGAGGCATGGGAGTTCTCTTAGCGACAGGGGAGGGTCATCAAGGGTCATCACATCATCTACGTGCCCTGTGCGTGCTCTTGTCAGGTGGTACAGGTATGAGAAAACCAAGCACCTCACTTTGAATGTTCAAAGCAAAACTCATACCCGCGCCTCACACTCTCCCACCCCCTCCCGTCCGGATCCCGATACAAATCGAACAAATGTGCTTTCCCCTCCACAACCCCCACCCCCACCTGCACGCCCTTCGCCTTCAACGCGTCCCCAAATTCCCGGCTCTGTTGCCACGGGATCAGATCGTCTCGGGTGCCGTGAAGGAGGTACGTCGGCGTCCGATATACGTTTTTCTGCACTTGGGCCAGAGGACTGATGGAGGCGATTTGCTCGTCGCTGGGCTGGGGAAGGTTGGTGTAGCTGGTGTCGGTGTTTGTATTTTGGGAGGTGGAGGCGAGTTTGCGCGGGAGACCGTTGAGGAGGACGGGGAGGGTCTGGCCTTGCCAGTTCATGTGCAGGATGATGCGGGAGCGGGGGTCCGAGGGCGACATCCAGCCGCCAAGGGCGAAGTGTTTGGGTGGGACGTTGTACTCGGTGATCTGAAAAGTGCGTTAATAAAATTGAATCATCAAATAAGCGCAATGGCGGGAAGGAGGCTACTGACTGCTTTGTCGTAAACGCCTTCGAGTAGATCGTAGTCACGGTTTGCGGCTGCTGCGGAGCCTTCGGGGAAATTGGGTTGCTTCCAGCCTGCACATGGATTTGTCAGTCCAAAATCGTGGCTTGACAGGAGATGCACATGGTGGTTTCATACACTCTGCGTGATAGTTCGTGGGGCAGTAAAATGCCAAAATAGCGTCTGGCGGTTTGATGCCCCTTTGAGGTGAAGACCAAGCTAGAGACATCGCGAGCGTCCCGCCGGTCGACCAACCCACCACGATAACTCTATCCCCAGTAATCTTCAGACCTGGGTACTTGAGATCCATCTGCGGTAGTACCTTTTGCACCCATTGTAACGCGTCGCAGACGTCGGTCATAGGACCGTCAATGATGTTGACTTCTGGGCAAAGCCGGTAATCGATGCTGACAGGCAGGCGACCATTTTCTAGAAGGAACTGAGTTTGCTTGGGCCGAACGTCTTTGCGAGAGAGCATTACATGGCCGCCGCCATGAATCATAAGAGCTGGATGTAGGGTCAGCACTGCTGTACACTGTAGGAAGAGAGTGTCGTACCGACTGGCCACGACTTCTGCTTCGGTATCTCGGACACAGGGGGATAATAGATGTCTGCATGCATTGAGGTCTGATCTGTCTGCTTATATACAACAGTCTCCATATCGATGCTTGGTTTCTGAGATTCGAGCTTGTTGGCCTCGAGGAATCCGGTAATGATGCGGAGCGTGTTGGCCTCAGGGGAGTCACCGCTTGTCCAGGTAACATGCTTGAAGCCGGCACGTTTCATACTGCTTTCCCAGAAGTCTTCGTCAGCAAGCACGTGTTTGCGGCCGTCATTGAAGAACCACCAGCCGTCAAGAAGGCCGAAGACGAGGTCGAACCAGAATATATTTCTAGTGAACTCGACCAAGGAGAGGAAACCATCTGGTCGAAGCATACTTAAAATGTTGGTCGAAGACTCTGTCAGATCTCTAGTTGCATGAATACAGTTGGTAGAGATGATGGCGTGGTATTTGCTGACCAAATCTTGACCAGGTGATTTCTCGATGTCGATGACTTTGTACTCAATATTCTTCCGGCCAGCAAACTTCCTTTTGGCGGCCGCGACAAGGGATCCAGAGATATCGGTGAAGGTGTATGTAAAGTCAACGTTGAGACGAGTCAGATGATCGATAATGTACTTCGTTGTACCCCCGGTGCCTCCTCCAAGCTCCAAGATATTGACTTTACCCTGGGCGTTGACAAAAGCCTTCTCAAGAAAACTCCCCAGCTGCTTGGTGATCGCAGCGTACATTGGTCCATTGGTATAGACATCTTCTAAGAGATCCCTGTTCTCTTGTCTTCGGAACAAAAGCTGTAGGGGGTCTGCTTTGCCGGTTAAACAGTCGGCTAGTCGACTTCCAGTGACGTGTAGCAGCTTGTGCTCTGAAGCATGTTGTGGAAAGTCCTGGAAAATCTGCCTGAGAAGCTCCTCAGAAGGTGTCTTATCAATCGATTCGGCTGTCCGAACGAAGGAGCTGCCCGAACGAGATACCAGGGAACCGTCAATCAAGATTTCGTACAACTGATCAACAAGAAGCTTGTTCTTTTCCTGACATTGAATGGCTGGTAGCTTCTCCCCTGGTTTCAAAAACTCAAGAGGGCATTGCAGAGTTACGAACGCCTCGACAACGTAGGCAAGCACGAGCTTCGCCTGGGCCGGATAACATTGCGACCAGAATGCCGAAAATCCTGTTTCGGTGGCATAGTCTTTATAGTCATATCGGATGGCTTCAAAAGCGTGTTGAGCTCCTGTCAGGGTAGCAGGCATTGAGCTAGGTTCCGCTTGATCCTGCTCCGGGTATCGGAACTGTTGGGCGGTTTGTGGAATCCCAACGCCCAGGTTGATCGGCGCCTGTCGTTTTGGTAGTGCCAGATGACACAGATCGCCAAATGTAGACTCCATACTCATCTGTTCCATTTGAATACGCGTGCCAAAAACCTTTTCGATGTCGTTGAGTAATTCAATACCAATCAGGGAGTCCATCCCTAGATCGGCTAGGGAGGTCTCATGCGCCATGACAGTGGTGGTCTCTAGGTGCTCTGCCACGATTTCTGCTAAGCGCGAGACCTGTCCTTCGGCCGATAAGTCATCGTCACCGGAATCAGTCGCGGGAGTATCCAGGTCTCCTAGACCGCTACTCTGGTCGATCATAGGCTCGTAGGATTCAACGGCTGAGCCGCCAGTGTTATTAATGAGATAGTCACAGAGAGCTTGCACGTCCGACAATGTCATGAAATGCTCGGAAGTAATCTCAACATCAAAGGCTCGCTGTATGTCGCTCAGCACCTCGGTGATCATCAATGAGTCAATACCTAACATGTCAGGTGTAGATTCGCGCTTGACCATCGCTTTAGGAATGTCGGCAGTTTTACTGAGAAGATCTTGGACTGCGGGAAACACGTCCCGTGTTTCCGTAGGCTGCAGCTTGCCTTTTCCTTGATCTGGCAGGACGACAGTTTTTTGCTGACTGCTCGGACTTGGTGAAGCTCGTTGAATGATCGTAGGAGCGACCAATGATTCGCTGGAGCGATTTGCCTTGTTCAGCACTCTGCTCAACGATGTCATGAGAACCCTAGTAAACCGAGCACCCAAGATCATCATTACCAGGTTCTCGGTGACACTATCAAAAACAAAGATGTCATTGATGACCTCTCTATCGCTTGTTCTAGAGAAATTAGAAAAGATCGTCCACTCTTGATCATCGTGATTTGCTTTCAAAAAATCATGACTTGGTTGGACGAGATCAACTTTGGTCGAAACGTACACCTCGTTGTCGAGACATGTACTGAAGCAATTCACGTGTAAGCCCGCGACTTGGATTGCATTGTCTATCGTCAGTGGATGACAAACCGTTTCGCCTAATATGGAGTTGGCCTTTAGATTTGGCATCTTGATTCGCGCCGTGACTTCGTGCTCTCTGGCCGTAATAATTTTGACACCTTTGTAGTAATCCGCATATTGGACGACCTTCGAGAAGACTTTATACACCATAGAGCCCCTTACTTGCTCCGCTTCTGGATCGAGAGAGACGCCGTTGCATCTACTTTGCCCTATCAGCCGCTGGTAGCGTGAGAAAAAGCTGAGCATCTCCGGATCTTGCGCTTTCTGAAGGACCACTCTACCGGTAGCATGCACTACAAAATTTTCTGCCTCGTAACGACTTTCAACTGTAAAAGACCTTGCAGACTCAGTGTTACTGATTGCGGTCAGCCTGAGCAACACGGTCCTCTTCACGTCGTATCCGAGTGGTGCCAGAATCTCCAAATCCTCGACACGGGGCACCAGACTGGGAGTCTCGTGGATTTGTATCGCTGCCTGGGCCACAAGCTCAACGTAGAGTGGTGCCGGGCACAGGGGAGCGCCAAGTACAGCGTGTCCTTGCACAAACAGCTTGTACTGATTGCTCTTCGGATTGATTGAAAAAGTTGCTTCAGCACCCTTCTGTACAAGTAAAGAAAGTAACGGAAGTTCTGACTCAGATCTCGCAGGCTCTTGTGGTGGAACAGTGGTAACATTATCAACATAGTCTAGCCAATGCCTAGTCTTCTCGAACTGATAAGAAGGTAGATTGATGTAGGAGTATTCACCCATTTGACATCGATGGAATGGCCAGAATTGGACCTTGTGTCCGATTTTCCATAGTTTTGTCGTGGCATCCGCGAGCAAGCCGACTGCATCTGGACCATTGAGCTGTAAAGGTAGGAAAACGTGATCTCGACTTGTGGCTGAGCCAAGTGCTCTACGAGCCATTGAGGTGACAGACGTGGCTGAGCCCGATTCGAGCCAAGTACAAGGCCCGAGACGTTTAGTGATCCTCTCGACAGCTTCTTGAAAATATACAGGGGTCCTGGTGTGCTCTACAATCAGACGCGATTCTGGTTTTGTCCAGCTATCGCCCCGTGAGCAAGTTTCCAAAGCCAATTTGGGTCTTTGGAAGGTGAGCTGTTCAGCAAGACTATGCAAACCAGGTAGGAGAGGTTCAGTATATTTTGAGTGAAATCCATTCGTGACGGTCAAGCTCTTGTGTTTCAGGAAAGTGGCTTCTGCGATGTCGCTAATCTTCTCGATGGAAATTCTCGAGCCGACGAGGACTTGACTGGTGGGGCCATTGTAGCAAGCGACCTCTGCATCGCATTGCGCTGCAAGCTTTGTAGCCGCCTCAGAATCGACCTCAAGAGCAATCATGCTTCCAGACTCTGGGCCCCAATGTTTCCGCATGAGAATAGCTCTTCCCACGACAAGTTTCAGGCCATCCTCAAGGGTCAAACAGCCAGAAACACATAACGCAGTGAGCTGTCCGAAGCTGTGTCCGATGATAGCTTGCACGCGAGCTCCGGAATCGAGCCAGGACTTTGCGATAGAGTATTGTAACGAGAACAGCATGCTATGGAGTTGTACGACGTCTGACTCAGGCTCAGTACTGAAAAGACCTGGGAATAGTCCTCTGAAACCCGCGGAGCGGAGTATTTGGTCGCAGTGATCTAGATGAGAGCGGAGTAGAACTGAGGCCGAATACAGGTCCTCCGATAGACTGACTATCGCAGACTCTTGTCCCCCAAACGCAAGAACGAGCGGTCTTGTCTTTTGCGAAACCTCCACTGCTTCGTATTCTGCGATCTGTTGTGCCAGGTAAGTGCTATCAGAGACTGTCATTGCCATAAATTTTGGAAATGAGCGGTTCTGTTTAATGCTGAGATTGTAGGCTAAATCGCTCAAAGATTTCGAAGAGCATAATTTCAGAATCATGTTACCGTAGGCTTCAAGACTCTCGTTGGAGTGTGCTGATATCATGACAGGATACCTACTGAATGGTTTATGCCTTCGACTAGGTACCTTGGGTGGCTGAAATACCAAGGCGGCTGCATTGCTTCCTGCGGCCCCGTAGTTGTTGACACAAGCTATACGGAAGTCGGAAGCCCACGGGCTAGTAGTCGTTGGAACGGCCATACGACTTAGCTCAAGAGCCTCAATCTTAGGATTGAGAGTCGTAAAATTTGCTTGACGAGGGATTTCTCCGTACTGTAGCATAAGGACTGTCTTAATGAGCGCGGCAACCCCAGACGCTGCCTCTGTATGACCAATGTTGCCTTTCACCGAGCCAAGATAGAGAGTAGTGGCTCTATCAGCATTGCCGAAAACTTGTCGTAAGCTCTCTGACTCTAGTGGATCACCGACAGGAGTTCCAGTGCCCTGTCAACGGATTTTATTAGTGGTTTCCTGTGAAGATTTGAGACAGGAAGCTTACATGAGCTTCAATGAAGGATACGTCCATTGGGTTGATACCGGACATTGATGCTACTCTTCGATACAAGTCGACCTGAGACTGCGAGCAGGGAACCGTGATCGCACTTGTGTTGCTATTCTGGTTGACTGCGGATGCCCCAATCACGCCGAGGATATGATCGTGATCAGCAATCGCAGCCGAAAGCTTTTTCAAGACCACTAAGCCAACACCTTCACCACGACAATAGCCATCAGCCTTGGCGTCGAAAGCTTTAGTTGGGCCTGTCGGACTCAAAAATCCACCTGCTTTGAGATTCTGATAGAAGTAAGGGCTTGTAAGCACATTGACACCTCCAGCGATTGCTCTCGAGCATTCACCAAGTTGGATCGCTTTGCAAGCTTGGTGGATGGCTACTAAAGATGACGAGCAAGCTGTATCGTAGGTTACGGATGGACCCGTCCAGCCAAAGTAGTGGCTGATTTTTCCACTCAAAAATGCCCTCAGCGTTCCCAAGGATGAGAATGCCGTAGGCGGATGTGAAGCAATGTTGTCATTATAGTCATTTGCGCAGACGCCCACATAACAGCCAATATCTGCAGGACGTGATTCTTCATTTTCGTTGAAATATCCGGAAGACTCAATAGCTTGATAGGCACACTGTAAAAGGAGCCTTTGCTGAGGATCAGTTTGTACGGCCTCTCGTGACGACTTCTTGAAAAATCGATGATCAAATGCATCAGAGTCTCGAACAAAATTTCCCCAAAACCGAGCTCTAGCATCCATCGTCCTTCGGTGTCCATGAATCGTGAAACGGCTGGCAGGGACTTCTTCGGCAAAAGAAGTGCCAGAACGTATATTGTCCCAGTACTCGTCAAGCGAGTCTGCGCCGGGAAATTTGCAAGCCATACCTACAATCGCAATAGCGTCTTCGGAGTATGTTGGGATCGATGTGATGGAAGCAGGAGAATCGGTTGCGACGTCTAGATTTTGAGGTATTGTTGATGATGATGTGGGCCCAAAGGGAGTCAACGGTAAATTTGAGACTTTCGTAACGAAGCAGCCAGATGAGCGGATGATAGAATATGGGACTGCATCAGGGATACCGAGAACAACCAAAGATGCTTTTTGGATGGGAAGAACAGCAGCTGTGAGAGTTGCATGCCAATTCGACACCTCCGTCAAGATAGACCTGAGAGCGAGGCTATGTAGCGAACCTTGAGAGACAATAACGCCATCCATGTTTGACCTGATAGGCACCAAAATACGGTCGGCAGGTGGGAATTGCAGATCTCGGTCACTGGCGCAGATCTCATTGATCTTACTCACAGCGCTATCTAGTGCTTGAGAGTGAAATCGTCCCTCGATTCTGACGGGCGCTAAAGTCATGTTGCGGGAAGAGAGATCACGACTCAGCGAGGGTATGGTGGACATGTTAGCGACAATTGACACACTGTTCACATCGCTGACTACTGATATGTATGCCTTAGTCAGAGTCAGTACATGACCGTGTTGTATCCCAACAACCACCACTTACATCAGGATACTGTTTCAAAATCCGGTCCACATCCACCCTACCCATCTCTGCTTTCCACCGGACTGTCACGCATCCAGTCGGATTGGGAGGTTCAGCGAGTCTACCATCAAGGTCCACAAAAGCACCAACGCATACTGCTAATCGCAAAGCGACAGCTCCGAGTACGTTTATCTCCGCTTCATTTTCTGAGCAGGCAAACGCCATTGCAGCAAGGAAGCCCGTGCAAAATCCTTGAATACCACCAGACTGGACATTGTCTAATACGTCTGCATGCGTGGATCCAAGACTTCTGAGGTATTGAAAGTACTGCACCACTTGGATGATCACTGTTAAAGGCGTAGAGAGGATGTTTGGGGGGTTCAGATCCCTCTGGAAGTAATCTTCATGATGTATCCACTGTGCGAGTATGCCGAGTAGTTCGAATCCTTTTGTCGTCCTTAACTCTGGGACCTTTGCGGTCAACGAAGGCCATATCCTTGGAAGCTCCCGTATTGCAGCAAGGAAAGGTTGGAGCTGAACTTCGCTGAGGAGGAATGCCCTGATATTGAAAAGCTCTTCCCGAGTAGGCCAACCGGCTTGGGGACCACACACAATGAGCGACGGCGGTATCATATTGCTTTATATCTTTGGCATATGAAATATTTGATCCTTCCACAGACAGATGGATGTTCAGCTACATTCGTTGAGGTTGAAGGCGAGCTTTTGCATTCGAAGTCGCAAAAGGTTCGCTATGTCATAGAGTCTTTGAAGCCTTTCTGTGCTGATCAGCAAGAGTCAATCTGTATAAATAATCTAGCCCCTACCTTAAGGACTAAGCGAAACGAAGAAGGGCACAATTGTAGACTATGAAGCGTTGTTCCTTGATGGAAGATAAGATGCTCTTATCGTCGCTTGGTGGGTTCCAAAACTTATGTCGCCTTATATATCGTGCACGAATGCCGAGAAAGGTAGGTGGCTAAGAAAGTTCCACGCGCTGCACAAGGCACAAGGCTGCGATATACGGACTTCCCCTCACGTATGTCACCTTTCATTAAACCTTCTATAGGTCCCTGTGTTGCCAATGCTTGACGGTGCATCGAAATACGGTCGGTATAGATATCCGAGCCCGAATTACGAGCCCTGACAAGAGAAAGTGTAGCGGCGACTATACCACAGACTTAGTTCGTGAAGGATGCGGAGACTATTTCTATTCGCCGAGTTTCGAGCCTTTCAACTTTTTCCCGGAGAATATCTCGCTCGGGTATCTACTTTGTCCGAAGACTCAATTCATTGGTTGGTCGCAATGGCTCAAACGTGGGCAGAACTTTGATTGTAATATATTGACTTGTCATCGGATCTGATATTCATTAGAACCGAGTCTGTAATGAGCACATCTTCCGGCCCCAGAAATCGTCTCTAGCCTCGCGAGTTGGTTTCCTAACAAGAGGATTATAGTCAGCAGCTACTTCGAGGTAGTCAGTTTGTGGCACATGTGTTTACCAGCCATTCTCCACCTCACATCAAGACATGTCAACATGTTCCTTACTTCGCTCAGACTCATCTCGGACTCTTCGTACGTGGCATGGGCAGAGGTGTCGAGCAGATTCCGGGCTGCTCTAGCTAGGTGTGAGCATCTTGGCGGCAGGACCTCCACGCTAGGTGCTCGCTGATTGAATGATCGTGCAACATCAACTACCATTCTCACAGTGGCCTCAAGTGCTACCTTTGAGGTCTCGTGTAACTCATGGAACTCAGACTGATTTAGCACAAACTCATGAAGGTCAAAGAAGGCGCTGCGAAAGGTCAGGAGGGAGCTTTTACACCACGGGAGTACGAGCATACCCTATAGTGAAGGCTAATGAGCCGCAGTACAGACCCCAGGTTGTACCAGACTGGCACATAATGTCGCTAAAAAATCTTTGAAGTTTACTGTCCAGCAATTTCAGCTGCGTCATGGCAACCGAAGGTTCACTTATAAACATAGCTTCTTGCACGCCGGTATAAAGGTAGGCAGCCTGTACCTCTCGACCAAAGCTACCAACACCCTGGGAGTCAAATGCTGAGACCCGTTGATAGCGCGATGAATCAAGATCAGTCCTTGGTCCTTGATCAAGATGATAAAAGTCTACTGGCAAGTATTCGTCCGCGTCTGGGAGTTCAACCACGAAAGGCTTATTTGCGATTGATTTTTCTGCCATTATAAATCTACAGACCATCAACGACTGCGTATGAGTAATAATGCATGCGAACAAGATTTTCAATCAGTCCATACCTCTCAGATACAATTATTCCCCACCAAAGATTATGCTCCTCCTCCTCTTTGAGCAGCGGTGAAGACTGAACTCCAGGCGAGGGACGGCCGAATTGACCCCCATGAAGGCCAGCGATAAAGCCCATCCTGGCGCACGTCCCGATAGAAACGTATGCCGCCTCGAGGAGGCCATGGCCGTATTCGTACGTTGCAATCAATAAACCGGCTTGAATCATAGAGGTCGATGTTGAAATGAGTGCTTGAGCATGTGCGAATAGCATCTTTGTCGTCACATATAAGGCCTGCTGGTCATTGTCTGAGGTTTTCTGTTCCTGCCCCGATGAGCATTTCAGAGTTGGAACTTTTGTTTTTGCAAGTAGAATTGAAGCGTATGAGACTGGTTTTCAGGAGCGCAAAGATGGGACCAAGCCAATGTTGGCCTCCACAATATCTCTTGCGACCAAAATGGGGACTTCATTTAGAACTCGGTTGCTAGAAAGTGTACATACCGGATGATGGGTGATAAGGCACATACATAGAAGCAGGACTGAGAAGTCTGCCACAGCGGGACTCTCAAATACGACGAGACGATCGTGAAAGCGAGATCTTGATATAATTGGTAACCATCGGTGTACACCCTCAAAATATCTCACAGTGATATCATCGACGTATGCCCCGTAAGCTCGAATGATCTCGCAGACTCGAAGATGGAAAATGCGGTCAGCCGTGGTAGGAACTCCCCGGGAGGGAGATAGTGGGTCAATTAGCTTTAGGAATGCCCTGTTGCTCGGGTGATTGTCTCCAAGCACATTATAATCTCCGGTTTTAAGCCACGGGGACATGGCGCTTGTAGCAGGTGGCATTAGCACCAAGTCAGGGGCATTGGCTTCAGCCAATCCTTTCGCTGTTGCTGGAGTCTCATAGTGACAGATGACAGAACGTCTGTAGTATAGATGGCCGTTGTCAGCACGGCTTTGGTACTTTACTTGCCCCAAGCGAAACTTGATGAGGCCTTACCGAGCGCAATGACTGCAGCTTGGTAGCTTCTTATCGCAACCCTTTTTACTAGTCTTGCAGCCGAGACAAGCCAGTGAGGCGAGGGGAGTGCTAGGAACTAATGGAGAAGATGAGGAAGAGGGCGCAGCCTTTGTCGACAACATTGTCAGGGTTCAGGGATTTGTGACTTGGAAGACTGATTGGTTGAGGTCGTTCACCGCGGTTGCCTTTGGAAGCATGAACAGGATGAAGGCATTTATTGATGAGAGATGAAGGCCAGGCAAAGATGATGCTTGTACATGTTGCAGGAGAGACATTATTCGGCCGCCGCTAACTTACAGGATTGTTGTTATTGTTGAGGAGAGAATGGAAAAGGCAAGAGCAGAGAGGAGAGAGGAGAGAGGAGAAACATTTGATGCTCGGCGGTTTCATTAGCGTCGGGCGCTAATGATTCCTATCGGCCGACACTAAGGCTTCTGGTGGATACATGCGGCCGCCGCTAAGGTATCTTACGTATCTGACCTCTTAGCTCTACCTCTTCCTATGAGCTTTCCTTTTCCTTTACCTGTCCGCAACCACCTCTTACAAACCCTGTGTTCTTCTCTCAATATGTACCACCTATTACAAACGATATCCCTTGCCTCAATATGTACTACCTATTACAAATCTTTCCTCGCTGTCAAACACTCACGCCAGCCCTGCGCTGCAGTCCCTGATACTGTGATATTAGTTCTTGCCATTCCCACCAGATCTAAGCACCCTCAAAGTTCAATAATCTTGTTTCCTTTATCTTACAACTTCCCATTCATTAATTCACCCTATAACAAGTGTCAATCACTATGTCTTCATCTTCAAGTGCTGAACCTAAGCCTGAGAAAAACGAAACTCATAGAACAGCCAGTGAGCCAAATAGGGAGGCCACCCTCCCCGCTGAAGGTGGACGCACTGGCTGGCTCTGTGTTGTCGGTTCCAGTATAGGTCTCTTCTGCACCTTTGGTTTCCTTGCTGCGTGAGTCTTTCCTCAAAATGCTATCCCAAATGGGTGGCTGACGCATATCCTCGCAGCATTGGCGTCTTTCAAACAACCTACGAGCAGACATTCCTCGAGGCGTACACCCCATCTACCATATCATGGATCTTCACCGTCCAGCTCTCTCTCATGTGGATTCTCGGTCCCTTCTTTGGTCGCATCACTGACACATACGGACCCACGCCCATCCTCGTCCCTTGCAGCATTCTCTGTGTCTTCTCGCTCTGCATGCTGAGTCTGAGCCACGAGTACTATCAAATCTTCCTTTCACAGGGGCTGGGATTTGGTATAGGTGCTGGCGGTATTTTCACTACATGCCTTGTCGTTGCCGGTCAATGGTTCGTCAAACGTCGGGGCCTAGCAGTGGGTCTTGTTACCTGTGGCAGTAGCCTTGGAGGCGTCGTCTTTCCCTTCTTGGTCAACCGAGTTATTGAAGACGTGGGATTCGCCGGAGCCATGCGATATACGGCCCTCTTCATAGGCATTTTACTTGCCTTTGCCTGTGTCCTTGTCAAAGCTCGTCTTCCGAGGAAGAATTGGAATGCCGACCTAAGGTGGTTCAATTTCAAGCTTCTGACGCAGAAAAGCTTCGGTCTCTATACGCTCGGAGCTTTTCTGGTGATGTGGGGTCTCTGGGCCCCATTTGACTTCGTTTCCACATTCGCATTATCTCAAGGATTCACACCGGCGCTTTCCATCTACCTCATTTCCATCATCAAGTGAGAGGATTCACCCCTGTTACACTTAACATCTTTGTCATCGTCATGCTAACCGTCACCAGTGCCGCTTCGGTTCCTGGTCGCATCATTCCTGGCTACGTCGCCGACAAGCTTGGCTACTTCAATGTCATGGCAGCTGTCTCCGTGCTGACCGGTACCACCGTTGCTTGTCTGTGGATTCCCTTTGACTATCACCGATCTCATGCGGGCATCATAGTATTCTCTCTAGCGTATGGCTTATTCAGCGGCGCGTACGTTAGCCTGATGATGCCATGCGCGGCCAAGTCTGGAAGCTTGGACACTCTGGGACAGCGGTTCGGGACATTCCAGTCTGTTATAGCGATTGCGTAGGTTTTTAGTTCCTATCATTATCATGTTACAATTTAGAAGACATGTGTTGGAGGATAAGAGCTAACTCCACACAGTGCACTCACCGGCCTCCCTATCCAAGGGGCTATTCTGAATGCCGAACACGGCTCTTACCTTGGGTTGGAGATTTTTAGTGCTGTGACTATGATAGCTGGAGGCCTCCTTATCGGGGTCGCTCGCATGTTATTAGCCACTTCGCTGGGGTCTGCTAAGGTGTGAAGGCTTCGCGTTGGCCTTGGAAGCTGCAAGAAAACCTTCAGTACCCGATACTCAGCGTAGTTACGCCTCTTATCAGAGGTATTGCACAATGATTCTCGGTATATGTAAGCCTTTTGGACCGATTGAGTGTCTTTGGTGATCACTATACACGATCACTATACACCCGGGCGCTGAGAAAGAGATGGCGACCTGGCGACCTAAGTACAAGGCCCAATCGGAATATATCTATCAAATCTGCACTGAACAAGCATAGATCTATTAATTACCCCTGACAGTAGTATCATGCGTTGCCAGAACACACTTGACCGCTTGCTGTGCGAATATTCGTCAGAGATTTTGATCCCTGAGTTGATACAAGGATGCGAGACAAATATGACGAAATGGCCGTGTTCCATGGCATTTCGCATGCACACCATGGATCTGACTCCTTCAGTTAAGGGGGATGGGCGAAGGATTTTCCTCTGTGGTTTCAGGGACCGGATAGTACAAATTACATGCAGTTGACGGTATCACCTCGTGGGGTAGTAAGTCACATCCTGCCCCGGATCTTGGCCCCGGGTGCGCTTTCCGGGTAGTTCCACGGCAGGATGTAACTTACTACCCCACGAGGTGATAATCCTACCATCTAGCACCTCTCCTACCTCTTCGCGACGATTCTGGCCCTTCAGCTGCGGCCCTTCAGCTGCGACCCTCTAGCTGCGACCCTGCAGCCGCCGCCCTCCGAGTCCTACCTCCCCTATCTCTTTGCACCAGTTGTAGCCTTTCAGCTGCCGCCCTGCTATCTCTCCTACCATCCTGGCGGATTGCGACAATCTTGGAGTCCTGCAGCTGCCTCCTCCCTGGTTAATTGCGACAATTTTGGAGTCCAGCTCCGGCCTCTCCTATCTCTGGCCAATTGCGCAAGTCCAGCTCTCTAGCTCTTGGCTCTCCGGCTCCCGCCCCCAATCTTAGGTAGGAGAGGCAGGAGCAGCGCTCCCAATGGTCCACCAGCAACTGCTTAACTATTAGTCTGAACTGGTTCAATGAACCAGTCTGCGGACCAATTTGGGTATTTGATAAACAGTTGGTGGACTGGTTCATGATATGTAAACTGATAGTCGGACTATTAGTTGACCATCTCAGCCATTTTACCCTGTCTTGCACACTGCCTCACACCCTCACCGTCCCAGCCATGATTCCGCTGCAGCGGAGCAACTCTGTGTCAAGTCAAAGAAACAGCATGAAGAGTGAGACAATTGAGCTGTTGGAGTGTTTGAAGTCATGGTTCAGGGTATCTTTACGGAGGAAGATCTACATGCGATCGTTGGCACCATGGAGGAAATAGATTTGGAACGACTGGAGTTCTAGCCGTGGAGGAACGTCAAAGGATTAGAGATTGCGACCATTGGCGCCGTGGAGGAACGTCAAAGGATTGGAGAATGCGATCATTGGCACTGTGGAGGAGTCGAAGGATTGAAATTTTAGCCTAGACTATTAGTTGAACCAGTCCACCAGGTAGTTGAACGATTTAGCTTCTGAACCAGCTACCAACTGTCTGGAATGCTTGATGGTGGACCAGTTCAGGCCTTCAAACCAACGATTTGGACCGTTGGGAACGCTGGAGGAGAGGAAGGCGATATTGTTCGACATCTATCTCCGCACCAACTTAACTCCGGCGAGCGGGGAACTACAAGCGCGCTGAGCGAGCCACTGATATGATGATTAGTAAGAGGGTGACTGTGGGAAGGTGACTCGGCCTCATCTAGGGTGAGTCGAAGGAAGGAAGGAAGGAGGGAGGGAAGGGAGGAAGGGAGGAAGGAACTAGACACGCTGACAGATACTGATTACTGAATGGTCCGAAGAAGCTTACACGTACACGTACATGATCCGTAATCATTAGGCGTACGCCTTGCTCAGTCAGTCGTTCGTGAGGTACTGACTACAGCCTACACTTCACTGGTCCTATCCTTCGCCATTTGCCCTTCTCCCAACATGATCGTCCAGCTAGCGCATGCATTGTAAGTCTGTGCTTTCGGAGATTTCGTCACCAATCAGGAAGCATTAAACTTCATGTGCCACCACGCCGCGACATGCAGGGTCGGCTCCAAAGTTCGCACCCTCTCTAATAACCTTCGAACTCTGTGTCTTTTTTCCCTGGAGACCTTGAAGAGCAATGTGGCCCTCGAACAAGAGACCTCCTAGCTTGGAGTTCACTGACCAGCTAGAGACCCCAGCTTTATCAAACAAGAAACTACGATCAGCATGTGACAGGTGCCACCAGTCCAAGATGAAGTGCTCAGGGGGGATGCCATGTACTGGTTGCTTCAATTCCGGGGAGGACTGCTGCTATAGTGTTTCGAATAGGTCAGGACGTCCAAAAGGGGCGAAGAATAAACGGAGTAATGGGCAGATGAGCGTTGCCCAGCAGGCGACTCTTCCATCACTCTCTCCCATGCCTAGCAGCACACCTTCCCAGCAGTTCTCTCAGCACATACAGCAACCCATGACACCGTCCATTGACGGCATGTCATTTTCACCCAATTCTAGCGCATTTTGGGAGCCTTTACATTTTGACGCTAATAATCTCTCACCCAAGGCAATGATAGCTTCAAAGGTACTACCAGATTGCCCTTCTCAAGCGTTATAGCTAAGCTCGCGTATCTGAATTTCATGACTAATCTCCATTTTCAGAACGAACCAGAAGTCAATGCCTCCGATACTCCAAACCTCTTCGAGGCTTCTACCATGAATAGCGCTGAAGACTCCATGCCATATCTGACTGAACACTCAATTTACGACAATTGGGCACATTCATTTGACCGGCAGCTTCCCCCAGAAAGCCCCACGGACTCAAATACAACAAGGTCCACGTCTGCAGAAAGCGAAGAACATCCCTCTAACAACCAGCTTTATATACCATCTTCGGCTTCCAGCACCTTCACGCAGACCCTAGCATCACTACCGACCTGTGAATGTCTAGAACAACACTCCAGGCTACTCTGTCAACTCGAGAAGCTCAAGCGGCCGCAACACACAGCGTTAACGCTCGACGTCATGCTCATCGCTGTTCAAGATTCTGTAGAAACATGGCACAATCTTATTCGGTGCCGAGTTTGTTCGTGCGATGACGATCAGACTGTTCTGCTCTTTTCAGTCATGACCATGCGATCCATGCTAGGCTGCTTTCAGCGCCTCGCCCCTGCCAGTGGCGAAAAAAATTTGCCATCAGACATTTCAAGTCTACACTTAGGACTCATGAGGCTAGGGAGCTACGAAGTCACCAACCTTGAGCAAGCCCTTGTTACCAGCGTCTTGATAGTTCATGGATTAGGCAAGATCAAGCACGCGGTGCTCTCTTTGAAGGACAAGTTTTTTCATTCACGTGGGCAGACTGCTGACGCCAATGTCACCAATGAGCATGGCCAATCTCTTTCTCACCCGCAGATTGACGTCGAAGATTTACGTCGGCTATTGCAGAATTTAGATGGGACGATACAAGTCGTAAGGAATGCAACGGCGAAAAAAGGTTACCTAGCATTAGGTGACTTCGGCAACAGTCCAGAGAGCTGAGAGCCAGAGACGAATCAAAAATTTACAAAAAAGTGAACAAAGATCAAGCTGCCTGCCTGGCCAGACTGTAAGGCTTACCTTTCAGTGCACAAGACCGCGTGCACGAGGTCATAAACTTTGTGCTGGCGATGGTAGAAATAGTTGGTTTTCAGGTCCAAAGTGCACCAACTACTGGGTTTGGATTCTTGCACCAACTAACTACCATAGATACAGAAACCAACTACCAAACTATCCGTTCAACCAGTAGTTAAGCGGTTTTGGTAGTCCAAATCCCAAATCTTTGCTCGGAGCGATCAAGCAATGCTCGATCGCAACTCCCTGTGCAAAGCTCCATCTGCGGAGATCCCTCTGCGAAACTCCCTCTGCGGAGCTCTCTCTGCGGGTGCGCATACTTTTATTCGTCAAGTTCCACATTGATTGCCTTCGACATGATTGTGCTCAACTCCTCTTGTGTAAATAAGAATGACTGGTCTTCGTTCACGAATCTTTCGAGTTTTCTAGGCTGGTGGTTTCAGGCCCCGCACTGGCCTGACATATAATCTTAATAAGATCGCGTGCATGAAGGGCGATACCCCCTAAGCTTTTTAGGCCTTAATGGCGCAGTGGTAAAAGTCTGACAGGTGGCTTGCTAGAGACCACACTGGGTGCTTTCTGGGCTTTTGTCCATAGATTGGTGTCTACTGTGAGCGCTGAAGATAGCTCTAAGTCACTATCAGACCCTATGCTGATGAGAGTGTTGAGCAAGAGAGCAATGGAAAATCTTTGCGGAGGATCTTTGGAAATTTTCAACATGACGATTCACTGCAAGGTAAGCGCACGGCAGGTGTATTGTATGCTAGAGCGCGGGCTTCCCAGTAATCGCGAGGCAAGCGCGTGGCACGACAACACAGAAGGCATGTTGGTCCAGGACTCTAGCCTACCCGACCTAGGTGGAACCGACAATATCACAAAACCACCAAAACTACAACATACCGGTTGAAACAGTTGGTTTTGATCCTAAACTGCACCAACTACCAACCGTCAACCGCTAGAAACTGGTAGTTGAACCAATAGTTAAGTAATCTAGTTAGTTGGTGCACCATCGCCAGCACTGACTGTCACAAAGATTATGAGTATACCGGCTGTTCACACCTAAATTTGCCGAATTTCAACTTAGTGTTGTTGCTTGAAGGGACTTTTGTGTCATACATCACGCCGAGCCAGGAATCAGAAAGAACGCCGAGCACCGGATACAGAGGAAATCATTACGTTCGCCAGAAAAAGAATACAACGCTAGGAAACGCTAATAGAATACCAAAGTAAGGTACCTTACTGTCATATGCTCCAAATATTCACCAGAGAACACATTACATGGTCTCGGCGACCGATTAACGCATAGGTAAAGAATGCAGTAATGCCATTACGGGTGACCAAGCTGTTTTTCATATTACATACCTAGGCATACCTGACCACCGAAGCATGATGTTCCTCATCTCCCAGGCCAGTCGAATCCGTTGTGCACCTTATCACATAACAGCATGCCATTGAACATCATCATTGTCGGCGCAGGCATAGCTGGCCTATGTGCCGCCGTCGCTCTCCGTCAAGCAGGCCACTCGGTGACAGTCTTTGAAAAGTCCCAATTCGCTGCCGAAATAGGCGCTGCGCTCGTGCTCTCATCGAATGGTACTCGTGTGCTCTCAAGACTTGGGTTCTCCTTTGAGAGAGCACGCGGTTGCGCTATCACTGCCTGGGATACACTCGACGGAACGACCCTGGCAAATATCGTTAGTTTGGATCTCGAAGGCGCGGAAGAGCGGTACGGGGCGCCGCTCATGTCGGTTCACCGTGTTGATTTGCACAATGAGTTGTTGCGCTTGGCTACTACTGATGATCGCGATGGACGGCCGAAAGTCAAGCTGCTACTAAATACGAGGGTTGTTGGAGGGGGCGCGAAAGAAGGCAGTGTGGTTTTGTCGGATGGTAGTGTGAAGAAGGCAGATCTCATCGTCGCCGCCGATGGGGTGCACTCGGTGCTGAAGGATGTGGTGCTTGGGTATGAAGCGCCTAACGCCTTACCGACGGGACTGAGTGCGTTCCGATTCTTGATACCAACCGAACGCTTCCTCGACGATCTGCAGCTTGGGGAATTCTTGCAGTCGAAGTGTAAAGGACCGACAATTTTCGCAGATACGCATGAGGTGGAGCGTGAGCGGCATATGGTCTGGTATGGCTGTCAAGGGTGGGTAATTGTTTCGTCGTTGGGCCATTTGGGGATACGGGTACTGATGATGATAAGAGGAGAAGTACAGAATTTTGTTGGAGTTTGTCCGTCTCACCCCGAAGATGAGCAGAACACAAGTACGTCAAGAGTATCCAAAACTTCATTGCAGACATGGAAAACTGAAATAATCCTTTCCAAGACGTAGAGCACAAAGATTCAATACTACGAGAGTTCGCCCACTTTCATCCTAACATTAGTCGTATTCTACAGTAAGTTCGGCCCATACATATCTCAAATCTGACCACGGACAACGAGTACAGAAAAGCTTCAGAGGTCACCCGCTGGCCTCTCTCCACTCATGCCCCTCTCGCAGGATGGTCTCGAGGCAAGATCCTCCTCATCGGCGACGCCGCACATCCTGTACGTCTCTCCCTCTACGACCGTTCGAAAATGCTGACATCCAAAAGATGCTACCCTTTGGCGGTCAGGGTTCCAATCAGGCCCTTGAGGACGCTGGCGCGCTCGGATATCTGCTCGACAAGGCAGAAAAAGGCAACAGCCTGATCAGGAGGATCGAGCTTTTCGAAACCGTCAGAAGGAAAAGGGCCTCGAGGGTGCAGGTTTTGTCGAAGGTTAGGGTTGGGAAAGAACAGGATGTTGTGGAGGAGTTGCTACAGTATGCTGACGATAGCTCGGGCTCGGGTAAGTCATTTCCGCTACGATGTGTAGAATGGAACTATATATTGAATCTTCTGGAGCAGTGCCAGGATCTTTTGCAGAACGGAATGCGCACGACTATGGGTGAGTTTTCCTTTCTACCTTTTCATCAATGTTTCTGATCCGTCCTAGATTTGATGTCTTCGCAAGATGTGCTCAGGTGGAGGAAGACGCGCTGCTGTCAGATCATGTTTCGTCAGAGGCATTCATTTATTCATGGTTCTCGTCTGTGGTCTCTGTTCTGCGGAGATATACACCTGCATAGGGCGACTACAGTACCCAATTCATTTCAGACTTTGTTCCCGTTTCTGAGCTCGATCCCTCCAACCTCACTTATAGAACATAATGTATGCTTGCAAAACAACAGTCCGATCTAAGATTATTTCTGATACGAAGGTCGAATCAAGGCGTTTGGAGACTGGCTTGATTCTGAGCACGGGCTTAGATACCTGGTTCGCGCAACGCCCCTACGGCTTTCCTTGTGTCGTACTAATCGGCACCACGGCTACACAGAACGTAGGTATGTAGGGATGGCAGATGTCCCCCGTAAAGCAAAGCTGTATTCAATCAGCTGAGGCAATATTTTGCGCATTGGTATTGAAAATAGTATTCGATGACCTGTTTCATTCAATGGGTATATTTTAGCTGTAGCTAACTTTTCATATTTTCCATGTATTGAATATGCTCGGTGAAGTCCGAAATATTCTGGAAGTACGCCGGTAGGATCGAGAAATACCTAGGTACTTGACCGAGTGTATCATTCGAGAAGATTCTCGAGACTTGCTTACCGGTAGGAATTAATACAGGATGCAGGAATACTGAGGATACCAGAGACAGATATACACCGACACTAAAACCTTCTCTCCTGTCGGACAATATCCTGCCCTTCTGCAAAGCAATGCCTTCGTACGATAGGCAGCTGCGAGAAACTCGAATCATCTCTTCATTCTTTTCATCTCTTTAGATACTGAAGAAGCGTCACTAGAAAGCGCAAACATTGTCATTCGCAATGCTCAAGATAACCAACTTTCGAATCGACCCTGTCGAGACCCCTGGTCTTGTCCACGTACCAAATCTGACCGAAGAGAGCGCTCGGGAAACTGGCACCTTGCTGGAAGAGAATAACTCACGTTATCACATTTTTTCCACCACAGAGGACGACAAAGGCGTAAGTAATAGCGGTCAAGCCTGGCGGCAAAGGCAAAAAGCTCCCTATTATTGATGAGGATCTAGGTGTATCTGCACAACCACATTGTTCACCACACCCTGACCCTTTGGGCCTTGGGTGCCAAACCGGAGACCCTCCGTCTCCACCAAGAACGAAGTGGCCAGTATCAGCGAGAGTCTATGGTCATTCAGAACAACCTTGTCGAAGACCTAGCCATCCCCAGCGTTTTCAAGAGATGTTTGGGTAGAGAGGAGAATTACAGGAACTACGAGCGATTCTTCCTCAAGCAGATTAATGAGCTGGGCTATGATGTTGTTCTTCAAAAGTATCTGATTGGTGGCGATGATGTTGCTAATGACATGCTTTGCCGTATCTATCATGGTCAGCTCTAGCACGATGATACATAGAAGATTTTTGCTGACTGCGCGCAGGCTACGTCCACGGCTTCATCCACATCGGCCTCGGTCTCGAATTCAAACAACCTCTTGTTCTCGCAGAAGGTCTTGCCCAATCGGCTGTCCACCACGACATGTGGTACCACGACTATCTCCTACTCGCCGAGTCGAAGGCCATCAAGGCCGAGGAGCAAGCGCTGCCTTTGAGCGCTTTAATCGATATGGAGAGGCGGAACAGCAAGATCCGTACTTCTTCGAGTATCCATTTCCACCGTCAGACAAGAGCACCTTCGGGGAGATGGGCTATGGATGAGGAGATTGCAAGAGATGGTGTTTTGAAAAACGCAAAGGCAGAATTGGTTACCCTTGCGGCGCGATACCGCGTCTCCCCTCCAGAGTTGAAGGTGGCTACAGCGGAACTTATCAACACAGCCGGTAAAGCGTTTCCTACCCGTTTGGTCTTTTGCGACGCTGACTGTATCGAGTCTATCTCACCGCGGGAGCACAACGCCCACCACATGAATGCAGATTCGATTTCTTCCTCTTACACACCGTAACCTCCAGCATCAACGCCACAATCTTCGGTGCCGAGCCATCCTTCACCTCCGCTCAGAAATGCCGGCTCCTCGAGTACACGGGCCGAGTCTTTTTAATGACGTATGCCGGCATGGGTGCCCCGGAGCCAAACTTTGACTGGCTGCTCTCCCATCCCTCCAAGCTGCCTAATCAGACCTGGGCCACGGTCTTTGAGCGTGTTTGCTACCACGAGGATGACGGGCACATGTGCAAGATGATTCGTGTTATGAGGCATGCGGAGAACGTATCTAAACCTTATGATCATTTGCCGGAGTTCAAGGTCAAGCAGGACATGTTTTTGCCCGCGGCGATCGCGGCGATTGATTCCGGAAGTAGGCAGCCTATGGAGTGGACAAAGCACTTTGATTTTATACGAGGGGCAGGGTATCCGGAGGCTTGGGAGAACGTTCCTCTGCGATCTGACAGAGTTCCTGAGAAGGTGGTTGATGCTTCTGCTACGGAACAGGGTGTTAAGGGCGTAGTCTCATCGCAGACTTCGGTCAATGGGGAATTCGCGGACGATTTTGAGCAGGCTACGCAGGCTACTGACATTCCAGAAAGGGCGTTGCAGCCGACGCATGCTTCTCCTCCGATTCTTGCTTAAGATTGATGTATCAGTGGTGGGCATCAGGAAGCACAAAAATCTTTGTGCAAGTTGAACGAAGCGTAGGCGGCGGGATTTTAAGAGATTGGTATTAGAGTTGTAATTTGTTGACTTAAAATTACAATACCGGCGGAATTCTGTTGGAGACCGGAGAATAAAACGTACCAATATTGAAAATGACTTGGAAACGAGCGCTGCGTCTACCTTATGTCTAAGCTAATGTTCATCCTGAAGACTTCATCAGTGGAAATTATCCAAAGTAGTTGCACCAAAATTTATCTCTGAAAAGGAAAGAAAAAAGGGCCTACTCTTGACAACCAACCAAATGCCGACGGTAGCCGCACTAGGATTGCTTATCAAGCCGAATTGTGGGCAGAGACTCATTCAGTAGGACGCCATAATGAGAGCATTTGAGAGCCAGTGCTCGGCGCCGGTTCGTGGCATTCCAAGTGGAGGACTCTTTTTCTCCCTTCCTTTCGGCCTTCCATTCTACAACAACCCTTGAGGAGCCGACTACTCGTACGCATCTAAAACGGCAGCAGCTCCCAAGACGCACAAGAGTCTTCGACCATGGGGAGTCTACCATCCCCAGACCTCCCCAAACCGTGGGTCTCGACCCCGTTGATCGAGTCTGCCGCTCTCTCCAAAGCTGCAGGATGGTACACACCTTGCAACCCCAACAGGCTTCCTCCGGAATGCTGACCTAACCCCCCCAGCCGTATCTTCCTAAAGCTCGAAAACCTCCAGCCCGCCGGCTCCTTCAAGTCCCGCGGCATCGGTAACCTAATCCGCCGCACCCTCATCGAGCACCCAGCCCCCCAACTCACACATTTCTACTCCTCCAGCGGCGGCAACGCCGGTCTCGCCTGCGTAACGGCCGCCCGCACTCTCGGCCGCCCCGCTACGGTCGTTGTACCTATGACGACGAAGCCGCTGATGATAGCCAAGATAAAGAATGCTGGGGCAACAGAAGTGATTCAGATCGGGGCAAGCTGGGCGGAGGCGGACGCATATTTGAGGAAAGAGTTGTTGGGAAATGATAAAAATGCGGTGTATGTGCCGCCATTTGACCATGAGCATGTGTGGGATGGGGCTGCTACGATTGTGGAGGAGTTGGAGGAGAAGCCGGATGTGTTGGTCTGCTCTGTTGGTGGCGGAGGGTTACTCTCTGGCTTAATTCGGGGACTGGATAGGAAGAGCTGGGGAGATGTGAAGGTCTTGGCTTTGGAGCCGAAAGGTGCCGAGAGTTTGCATAAGAGCTTGGGAAAAGGAGAGTTGGTCAGGTTGGGAAAGATTACGAGCATTTGTACCACTCTCGGAGCGACGATGGTTGGAGAGAAGACGTTTGAGTGCGGTCAGAGGAAGAATGTGAGGAGCGTGGTGCTTGAGGATCGAGAAGCGGTGATGGGCTGTTGGCGACTGGCAGACGATGAGAGGTTGCTTGTTGAACCGGCCTGCGGGATCAACGTGGCGTTGTGCTACGATGGCCGACTGAAGAAGTTGTTGCCAGAGCTCACGGCTGAGAGCAAGGTCGTGATTGTCGTGTGTGGTGGTACTGGTGTTACGCTCGAGTTGTTGATGGAGTGGAGGGAGAAGTTTGGGCTCATGGAGAGTGAGACGACGAAGGATAGGGAGGTCCCGAGTACTGTGGCAACAAACGGCCATGTCGAGTGAGTGATGGGGACAGGCTCCGAGACCGTTGGCGAAAAAGGGAGCTACACACCATACGAACCATTTCAATGGAATAGAGGGATCCGGTAGGGACCATAGATTTATGCGCAAATCAGGGAACGGATTTGCTAATTTCTGAACATCTCATTTGGCACTAATACAATGTAGGAAGGAATTGAGTGCGGGCTACTTGTCAGGCTATATATCGCGTCATGCGAGAGTCTCTCACTGCCTGCATTGTGTATACCTTCTACTCTGAACGACTGCAGCACCACATTGGGGACCTTATAGGTCTATTGCCCTGAGTCATGCCTCTCAGTCGTGAGGTCTCTATTGTCTTTGCTTTTGATACAAGAACCATCTCCGTCAGCTGCAGCGAGTGTACAATGCCCCAACAGTCTTGGTCTGGCACAGCGAGGGGCTTCGAAGGTCTGGGTCGACAGGCACGACAGAGGCTTCGCTTTACCATTCCGCCCAGGCATGACGCAAAATGCCTGCGTAATGCTGTCGCCTGGTCCAAGAGCCGGGGAGGTGTAAGCCGGCTGGGGACTGAGGATCCCGCGTACCGCTTACTGCAGAAACCCCGAGTCCATTTCGACCGATACGGCACCTGCCTCCAGGGAGCATTCAAACCCAAGGGCGACAGAAACAACAGTACATTCTCCTCTTTGTCCTCCTCCAAAGTCATTCATGCACTACCTGCCATCAACCCATCCGAGGTGGAAGCTCAAATTGTCGCAGTAACAATCAGCATATGTCGAGGTATGCCAGAAAGCCAGATCATTCGGCAAGCTACGAGTATACCGCATCCATACGGGGCTTTCCTCGAACCGATGACGACTGATTGTCCCCTATCCTGCGAAGATGATTCCCTGAAAGGGGTCCGAGAGCTATTGAATTACCATCCTGGACACAGGTCAAATGCTGATGGTGGATTGCGGAATCAACGCATAATCCTACCTTGGCCGGTAAGTAATGATTAATGAACCGTCTGGTTCCTCGGGATCTGGTCGTCGATGGAATGAACATCATTCAGGTGATTCGCGAACTGGTCTGCGCAGCAACAAAACACATCGCAAATCAACCCGCTAACGCCTGGGACAAATCAAACCAAACCCTCATGTTCTCGCATAGCTTTTTCATCTACCGAGAATGGCGACTTTCGAATCGTGCGGGAGAAAAATCGACAGCATTATCGGACTCGGTGAGTACCGTTCCGAACGACCCACTCTCGCGTAGACTCCATCAATCACCATCTTCTCACTGTCAGAATCCACGTTTCCATATGATACCACCAGTGAACCACGTACAGTCCCTCCCGGGAAAATGTCACACCACGATTACACCGGGCCGCGCCATATCCATTCGAACCAATTGAACACTCAACTCCCTTCCATGGCACACCTCTGCTTACAGAAGTCTCCGTCATCTGATGCCAGTCAGATGGCAGTCGATGCTTCTCCTGATGCCGAAGCCTTGGGGGAGAAGAGAAACCTAGACAAGAGGGCGAGAAGGGAGAAGTGATAAAGCAAGACGCCAGAGTTGGCGAGTCCGGACTGACGATCCACCGCGGCACGTTTGCGAGTAACGGTGCAGTGGTTTCTTGAGACATGTTGTCAAATACAACGCCGGCACTGGACTAGTGATCAATGGACTTTCTCTCTGTCCCCCATAGTCGAGTCTCGTGCTTCATAAAGCGACACAATAAAGCGTAGAGGGCAAGAAGCATTCACTGGCAAGCTACCTGATCAAGTACCAAGTAGACACACCCCTCCAATCCGCCTTCCCATTCCCAGGCGCTCTATCCCCCATACCCCGCTCCCAACTCGTCCGATCCGCCTACACAGCAACGGGAAACAAATCGACCTTCGCACAACTGCTCGGAATCCCCGTCGGGACGGTGAAAAACACCCAGAAGAGCTGCGGGACGCCATGCCACCAATCACAAGCTGCCGTCCGCAATCAGCAAAACCCATCCACCCCAACACACCGATGCGGACGGGACGCGGCGGGAGCACGTACCCAACCACCCGGCAAACACCCCCACTCCCCGCCCTTCCCACTGCAACCCCGACGTGTTGGCAAAGAACCCGTCCGTCGATCCGTACCCCGCGTCGAAAACGAGTTCATTGATGCGGACGAAGTTCCACGCTGTGGAGAAAGCCGTGCGTCAGTCTGCCGTCACCGACTCACCGATCGTGTTTTGGGAAGATGGGGGGAACGGGAAGGAAATCGACGCACCGACGTCCAGGTTCTCCGAGGGTTCCATGATCATGCCCCAGGGGACGGAGCTGTGCAGGTCGAACTGCTGGTGCGTGGCGTTGAGGAAGCCGACCGTGTTTGCGAGCGTGGAGAACGGGAGGAGGGTGGCGTCGCTTATGCCAGCTCCTGCGGTTGGGTTAGAGGAGAGGATGCGAGGGGGGTTTGATTGGGTGGGATCGTTAGAGGAGGAGCGGGGGTTGCAGACCCGTGTGCCAGCTGCTGACGTAGAGGTTATGTTTGTCGACGGCGCCATCGTCGATCACGCTGGTTTTGAGGTAGTAGCGGGATGGTAGGGTAGAGGTTGTGTTGGCGGTTGAGTTGGTGGAATTTGAAAAGGCGATGGCGAGAGTGAGAGGGAGATGAATGAGGGAGAAAAGGGTGGGGAGTGTGAAGTGCATTGTGAGCGTCTTCAATTTCGCGTGTGCTTGTTTTTTGACAAGGGAGGGACGTACTACTTAGAAAGAAAGTCGAAGCATTGCCTCTTCAAGATACTTTTCCTGGTTCCCTTAGCACTCGGTGCGGTGGAGAATCGCTAGACCCGCTGTCTGCAGCAAGACGGTGTTGATTCGCAGGACCCTCCGGCGTCTTGGCACGTGCTCGATCCCGTCGTCCAATCGACGACTCTCGCATGCGGGGGGACGGATGAAACACTCGCTTGGCATCTGGCTGACCGTGAAAAGTGAAAGTACTGTGACGGAATGACGCCCGGAAGGATCATCTGACGCAGTAAAAGCTCGTATTGCTACGAAAGCATTTGAAAGGTGGGAGCTGGGAATTGCTTCCACATCCCAATATACCTCGTTTCATTGGAGAGCTGCATCGTTGATCATATGCATGTTGCCGTCAGAGCCCGTATACGAGGCTGTACGTGACGGGAAGATCACTCCTTGCATGCGGACCGCAGTACCTCTGCATGGCTAAATTTGGCCTTCGAATTAGAACCCTCAGTCTTGACCACACAATGGTAGCCGGTTGATGGGCTGGACGACCCCAACTAATGCCGACGGCGAGATGCCCCAATACAGATAGAATGAACATTGCGCCTCACCCCGATCCTCGCTTCAGCCTCCGAATCCCATGTCCTTGAGCGGTATGGAAACCAAATCACGTCATCGACTCGACCACCCGACAGAAAGCTTTACCGGAGTTGAACGGCTGTAGGGTGGCTTCTATTCGAATTATGCTGAGTTTGATACAGCTGAGACACGCATTGCATCTCATCCTTTCAGAGAAGCTATGCGGATGCCGAAGAATCGATGTGGAGGGATATTCGGAGGAGTTGCATGGCATAGACTTGCTGATAAAGGGAAATCGCTGTTGAAGGCCAAGAAAAGGCCAGATGAACTGGGAACGAATGATCAAATTTGATGATTGAAGGAGTAAAAAGGGCTGCGCAATGCATGTAAGCTTTCGACTGGATCATCGAGTCGAGTTCAAGGAGAATAGAAGACCGAATGCAACACAGCTGGGCTCAAGTCCTGGGTATCTAGCTGTTAATCACGATCGTGAAGCTCCTAGATTGATCGCAGACCGTTGCCAAGTCTTACGCATCGACCTGCTCCAAACCCAGCAAGCTCCTCCTGTAATCCCAGTAATTCTTCCGTATAGGATCATACCTCCTAGCCAACATCTCCAGAGCCTTTCCACTTCTTTCTTTTTGCTCCTCCTCAGCGTAGACATCCGCCAAGAAGTCCAGCGCATGACTACTTCGCACCTCATCCTCCTTCTCCAAATCCGCATATTGTTCCGCAAAGTCTTTCAATTCCACAAGCCCCAAACCCTTCTTCCTCAGCACGCCCCTGAGATAATTCCACGGGGACGGGTTCTGCGGCGCTATGGAAATTGCAGCCTTTGTGTATTCAACCTCCCGCTCTATTATCTCCAACGGTACTTCTGAGTCTGCGTCTCCATTCATGATACTGTGCTTCTTGGGATCTGTATGTCGTGCGAATACGACAAACCAGCGGTGGTTCCAGGCGCTGTTATTGCGGACATCGGACTGCAGGAGTGATTCAATGTAGGGTACTTCAGAATCCCAGAGGGAGAAATGCCGGACAAGCCATTGGCGGTAGGACCAGACGTGGTAGTTTTTGGCATCTTTGGCAAACATGCGGGCGAGGAATGCAGTTTCTGTAGGGGGTATGGTGGCGATGTTGGACATGACTACTTGGCGGTGGTGCCTGTGCAGGTGTAAGCTTCAGCTTTCGATCATTTGCGAATTATAGTAGGGATACCATATCTGGAAGTTCTTGATATGTTTGAGAGATATTGTATTGAGCCAATCCAGCTCTTGGAGAAGGTCTTTTTGTAAGGTAAATAGCATGTCTGATCTATAAAGCCTGCCATCTATCTGTAAGTGACCGATCTTTCTGACTTCCATTGCCGATATACCAGACTGTGTAGTGCGCAGGGTTCATCCGGATGATGTCCTCTGTAAGTCCTAGAGCTCTGTCCGACTTCTCGTCCTTGGCCATTGCAGCTCGCAGATATGACATGGCTTCACTGTATTCTTCGGTATAAGCAATGGCCGCCAAGGGATTGGGACCGCCATCATCTTGGGGGATGGGAAGGATATCCTCCCATTCATTCGAGTCCGAGTATCTGCCCATCTCCCAAGTTATTGCGTCGAAGAGATAAGTCACACAATCGAAGGGAATGATCACGATGTAGCCGGTTAAACATCGGCTTGGAAGGATGACAAACCACCGCTAGCTGACCTTTCCCGTTCCAATGAGGTTGCGCTAGTGCAAACACTCTCTTCTCGTTTCTCGTCAGGAAGATGATGTAGAGGGACTAGAGTCTTACGATTCAACGGAATTACCGCTAGATGCAGACACTTCGAAGCAGGCTAGGTGTCACGGAGTGATCTGGAGGAAATATGTTTACCCGAGGGCTCCGCTGGCTAGGGCCAAAAGACAAACTTATAAGCTGCAAGCCTGGATCCTTTTCTACTATCTATGGCACATAGGGCCCGGAGCTAGAGCCATGTGACTAGGACAACACTGATTCCGGAAGGATGAGCTACTCAGCATGCCAATCCATGGGATCTCCGCATCGCCATCGTCCGCAATGGAAAGGATAGGGATGAAAGCCTTACCACATCAACTGTTCTTACAAAGCAGCAGTCCAGGTCGATGGTCGAGGACTCCTGGAGCCCACACAGAATTGCTTCTTATCTTATGACGGCGAATTCATAACCGTGACTTGAATGAATAATAAGGAAACATCCGCTCTGGCTTTCCCAACAAAAAGGTATCAATGACAGCGAAGGCCTGTACATACGGAAACTGTGGCGCCATTTCCCGCCGCACTCTCGCCGAAGCTGCTGATTGCGAATCAGGTATGGTGGAGACTCCAATAATGCGTCGTCATTTAGACTCTTTCGTCTTTTACATTAAGAGCGAATTCTTGCCCGGAGGTGATGACCATGCTTTTCTGGGATTCTGATCAGAGAAAGAGTTGGAAAATGGAGATTTTTGCGGCACATTCAAGATACATATTAGCGACTACCTGATCGACAGACGCAAGAATGACAAGCGTAGGCATCCTTGCCTCAATAGAGTCCATCACATCGCTAAGCTCTCAAGCTATTCATTGAACCTTGCAGAGGACTTGCAACCCAAAGACGCAGGACCCCGTACTCTCCAGCTAGCAATACACTGAAAAACATCCAACCTATCCAATCACTAGATCCAAATAGCAAGCGATACTAAAAACCCATCAAACGAGAGCCCCAGACAAGATTTGAGGGAAAGGGAAATGAGATTGTGCTAAATGATCGAGACATGTGGCTATGAGTGTGTTATGTTCCTCTGTGTATTTGTGATTCTAAGTAACAGTCCATTGCTGTAGTGGTCATGTCATTTGACACAGAGACCCTATTTGTTCATAATGAAGGATGAACGATCTCCTTCGCTCCTTCCAAGGCAGATAGCCTTCCAGAAACAGGCTTTATTTACAGTTCCATGCTTTGCATAACTCACGTACGTGGGGAACGGTTCAGTACCGTGATGGTGAAAACGGATGGTGTATCGACATACAATCTGCATGGCTGTGGCAATTTCATTGCCGAAGAAGTAAACGCCTCCTAGTAGAGTCGTCTTTTCAGGGACCAATAAGTAATGTGAAAGGTATGCTGCAGAGCCGTACGCTCTCTACATGTCTTTGGTGCTGGATGACAACTCATCGCAGCTTCCAGAGACGTAGTCAGCCCTCAGAATATCCGAAGCTACTAGCGCCCACACGCGTGCAGACGCGACCCAGAGAAATCGCGCTCAAAGTTTCCCCCTTTCCCACCCCTCCTTTTCAATCCTGTGACAGAAACGGTCATCATGGCCCTTCCCATCGAGCTCATTCTTGAGGTGTGCAAATGCCTTGCAAAGCGTGATCTCAAGACCTGCCGACTTCTATCAAAGTCATGGTCCCACCCCGCCTCGGAATGTCTCTTCCGCAAAGTCTACATCTCACCGCGAAAGGAAGATATCGAGGTCTTCAATCTCATCACACAGCATACGCAACTCAGCCATTGCGTCAGACGTCTTGAGTATGATGGCACAACCTTCTCGCCATGCTACACGGAAGATGGCTTTAGGCGCTGTCTACTCGAACAACTAAATTGCTGCTCTGAATTTATCCAATCGTGTGTCAATAACACAGACCAACAATACATTCAAGCTCCCAAATCATGTTCGGAAGGTCAGCGCGAATGGAAGGATCGTGATGAATACCAGCAAAGAATTGTAAAGAATGGAGATTTCCTTCAGACCCTTACACGCGGGCTACGCAAGCTTGACCTCTTAAACTCCGTTGAGGTCTGCAATGAATGGAATATATGGGAATTCACTGATAATTGCGTGAAACCGGAGCCTGTTGATAACATGACTAAACATTCGTCTAACCCTTACTTCTATGCTTCGCCTTTTGGTCGCGCTTGGGGCCTCTTTCGTCTACAACCGCGCAGCTGGATGTCTGGGACTAGTGGGACTAGTGGGACTTCCCAGGAGGAGATCTTCGCGACGGGCCGTGAAGAGTTTCAGATCATCACTACTGCGTTATCACACTCGCAGAGACACATCCTCTCCTTTCATATCTCACCGCCTCCCGTTTCAACGTTCGATTTAAACGTCACCGAAAGTCTGGGAAGCCACAGTATCAATGCATATTCGAGTCTCGAGGATCTGACCCTCAGAATCAACAATTATTTCGGGGAGGTGGAGATGCTCGTCAAATATGGGTCCCTGCCGAGTTTGCAAGCTCTGCTGGGATCAATGGGCGGACTGAGACGTTTGGAGATGGCCCTGCCATGCGATGTATCGCACGGCGACGCATGGTTCAATTACCGCCAAATCTTCCCACCGATAGTACCCAATGGATGAGACTGACAAAGCTCGACATAACAGCGTTAGCTATTAGCGTCGACGATCTGGTGCATCTCCTGACTGCTAAGATGCCAAACTTGCGCGAGCTTGTAATTTCGGACATCGAACTTTTGGGAGGACCGTGGGAGGGAATGATTGAGTTTCTCAAAACATCGATGCATTTGCTGTCTTTTCCACTATATGAGTGCTCAAAGTTGAAACACCTAGGAGGGAGGGTTTTTCTGGGCGACGGTGAAGAAGATGACGAAAACTTGGTTTTCCACGCAAAGATTGAAGAGTACGTCGTGAACGGCGGCCGCCACCCATGTCTCCGTCCGGATGAGGATGTCTCTGCCTCACGGAGGTATCTTTTAGATCTCCATCTTTAGCTTCGATCTACCCTCACACCGCAAACACTACCACGACTTCATCCTTACAGGCCTGTCAGTGCGGAACGAGCAGTCAGGCATCGATCCGGGAAGAACGCACACAGACGCGGTACCTGGAGGATGATGGCAAAAGGTGTGCGGCCGGGCGTGTTCATAACAGTAGCTTTCGTTCTCGGAGAGAGCAGACAAGGACGGCAGCTTCTACGAGACAAACGATTAGCCTAGTGATTCCATGTCACGTAGAGTACAGATGAAACCCTCTGCTTTATGTGGTCCCGATGATCGTTCTCTTACTCTCACGTATAAATGAGAGGTTGCCTAAAGTCCTACACATTCTCAAGTAGAATCCTGCGAAGCTAGCTCGTGCAGCAATCTACCTGAAAGTCTACACCGCTTGATGACAACCACCAAGGGTAGCATCACTCATACATGGTCGGCCAACAGCTTCACGTTGCCTTCTTGTTGTATATACTCAATTCATTACGGAACCAACGTGAGCGAAAATAGCCGGGTGCTGCAATGCGCTCGGGAGACCAGGTACGAAGCCTTCAGAAATATGAAAAGGGTAACACATCAAGAGCGAGAGGCGCCCATGCGTAAAGAACGGCCGATCCAGCGCCATCAGCTTTGGAACACGCAGTCTCACCAGTCCCAACGCAACCCGCGACCATCAGCTGTCCAGCGTGAGGAGATTTTTTACTCCTTAGCGATCTGACTTCTGCGCCAAGAGATCAATCGCTGCGTGGCCTGTCATGCTGTCATGCTTACGGGCTTCTTCGCTGAAGCAGCACCGGCCAGAATCGGCTCGTTGACAATGGCGGTGAAGTACATTAGAGTGAGAGTAAGAGTAATAGCTCCGGTTGCTTTGCGTGCGAGTGCAAAAGTCTCCGCGGCGCTGAATTGTGGAAGGGGTTTCTCGGTAATTTGCGGACGCTTGTAACGATACAGTAGGTACCTACCTCCAATTTTCCTACCTTACCTGTCACCTTGTGGGCTGATCTGACCCCTGGGTGCGCTCTCCGGGTAGTTCCCGGCCAGGGTGTGGATTACTAGCCGATATGATCGGTGCCTGGAGATTTACATTCCAACGTTTTCGGAGCTCTGTGCACAGAACATGGCGATTTCCTGAGCTCACAACAGATTACAATAATGCATCTGCGAGTACAAGGAATGGGACTTGGGATTTCCCGGGCTCAGAAGAGATTAGTAAGCTGAGCATCACGGTGCCCGCCTACCATCCAAACACGTCGCCGGGTTCTCCCGATCTCGGCTGCTTCCGCCGTATTCTGGCGAGGTCCATTATGTAAGCCATACTCAGGCGTGTCAGGTCGTAAGCGAATATTGAAAACATTGAGCTTACGTAGTCACGATACTTACACAGTGAAAACATTTACAAAACTCCTATGGTGAACTTGTAGCGCTTATGCCTCTCTACAAGTTTTACTGCAAGGTCATTCTCTTCAATGCAATGAAGTGAAAGATATAGAGCAAAGCGTGTTTGGGTGATACTCGTATTTGGCTGTCCCAGGACCTAAAACCGGCCTGAGTATTATTTCACTAGGTATTGTGTATTATGGTATTTCAATATTACGCTGACTATTTTTAGGCGGTGCCGTAGCGCGTGACGCTCCTTCGCTGCAGCTGAAACGAAGATTCGCCGGGGCATCATTGCTGTGGTAAATCATATATAAGAGGTAAACGTGTTTCCCATGTCGTCCTATCTTACTCATCATCTTTACAAAAAGACTCTACTCTACCAAATCTCCCGTTCATCATAGTACCTACGCCTAAACCCCCAATTCATACTTCAATTACAAATGTACGCAACAGCAAAACCAACAGCCACTATCATTGTGAACAAGGCGCTCGGGGCGAAATTGTCCCAAGCTGTGCATACTGCGCATGGCTCACAATTTACATCCGTGAAACCATGTGCGAGCTTCTACTTGAACCAGCGACATGAGCTCTCATCGAGAAGGCTCTTCGCTACAACACCGCGAGCACAATTGAGGGAGAAGGAATACTTCCCTGCTCCTCAAAATACCGGGAACGTCAAGATCACTCCCCCGGCATGGCACCATCCAGTGTATGTCCTCAGACCGTTGCGGATGGTCTCTACGCCCAGAGACCCTATGACTCGCTCGAAGACTGATCCATTATCAGATACACCGAGCAACAGATGAACGATATCAGGGTAGCCCACCGAGAAGCAAAGAATTGGGCCGACCGGGCGGCCTTGTCCATGATGAGGCTGTTCAGATTTGGCATGGACACCGCCACCGGCTATAGTCATCCCACGGAAGAGGCTAAAAAGAGCGGCAGTGCGCTTGGCCTTGCCCGGTTTAGGAGTTGGTTTGGTCCATCGCCAATGACTGAGCGGAAGTGGCTCGTAAGACTCCTCTTTCTGGAGAGCGTCGCGGGAGTGCCTGGTATGGTGGCGGCTTCAATACGACATCTCCATTCCTTACGACGGATGAAGAGAGATAATGGATGGTAAGGATGAGAACTCGTTCAAGGGACTCAGCTAAAGAGCGACGCAGGATCGAAACCCTCCTTGAAGAGGCCTACAACGAACGCATGCACCTTTTAACATTCATCAAAATAGCCGAACCAGGTCGCTTCATGCAACTCATGATCCTTGGCGCACAAGGCGTCTTTTACAATGGCATGTTCCTAGCTTACTTGGCGTCGCCTCGGATCTGTCATCGCTTTGTTGGCTACCTCGAGGAGGAAGCCGTACTCACATACTCGCGCGTAATCGCGGATCTCGACGCCGGGAAATTGCCAAGATGGGAGAAGCTCGAGGCGCCGGAAATCGCCGTGAAGTACTGGAAGATGCCCGAAGGCCGTCGGAAGATGCGAGATCTGTTGATGTACGTCCGCGCCGACGAGGCAAAGCATCGAGAAGTCAACCACACCCTTGGCAACCTCCACCAGGAGGTGGACCCGAACCCGTTCGTGAGCGAGTATGAAGATCCGAGTCGACCGCATCCTTCGAAAGGCATTGAGAATATCAAGTCTACTGGTTGGGACAGAGATGAAGTGATATGATGTATTTTACTATTGTCTTGTACGGCGACTTAGCGATTGGCGTTTGAATCATTGGCGTTTAGATCACATCTCTCGTGGATGAAAAGGGGACAGCGGTTGGACATTCACGTCAGTCAGTCAGCCTTGCAATATATGATGATGGCAAAGGGTGTATATTATCAAAGGTCCTATTGTCTGTTTAAAATGTTTTTCCGACAGAGCACCCAATATGAGGTCGCTGCAGGCCAATATCAAATCATTGCGGAGGGGCTTCGGGCCTTGGTTTTGGAAATTGATAAGCGCGCTTCTCTCACTGCTGACCCCCATAATATTCATGTACGAAATCTTACCCTCTCTCCATTAGGTCTTAGTAATACCGCAATCGCCTTGCCACCAGTGGAGCTTTCGGGTATAAGACCGAGGCGCCTCTCCCGTGCATCATCTTCATATCATTCATTAGTAAGCGCGTGAAGGACTCTTTCACATCCCAGCATCATCAGGATGATACCCTCAATTTGCTTCAAGGCATACGCCTTCTATACCTTGATATTTGCCGGAAATGTTTTGCCAGTATCTGGCAGTATTCAAAGGCCATTGATCACAGCGGGCTGTGGAACGCCTCATACAGTCGACGGAAGATCTAGGGATTTTTCATTTTTAACCAACGGAGGCAATCGTACGTACAGAATACATCTACCCAACAGCTATGATCCGAATACTCCAGCTCCTCTTGTCATCTCCTTCCATGGCCATGGGAAAGACATGGTGCAGCAAGAGACCCTATCTCAATTCTCCAACGACGCGATCAATCCGAATATGATTGCAGTGTATCCACAAGGTCTCAAAGGCGCTGTGAGTAGAGCCTCCATCTATCCTTCCAAAAGTCCCCTATATCACCATTTACTCTAAGAAGTAACCGTCGAGCGTCACTGATCCGCTTCCCAGAGCGGCAAGCGATCCTGGGAAGGCGAATTCGACCCGGCGCCGGGCGTTCAAGACAAGCTTTTCACCAGCGATCTCATAACCCACCTCGAAGGCGATTACTGCATCGACACCGCAAGAATATACGCCAACGGCATGTCCGACGGCGGCGGCTTCACCAACACTCTGGCATGCTCTCCGGACCACGGTGCCCCCTTTGCCGCGTTCGCTCCGGTGTCCGGCGCGTTCTACACCGACACCAATTTCAGCGACTGCCACCCTTCCCGATCGCCGCTTCCCATGCTCGAGTTCCACGGCTTTGCCGACAAGACCATCGAATACGGTGGTGGCTCCGGGAACGGCGGCCCTTTGCCCTCGATCCCGAACTGGCTTTCGTGGTGGGCTCAGCGCGACGGCTGCGCGGACCCGGCGGCGAATGTGAATTCGACGGCCCACAAGGGTTACCGTCATGTGACGTATTCTTGCAACGGCGTCGCGGATATAGTGCGTCATTACAACATCACGCACCTCGGTCATCGATGGCCAAACACCAGCATCACCGTTTCGCCAATCAATGCGTCTCCCATCATCATGGATTTTTTCGAGGCTTACCACAAACCCTAAATCAAGTACCCATGCTGCGGAGATGTTAGATGGTCTCTAAGTGACGGCGGTCTCGGAGTAAATGGATTTCATGAGATAAAATTACTTAAGATTCCTAGATTTCTCGTCTCAGGCCTTCTCATCTTACAACGGAAGTGATGTCTTCCTACGACCATTTATTACCCGGTATTGGCATCTTCGCGTCACAATTTTGGTCTGATGAATGAGATGCTAGTCCTTCTATAGTTCTCAGCACATAGTTGTGTATAACAGTCCATCCCACCACACGCACTCAGTCTACGGTACCCCAATCTGCCGACAAATTTGGTGACAACCCTTCCTCCCCTCACTTTATCCAACACCCACACAGTCTCCGCCATCTTCCCTCCTTTGAACGCCCGTTCATTCTACAGCTCTGCCATTCCCAGCCATCGCGAAGATTTCAACGAGCTCGCAGGCTGTTTCTGCAACGGCAAGACAAGTGTAGAGGCCGGTAAGGTTTCTCAAACGGGCTCAGTCAGCCCAATCAATTGCGGTGCAAGTAGCGCGCTGCACGCAAGCCGTCCTGTCTGAGGATCCTGCAGCTGCGTATTACGATTGCACCAAGCATGGGCACGGATACCTTATAGCACCGTCAGAGGCAAGTCTTCCAGTCTATCGCAAGATGAGATTTGGAAGGAGACAACCGCCGCACTTGAACCAGACAAAAACACTAGAGTCCAGCAAAGGAAAACAGAACAAAGAAGTCGGGACCACGGGGAGTCAAGAGCTAACCACTTAGGACGTTTAACAAAGGAGCGCAAGGAGCAACTCCAGCGCGATCACCATGTGTCATTACTGTCCATTCAGGCTATGCCATTTCTCCTACCACAAAAAAATCACTCTGTTCTCATTCTCCCAAATTCGATCCTGGTAGACCTGGAAGGCTGTATTTGAAGGATGTCTCGGGTGAGAGTTCATTGATTTTGGCTCTTCGGGAGTACGCCAAGGGACTACGTGTCCCTATCTTCCTTAAGAGACCTAGGTCTACAGAGTCAGAAATCAGGATCACACTCCTTTCGGGAAGTCGGCTTTGGGTTGTGAAACGTTCCGCTCCTGCCTATTGAAGGTAGCTTGAAAGACCCCGCGGTCATAATCTTGCTTATCTCGTTTTTAGATGCTGATTTATTTATTATACTTCTAGGTTATGTTTGACCAGCAAATGATTACTATCTCTTACTAGTAGAACTACTGCCCAGCATTCCTCAACTTTAGCGTGAGATCTAAGTATTTTGAGTCACACATATCACTGTCCACTTGCGCCTAGCGTCTTGCTATGGCAGAAGCATTTGGGGTCGGAGCCGGAATCGTCAGTGTTCTTGGGCTTACCATTCAAATCACTCAAGTCGTCGTCCAATTTGGGTTGGATTGGAAAGATGCACCTACGGATGTGAAGAGCTTTATGCAAGAACTTCGGAGCCTGAGGACTGTCCTCTCGACAACGACCAATCTTCTTGAAGATTCCTACTTCAAAAAGGCCTTTCAGGACCGGTCGTCCATTTTGCTATCCCAACTCGGTCCAAATGCCCCCACGACTACGGAAACCGCGTTGTCTATCGAGTCTTGCAAAGCAGAGCTAGAGAAGGTACTAGATGGGTTGAAGAAGAGGGACGATGGATCTCGATTCGGCTGGGAGAGATTGAAGGGGCCTTTCCTTGACAAAAGCACTCGAAAGTCAATGGGCACCCTTCGTGATTGTTGTCAGCTCTTCAACAACATGGTGTCAATCGACGCATTGACACTAGCAGTGACCACTCATGGCGAGATAAGAGAATCAAGGAGGGAGCAGAGAGAGTGGCATGATGCGAAAGAACATCAAGAAATTCTCAACTGGATCTCCAAGCTAAGCTTCGAGGAAAAGCAGACTGACATACTTTCCAAATCTCATCCAGGGACTGGAGAATGGCTATTGAATCATGAGAGTTTTCAAAATTGGCGGAATGGTGTTCGTGATGAACCCTCAGCACTATGGTGTCCCGGTATACGTAAGCCTCTGTGTACCCTTCCTATGGCCTAAGTAGACTGACCCAACAAAAGCTGGCGCGGGAAAGTCTGTAATGACGTACGTCTACCGTCACATGAACCATCGTCTTGGACGGGCTTGTATTAGACTAACATTGCGCAGATCACTTGTCATCGACCACCTCCAACAGGGGTTCACTCGTGAAGACGTATCAATTTCTTACATCTACTGTGACTACAAGGATCGCAAGACCCAGACTACGGTCAACCTGATCTCAAGTCTGGTGAAACAAATGGTTTTACAACAGAGCGATATGCCTCGAGAGGTGATTGACTTGTATGCTAAATGTAAAGACGGTCAAGTCCCCCTATCCCTCGAGGATCACTCCAAATTGCTCTCCTCCTTTTCGCATCATTTTCGGAGATCATTCATCTTGGTCGATGCTCTGGATGAGCATTTCATCAACGACGATGAGCAGAACGCAGCGCAATTGACCCTACTGGATACTCTTCTCAACCTGCACAGCTCCGGAGGTTATACGCTCTTTTTTACATCACGAGAACACCAGTTGATAAAAGGACGACTTGCGGCATGCGCTCGGCTTGATATCCGCGCGACAGATTTCGATATCGAATTGTACTTGCGTTCCCGAATTAGTGATCCTACCAAATTCAAGTTTGCGCAGAAGTTACGGAACGATGCTGATCTCGGCGACCTAATAGTCAGCAAGTTGGTCAAAAAAGCTCAAGGAATGTTAGTAATTACTTCTGTCATTTCTAAGCCTGAAATATAACCACGTTTCCAGGTTCCTGTTACTGTTGCATCGCACCGGTGGGACGTCCATACCCATGGCCAACACATCACACCCATGGATATAACAAAAATCCATGGGGACGGTACTCCTGATGGTACCATTACGCCCATCTCATGGGCAAATATCCACCAATCGCCTGTACCTTCCCATGGATCTCGCACTTCACCCGTCGCTACACACTGGATCCATGAAGAAGCATGCTAACTTCACACCGTCTCCAGCACCGTTCCCAACACCAACTGGCTTCTTGCCATTTCCACGTCATATGAAGTCATTCTTCTCGCCATTTCCACGTCATATGAAGTCATTCTTTGGGCGTCGCAAATTTCCTGTTTTTTGAGGTTGCCTACTAGAGGTGTCTCGAGCATATATACGTAGCAAATGCCCTCTTTTTCTCACTCATTATCACACTCAACTTCTTTCTCTTTAATTATATCAAGATGTCGACTTCCCAGACCCAAGCCGCTGCAGCTGCCCTGCCTACCCAAGCCGCTGCGGGCGCCCTGCCTACCCAAACCGCTGCGGCCACCCTGCCTACCCAAAACACTGCGGCCGAGAACATGGCTCCCACCTCATCCTCCATTGAACAAGTCAATCCATTCAATGCTGAAGCACGTCAAGCCTTTTATTTGATGCTAGATGCTCGTAACCGGGAGTCTCGTGAACGTACAACTGCCTCCCAAAAGCATCGGTACGTTAGATGGCTCACAGAGTCTGTCCCTGAGCGACTTGGTCCTGAAGATGGTAAGAAACGTGCATGGGTCAAGGACATGTTCTTCTATGATCGAGGCAAGCTCTGGAGGTCCTCTGGGAAGGTTTTCAAGGATCCACGAGAGGTCATCAGCGAGGATCTCATCTACGATACTATCATTGGAGTTCACGTCAATCTAGGTCATGCCGGACAAGAAGCCACTGCCAACAAGGTCAACAAAGAGTTCTATGAGATTGCTACCTCGGAAGTCAACTTTCTGATCAAGCTGTGCGAGATTTGTCACCGTAAGGCTTACAGCAAGTCCAAAGGTCCCTTGAAATCTATCATCACTACACGTCTATTCGAGCGCGTTCAGATTGATCTCATTGACATGACATCTACACCGGACGGTAAGTATGTTTGGATTTGCCATATGGAAGATCATTTCAGTAAATTCCACATGCTTTTTGCCATGAAGGATAAGGAGGCACCCACCGTTGCTCGTTGCATGCATCACTGGATTGCCGTCCTCGGTATCTTTGAAATCCTCCAATCAGATAATGGGTCCGAGTTCAAAGGTATATGTCTAGAGTTGATGAGACGCTATGGTGTCAAGGTCATCAACGGTCGCCCAAGAACTCCTCGAACTCAAGGTCTTGTTGAACAGGCCAATGGGACTGTCAAGAATCGCATTAGCAGCTGGAAGCGGGAGCATGGGAGCACGCATTAGGCTGATTCACTCGAGGTTTGTTATCAACCTTGTTATTCTCATTCTTGCTAACTTTCTTCTCTATAGGAAATTGCTTTACAACTCAATTGCACTCAGCATAGCGCTACCAAAGCTGTTCCATATGAGGTAGTATTCAACCGCAAGCCCAAATAAAAGCGTGCGCCCCTGGGAACACGTACAATTGATGTGGACATGATTGAGGAGCAGGAAATTGAGGATGAGATGGACACTTCCCTCATTGATGAGGGTCTGGAACAAGAGGCTATGGAGCGACGTGTTCAAGAGCGACTCAATGCCATTGCTCCGAGCACAGCTGAGGATGATGACTATCAACAGTCTATCACACACAAGATCATCGAGGATAGCAATCGAGAGATTCTTGAAGTACAAACTGTAGTTGCGGGAGAGATTAATACAGCTAGTCCGGTGACACCACCCAATCGAGGACTAGAAGAGGGACTTCCTGTTGATTCAGATCTACTTTCTCCACAATTGACCAGGCTTCAACTTGAACCCTCTGAGGAAATTATCAATCCTTCCTCCCCTGTGCTACGTCAGCAGGTTCGGGTCAATCAACAACATGCAGACAAACGTACCAGACGACAATATGGTAAGCAACGTCAGATCACTACATTTGAGATAGGTGATCAAGTCAGTGTTGCTGTACCTGCACTTGATCGTGCGACCACCGATGATAAGAGAATGTTTGGGAGAGTTATTAATGTCAAAGAAGAGTATGACAGCTATCAGATTGTCACTAAGTATGGGGTATTGAACCGTTGGTACCCCATATCAGAACTGAATCCCTTGCCTAAACATATCGACATTGGGATCCCTAATCCACCGCCAACAAACCCAGTCAGCCTTCATGCCTGTGCTGCACAAGAGAGTACTACCGAAAAGGTCGCAGTCCACTGTGGGTGCCGTGATCAGAGGACATGGTGTTCCACACGTCGATGTGCATGCTACAAGGCAAATGCCAAGTGCTCTATTGCTTGCCACGGTGGGAAGGACCAGGACAACATGCCAGAGTGCCCAAACATCTCTTCAATGACCATGAGGACTCAACGGGGCCATAGGACTCGCGATCAGGAGGTAGGGAACAAGGAGGCAAAGAGACAACGACGCAACACAGCAGGGAGGTGGGCCGCTAGCAAAGGCAGTAATCTGGTCGATGGCAAGGGCAACGCTGGTAGTAGGGCGAGTAAGAAGGGAGGTAGTAAATAGAGAGTAGTAGACTTAGGCGGCAATTGAGATGTCACACCCATGGATATAATGAGATACCCATGGGCGGCACATTGTACTCGTGGAATTTTGCCCATGAGATGGGTGTAATGGTACCATCAGGAAGTACCGTCCCCATGGATTTTCGTTATATCCATGGGTATGGGTGCCCCACCGGTGCGATGCAACATTACCACGTCTACATCTAGACCGACTTGGGTGTCAGACAAATGTTCGAGATCTTCGGAAAGCGTTGGAATCTCTACCAGTCAAGTTCAACGAGACATACGACGATGCGATGGCTCGCATTCAAGGTCAAGTTCAGGAACACAGCAAGCTTGCATTTTCCGCTCTATCTTGGATCTCCAATGCGCTTCGACCACTCCAGCTGGACGAATTACAACACGCGTTGGCTGTCCGACCTGAAGACCGTAGCTTGGATGAGGAAGCGCTCGAGGACGAAGCACTTATCATCTCAGTGTCTGCCGGACTGATAACGCTCGATGCCCAAAGCAGAACGATGCGTCTGGTGCACTTCACCGTTGAGGAGTACTTTAGGGGGATGCAGCAAACATGGTTTCCAGATGCAGACAGACGGATCTCCAAAACTTGTCTCACCTATCTGTCATTTGATATATTCGAAAGCGGTCGTTGTCTATCCGATCAAGAGTTGGAAGTTCGGCTACACAAAAATCGCTTCCTCGACTACGCCGCTCGGAATTGGGGCCATCATGTTTCCGGGGTGGAGGATCATACCGTCGAAAACTTAGCTTTGAAATTCTTGGAAAACGATCTCAAGGTGGCTTGCTCCAATCAAGTAATGCTGGCGCCTGAAGCCGGATACGGATACCGAAACTTCAGTCAGCATTTGCGAGACCACGTGTCTGGAATGCACCTTGCTGCTCATTTTGGTTTGATAAGCATTATGAAGAGGATGCTAGAAGCCGGAACAGCCGTGGACGCCAAAGACAGTGCTGGCCAGACACCGCTCTCATACGCAGCTGCAGCAGGACATGAGACAATAGTGAAATTTCTAGTCAGTTGCAAAGGTGTGGCAGCAGACTCTACAGATGAGAGCGGCCGGTCACCGTTGTCATGGGCAGCTGCAAATGGCCATGAGACAATAGTGAAATTTCTAGTCAGTTGCAAAGGTGTGGCAGCAGACTCTACAGATGAGAGCGGCCGGTCACCGTTGTCATGGGCAGCTGCAAATGGCCATGAGACAATAGCGAAATTTCTAGTCAGTTGCAAAGGTGTGGTAGCAGACTCTACAGATTGGATAGGCCAGTCACCGTTGTCATGGGCAGCTGAAAATGGCCATGAGACAATAGTGAAATTTCTAGTCAGTTGCAAAGGTGTGGTAGCAGACTACAGATAAATAAGACCGGTCACCGTTGTCATGGGCAGCTGAAATGGGCCATGAGACAATAGTGAAATTTCTAGTCAGTTGCAAAGGTGTGGTAGCAGACTCTACAGATTGGATAGGCCAGTCACCGTTGTCATGGGCAGCTGAAAATGGCCATGAGACAATAGTGAAATTTCTAGTCAGTTGCAAAGGTGTGGTAGCAGACTACAGATAAATAAGACCGGTCACCGTTGTCATGGGCAGCTGAAATGGGCCATGAGACAATAGTGAAATTTCTAGTCAGTTGCAAAGGTGTGGTAGCAGACTCTACAGATCATGGAGGCCGGTCACCTTTGTCATGGGCAGCTAGAAATGGCCATGAGACGGTGGTGAAGCTGCTAGAAGAGAAGCTGCAGAATACGAGGTAGCGGAGTACTCTGGGGAATGATAAGTTTCTCCGATCGGTGAGCTGGCAAGCTCTCATCCTTCTGCTATCTATTCAAGTATCAGTCTATCTATTCTTCAATACACCGCCCCTTGATTCCGGAAAGGGGGTATAATAGACCCGTCGAGACAGGAACGTTTGGTTTGTAACGAATTTACTTCAGTCCCACTGCGCTTGTCGTCCCTCGAATGATCCCTCGGCGGACCGGACATGTATGACTTTACTGCGGGTTATATAGCTTTCGAGCTCTTTAGCTCCGAATCTGAATACTCGTCTCCTTTACCCTAGGTTCGGTCTCAACACCGAAAGGACAGTTTCTAGATGTTCCGCCCCAATACCCATCTTCTCGAAGCTGAATTTTCTCGAAAGATATGCCTTTCGTTGTGCCCTGTTTCCCTCATCTCATTCAATATCCATCTCGTAAAATGTGGGACTCGCCGAATATCCCGCTGCCGCCGTTCTCACCACGGTCAGCATCAAGCCTGGAGAAGCGGCCGAACGTAGACTACTAAGCTAGTCATTTCGAACGGCTGTGAGTACTCTACCATCGCTTCGGGCACTGGGAACCCGAACAATGTGAGCAGTCAAAGCCTTTAGGAAGGAGAGACATCCGAGATTGAGGAGTGATCGGGGTACTGGTTTTTCTGCGTAAAGCACTCTTCTCTTATATAAAGGGGCGACATACACGGAGGTCAATGAAGGGAGAGTATTCGATATTTGACTACCAGCATTGCCCATTGGGATAGCATGTTGCACAACTCGGCGTTGACATCCTCGCTTGATTGTACGGAAGAAAATGCTATGATCTATCTAAGTGGTCGTAACAGACTCTATCCATACTCGGGGAACTTATCTCTCACGGAAGTGTCTGTCTGATACATTGCAGCCTCACTTCATGATTGCCTGCAGACTAATATGCAAGAAACAATTCTATAGAAAACTTATTGCCCGATTGAAGCATTGACCTCTGGTACTGAGACGGAGTCAGAATTAAAAGGGAAATAGGCAAGGACCAAAGAAAAGGGGTGCCTCGGACGGCATATCTAAATGGACCTAAGACTGGCAACAAAGAAACATGAAAAGAGAAATTATATGCTTATTCAGTTGACGAGAATATGACTAACATTGACGTATTCTAAACGTCCAGACAAAGAAGTTTCAGAGCTTAAAGGAAGCGGAGCTTTTCTCGACGCACTAAAAAGACGTGGGCTTATTCGCTTTCTCTTTGAGAGCATCAAAGTTTGTGGACCACGCAGGTATCCATTATTCCTCGCCCCACCCGCCCGTCTCAAACAAAGACATTCGTCCCTTCGCATCAGGACAAGTCACCTCCAAACCTCCTCAAACACTTCCACAACGCTTCACAAACATGCCCACAAACATGACAGCACTCCTCACCACCGCCTTCCTCGCGGCCACCTTGCTCGCTCTCCCCACCTCCACCACTCGCATCCTCCCACGCGCCCTGCCAGCTGAAGGAGTCGGTCAAGGCGACCTCTATTCCCAACTAACATACACAACCTACGCCGAGATAAACTGCCAGGGCTCCGGGCACACTGTCACGGGCGGCTACGGCTACTACACCGCTTACCAAACGCAATCCTACCATCTCAGCCGCGCGCTCCGGAACAACGAAGTGCTGGACTTCTACACCGGCTTCGGTACAGGGCTGCCGTCGAAGTATTCGGTCGACCATGCCATGGATGGCGATTATGACGACGCGTGCCTGCAGTATGATTCCACGGCGGGGATCAATGCGACGACGCACGATAATGAGGGCCATGGGAGGCACATAGGTTGCCATACGCTCGTGAATAATGAGTGGTGTTCGAATATATATCAGACTGGCGATGTGTGAATGGTAGAGCGTTGGCGACTCTGAAGAGCGCAGCATCCGTAGTGCAGAACAAATTTGCCGTCGAGACGATGGGATTCTGATGCAATTTTCGCTTTGTTTCTCATTTTCTGAGAGATACGATTCAATCGATATCCAGAAGTCCCAAAGAAAGAACAGTACGAGGCTTGTTCTGGGAGATTAGGAAGCAAAGAGACCACGCACCAACTTTGGCATCTTGGTTCATTGTTCCACCACAAGTTACTCGTCTTGCCTCTGGCTATGCCTGAACCTCCAAAGAAGCATTTGCAGGCAAGAACAGCTGAATCCCTTTCGCCGCCGAGCTCATAGTCAGGAAATATTGCCAAGCTCCCATAACCCAGAACGTCAGCACTTCTCTGTCCATGCTTTATATCAAACGCTTCCAACAACAAGCGAAACTCACCAAGCTCCGTAAACACCCCTCCCATCCCCGTCCGCACGCACACGTTAAGAACAGCCGTCACAGTGTCCCACATGCTATACCAGAGTACTACGCCTGCATGTTGTCGCCGCCTGGTCAAGACTGCACCATCAACACACTCCTGGATAAGTCTCGTGTGATGAGAGCTGTCAGTAAGTCGATGGATGACGCGTTTCTGGCACAGTCCAGCCGTCTACATCGCGATGTGTAGGGTATTCAAGCATAGAGCACCGCCGTCACGTTCAACGTCGAGAAAATTCTTTTTGACCCCACGACCAGAGATTCTGCCGAACCTTTGGCAAGTGGCAGCGAAACATGAGCTGGAGAATCACACCGAGCGGTGCTCTACCCTCTTTTCCTCTGAGATATCATGACTTCGACAGTCATGGTTTTATTCACTCATTCTTTCACAGCATTAAGCCACGCGGACATGGGTTCTTGAGGGAGGGTACTGTTAGGAGTGCATCAATTAATTGATTGATCAATTTACACGAAAGGCTGCGGCCTTCGGCCGAGTAGGATGTAGGGTTAGATATTGAAAATCCCCCTCTGAAAACCAATCTCAACTCTCCAAAAACCTGCCCTCTAAAAATAACGCTGATTTGTCAGCATTATCAGGTTTCCCTATAGATATGTTGGAGAATGACATTGCTGGGGGGATTGGCATGCTTGGAGAGCATTAGTGTGAACGGGATTGGCCCAGTTGGGGCGTGGAGCAATCGGGCAAGCACCATTAGAATGGGCAAGCGCCATCCAGTACCTGTGTATACTTCCTGCTTCTCAGGCTTAGATAGATCTTCAAGAATCAATACATGCATCAATGGACTATAACGTGCCCTGGGCAAGCATATCACAGTAAAAGTTCACAATTAGGAGTCGCAAGACACAACACATAGCAAGAAAAGTTGGGAAAAAATTGGTCTGCTTGATTTTGTCGTACCTTGTCCGCGGTATCCCTGCGGGCACCGTGACTGCACAAGGCTCGCTGGACGCCATGGTCGTGGAACTCGACATCCGTGGCTGCTATTAGCCCACATGAGATTGGCCAAACCCTTCTGTAAGGCCTCCTCCGTGTTTTCGATTTCATCGAACAATATCTGGATGTCGATGTGCACAGAATTGGGGTCGTGGTCTTGCAAGGTTGGCCCGCACAGAAGGCGCTGTCATGAGAGTCGTATATCAGTCAAACGTAGCTTCCGTAAGCTCATGCTTGGCGCACGCTGAGATCTCCGGTATCTCTTTCCAACGTCTGGGGGGCAAATACCACTGACAGCACCTCAATCCTCTTCTCCTTGGGCCACAAGTTTGGAGGAATCAAGGCTCGAGCGCAAGAATGAACTTGTACATGAAAGATCGTTCTTTGTGCCGCTCACTTAGGAGGATCCAACCCGTCCCTACAAGGAGATCGCTGCCATGCCCGCAAGATCGGAGGGAGCCATGACCGAGAGCTTGCGAGTATATTCTTGGCCCCTGCTCTAATCTTCAGGATCCACTACCCATGGACCTGAGTGCAGATTTAATCGACAGTCCGTTGCTCAAGAGAAGCAATGAGCGCCAAAGGAACTGTAGAGAAGATCCATGGTCTCACGCTGATGATGATCTCCAGGGGGGCTGCTGGCGCAGTGAGGTGCTGGGTTGTGGTAGGCATGGCGCGAAGGAGGGAACGGAGGCGGAGGATTGATAGAAGTCTCGCCCGCATAATGCTGGGACTGCGGCGGAGAGTATCCCGGCAAGAGCATATGTGGAAAGCCCTGGGTCCATAGTGTTACCAACGATGACACCGATCACGCCCTTGTCATAGGCTTCGGCGACTATGTCTCACTCCTCGACAGTGAGGCCGGCATACCCCCAACGCCACCCATCCCACCTTCTCCGCCCTCTGCACCCACATCCTCACCCTCCCTCCTTGGCTTTGCAGGCTGCAGTTTGGCCTCGAACGCATGGACATTGCCTTGCTGCCATCTGCCGCGTCCCTTGACAAGATTCTCCCCATCTTGCACCCACCTGTGGTAGAAGAAATTCGCTGCGTCGACGGTGGATATGAACGTGGCGTCCCTTACAGCGGAAAGAATGTCAGCTTGCGAGGTCGAGAGGAAGAGGGTTGGGATCGCGGTCCCGTAAGATTGGCCTGAACGGAAGGCGCCGAAAGAGATTTCATTTCCCATCAACGTACACAGCTACTCTGTTGGGCGTCCTGCGTGTTCCAAATTCTTGCCGTCCTCCTCTTGTGACTTGCCGAATTGGGACTCCTCGAGGTATTATCCTTAACTCGAGGCTTTATGAACTGGAGGGGGGGTTTGCGTAGGTCGAAACCGACCGCTTCGCGAGTAGATCACAGAATATCAAGAATATCATTATAAGCACCACCATATGCACATTGAAGAAGAACACCATGTCCTGAGTCTCCTGGTAGCAGCTGGGGTGGGGGGAAGTGGCGTTGTGATGCTATCCCCCGTTGAATGTGCGCTAGTGCCTCACATCTCCCTAGGTACTTAATGTACTCAAACCACTTTGACCACACTCTTCACCCGCCCATCGTGGCCTCCACCGGGGGCTGCATTTTTCTCAAACCCTTTCAAATCATGAATCGTCGACATCTCCGTCACCATCGTGGTCTCCACCGGGGCTGCACTTTTCTCAAACTCCTTCAAGTCACGGATCATCGACATCTTTGACTCTTCGTCGCCATCGTGGCCTCCACCGGGGGCTGCACTTTTCTCAACCGGTCCCTTCAAATCACGAATCGTCAACGTGGTACTCCTCGTCATCGTATCGTGGCCTCCACTGGGGGCTGCACTTTTCTCAACCGGTCCCTTCAAATCACGAATCGTCAACGTGGTACTCTTCGCCATCGTATCGTGGCCTCCACCGGGGGCTGCACTTTTCTCAAATAACCCCTTCAAATCACAAACTGTCAACTTGATCCTCGGAACCTAATTCCGCATTTTCATGTTTAGCCACCGCAATTCCATCACCTTGCATCCAACACTTACTCTTACATTCACCCCTTCATGACTGTTATCGTCTCAATCAAGCCTCTCTCGGTACTGCCACTCTTCGTACAAATTGAGTGAGTTACCGAGTACCTTCCCGCACCGCATCGTCAACTGACGCGTCTCACCTAGCTGTTCTTACAAATCCTCTTCACCTCAACAAGTAGCTGACGCGTTCAGTCATTGAATCCAGTGACAATCTTCCTGAGACGGTTCAAGATCTCGAGAAACTCCAAGAGCAGCTATCGGCTATCGTGCGTCCTTTGCATAAGAAGATTGCCACAGCCACCACCGCAGAGGAGAAAGTATCTATCAAGGAGCAGATCTTACCACCCTTTACAAAGCTTCAGAATGTATCAAGCAAGATCAAGGAAATGGAGCAAACCGGCACCACTTCCGATGACTTCAAGGCAGACTCACCTACCATCGACCAGCAAACGGAAGACACTACTGTCAATGCCGGTCACCAAGCCACTCCTGATGAGCATGATGTTGATGAAAAGCCTGACGAGCATTCCACCTTTGACCAAGCACCATTGCCTGCAGTCTCTGCTACCACTGACGCGTCAGTGTCGGGTCTTCCTGGCGAGTCGGATTGGTCTACCGGTGCCGCAACCATTGCTCCAGTCAACGAGGAAGCCAATGCATGGACAGAACCCGAACACGAGCCTGATCCGGCTTGGATCACTTCCGACGTCACGATGAAAAAGCCCAACAAATCTAGCCCCAAGGATCCTGCTGTTCTTCGTTTCGTGGCAGATGGCCAAGTGCACTGCTTTGGGCATCTCGATACTGGCGATCGTGATAATTCAGTTCAGGTGCTTCCCATCATCAAATCTCACTGGAAAGAGTCCCCTTACTTCGGGATCCGTGTCAAGTTTCCGCGCCCCCAAAGCTCTGGATACAACACTCTCTTTCATGAAGAGAAATTCCATACAGTCCTAATCAAATTCCATCCTAAAGCATACACCAAGGTCGAGGATCGCATTGTCACTGAAGAAACTGAATTCCGGGATTTCCTGCATCACGCTCCCCCTCACGTCCACGCAAAGGCCAACGAAGCATTTACCCAGGAGACTTTGTACCGGATTACATTCACGTATGAAGAAAAGGGTATCGAGTGCCTCTATTATACAAACCAATACTCATCGAGTGTGACCGAGATTCAAAACATCTTCAATTCCATGCGATTCATCACCAAATGCCAGACTCTCTCGATATACATGTGGAAGTACCGTGATCTGCCAGCGCACCTCCAATATCTCTATCGCGAACATCACAACTACGTGCCAAGCCTGGAACCCTACCTGCACAAGTACAAGGACGGAAAGGATGCATAGTAAGTTTGACTGCCGCGCCGCCACGTACCGATAGCGTATCATGCTGACATCATATAGTGTTCAATGGGGCAAGATCAAGATTCCTGATGGTGAGAGTCACTTCGACCGTTGGAAGACCTTCCAAAAATACCCTGACTATCATCTCATGATTGGGAACGCCGAAGCCCGAGAGAAGCTGAGGGAAGTGGACATGATCAAGCAGATACGCAATCGTCCTATCAAGATGAGTGTCGTCTAGGCAGGCCACAACAATGCACACTATGTTGCCCTGATGCAATTTCAGGATTTTAAGGACACCAAGAAAATAATCATCTCTGCCGGCAAGGGCCTCGTCACATGGGAACATGGCCCGATCGTAAAGCCACAGTCCGAGCTTGCGGTGGGTGAGAAGCCAGCGAGGGACACACCCCATGGTTGGAACGCGTTGGTCATCGCCGACGGAGCACAGGTTGCGCAGCACCATGGAGCCGACATTGCTTTCTTTTTGCAGCGACCTAACCAACCTGGCAACAAGTACAAGGATAAGGTCATGCCCTCTGTTACCAAGCCAGGAGAGGTGCTGAAATCCCAGATGGTCTACTATAAGATACGCTCAGACGCGACAGTCACCAAGCAGATCCTTAACGCCTTGGACAACCTACGCTTTAAGAACACGAAAGGGGATCACAATGCCGAAATCAAGAGAGCGATCATTTGCGGAGCAGACCAGACGGTCTATCGTATAGTTGACATACTGGAAGGACTCAGTGAGGATGAAATTGCCGGCTTCACCAAGAATCTGACTCCTAGCCAAGAGGCTTTCATCAAGACCTACTGTCGACGGGTTTTCAATGGCATCGCTATCCTTCAGGGTCCAGCCGTCTCTGGGAAGACAACGATTATCAAATTGCTGGTAAGTGCACGTTGCTATCTTCCTCAAGGAGTTATACTGAGTCGGAATCATCGGACAGGTCCAAATCGCAAATAAGCGCGGGTTGAGGGTGGCAATTGTCACCGATTCGAATTCCGCAGCAGACAATGTGATCGATAAAGTCGCAGATAAAGGTTACATCGCTGTTCGAGTTCATCCCTTGGGTAAGCACTCCTGCGGATCAAGGTATCCCAGAATTAACTCTTTCATAGGACTTGAACGTCGTCATTTATTGAAGCATGCCAGAAAGGGAGTCGATCATGCGAGCCTTCGGCCTGCTGACCCGGAACCTGATGAGTCTGGTGACGAAGGCCCCGAGGAAGTCGACACCCTTCCAGACTATGAAGATATAATCGGGGTATCTGAGAACATAGAAGAAGGTGGTATAGATGACCCAGCGGTCGCTGCCGCGCACGAAGACACGCAGAATGCCGATGGCTGGAAGGACGCCGACCCGATAATCTTCTCCGAATTCATGATCAATTCAGCCCTCGAAAATTACAACAATGCTAAGATGTCTCCCGAAGATCCGCGTATGAAAATGATCGAGACGGCTTTGTTCACGTGGCTTCTGAAGGTCATTGAATTCATCCCGAGAGACAAAGATACCCCTGAGATCAACAATGTCCTTGATGATCTTGCTCGAACTGCCCCATTCCGCGACCTTTGCGATCTCATGCACAAATCCCGAGAGCAAAAGCTGAATCGAGCGGAGAGGACCAGATACGGAAAAGCCATCACGTCGTGCGCAGGCTCGTTATTGGAGCGTGCGCAAGCATGTGTCTGCACAATTGCCCAACTCACCATGGAATGGGCAGAGGATATCCATTTTGATTGGAAGATTGTCGACGAGGCCACAGAAATGAGCGAAGGACAGTTTGTGGCAATCTGGGGCGACTCCGACCTGATCATCAACATCGGAGATCAACAGCAACCTGGTAAGACCGTCATGTCCAAGCCAACTGAGAATCCTTTTGTGGACCAGCTTAGATATTCTCCATCTCTTCGGTTCATCGAAAACAATTGGCCATCCTTCTTGCTGAAAGAGGTAATGCGCTCCACCACCGGTCTTGAGGTCCTCTGCAGCGAGCTATTCTACCGTGGTCAGTTGACACCTGGCAAAGGCACCACCCTTGACAATCGATCCATGACAGGAGTCTGGCAAGAGAAGACTCGCCTAATCTACCCTTCGTTGAGAGAAGCCCCGCAGGGCCTGGCATATCCAGTTCTCCTCAACATCACTAGTCGATCGGAAATAGAATCAGGAGGTACATCCTATGTCAATCGATCTAACGCATCAATGGTCATGGATTACATCGTCTGGGTTGTTGAAAATGGGATCGCCAGCACTCATCATATTGGTATCTTGACCCCTTATGCCGCCCAAGCCAACATTTACATGGTCCTTTTTCGACAGCTTGATAAGCCCGAGCACAAATGGCAACAGATCCGCGTTGGTTCCACGGAATGGTGGCGGGGACAACAAGCTGAATTCATGGTTGTCGACCTAGTCCGTGCCTCCAACGACCATGGCATGCTTGGCTCCGTGTCCGATGGTCGTCGCCTCAACACGTCGCTCTCGCGCCAAATACAGGCTCTCACCATTGTTGGCGACAAGGATTGTATCAAGACCAAAGTCACTGGAGACAGTAAGGCGGACAAGAAGACACTTGAACATTGGAACGCCACCAATCGCTACCTGATCCAACTCTTCAAGTGGATGGAGGACAAAGGCCGCCTGTTCGAGGTACCCATGGAATCTTTGTCCAAGCAGTATGACGAGACGATTTCTGCGGCTGTTGGTGCCTCCGAGCCTGCTCCTGCCTCCGCGCCTGCTCTTAGCCCTGTTCCTGCCGGCGATACTGGTGATTGGGGCTCCGGTGTCAACTCTTCGGTGCCATGGTAATAAAGAGAAGGACCCTTGATTTGAAGAGGAAGAGGCATTGCTCTTGAGGATAATGTTGTAATTAGCTAGAAGAATAGCTGCTGCTCAACTCAGATCAAAATCTGCTCAAACCTCGACTTGGTCTACTCGTGACATACCACCATAGACATGTCCCGGGAGCCGTCCTAACATTCTGTCAAGTCCCATTCCCACGCCGACTAAAGAAGCCGTAGAAGGCGTGCGCCGACGACACCGAAAAGCACCGGCACATCCCAAGCCATACGGAGTGCCACCAGCGGGCCAAAGGCATACGGAACCGCCGGGGACCCGTGGGCCAGTCGAGCATAAAATCACCCGAGCCATAGCTCACGGGACCGTCGAGCGGCATTCCCACGGCGGACGGAGAACGGGACCAGCGGCCTCATGGAAGCAGCGTAAAAGCGGAGCCGAGCGCGTCGCCGATAGCGTAGGAATCTTGGATCGAGGGAAGGGCATCTAGAGTAGCGGCTCGAACGAATGGGATCGCGTGCACGCATCCATGCTAGATGACCAGAACCCCATCCCTCCACATCCTCCCCTCCCACCGATCCGCCGTCGAGATACCAGGCGCCCAAGCCGGGCGATTTCCCATCCGTCGCGAGTATCGGATGTGGAAAAGACTTCCGGCGAGGGCGTCAGGGAGCGGGGACGTCTGTTCCGCGTGAGGATTGGATACCATACATAGTGTTATGGAACGAAGACGGGTGGATAGAGAATGAAGATCGCGTCCGACGGCCGCTGGTGCCGGTGCATCGAGTGACGCTGTTGTTGACTGATGGTGTGAGCAGCGCTGGGGAGGTCGGGTATCGTTTCGCTTCTCGGTAGACTAGGGTCGAAGAAAAGGCGTGAGAGAAGGGGGATCATAGTCAACGAGTGGGTGTGTAAAGATTCGTAGATGCAGGTATGTCTAGCTGCCAATTCCCATTCCCACCCCCCTCTGTCGACCAACGAAGGACATCCTCCATCCGACTCCCTGAACGCTTCGCTAGATCGCGCAAATGTATCTGAGATGCAAGTGTGAAGTAAAGCAAGATGTTATGAGACATTTGAGAATGATAGTGATGACCAGCCGTAAATATCCCCCTCTCCCACGCGCCTTGCGCACCGACGGCCTCGACGCTCCTAGACGTAGTAGCGTCTGCTATCCCTCGAGCTCCTGCGATGTGTCGATCCGCCACCACCGCTGCGTGAATGTCCGCGTCTGTGCGTAAGAGTCAGTAAAGGACAAGCGAAGAAGCAGCGGATAGAGTCGATGCATACCTCGAATCATGGCTCCTCCTCCGCCTCGTAACCTCCGTCTTGTACTGCACACGATCGTCGTCCCTGGTCCTGTGCATGAAGAGCAAGATCGTGAAGGTGATGAAGAAGAATATGCAGTTCATGATGCCGAACGCGAAGCTCGCTTTCTGCATGGCGCAATCTTTTTTGATGTCGGCGGAGATTCCGCTCGAGCCTGATATTCCGTTGGTTCCCACGCTCACATATGTTGGACCGCTATCGGTGACGCTGGAGCAGTTTGCTTTGGAGATGCCGCGGAGTTCGTAAACGCCGGCTATGAAGGCCCCGACGAAGCAGAGGTCGACGAAGGCGACATAGAGGGTGGATCTTTGGGTTGATTTGCGACGGAACAGAGTGACGATGGCCCATACGGCTGCGAGGGTGGAGACGATGAAGAGGGTCCTGCAAAATGGTTGTGTTAGCATCCTAGACCATGTAGCCGCTGGTACAGGGTATAGAGCGCCTACAAGATAGAGGCTGGCGTGAGTCGATCTGCTTTTTGGTTGATGCTGACGAAATAGGCCTGGTGTGGGTCAGCACAGGCCTCAGGTTGTGGATGGCACAATGGCATCTGAACATACAAGCATGCCCAGTGTAGGAATGAGCGTGACGATCTGGAACAGCCGCCAGAAGGTGAAGAAGATGTAGCCAAGCATCGCGAGATACTACCTTGACGTCGAGGGCGACTAGTGCGCAGATACAGGCTGGTGACTTTGGATGTTGCGAGCAGCTAACAAGCTACAGCGAGGAGATGAAGCTGTGGTTATGGTACTTCGAGGTGCAACGAATAGATCTTGGGATTGGGTGAATGGAAGGCCGAAGAAGCTGAACTTTGTATCCAAGGAGGTGCAAAGTATGCAGACAGAGTGTTGCCCTTGCGCAATGGGTTCTAATGAGCTCAGCCGGATGTGATTTGGTACTGCAGATAATGTCAAGATATTCACGGTCGGCTAACGGTAGCACTGCTTCATGTACGAATCTTGATTGTTGTAAGGTCTTGCATCAAACCCTTCGGCTTGTGTGATGTAAGGGGAAGCAAAGGTATGAACGGAAAGGAGATATGTACTGCGTAGAAGTCGGAAAGGTGCGGAGATGCAAGGAAGAAGGCTGTATTTGTGCTGCGCTGATTGATCGAGGGAGGAGGTGAGGAGGTGATACCTGCGGGAGAACGTGGCTGGCTGTCATGGCGGGGCTGGAAATGCCAAGACCGCCAAACCCGAAACCAAGGTCGGCGTGCAGCCCTAAGATCGACGGCAGGGATTGTTTCCGCCAAGACCTCCGCAAAACATGGTCCTGGGACGTGGAAACAGGATCCCTCCCATGGCTCACTGGCTTGCTTCCAAGGCAATTGCCATCGTCCGCATGGCAGCAGGGCATTTGCTGGAGCTAGTTCACGATCATTGCAAGGCCACGAAGAGATCGGCATGCGATGCGCTCATGCGCGAATGGGGGGAGCAGATCTTCAGATACTTCCCAGGTCTTTTGTGGACAATTGACTCGACCGATGGCAAAACAGGTGTACATGTTGTGGTCACTCACTAGAAACAGGACGACAAAGCGCCAACGCCAATTGCGACACGGCTCGCGTCACCTTTATTACTCCCGGGTTCTGTGGTGTACAGCCACCCCTGACAGTAGGTAGTATGTAGATCTCGGATCCCAACCCTCAGAAGCAACAAATCAAGATCCCCATCGCGCCTCGTACTCTTGCCCTGAGCCTACAGCTTCCCTATCTCATGTTCGCCTCCCCCCGTTGCACCTGCGTCTTCGCCGCATCCATCTCCTGCTCCGTCGGCAGATTGACAATCATCAGGTACAACACGTTCTGCTTCATGAGCTTCTTCTTCTGCTTCCAAGCCTTCCTCTCTTGTTTCCGACTTGGTGCAATGCCCGCCTGAATCCTCTCATCGCGTCTCCTCGCTCGACGCTCAGCCTTTGGTGGGATCTTACCACCAGAGATCAACGTGAGCCACGAGCCCCTGAAAGCGGGGTGGTTGGGATCGCTGACGCGCGTTGCGAAGTCGGGCTTAGGTAGCTCGAGGCGTTGGTCGGGGTTCTTGTGCAACTATTGTCCGGCTTGTTAGTAGAGAAGAAAGGAGCTAGGAGGAAGAGCATACATAGGAAGCCTGCGCACGCTTGTCGTAGTAGTCCGTCACAAAGGCCATGCTGCTCTTCAATTTGTTCGCCTTTGCGGGGTCTTGCGTCTGCGCAGCTTCATCCAAGGCAGGGAATACTAGTGGCGCAGAGTCTGGCATTTCGATTGCTCCGTATGACCGGCCCGCGTTTACCGCTCGGAAGTTTTGATACGACTTGTGAGGCCCATTTTCCTTGCTCACTAGTGTTTTCAAGTCCGCTTGCTGCACGGAGACCGGTCTTGCTCCCTGGGGAATGTATTTCATAACCATGGCGTACAGACCTCTTGGCTTGAATAGCTTGTCATTCATCTCGTCAAGGAAGCTATGGGTGCGCTGTGTAGTCTGCAGATAAATGGCTGCTCCCACGGCGAACTGAATGATGGTGCTGGTAATCATGGAGATTGGTTCTGGGACGAGGCCTACAACGCCTGCGGAGACAAAGACGACGTTCAGCAGGGGCGATGCTTGTGAAGCCGCGTGGAAGGTTTGGATGAAGGATAGGAATGCTTCTTGGGAAATGCCTTTTTCAGTGAGATCAGGGGAGTAAGCATGGATGAAGCCGCGGTCTCGAGCGCCAGGCCTCCGCTGGGGAATGACGACGGGTCGTTCCAGCGGATTTGTTGGATGGTTTAGAGGTGGGCATTTTGCCATGACCACTGCGCTGAATGATTCGATTGTTGGCTGTGCCATCATTCCGTACTTGAGCTTGGGATCTTCAGCTCCTGGCGTTGCGACTTCTTCCGCCGCTTCGTCGAGAGCCCAATTGGCTTCGTCTCCTTCGCTGTCACTGTCGCTGTCATCTTCGTGAACCTCTCTTTCCTGATTTGGATGGTGTTCCTGGTCCAAGGGTAACGCTTTCCCATCCGCGATGAGCTCGTGAGCCCGCTCTTCCGGGACTTCGACAACTTGTTCGTAGGCTGGCGGCGGTTCTTCAAAATCTTCGTGTGCCTCACGCGTTGTTGGAGATTTCTTCTCGCTCTTGTTAGCCGAAGGAGACGGTCCTATTTCCCTACTGCCCGAGGCAGAGCTTTGGGGTGTGAGATCAGCCCCAGGGGACCTTGAGCGCGATCTTTGCTTCTTTGAGGCTATGGCTTCGGCTGCAAGGCCAACGCCGGAGCCGATGAGTCTTACAAGAATACCCATGCCGGTGTAAAGGATGTATGCGTGGGGAAGAAGAGGAGAAACACCCCGCCACGGAGGGGTAGAGTACATGATGGCCAAGGCGAGCGAGGCTCTCAGTGGTCAGCCCCTAATGTAAGCATCATTTAAGCAGTCCACGCCGCACGGATCAGTCCGAGGTGTGCGCACTAAAACAAATATTCTATAACGTACACAGAAGGCTGCCGTGGGAGCTGCATCCTCAAACGACCCTGCTGAAGCGAATCATAGTATATGTACACCGCAAAGGCATATAGCGAGAGCGGAATATAAGGCGCTTGTACTTTAATGGGGACACCAACGTGTCAACGCTCACTGCGCTGACGTATCTGCAGCTGCGTCACAACGAGCCGATAAATAATTTGCAACAGATGAGGATTTGGCCAGGGTGGGGTCGTTCGGTGAAGGGGTTTCCATGTGCTCAAAGGAAGCGCTTTGAAACAGTGGAAGCAGAGAGAATATTTCGCTAGCTATTGATCCGAGCCAGCAAATTGACCTATGGATGCGATCAACACGTTACCATAGGTGCCTGTGGCCGATCGTACATCATACACTTGACACCTCGCTGTGTTGGGTATTTACAAGTCAATCCTCAAAATTTCTGCCAGTAGTCCATGCCCGACATACAAAAGACACCTGCCCAAGAGGCAGCCAGCAGGATAACAACATGTAAAATCACAAGCACGATTGACATTGCGGACCCCGGTCTGTTGAAGATGAGGTCAAGCGCTGCCAGACCTAAAAGAGGATACGCCACACGGGGATTGGCAGCCATCGGGGCGCAAGATATGTTGACCGAGGCGACCTTGAACAGCAGGAGAAAAATCTTCAGGGTCCGCCGCGCGAGCTGGCTATGGATATCAAAGCTGGGAAAATGAGACCTCGGTGCTGGAGGTGCGGCAAGCTGTGGTATCCCGTGCCTGGTTGGCGAAGGAAATTGCCGACTCAGTATTAGACTCCCTCCAGGACTCGTAGCTGTCCCATGCTCGCTCTCTTGTTCTCCGTCGGATGGGGTTGAGGATTGATTGCGTTCTTTGTGCAAGGTTGCCAATCGAAGCTGGGCAGGGCCGCCTGGTCGAGAGAAGCCGGTAGACATCTTTCGAGCCGGCGTAGACGGTCTAGGGCTGTCGACAGGCGAGATCCGGGAGTCACTCCGTAGGTCTTCGAACATGAGTCCCGCAGATCTGGACCTGGAGTCTGAGATCCTGTCGAGCCCGGAATTGGTCTTTATCCCGAGTAATATAGCTTCTGCAGTAGGCCTTTCCTCGGGATCAAGGGAGAGTAATCGTCTGAGGAACGTGTACAGCTGTTCAGGCAAATCAGGCCGAAGCTTTCTCTCCTCGTGTAGACCTGACCAAGTGGTGATTTCATCTCGTAGCCGGTCTAGATCCTCATTCTCTTCATTGAGAAGATCTGCGTGACTATAAGGTAATCGTGCAAAGCAGAGGAAATATAATATCATGCCAAGAGAGAAGATGTCACTTTTTCTTGTGAAATTGCCGTAGACTCCCGACGATTGACGGCGTAGTACCTCTGGGGCGCAATAGGATATTGTACCCGTGGCCCCAGTAGATTTCCGTACCATATCTTCAACTTGAACCTCTCCAAAATCGCTGACTAGTACCCTTGGTCTCTCTCCCATACCATCATCATGTAGCAGACAGTTGCTCGGTTTTAGATCACGATGAATGTAACCGTTGATATGGAGATGGTTAAGACCTGAAGTTATGTCTTTGAAGAATGAGTAGATCTCCTCGAGCGGGAGCTTTCGACCAGATAGATCTTGAGGCTGTTCGGGCTTATTCTTCGAGCGGCGTCTGGCGCGTTCCTTGAGCTCATGAGGGGATGTGGATCTCTTTGCCGAGTCTAGCACAAAGCCGTGGAGATCTCCAGCGTTGCAGTACTGCTGTAGGATGAAAGCGCACGGCACACTCGGTCCGAAGTTGGACGGCTTCACGTCCTCCAGCCACACGTGATGGTATCGCACTAGATGCTTGTGCTCAAGCTGTTGAAGAAGCTGGACTTCGATGAGCACATTTTTGAGCCATTCCCGGTCATCTCCCACAGGCACCCTCTTGCATGCGAATTGCCCTATCTCGTTCCCGTCCAAGAGATGGGTGACCAGCAGCACAACCCCTTTCCCTCCCTTTCCAAGCTCCTTCTCCACCACATAACATCTCTGGAAGTAACCTGGACTGAAGGCGGTTTCCGAAATACCGGGCGAAGCAGCGGGGGAAGCCGGTGGGCTGTCCACGTACGTGCGCTGTTCGGAGCGTGTTGGAGAAATGTTTGGATGTCTAACCGGCTCTACTAATTTCCTCAGTGGAGAAGGCGGGGCTGTAGAATTTGGCGATCCGTAAAGGCTCTGATGTAGACGGAAGTAATCCCGATGAACGAAACCCCCAGATGGACTTGATTCCGGAGGACCATGCTCTTGACTACCGTTCCTTCGCTCTCCTCTCAGCGGCTGATGGCATGTAGGGCATGTTGTGAGGTCGAGCTGACCTTGGGACGCGTCGCGGAGGACTAGGCGTTCTGACTGGGGTTCATAGACAACGACCGCGTTGTTGTGACGACTGAGGAAAGCAATTAGGTGGAGTACACATCAACAGAACAAAGAGCGAACTTACAGGACGACTTCTCGGCTGGTCGGTTGCTGATAGGGTACAACCGATAAGGCCCTCGAGTCCATTCGATCAATGGAAGGCATGGTCAATGAGGCATTGCGAAGCAACGTCCGGCTTCACTTGTCATCGCTGTCATGGCGGAGTGTCGGATTGATGGCCGTGCATATGAGCTTGCGCACTCGCTCGACACATCGTAAGGAAACGCCTCCACGATGGGCGAGCCTGTCGCAATTTACGTTCTTGTAGAAAGTGTAACTACTTCAGAAGCTACGAGTAGGGGTGTGCGGCTTTCAAAGGTACCTTAGGTGAGCTACTAAATCTCAAGTCACGTGCTTGTCCACCTGAAAAAGCTTCCACTTCTCTTGTTGATTCACAATTGTCTCGTTTGTACGATCTGGACGCTCAATACATAGATCAGTAGGTCGGGATCAGGTCACTCCCAAGTGATGATGAAGTGTTTCCCAGATGCACCAGCGACCGCTGACTTCCCTCTCTCAATCCTCGACACCACGCCCTTGACTCATCTGGCACCGTTACACAGCCACCAGCAACGAACTCCTCGTTGACGTGAAAATCGAAAGTCATTTCCACATAACGTCTCTGCATAACAGCGTACCGTGCAATACTCTCCAGGATTGCTACTAGCTGAAACTGTTTCAGTGGGACATTCGACTCTGAATTATACATCACATAGATCCATGATAGATCAGCGGAGGTCGACTGGCTGACGTTTTCGATTGAACTATCACTGTCTAATTGCGCCAGTGTCATTATGAAGCCCAGGATTGCTGAGAATATTCCGACTTTTAAGACGGGAGTCCTACGCAACTTGAATTCGATCGTATATTCGACGTCATTCAATCCTGGTATGGTAAGGAGACTGATGGTAGAGTTCGATGCCTCCAACGGGTGCGTGCTCAGCGCCCGCTTAGTTTGGGCGACTGGTCCGCTGGGACTATTTGCCAAGTTGCTGGAATTTTCTAGCGAAAGTACATCGTTCTTGTTGTCTAAAACACCATCGTAGAGAGACTGGTCGTGATACAATTCATTAAACCTTCCTCCGTTCAGAGTTTCCCGATACGAATGGATCAGTTGATTGATTGCAAGCGTCTTCATCGCATATAAAACGTTGCAACGAACGAGCTGCGCTTCAGGGCCACCTGCCGCAGCATTGATTCGGATACGTATTGGGCTGTCCTCATACTCTGTATCGGTGAACGTATAGCTTCGTATGTACTGTTCGCAGTCTTCGATAGCTTGAATTTTCACCGCGTTGATGAAACCAAGGGCAAATTTATTGAGGGAGAAGGATGTCGACCTCAACGGACGGTAGTTGACGGACAACCCTGCAAATCGATTATTGAGACTTGTCACGGTCCTTGCGAATGAAACAGTTAGTCCATGACCACACGGAATTAGAGGGTCTTTTCCTCTTCACTGCCAACCTATTCGTAGGTAGATTTACATTACAGCTGGAGTACTCAAAACCCTAGCGGCGAGTCCTTCATGATTTGGTGGGATGATGCTAGCATTGCCCGTGGCGGCAAACGCTACCAATGTACACACACAGAGAAGGTGGCTGTGATATAGGAAGTGCATAGTCGCGGAGGAGAAAGTTAGGGAAAGAGGCTGGAGAAAGAGGCTGAAATTTATTCTAGGACGGGACAAAAGGACAGCGCGACGGCAGTCTTCTATATGGAGCAACTCGAATATCCAATCTGCGTGCCATGAAATTATAGATAGGCATCCACATAATGGAGCAGAAGTTGAAACGTGTCGCATGATATTCAGCACCGATGACGCTTGTCGCTTACCAAGACTGAGGCTTTTCACTTCAAGTGCTCTTGACTATATTGAGCGGTCCGCGTATTGGCGCGGAGAAAGCTAAGACGCTGGGGAATATCAGATCGCATGGTCAAAGGGGAGAAGGTCTGTGCGATCCCTTGAGAGATATTTCGATTGACATGTAAATTGGAAATCTTACCCAGCAGAATAGTCAGTCTACCTCTTCGAACCGGCCCTCCTGCGAAGCTTGCCCCACTGGGTTTACGACGTTGACGATCCCCGTAGCTTTCAGCCTCTCAAACAGTACGAATAGCCTCTCGGCTTCTCTTTCCTTTTCCTCGTCAGTCATCTCTGGCCCCAGATCCTGGGACTCCATGTCGCGCCTCTGGCCAGTGACAGGGTTGATTTCTTTGCCATCTATAGTATTTAGTCTTCCTCCTGGATCTTTGCTCCCTTGTTCGCCCTTGAGAGCATTGTCTGGTATATGTAGATTATGTGTCATCAAAAATCCGGCAGCGAAGCCGTAGCCCACGTTTCGCACGAATGATGTTGCGTCTTTGTCAGAGAGTTCAAAAAGGAGGCTTGAGACGCCCTCGCGAACATTGGGGGCTACCGCAGAAGTAGACAGCCGTAGCAAGCATGAAGCCAATGTGTCTGATTTCCCTAAAGGCTGATCTCGTTCTTCGTTGGAAGGGAGCAAAGTCGACTGCATGTGGCTTTTGGTGGATGAGGGTGCCAGGCTATATGCGCGACGGAGGAGAGTGATGAGAGGAATAGCAGTAGTTTCTAGGACTTCTTCTCCGGTGGTGTGGATGGCGGTGTCGAGGATCGCTACAAGCCGACTGACGGTGATGTTGGGATTTAGACTGGGAAAGAAAGAAGTTGTTTTGCCTTTTGGGTCGACTTCAGATGCTTTTTCTAAGAGGTCAAGATTCAAGAGGGCGTTGATAAGCTGGGTTACTGGTGATTGCAGAACAGGTGTCTGCAGTTGAATGTTTTTGAGTATCGCCAGAATTGGGGAAATTGTGCAATTAAAGGCCGGGATTTGATGAGGATAGAAAGAGGTCAGATTGAACATGAGTTTGAGGGTCTCTGTCAATGGGGCCCAGCCGAGGGGAGACCCAGAATTGCTGGCTGAACCTTTGTCTATCTGTTCGGCCTCATGGCTGATATTCTGTGTGCTGTAAGCGGTAATCCTCCTGGTGACCAAGGCGGAGCGCATGTATCTTACCTCGTGAATTTTTTCGGTCAGAGGGAAGTTGTCGAAGAGCTCATCAAAATTGTAGGTGGTGTCATACGTCAACAGAAAAAGAATCCGAGAACACAATAGCTCGTGCTCTTGACTATCCTAATGGGAGACTCAGCAGGAAGTTGGTGCTCGTAGTGACTAGAGATGTACGCTTAGTTTTCTCGCTACCTTGATAGCATTTTCCTGGTTGTTATTGACAAATATCTGACGTGTCTTGCTTTCCAGCAAGAGAATATTGGCAATACACTTCAGTGCCAACCGAGATGGCTCATCGCTCAAATCTGAACTCTCGAAGGCGTAGAAGCACAAAGCCTCGACCCCCATTTTCTTTATCGGTCAGCAGGTATATATCTCGGATATATTGAAACATCGTTCACCTCTGAAGCGAAAAGAGCAGCATCTTCCGCTGAAGTGATACTTGATTTAAGAAGCTTCAGGGTCTCGAGTTTCACTGGAAGCGTAGTCTTAGACTTTCATGCCAGAATCGTTACTGATGTTTAGCTTCTCACCTTGTTTTGGTAAACCTTTCTCCCCAGTGTTGACTTCGAGGATGCTCAAGAGTCTTGCGATCTCGTCTCTCTTGGCTTCAAGTTGCAGGTAATTTAGCCCCTCATCCTTACACTTCTCAATAGAGGCATATGCTTACTAACGTGGTTAAGATCGAACTTTGTACCCATGTTGGTTCCCGCTGCTGGATTTAAATCCATCAATCGGGAATACTTGGTGTTCGATGGCCGAGGGAAAAAGAGCAAATGACCTGACTCGATAATTGCCGAGATTGACCCGACATGACTCGTAAATTACTTTTGACGTGCACGCGTTTTTCGTGTTTGGCGTGGGTAGGTAAGTATGAGCAGGCGCTGCTCTTTACTGAGCACACTGCACCTGTCCTTTGCGGGACAACAATTCGACACGATGCCAATTGGGTGTGAGTAGGTTCCAATGGAGATGTGCATATCTCAATACAAGCATGGCAGGCTTCGCTCCAGGACTGGCTCTGATAGCTGCACGCCCTCCTACACCACCTAAAGAGAACACTGCAAAAGCCTCGCCTAGTAATGACCTCGGGACCACTGCAACGAGCCATGTGGCTCTTGACACGCCTGATGAATCACCTTCTTCTTCTGCAGAATATTTCAGAGACTCCGCAGGCAAAACCCAGAAGAAAGTAGGGTTTACACTGTTAGGCACGCAGTATCACAGATTCCCTGTCAGCGGCCAGGATTCCGACTCAGACGGTCAGATACGACAACTCCCACGCTCTAGGGACTGCAAGTCTTCCAAGTCCATTCTAAAAGCCTGCACAGACAACACTGGGGACCCTTCGAGCAATGGCTTGCTAGCTTTCGACAATACCAACCTCCCAGCCATGCTTCGCTCTACCATCCAACACTTGGCGTCCGCCTCACGTCCATCTCGATTAGACGCCTATTCAACTCTACTAGCATGTTTGAGTGCCTACGATGAAGTTCCGGAGCAACAAGAATTGGCTGAAAAGATGGTTGAAATTACCGCATACGTTCGGAGGGATGTTACGGCTAGGAATGAAGGAGATGGCAATCTGGATATACAACTCGCTACTCAAGCTCTCAAATTGATCATCATCTTCCTCTGCACTCCTAGTGTCGCAGCCATGTTCCCCGAGGACTTCTGCTCCTTCATCCTAGAAATGTCGATTTCGAGCCTTGAGGACGAAGCGTCCCCAAAGATAGTAGTCTCTCACTACATGCAGCTGCTCGAGAAGCAGAAGTTTGCATTGAAACACATGACCATCGATCGGGGAAACAGGCTAGTTTCGGCTCTGGACACTGTGACCGCTCGGGTGAAGGGCAATAGCGTTATCGGACATCGACTAATGATTTACCAACGACTGCTTGGCCAAGCCAGACTATTGATGGCTTCTCGAGTGACAAGCTGGATTGATCATCTTGTCTCTGGCATGCTAAGCACACTTAAGGATGTTCGTGTTCGAGCAATTGCTTTTGGAGTGAGCGCCAGTCTTCAGCTTGGGACGACAACGTCGGTATCACAAGCCTGCGTGGAAGTCTTCAATAGGGCATCTGCAGATGGTACGAAGGTGGTGGACTTCCTATCCTCCCGTCTTATCGGAATGGCGAATTCGAAGGAAGACGGGATTCACGTACCTCAGATTTGGAGCGTTGTAATTATGTTACTGCGCAGTCGCAGGCGCCAGCTCGAAGGCTGGGAACATCTCAAGGCTTGGCTGGTAGTTATACAGCGTTGTTTCAATGCTAGCGATGGACAGACCAAGTTGCAGGCTAACATTGCTTGGCAACGCCTCATCTTTGCCATCAACCTGGACACATCGACCTCAAAGTCTATGGCTAAGATGCTTCGGCAACCTATTGTCTCCCAATTAGAACGAAACTCTAGCGACAAGAATTCCAAGCTGGCAAAGCAGATCGCTCGCTCATCCTATTGCACACTTCTATACTACGCTCTGCGACCGAATGCAACACATGCTCAGCTAGATCACTACTGGGATCTTTACGTCCATCAAATCCTTCAAAGGTGCTTTACTACCAGCAAAACCGATCTCAATCACGCCTGCGACATTTTGTCGGCACTTTTCTCAGGGAATGGGAAGCCAAAGATATGGGAAGAGAACAGGGCAATTAATGGCACTGTCAATCCAGAGGATTTGCCATGCCTTGATCCGAAATGGATCCGACTGAGAACGGCCAGAGTAGTGCAGGTTTTTGACAAGTTGTTCGATAATGTGGACTGGCAACTATCCAAGGATGGCGACGCACCTATAGTGCTAGCTTGGCGGAGTTTCACCGTTGCCTTGGGGAACGCCGGCGGAAAGGAAGTGAAAGTGTCAATGGATGCTATGAATGCTGTTGCAACTATCGTCAACGAGATCAAGCTTCTGTTGGAGCGAAGCAATGCCAGGCTTGCTGTGATGCGTAATGCTCTACCAATAGCCATTACAAGCAAAGCAGACGAGTCCGAGGGGATCGAGATATTTGAGAAGATCGTGATACTCATCAAAGAAGCAGTAGCTAAAATTGGAAATATACCTTTTCTGGAGCGGCGTTTGATCCGAACCTCGCAGGACTCCTTTGAAGCAGCCGAGACTCCTTCAAGCCGCTCCAATAGAGATGTTGATTCTCTAAATTCACCGGTAGCGCACCTCTTGAGCTTGCTGCTCAGAAGTGCGCAACATACGTCCATCACAACAAGCTACATAGACGCTCTGAAGACCGTGTTGAATATCTCGCTACAATCAGTGACGTCTAGACGGACAAAGCTTGGCATACTTCGCAACCTTGGTCGTCTCATAACATTAGACGGCGTTCATCAGAAGGAAGCCAGTATCATATTCTGGAGACTTCTTGCGGACGGCACCTCCTCGGCCCTGAAGCAGCCTCAACAGAACGCAGCCCACAATGACAGCCCTCAATATCCGGGTCATGAGTTTAGGGAGGCCACTAAGATCTTAGAGCTTGGAACTCAGCTGGGTTCCAATCTTCATGAATCTACGTGGCATCAATTACATGCAGACATTGTAGACGCATTGCGAAAAGATGTTGGTGATGAGGCCATTGGCCCAGTCTTAATTGAGCCATTGGCGGGATTCATGCTCGGCAAGGACAAAACCTGTGATGATTTCCTCCTCGCCGCTGCTACGTACATGCTAGAGGCAGTCCACTGGCCACAGTCTCCACACTTGATGGAACGTGCCCAATATCGGCTTTGGGGGGTCACAAATGTGGCTTCTAAGGCCACCTCTCAAGATCCATTTGACAAACTCTACTCTATGGTAGGTGTTTTACTCAGCAGCTCTTACACCTCTCTAGAAGTACTGTCGCCGGCAACAGTCGTTAGATTTATCTCAGCTACAACCAAGATGATAGCGTCATGTCCGCCAGAGTTTATCGGCACCGTTCTCTTTCGCATTCAACAGGGACTGGCTCGCTGGATCGAAGATGCAAATGGCCTTTTAAGCCTCCGTCCGTCGTCCCCGTTTAGGACCATATACTCTGAAGTAGGTGCCCCGAATTTGCTTTTGCATCGCTAACATGTTTCACTCCAGGTCACTAAGACGTGGACAGAGGTAGTGAGAACGATTGAAAATTCTGCCGTCTTCGACACTAGCTTTTTGTTCAGCATTCAGGATATTGTAGTTGCCGGCTTTAGGAGCCGGCACAAAGCAATCGTCAACCAATCTATAAATATGTGGAACAGCACTTTTGGTGGTGGAGATACTCTGGAGTATCCTGAAGATTTGAGGAACATCATGCAAAAGCTCAGGTCTATGGCCGAGCTTAGACTGCCCAATTTCCCGGACTCAAATGGCAGAGCGGTAACCAGACTTTGCTTGGCTGCTTTCAATGCAAGAGCTGACGTTCCTAGGTCCTGTCTTCGCCTTTACATTTCGTCGACTCCCAAGATGAAGAGGACATGCAATCAACGCCTGTTGTGTCCCCTATGCGACCTCCTCTGTCGGTCGATTTATTGCAAGGCGTTGAAGAGTCTATCAAAGGCAGACCGCTCAATTCGGATTCGGGAAAAGTTGCGGCGTTCCGCGGTTCACCATCTCCAGCACGACGAGAAGTCAAGACCACTCCAAAGGCACGCTTACGACACGATGATTCCCAAATCCACTTCGCCGCAATTGAATCGTCCCCTCTTCTACCTGGACTGGGTGAGTCGCAATATCTGACAGATCGTCAGAAAGAGGTCAAAGAGCGCCAAGGCCGCGAAGCAGCTGCAATGTTTCCAGAGATAAGATCGAGCCCGCGAAGCACTTCCCGACGTACAGATTATATGCTACCAAAGCTCGTCTTCAAGTCTACTTCGAATTCGGCTACAAAATCTACAACAGGTGAGACTACTGGTCCAGCCTACCTTCCAGATGCCTTGATGGATGATTTTCTCGGATCTTCGCCCACACCCAGTGCAAAGAGGCTGAACGATCGGCGCACTAATGACAATGATGACCTACCGTCTTCACCTCCCCTCATTTCGCCCCGTTTCGCCAGCAATCAATTGGCTGATGCGCCACTGGCACATGAAGACAATGCGCCGGTGCAAGTAATTGCGAATGCAGACGAAGGCACCGGCGAACGCTTTGCTGACGAAAGCATCCCACATACTAAAGGCGACCCATCCAATGGTGAATCTATGAGCGCTGTTGTGGACGCATCAAGATTAGTGGATGACGATGACGCCTCGAAGTTGAAGGTACGGCAGGTACCTGACGATGCGCATCCCCTGTCTGACTTTGACATCTATGTTGATGCTCCTTCGGTGCCATCACTCAATGAGCCATTTTCTAAACACTATGACAATCCACCCAACGATGTTGTGAGTTCATTCCAGAGCGAAGATTCCTCGCACTTCTCTGTCGAGGACGACCAGGTCACAGCGCAGCTCATCACTGAGATGGAACATGCCTCTTCACAACAACTGGCGAATCAGCGCGAATCAGCGCAGTCAGCACGAGGAGCAACCAAGAAGAGGAAGCGCACTGCCGACTCACCCAATGCGAACAGGAAGATAAAGCGTACGGCAGCGCCCTCGGATTTCGTGATGGCCGCTGAAGCACCAGGGACGGGTGAGACGGTAGCTGAATGCGTGATGATTGATGTGCGCGAAGTGGATCGCTCGAGTCCAGTCCTTCCTCAACAAATCAAGAGGGAGTTATCTGCATCACCACTTATCTTTACGGGCACTCAAGCGATGAGGCAGACACTTGTAGCGGAAAGGACACCTGTTGGCTACCCAAGAAAATCGAAAGCAGGCCAGTCGTCAGCCCAAAAAGAGCATAAGCCGATGACGGAGAAAAAGGTTACCGACGGCCCGCGAGAGTCTCGCGACAGCCAAGTTCAACGGGAGGAGACAGAGAAGGAAGAAGCTAGCGCCTTGCGCAAAAGTTCGCGAGTATCGGAACGCCTGAGTGGATGCGCTGCGAGCAGCCCTCACATTGCCCCTGTAGGCTCACAAAAATCTACGGAAGGAGCGCAGTGGCTGGCCTTAGGGAAGACCCCGCGAAAGGGCATGTTCAGGTGGCTGCGAGGCAGCAGCGCCGAGCCAGAGACTGTCGAGAGTTCCAGTCCAATGGCTCCTTCTGCCAATGAGAGCAATGCTGGGAGACTAGACGAACAATCCAGGGCGCAGGATTCCCCGCGGCATGAGCTATTGCCAGCAGATCATCACCCAGAGCATTCGATTGCCGTGCACAACGGGGACGGCGAACCCGTGGCCAACGAGCGTGACGGTGAGGCTCAACCTGAGGCACGCGGCGCCGTTGAATCAGGAGGCATCCCGACTGCGCAAGGGATCCTCCACAGTTTCCAAAGCCTGTTGGACACGATCAAGCGTGTTACATTTGGGCCCGAAGAAGAGAGGGCAATGGTGGGAGTTCTGTTCGAGTCTGTAAAGGAAGTCCACGAGGCGGGTCGTCGCCACGGAAGTTTGTAACGTCCCATGTACTTACTGTGACACAGCGCGTATCCCTTGCATCTGCATTGTCTCATCCTGGCTGTTTCAGCAGCATCCTTCAGCGAGGCGTTGGAAGAGGTGGAGAACGACTTGAGGTATTGGTCGGACTTGGCACCTGGCCATGGGGCGCTTGAGTGTGGTCCGATATGTAGTTAGGTGTATAGTTAGGTGTATACGGGCTTCTGACTGGCTAAGTGACATACGCAGGACCGATGATGGCATTCCCCTCAGCGTGAAATATGATGCCCCCGTCGATCCTGCTGAAGCGGCAAGTGAAGCGACGGACCTAATCCCACCCCTGCCTAAGCGAGAATGTTTCAGGTTCTCGCGTACATCCCACTTGAAGATCCAAGTGGGCCATGGATTGGCAGGTGCGACGGTGCGACCCCATTACCGGCCTTCACCGGCCCTTCACTTTTCGGTGCAAAAAGCTTCTCTTAGTGGAGATCTCTTGCTACAATAATTAATCCACATCATCATCACGCCTTCACCTCTTCACCTCTCAAGACACTCTGCCTTGCTCTCCCTTCCAAAGACCCACCGTCTTCTGCTCCACATAAAATACCCGTCAACCTCATCGGCATCATGGAACGATCCAAGAAACCCTCCGCGATCCCCGTCTCTCCCACCATCCCGACGCCGCAGGTGTCCATCTCGGGCGACAACTCCAGAGTCACCGCGAGCCTACCGACCGGCGAGTCCGTCGAGGTCCTCCTCTTCGGCGCCACGGTCCTCTCGTGGAAGACTGCCGCGGGCAAGGAGAACCTGTTCGTCAGCCACAAAGCGCATCTTGACGGGTCGAAAGCCGTCAGGGGTGGTATCCCTCTGGTCTTTCCCGTGAGCACATCCCGTGACTTCTTTCCCCGCTCACGACATGCGACTTTGCACGACCGTCTGCTGACCGCCTCGTGCAGAATTTTGGTCCGTCGTCCAACAAAGCGACCGAGGGTCTCCCGCAGCATGGCTTTGCTCGCACGACCAAATGGGAATACCTTGGCAAATCTTCTTCTGAATCCTCCACACTTCCCAACAGCAGCGGAGACTCTTCCGTGAAGCTGGACTTCGGCCTTTCGAACACCATGTTGGACAAGGTCCCGTCGGAGTGGAAAACCTACCAGTTCGGTATCACCTACTCGGTAACGTTGGGTAGGGACGACCTGGAGACCACTCTCGCAATAAGAAACACTGGAGAGAAAGACTTCGAGTTCCAGACGCTGCTTCATAGCTATTGGGCGATTGATGTAAGTCTCTTCGACCAAGACTACGATAGGAGATGGCGAGAGCGAAGCGTTGGAACCGCAGGCTGACCGTGAGCGCCACACAGAACATCTCGAATGTATCAGTCTCCGGGCTTGAAAAGGTCTCCTTTGCAGACAAAGTTGGCGGCGGGAAAAAGGAGGAGTCTGAAGCTATCACCGTCTCTTCTGAGGTCGATCGCGTCTACCACGTGGACCCATCTCAAGAGATCGCCATCTCGGAGAAAGGCAAGCCTCGATTCAAGTTCATTCGGGATATGTTACCGGACGTGGTAGTTTGGAACCCATGGATCGAAAAATCGAAGACGATGTCGGACTTGGCGCCAGAGGATGCGTACAAGGGATTTATCTGTGTGGAGACTGGCAGCGTCAGCTGGAGCACTCTGGAGGCCGGAGATACTTGGGAGGGCGGGCAGAGGATCAAGGCCCTTTGAGGGAGGAAGCGTTGTTCCAACCAAAATGACGACTTGACGATTGAACGTGACGATGCAATGGAAGGATTAGGGCACCATAGAATGACAAAAAGAATGGTATCGGTCAGGAAGGGCAGGAAATCTTTTTGGTGCGAAAGCTAAACTTTGCTTTGGGGTAGAGATATGGCTTCTCAGGTCTCAAGCCTTATCGAGACATCGACGAAAGATCTAGGTAGGTAGCTCTCTGCAATCATGCAGTAGTACCGTACTGCTGTGAGGCAAATGACAATCTCTATGAGCCGACGTGACCGGTGCGCGTTGATCCATGCTAGATTGACTGCTAGTCACGGCTGCTAGATACTTTATGTGATGGCCCCATCTCCATGGATGATGGACCGTGGAGTACCTACCTTAAGCAGGTATGTATCAATGTTTTTAGCAAACGTGAAGGCGCCGATAACGGCTATGACGGCCTGCGGGCCTGCTACTTTAGAGCCAAGTGGAGTCACGAGCGGAGAGAGACTGTCGGGGCGACAAGTATTATTGAGATGGCTCCTCTCATACTTTACCTGCTCTCTAGACATGTCATGTCAATAATATCTTTTCCATTCTTCTTCTTCTCCCTCTGTCCACCTCCAATATCACTTCTGACGAAACCTCGCCTCCGCCAAGCATTTCACGCCAAGCCTTTCCGATAAGATAAGCCGCACGAGGGGCAACAACGTTTATGCGGTCACCGTCTGTGGAGAAGGAAATCTCGAATCCGGATACTCCGACAAACGAGGATGTAGCATATAATGTGCCCGACAATATCCGTCAACACGACTTTGCCCATAATTCGACCACTGAGCAGCACCAGCACCAGCAGCATCACATCGATCGACACGCCACGAACCATGTCGACAACCAAGAAGGCTTCCTCGTGGCGCAAGGGGAGAAAAAACCTCGGCGCCCCTCCCTACTCCCTCGTCCCTCAAGCATAGCCCGCCATGCCTCCTTCCTCGACGAAGACGAAGTCCCGCCCACATCCCCACCCCCACCCCACCCCCCCACCAAACACGACCCACCCGTAGCCTGGCGCGACCTCCCCCAAAAACCCCAACTCGCCCTCCTCACCCTCGCCCGCCTCTCCGAGCCCCTGACGCAAACCTCCCTCCAAGCCTACATGTTCTACCAGCTCCGATCCTTCGACCCGTCCCTCCCCGCCTCCACCGTCGCGGCCCAGGCGGGCATGCTGCAGGGCAGTTTCACCGCCGCGCAGTTCGTGACCGCGGTGCTGTGGGGCCGGATGGCGGACGCGGAGTGGTGCGGGCGGAAACGGGTGCTGTTGGTCGGGTTGGCGGGGACGGGGGTCAGTTGCGTGGGGTTCGGGTTCAGCAGGACGTTTGGGCAGGCGATGGTGTGTAGGACGGTGGGGGGGGCGCTGAATGGGAATGTGGGGGTCATGCGGACGATGATTAGTGAGATTATAAAGGAGAAGAAGTTTCAGTCGAGGGCTTTTTTGTTGCTGCCGATGTGTTTCAATATCGGTGCGTTCGATGGAACGCTGTTGACGTTTGCCGCTGACGATGGGCATAGGCGTCATTATAGGACCAATCTTAGGGGGGTTGCTTTCAGATCCTGTGAGCAGTTATCCAAGTGTGTTTGGGGAGCACTCGCTTCTTGGAGGGGAGAATGGGATTTATTGGCTGAAGCATTGGCCTTATGCTCTACCCAACTTGATGAGTGCGGTGTTCCTGTTCATCTCCGCTATAGGAGTCGTTTTCGGGTTGGAAGAGGTATGCTACCGACGACAAGTATCCACCAGCTCCAAACTTACACACTTGCAGACGCTCGAAGCCATACGAGACCAACCAGACCTGGGTCTCCGCCTCGGCCACTCCGTCGCCAACGCCTTCCGTCACATTTTCCGCCGCAACACTCACCGCTACACGGCCGTCAACGCCGATGACGACCTGGAATCCCCGACACACAGCTCCCGGCTTGACTCCTACGAGCTCGAATCGCGCCTCCCCAAACCGCCCGCCCAGAAACCGAAACCGCGGCGGAAACTGCCACTGTCCCGAATCTGGACCCGAAACGTCCGCTGCACCCTTCTCTGCCACTCGATCGTAGCCCTCCACATCGGCACCTTCAACAACCTCTGGTTCATCCACCTCTCCGCCCCCCGCTTCGATCCCGCGGACCCGTCTCCGCCCTCCCACACCCGGCAGACTCCCCCCCTCCGCTTCACAGGCGGCCTGGGCATGCCCCCCCGCAGCGTCGGCTTCGCCATGGCCACCCTCGGCCTCATCGGCATCAGCCTCCAGCTCCTCGCCTACCCGGCCGTCAACGCCCGACTCGGAACGCTGCGCAGCTTCCGCTACAGCCTCTGCCTCTTCCCGCTCGCCTACACCCTGACGCCGTACCTCTCCATCGTCCACTCCTCCCGCGCCCCACCGCACCAGGCCTCCGGCGTCCTAATCTGGCTCGCCCTGAGCGCCGTCTTGCTCGTCCAAGTCGTCGGCCGCACCTTCACCCTCCCCGCCACCGTGATCCTCGTCAACAACTGCTCCCCGCACCCGAGCGTGCTGGGCACCATTCATGGCATCGGGCAGAGCGTCAGCAGCGCGAGCAGGACCGTCGGACCGATGTTGGGGGGGTGGGGCTACGGCAAGGGGCTGCAGGTCGGGGTCGTGGGGGCGGTTTGGTGGGCGTTGGCCTTTGTTGCGGGGGTGGGTTGGCTTTTGAGCGGGTTGGTTAGGGAGGGGGATGGGCATGAGGTTTGGCTGGAAGGGGAGAAGGAGGAGGAGGAGGAAGCGGGGAGGGGAGCGGGGCGTTGATGTCGCTTCGGAAGAGGGTGGACGGGCAGCACGATCTGCGAGTGTCGTATTTGAAACGTGCCAGTAATCACATATAGAAAATGAACACATCTCGCTCTTTGGCATCTGTAAATCAACAAGATATAAAAATCTCACACCCCCTACCACGCTCTGAACGAACCAACCAACCAACCAACCAACCAAAAGCCTGTAGCGGGTGAAACGACCAGCCAAACCCATCGAGTCCCCGCGCGAACGGAGCGGCCATGGCATCAGAGAGCCCACCGTGGGTCCGTCCCTTTTCTCCTCATCATCATTTATACCAAAAAAAAAATTTAAGATGATAATAATGGAAAAGAAAAAAGAGACCAGTCCCATCAATCTTGGAACCCGGGCCCCGGTACGACGGCGTGCAGGGTGGGACGGTCCTCGCGAGCGGAGGGTCCTGCTTCCGTCATGGGGTGCGGGTGGGGTTCCTGGGGGTTTGGGTTGGGGGGAGCGATGGGGTTTGAGGCATGGGGGTAGGCCTTTTGGGGGGTGGGAAGGGGTGAGTTGGGGGTTTGTGGGGGGGGAATGTACGTGTGTATGTTTTTAAGAAAAGAGTGTTAGGGATAGTGCTATGGAACGCTTGCTTACTCGAGCACCGCCACGCGATGCGTAAGGATAGCCTGCCCTGGGCCTGCTGCAACGTCCGTACGTCCCTACACCGGCCGGCCTCCCCCCAGCCTCGCAGCTTTGAACCGACTCATCTTCTTCGGCCCGCCCTCGGCCTCTGTGAGCGGTACTTCCGCGCCATCCGCGGGGTCCGTGAAGCCGCCCTGGCGCTGGATCATGCGGTTGCGCATCTTGTGGTATTCGGTCTTGACTTCTTGTTGGAGCAGGGCGGGGTCGAAGTCGTCGGGTTCGGGAGGGGGGTTGGAGGTGGCGGTGTAGGGTCGCTCGATGATCGTATTGGCGTGGATGGGTTTGGGTGGGGTGGGTGGAGGCGGGGTGGATTGGATGTCGAGGTCTTCAGCGAAGCGAACGTTTTTGGTGGTGGGAGCCTTGTTGGCGCCGTTGCTTGCCGATTGAATCGGCGGTTGCTCTTCTATCGCGTGATCGCTTGCCAATTTTGAAGCTTCTGGTGGCGCGTTTGGACCGACGTTCTGGATGGCTTTCGCATTCAGCTTTTGTTCCAATGCGCGCATCTCAGCGAGATATTCATCGCTGAGCACACGCCGCTTAGTTCTTCCGAACTTGTCTTCGTTTTCGTCAAGGCTACTGTCGTCAAGAACTTCTTCGCCATCAGCGTCAGAGTAAGATGTATCGCTGGCCTCGTCAAGATTCATCTCTGCTACAATGTTGTTAACTTCTGACATGTTATACTGTATCATCTGCCGGCGGAGAGCTGCATCTTCTGCAGACTCGTTCGCTGGAATGACGGGTTGTCGGCGGTGCGTCTCCTGTCCTGAGGGCTCGTCAATTGGGATATTTGGTTGTTTGGGGAGCACCTCCTCTTCTGGAAGTTCGGCCAGTGGGATGACCGGGTCGATGGGCTTCACGGTTGGAATCTTGGTCTTACTTTTGTGCTCTAGCAAGCTCTCTGTCTTGGTGTCCGCAGTGAAGCTGACACTTTTCCTGGCATTGCGAGGTTTCTTCACTTCGCTTGCTCTGGCTTCCGAGGAAATGAACCCTCCAGATCTCATGTCGCTTGAACTAGATTTTGCCGAGTCTGCCTTGGTTTTCTTGACAGGCAACGCTTGCTGGGTGCTATCCGATATTGGTACAGGCTGGCCTTCATCCTCTGCGTTTGATGGAATATCCTTGACACCGGCTTTGCGGAGACTTTCTAAGAGTTGAGGTGCTGCCTGACCGGGCGCAGAAACAGAGGAAGCTATGAAACCCATCAATAGAAAGACCGATGACTAGCAGAGAAAAAATTACATATGACATTGCCTTCCTCATCTAATTCCTCGTGGATCTCCGTCAAAGGCAGGCCTTCTTCGTTCCGAGCTTCTGGTTGGCTTAAGACTTGTGCCGCTGCATACTTCTGTTGTGCTGTGTTTAAAAGCAATGAAATACTTTTGATGTTCTGTTGAACATCTAACTTGGATGAGAATGCAACTAGGGAACGTAAATATGGTGGTCTATCTTACAGTCGACACGCCTGGAGAGCAGTCCAATGACATGCTGGCTTTGCCGAACATTGCCTTTATCGTCAACCAAAAGCAGCCTTCTCTCTGCTGCCTGTTAGTCTGGGAAGAATTCGATTGCTGCGATGATTTTGCCCACCCTTCGGTGTCAATAGCTCATTCTGAGCATCACCAATGTTTTCCTACGATCTGGTGAGATACTGCTCTCACACCCTTGGGAGAGGGACCCATGTACCAGATCAGAGCATGAATGAACCTCGCCAAGCTCCAAAATCTCTTCTTTCATACCCTCATACTCGATCTCCCATGTCTGCCAGTGGCGGAGGGAGGCCCGGAGCTTTGGAACATTTTGTTCTAATTGAAGACGATACCTCTCTAAGTCGGCCAAAGTATCTCTTACTTTTATGCCATGTTCTGCCATATTCGCTGTATGTAGAGTAGGTATAACAGTCGGAAAGAGTATTTGAATCCATGTGCGGAACTATTGCCGCCGCCAAGATCTGTCAGCCCTACAGTCAATATCAAACAAGCGTCGAACATACGAACCGACACTGACTCGCTTTCTCTTCTGGCTTACACAAAAAATGTCGCGAGCACCCGCCCGCAGCGGTGCTGCTCCACGGCGTCCAGGAGATGAAGACGGTAAGAACCCCTCAAATTGTCTTCTCTGTTCTCAAAGCAACCGCTGACAAGAACCCAAACCCCCAGACATCTGCCCCGTCTGCAAATCCTCCCGCTACCTCAACCCATCCATGCGCTTCCTCGTGAACCCCGAATGCTACCACAAAATGTGCGAATCCTGCGTCGACCGCATCTTCTCCCACGGCCCCGCCCCCTGCCCCGTCGCCGGCTGCGCCCGCACTCTGCGCAAAGCCCGTTTCCGCCGCCAAACGTTCGAAGACCTCCACATCGAGCGCGAAGTCGACATCCGGAGGAGAGTGGCCGGCGTGTTCAACAAGAGGGAGGAAGAGTTCGAGAGCCTGAGGCACTGGAACAATTACCTCGAGGAAGTGGAGAACCTGACGTGGAACCTGCTGCAGGGCGCTGACGTCAAGGAGACAGAGAAGAAGCTAGATGCGTACCGGAGGCAGAACGAGGCGGACATCAAACATAACGCCGCCATCGAATCGCAGCAAAACGCCAACACAGAAGCGCACTTCGCCGCGCAGAAAGAGCAGGCGCGCCTGCGGCGCGAAGCGGCTCGGAACGAGGAGCTGGACGAGCGCAGGGAGAAGGAAGAGGGCCGGAGGGAGATGATCGACATGATGGCCAAAGGCGACGGGGACGCCGACGCCATCGCTCGTGAAACGCACGACGTCGTCCTCAAGAAATCCACGGCGCGCCGGACGGCCGCCGAACGCTCGCGCCAACAGGCCGCCGCCAAATTCGACAACGGCGCCGCCCCCCCGCCCTTCTCGATCCAAGGGCTCAAACGCGTTTCCCCCCCCGTGCCGGAGGAAACGTACGATCCCTTTGGCGGGTACGGCATCAAGCCTGCGTATTACCATCTGCGGGACCACTACGAGCATTCGTGGCTGGACAACGCGAGGAGCGATGCGCAGATCACGGCTGGGGGTTACGACGTGGGGGAATATTGCGCTAGGGCTATGATGGAGGCGTTTGGGGGGTTGGGGGTGTTCGTGGAAGATGAGATTGGGGGAAGGGAGAAGAGGGCGGAGAAAGGGGTGGGGACTGCCAGTGCGGCGATGGCAGGCGGTGGCGGCGGCGAAGGGGTTGATGGTGACGTGCTTTGAGAGGGAAGAAAACAGACACTCAAAAAGCATAGCGAGGGCGTTGTCTACTAGAAAAGGCGTGATACCCATTGAAGCATGAAGCACGGATTTATTTGAGGAAATATTTTAATCAACCACTAGAGAGACCCTTATCATCCGGCAAGCCTATACAACAAGAAGCACAAATCTCCAACTCCACGAATCGCTGAGATCCCTCCACCTCTGGATAAGAAACGACCAGAAGCAATGCAGAACAATGACGGGACGATATATCGGGCTCGTACACAAGGAATACAAAGGCCTCCAATATTCCTTCAACGACAAACAAAGACATAGAGCTCATCCAGACATGAACACTCCGGGGAGTCAGTCAATATGGAGATCTCTTTCCACGTTATTCAGTCGCCGTATTATCAATTCTACTCAAGCTGCTCTCCAGACAGAAGCTCAACCAGTGGACATACACCGAAGTCAGTCAACACTAGGAACTTTGCTGCCATGGAGAGGCGTGATCTGAGTATGGCGATTGTAAGGCCATGTTGATAGACGAGGATTTAGAGAGTAGCTGCGAGAGGGCGAAATAGGAGGATTGCTTCCTAGAGCTGCTTATCCATAGACGTCTTTTGCATGCGAAGCAGAATTGGCAAGAAACTTGGGATTCAAGCATCTGAGCTCTTCCTTCGACCAGCAAATACGCTCTTCGCGGTCTCTACAGTTGTCTCGATGCCCTCCCAAGGCAAATCATCAACGCTCTCGCCATCACTATCCAGATCCCATGGCTGGCGTTTAGATGGCTTCTCCTTTCCATGCTGGTATTCCTCGTCCGCATCACCTCCTCTGAGATGCAGGCCAGCAGCGTTGATACCGATTGACTGTAAAGTGATCTCGACTTCTTCTTCACTGATCTCATGGCCATCTTGTTTTTGGCCCTCGAGCACATCATAGAGTGCGTAGACCTGGTCCGCCTTCACTTCAATGGCTTGGAGCAGGGTCTCAATCTTATGATAGACCGACTTGCGCTTGCGCTTGCTGAGCGCAGGGTCATGGCCATTGTAAAGAGCTTGATATTTGGCAAGCTCAATCTTTAAATGAGCAAGCTCATCGTCAAGGCCCTTCATGACAATTGCGAGCGCGAGACCTGGCGCTTGAGCTGGGCGAACCGTGGGTTCTTCTTCATACGGACCGGACTCTGGCATGCGGTCTGAGACAGGGACAGGCTTGAAAATATTGATTGCCTCTCTTACGGTCGCGTCATGCTCATGAGGTTCATCACGACTGATCGCGCGTCTGCAGACTGTGCAATTCTGAGCACCATGCTTCGCAAGCCCATTGAGAACATCTTGAGCTTCTTTTGTCAGTTCCGGTACAGGCTGAGAGTCGACTGCTGGGTTACGAATGGTGATATCGGGCAGGATGAAAGCGGAAGTCATATTCTCGGCATTCAAGCCACGGCGCCGACTACGTATACTCAACATCGTAGTCTCGGAGTGCCGACGATTTTGCTCGGGTTGCGCACCAGGAAGGTTTGAAGGCTGAGTGGCATCATTCCGATTAGTAGATCTGGATGTCAGGTCTTTCATTGATGATTTGCGATGAGTCTGTTGTGGCTGCTTTGCCAATGCTTCTCGTGTAATACTCTCATTCTTGTCATCTCGTTGATGGTCTCTACTTTGGCGTTGCTTGCGCTGTAGACGCTCTTGCTCGAGAGTCTTTCTTAGCTTGGCAATTTCATCACTCTGTGACCACAAAGTCAGCGGCTACAGCAAAGCATGAAGGGATTTTTCACCTCGAGGAAGCTCAAGTACGTCAAATTTTGCGAAGTCTCGTCACCTTGAGCATCTTTTACGCTGCGAGGCGACCGGTCTTTGCCTCTTCCTTTTGCTTTAGGGGCCTCATACACAGAGTCTTCACTGTCTTGAAAGTCGTCGATCTGAACAGTCCGCTGCCCGCCTTTGGAAAGTTCTTCTGTGTCCTTTCGTCTTGAACGAAGATCAAACATGGTGTTTGCGTCTTTTTGGGTAGAAGACCCGACATGCCGCTCGTTACCCTGAGTGTGACGCGCCTTGGAAACATTCTTATCCTGCAACTCAGGAGGATGCACTTCACTCTCTTCCATCGTACTCCGAATTGCTCCCTTCTTTCGCTCGAGTTTTTGTCGTAGAGCCTCCTCCTTGGCTGTCCATTGTTGAGGCTCCTTTCCATGATCATTGTTCGACTGGCTAAGACGAGTTTTCAGCTCGTTATTTTCGCCTTTGAGTCCTTCATTCTCAACCTTGAGCTGCTCGATAGTAAAGTACGCGACACCCAACTGTGAGACGGCTGAATCACGCTCTTGCGATATGTTTTTGAGAATCGCCTCGGCGGTGGAGGATTTTCGATTCGACTTATCCAGTTGGATTTGTAGTGCGCGGATAATAGATTCTAAGCCTAGAGAATATTAGCCAACAGTGATCCCAACTGATTGATTCCTACTTACGGTTCTTCTCGATCAACATCTTACGTTGACTGCCACCAATCTCATTACCACCATCGCTATCCGTTGTACCTAGAGCATCATCACTTCGCGGCGCTCTCCTCTTGTCGATCTTTCCGCTCTCTAACAATTGATTCTTCTGTTGCAAATCTTGCATAGCATTCTCAGCTTCGGCATTGATCTTCTCCAAGGTAGCGACTTTGTCCTGAAGAAGCTTTAGCGACAAGAAGATGGCTTGTTCATCAGCCGGTATCGGTATCTCATTGACTCCAACGTAGTGTTGACAAATGCCGGCGTTCTCTGGGGTCGAGACAAAACGAGATGCACGTGATTTACCGTGTCGTGAGAACACTGGAGTGCCATCTTCATAAAGGCCCGAGACCAGTTCAGATATATTGGGTAAGTCAGGCAACATGAAAGATTGCTGAGTCCCTTGGGGGGTTGAAACAGTTTGCGAATTCTTTCTATGCTTTAGGCCAATAGACTGTAGAAGACCTTGCTTCGATGTGAACTTGGTCGGCATCACACTATTAGAGGCAGTGTGCTGGCTCTTCACGTTGCCAAATCGGGTGTTCCTGGCTGTCAAGTCGAGTGTTGGCGGTCTTTCCTCACCAACCTTAGATTGCTCATTCTCATCTCTGACACGAGCGTGCATTGAGGATAGTGTGCGACGGTGATCTTCACTTCCTTTCCCACTTTCCCCAGACCCGTAATCCCTTGTCTTAAAGGGTGGCGGCGATGGCCCAGGAATCTCTTTCTGTAGACCAGACGGCCCGAGGACCTGCGCATCACGTCTCAAAGAGCTACGAGAAGCTTGATCTGGTTTCTTAGACGACTGTCGTTGCGCGAGCGGCGGAGTCCCTGTGACCTCATATTTACCGATCATCGGCGCAGAGAAATCCATGCTATCTCCATCCAGGCTCAACGGCACGTTGGAAGAATATTCATGCAACCGTTCCGCTTTGCTATTGCTCCCTTTCTTGACACCTCGTCCAATCTCGATTGACCGACTGTCATCATCCGAAGAGGTGCCACCTTGGGAGAAATCAGGGAACGCTCGATCAATTGCCGATGTGTTGATGGCGAAGTCTGCCTCAGGTCGAGTGAAACGACTGTATTTCTGCGCACTCGCACGTATTTCAGGGAGCTGGTGTGCATTGTTGTCGAGCTGACGTGTTGACATAATTGCTTCGTTGTCCGGGTCGAAGTCGGAGACTGTGGATTGCGGACTTGCGAGATCTAGCGAACGTCGAGAGGATCCCGATGAATTGCGCGTCCTGTTCATATCTTTGGACATTTCACGAATCAATTGGGCGCGCTGCTTGGAGGTCGTGGATCCTGTCATGGCTGTTGTTTGTTATTGATTTGACTAGGCACTCCTTCGACGCGGTCGGCGCTCCTGAGCTCAACCAAAGAAGAAGTCTATTGTTATCGAACAGAGCCAGTAAGTCTATTATTTGAAGACTTTGATCAAGGGATCATACTGCGGTGAATGTGATGTTAGTAATGAAGTACAAGTAGTGTATGTGATGTTCGAGGTTTGTTTACTTTCGGGCGGGCTAGCGATTGTAGAAGTCCCGCTTAAATCCGGCGCTAGCCGTAAATCCTAAAGCATCAGCTCGCACTCGCAGGCTCGCAGCCCGACTTTTGCGCATCGCCAGACTCAACAAGTGGTGAAGAGCTCTATATTATAAAACATAGTGAAGCTATGATGCAACAACCCCTCCATGACTTCTATCAACTTGGCAGATACCATGATATTTGAATTGTACAAGTCGACTATACGCTTCACAAATGCAAATGCCGCTCAATGCTAGGTTTTCGTGACCGTGATGTAGCAATACTAGCACCTGAACACCTTGCTAAATTCAACCCTCCTTCCCGAAAGACTTTCGTGGCATTATGATCCGAACTAGGCACTGTCGCCATCATGTATCAACGGCCAGCTTCTCCGCGACTCTGCCTTGCCAGGTCCTCCTCAAGCATCGTTGAGGCTCGCCGATTCACCTCCCGTCGGCGTCGACTGCAAGATGTCTCGCGCCAAAAATTCCCGGGCCAGCTCTGCCATGTCGTTGGCCTCTTTCAGCTGACGCTCCCATTTCGCCTGTTGCTCTTCCTGTATTTTGACCTTGCGCCTTGCTTCTTCTTCTTCCTCAGCTTTCTTGCACAAACCCCCCAGCGTCTTGACGCAATTCGGGCAGCTGTAATGATCCTTGCAATATGCGCAGTCGCAACGCGGATCCTGCGCGAGGCAATCTGGGCAAATGTGTACTTCACACAATGCGCATTGTTGAGCGGCGCCTGTACAGCGAGGGCGGTGGTCGCCGATGGAACGAAACTTGGGGCAAAGAAATGAGCCACAGCCCAGCCAGGAATCGTTGGGCTGTGCTTCCGTACCCTCGTCACCTGTGTTGGAGATGGGGGTGGACGTTATCAAATCGAGCATTTTCAAAAATTCGGCCTCGTAAGACGTTCCTCTGAGTTCGCTTGCTGCCTCACTGAGTAGTACCTCAGGGTTCAATACGAGCGTGTTGGACTCTACTTTTGGGGACGAATCCAGCAAATGAACGTATTTGTCTTTGAAGCTCTGTGACAATTCTGGCATTTTCGAGAGCACACTTAGGTACTCGCGGATCGTGCATTTGGTTTTTTCCCGTGCGGTGTTAAATGCAATGGTGGACCTCTCCGAAGCTTCTAGCACTTTTTTAAAGTTTGAATTCTCTTCGAGGAAAGCTTTTTCGGTGCTAAGGTCCTTGTAGCCACAGATCCGCATGCTCAAGCCGCGCAAGTCGTGTGCAAAACAGAAAGGTTCCATACAACTTTGACAGGCCGCTCTCCATCCTGGCGTCTGCCAACAATCATGACAAAGACTTCGAGGGCATGGGTTGTGGTCCTCTCTCCCCATCCCATATAGAAGCCAATGGAGCATTTGGTCGTGTTTCAACCGTGGGGAACATCCCGGAAGGACAGGACAGTCAATGAGTGACCCTGATGATTTGTTGGATTGACGGAGGCGGCTCAACTCCGCGTCTTCGTAGCCCTGGCCTGGTGGAAGTGGAGCCGTGTGAACGTGATTGATGGCCGACCCCGTCATTCCAGGTCCATCAAAAGTTATGCTACCGCCGTTGGAAAACATCGGTTTTAAGCAACACCACTGCATCTTCAGAGCTGGAGTGACAGTGCTATTGGGGGTGTTGCTGTTGTCAGCACTCGTGCTAGGTACAATCTCTTGCATCATGAGATTCGGATTTCGCACCTGGCCAGGAGCCCACCAAAGCTTTCTGGCTGTATCATCGCCGACGTCTGCCTCGGGAGTTGTGCTTGTTGGCGATTTCGCCGGTGGTAGTGGGCGAGAGAAAGCACAGTTCTCGCAAAGAGTCTTCCTGCAGCCCATGCAGTGCATTCTTATGCTGCAATGCTCGCATCTCTCGGGTATCTGAGCTTTACAGTCTTGACACGTGACACACTCGATAAACTTTCGGTGACTTTGGCGAAGATGTGTGGTCCGGGTTTTCCCTTCGCCATGTCCTTGTTGTAGTTCGCAGCCTAATGGCTCGCCGTTGAAGCCGGACTCTGCTTCTTCCCATAATTGGCCTCTCGTGCTCCTAGGCCTGGCAGCTTCGGAGTATCCAGCGGGCCCAAGTCGGTTTCCTGAACGCCATAATCGATCGTAGACCACCCATACCTCTGTCCGAGCATCTGGAGTGCCTCTCCCCACTGCGTAGTCCTTTCTTTTTAAACATCTTCCCCCGGGTGTAGGACACCAAGCCGTATCCGTCCAAATGCCTAAGTCGTGACATATTTTGATAAGTTCATGTGTATGGACTGAGTCAGAGTCTTTTCGGAGGAGCGAGGCTGGGGTATAAGGTCGACGCCTGTGGTGTCTGCAGCGGAAAGTATAAAGACTTCGTAGCGCCAGGCCGGGTGCCGGCCCTGAGCTTTGGAACTCAGTAGCTGACTTCTGGAGGCTGAAAAGTGTGAGGAATGGCATGATATTGTACTTCAGGGAGACCTGCTTGCAACCACGGACGGACAGATGTTGTAAGGTTTCTCGCCGGCTGTGTAGGACAATTGATGTCAGAGTATCCCCTGCAACAGCAGTATGATCGAGGTCTAGAGATATGAGTCGAGTGCCAAAAGGAAGGACAATGGCCATGAGCAGTTGGTCCAGGGCATATGGCTTTGACTGAACAGCCAAAGTCTCACCAGAGCTGTCACTCGCGGGTGACGCCTGCCTGGATGCAAGTCTTCCTGGGCTAAAGGATCGAAAAGAGAGATGATTCCATGCTGTTGGATAGCCTTGCAGAAATGACCGCAGGTAGTTTGACGTATGATATAAGTCTAGGATTGACGATGTTGGTAGTTGAAGAAGAAGTGACTCAAAGACCGGTGGATGCGTGGAAATGATCTGCTCGAAGCTGGACAGGGAGGTGCGATGCCTTGTGCGTGATGTGCTGGAGAAGCATCTTTCCCGAGAAGCTCGGGAGCGCGAAGAGTTGTCACCAGCCATGTGTCCATCCAGAAGCAGATGACTACGTGAATGCTGCGTGAATGCTTTCAACACTATGGGGATTGGACTGGACTGCTGAATAGTCGACTTCCAGTCTTGGTGGATGATGAGACGTTGGCTATCAAATTTGTGTCATTTTTCCGGACTCTTGTTCGGTATGGAGTTAATGAGTTGCCTAAAGGTTTAAGGCAAGCTCGGCAAGCTCCCCTGCGCCGGCAGATGTCCCGCTATCAAATCTTATCTCCAACTCTATCACATGTTGTTGGGATCACCGTCAAAAATTCACTGTTCTCTTGTATCCTGCTTCAACCCTTGCTTTGAATGAAAGACAGGTACTCGGAATCATTCTATAGCCAGGGAATACATGTCTGAAGTTCCTTGACTCTTAAGATGACCACTCCCGAGGCGCCTCCAGCTTTATCGACTCCGGCCAGTCATATATTTGAGGATCAGCCTGAGCTGCCCGCCGAAAAATTAAGCTCAAGGCTCTCGGATGAGCAGCTTTATGATATATACGAAATAGAGCGGACCATCGCTGAGATCAAAAAAGAAAGATTTTCTCGAGTTGCTTTGCAATTTCCGGATATCATGCTGCCAGATGCACCAAGAGTCGTTGAGGCATTGAGCGGAGTTCTGCATCCTACTACATCGTTTTCGGATCCGCAAAGAGCAAAAGAAACCAGCTCAAATCGGCTTGTGAATCGTGTGGAGGAGCTGAGCGTAACGTCCGAGAAGCTACCTGCAGTGAGACTCTACATACTTGCTGATACTTCATACGGAGCTTGCTGTGTCGACGAGATCGCGGCTCAACACATTAATGCTGATGTTGTTGTGCATTATGGCCGGGCTTGTTTATCACCTACTGCCAGGATACCAGTCATCCACATCTTTACTGTTCAGCAGTTCCAAGACCAGTCTAGCCTTCTCCGGGATTTCGAAGACTTCTATGTCGATCACCAAGCGAAGATCGTTCTCATGGCAGACGTAACATATCAAGACCATTTGGAGAATACTAAGGCTGCCCTGCAATCTTGCGGATATAGCAACTTGTACATGACAGATATAATACATGATCCCTCTTCGCCTTTACCAAATCGTACCATTCCAAACGAAGTAAAGGCTGATCCGTCCAAACTGAGACAATGGCAACTCTTTCATATTTCCGATCCACCAGAATCACTTTTGCTTACTCTAGCTTCTCGTTTGGCTACTATCCGTATATACCCTACCTCTACGATAGATGGCGAGCGCCACCGCGAACCATTCTTGGCATCAACAAGTCGGGCACTGAATAGAAGATACGCCCTTTTGACGTCTGTTAGCACTGCCTCTATTTTTGGTATTCTGATTAATACCCTGAGTGTGAAAAATTACTTGCACATTGTTGAGCACGTCAAGTCCCACATACAGGCCGCGGGCAAGAAAAGCTACACCTTTGTAGTCGGCAAAGTGAACGCCGCAAAGGTAGCTAATTTCAGTGAGATCGGCGCGTGGGTGGTCATAGGGTGTTGGGAGAGCTCGTTAATTGACAGCAAAGATTTCTGGAAGCCCGTTCTGACACCATTCGAGCTGGAGCTGGCACTGAAAGGAGATAGTCAGAGAGTGTGGACCGGAGAGTGGAGCAGTGATTTCCAGAGTATACTGCAAGAAGCTACTCAACCTAAGGCTAATACCGCATCCTGGAACGGACGTGGAACAGATAGCGATATTGACGGCAGAGAAGACGGAGAGCTCGACTCAGAAGAGGAGTCGGCACCGCCAGACTATGATCTACGGACTGGGCGCTATGTTTCCCATGCAAGGCCGATGCAGGCGCCTTACTCGAGTGCTTCTGGAGGCAAGAATCCACCCAGCGAGTCTGTTGTTAGGCGGACCAAAGGCGACCTGGCTGTTGTAGGCGGCGAGGCTTCTCCTGGGGCTGAGTATCTCAAATCGAATAGGACGTGGAAGGGACTTGGGAGTGACTTCGAAATCGCATATGAAGATACAGGAGCCGCCATTGAGCAAGGCAGGAGCGGGATTGCAAGAGGGTATATCCACGATCGGGAGGGATCAAGAAGATGAAATGGGGATCTGTAGATGATAACCAAAAGGCACAAGCAGGCCCAACGACTCTGCTCTATAGCTCACAAGAGTGACCGTAGAAGGATCTTGATTTCACTGAAGTGCATGAAGTTCCCTACCCTTTCAGTCTTTTTCGAATCCATACAAAAGTCCACACAGCACCTGCTAATGCCATGGGATGGGGCCAAAACCGTTGGTAGAAGGGTTACTAAGCAGGCATAGCCAATTGAGTGCGCCTTTTCCCCTCGCTTCTGTCCTCCCTCTTTCCCACTTCCTTACGGATTCATCTTTCATCTATATATCCGGATCATCAAGTAGGCGTTGAATGATCGCTCATGAGAGCGAATCCTTGACCGTTATCCGTCCGATACAGTTCCGCGGATTGTCTCTCGATGCAGCGATTCGAATGATACGGAATAGCAAAATCAAGCCTTTTAGATCAGCCGCCTACGTGCTTGAGGAATCTTGGCTCTTGGCATCGGCAAGTGATTTCCAACTCGCCAGCGCCCTATTGTCGGAACGACATCGCAGTCATGTACGTCTTTCCCATTGCAGACTCGACGTCAGCAGTCGTTATGGATGCGCGTCGTTACTCTTGAATGCCTCGCTGTCGAGGGTTTCCTTCATGCACGCGTCCACAATCACGCCGCCATGTGCCAAAGCAATGCTGTGATACGACGCTACGACCCCCAGCCTTGTCTTAATTTCTTACCATCTCCTGGCATATTCCTTCGATGTATATGTACAGCTAGGGCACTTGAGTTGACCATGTTGCACCTGCAGAAGTATCATTGGGCGTCTAAGACACGTTTAGATCCGAAGCACCCGGCCGATAAGCAGCCGAATGGTCTCGGGACCCTGCTGAATCAAGGATGAAGGTGTCCCAGAATATCAAGAGAGATACAAGGCAAACGCGCACAACGAACTCATCCCTTTTGGCAAGATGTACTGCCCCGTTCGCCACCAAGCAGCGCAACCTGTTGGAGCAAGACATCCGGCTCGACGAGCCATTTCGACAGTATTCTTCTGGTGATGCCGTCAAAGGAGCAGTGCATGTGAATGTCGCAAAAGCCCAACGCATTACCCACCTTGTCATACGGCTACATGGCTTCGTCAAAGTAATGAATCGCGCAAAGCTTCCAGGCGAGTCCATAAGCTACGATGAAGCGCTCATGGCCTCCGGAAAGGGTAGAGGTAGGCGGGGCATTGAGTACTTCGGAAATGGCTTTGCACGACTATTTGAAGATGAGATCGTGCTATGTGGTGAAGGTCGAGTCATGGGTCAATATGAATTTCGCTTCGAGATGGTTCTCCCTTCAAAGGCTATGCCATCTGGTATCGATGTGAGTCCCAACGCCTTGAACCGTTTCTAGATTCAAATATGAGTAGTCTGACTCGCAGGCATCCAACAGTTCGAACACGGTACCATATCTTACCTACTCACGTCGACAGTGACGCGTCCTACGACCATCGCACCGGCCTCCACACAGCACCGAAAGCTTTGCTTTGTGGAGGCCGTTGATATCTCGCTGATCCCTAACCCAAAGGCTGAATTGGTCTCGATGGACGTGGGGTACAAAAAAGTGGAATTGAAAGCGGGCAAGAAGAAGAAGAGGGTTAGATCACGAGAACGAGAGAACTCAGACCGGGCCAGCTCAGTGAGTGGCAAGCACTGCGAGAACTCCGACAATCACCAAGTCGACTACGAGCCCCCGCGAAGCCCAGTGCCAAGCGAAATCAGCTCCGCTGCCACCACTAATAGCACATCAAGCCACGTGACTAGCTCGGTGACCCCTCCTATACGTACTGTCATCGAAGGTGCGGAAGATGCCATTGTCAAGACTTCTCCGAACGCTATATCCGCAAAGATCGAGGTCTTACAAGGGGGCTGCTTGGCTGGCGACTCATTCCCGGTGAGGGTCTCGATCAAACATAGCACCGTCGTCAAAAGTATGCAGGGCATCATCATTACCTTGTACCGTCAAGGGCGGATTGATACCCATCCGGCCATACCGCTTGGCCCACAGCGGCGAGGCGAGAAACCAAAATACGAGGATTACTACCCTAAATCATTTACAGGGCTTGGCGGTCTGTCATTGACCTCTGCTGGCTCAAGCAGATCTTTCAGACAAGATCTCAACCAAATATTCGCTCCCATTATCGTCGATCCACAATCTCTCACGGCTGTGATCACCACATCAATACAAGCTCCCGTACATCTGTTCCCAACAATCACTTGCGTGCCTGGCGAAATGGTCAGCTTCAAATACTACGTTGAGGTAGTGGTTGATCTGCGCGCAAAGATAGGAAGTCAGGACCGCATTCGTCCACATTTAAGTATGACAAGTGGCCTCCAGCATGGGTACGGCGACGCAAAGATGACTAGGATCGAGAGTTCGGACGGTGTCAGCTACGCAGCAACCCCTGGATTTAATTACCTTGTTACGGATCAGCTCCGAAGAACGAAAGGCGTGATCTTCACCCGGACGGAGATCATAGTAGGCACAAAGGACAGCTCGCGGAAGCGTCAAAAGCAAAGAGAAAACCTGTCAGCTGTCGGCGAGGACAGGGCATCGAATGCCTCTGCTATCCTTGGTGTTGAGGTTACTCAACACCAAGATGCGCAGCCTGGACGTCGCGAAAGCTATGTTGAAGTACATGACAATACTTGCCAATTCGCCAATGCCCTAGAGCAGCACCCGACGGTCATCATACCGCTACCTGAACTTGAACAAGATCTCGATGAGAAAGGCAAACTACGAAGAGCAGAAGATCGACTTCTCCCCAGCGCCCCACCACAGGATGACGAAGCTCTTTCTTCTTCTTCAGCAGCCCCAGTGCCTTCGGCTCCTATTGCCTTTGATGACGAGGATTTCGTCCGAAGGTACGGCCGGGACCATCCTGCACCGGCTTATGACGGGCCTCAAGATGACAAGATCGAGCTCGAGCGTCAACGATTGCTAGCACGGGCTAGTGCTCCTGACACGGACGACAGTGTTGAAGCTGAATTGGTGGGATACGAGGGAGGGATCCCTCGGCCTAGCGCTCCAGTGCTTTATGAAGATGATGTTTTTGATGTTAACGATCCTCGCGTGCCTCGAGCTCTGGCGGACGACCCTCTTGACACGACGCCCTCGGCCCCAGTACTTGATGAGAACAACCCGCATTCTTTGAACGATAGCCATGAATCGGGGCCAACGAGTGCCCACGGCATGGAGAACGAAAATCTCCCTGTATATATACGGAAAGGATAATGGGCGTAGGGGAAAAGTCGCTGGAGGGCAAGCTTCTCTGCCCGGTGTTGCGGGATGGTTATACCCAAGGTCTGAGGTTGAGGATATCACTGGTGCTGGCTCGATTTTGGTGTCACCGTAGTATAATTACCATCGCGGATGAGATAAATGTCCACGCATCGTTCAAATCTTACCATGGCTACCGTGCACGATGTGTGTGATTTTTTCTTGACTGTTTGCAGTTGATAAATCATCTGTGAAAGCACCCACTGCATCTCGTCGCAGAAACCGTCTATAAACCTTCAAAAAGTCCAGCGAATGCCCTTTGCCACTGACCTCTGCTTCCATGCCCGGCATCCGAATTATTCATGTTTTGATCTGGCACTCGGACAGAAACGTACCCCGAAATCGCCCCCGAATATGTGCCGGGGGCGCGACCCGGTAATGGAAAGCTCGCCGAGACTGTAGGTATGTACTCTACCGCTACTCCTCCACATATTTCATTGATGCTCGAGGGGAGACCCCCTGAACCCCCCTCCGCCTCCGGGGACTCTCCGTTCAATAACCAGACTTCGAGCTCGCTGCGACGGCGCCTCCGGCAGGAGCCCGCGGAGAGCCCCGGAGAGTCTGGTGATTCCAACACCCAAGAACCGAGAGATTTTTGGAACCGAATCTGATTAATAATTCTCAGAGGGAGAGCCCCTGAAACCCCCCTTTTCCATGCTTATACCTTCAACCCTGCTCAGAACCCCGACAGCAATCGAAGTCAAAGGACAAACGCGATGACTCGCCTCAGTTGTGTAGGACACGGTAGTCTCGTGGCATATCGGTAGACGGAACATACGTTAGGGGCGAAGTGTGTGGTCAAGGGGAAGATGGCGTCCAACCTGGACCGTTGTTAATAGGGTTTTTATAGGTGTACCACTCCTTTCTATACATGTACACCCCCTTTTTATACATGGATGGTTGACCACCAGTATCTTTCAGGGGAACATGCATTCCGCGTTTCGTATTCCAGACATCGTCGCACTCATATTACCCTATCTCCAACCGTCGCTGTAGTCATATTATTCATGGACCCCTCCAGGTCTTCTCTCTTAGTTTGCATCCCCTTCTGCCCCTCCAAGTCCGTCAACTCCTCGTACCCGCTATTAACACTATGGAGGAACGAGGGATCATCGAGCCCCATCCCTCCCCCGCCCCGACCACGGTCAGGTTTCGCGCTCTTCTTGCTGTTTCGTTGGGCCAAAGGTTCGAACGACACTGATGTGGAGGGAACCCCACCGCGGAGGTGGCGAACAAATGCTGGAAGGCTGGGCATAGATGAGACTATGAGGCCTATCATATGTTCGATGATGCTGGAAGGGACGGTCTTGTCAGCGTGGACACCGAAGAAGAGTTCTCGCGGAGGTTATGGGAGTCGCGTACTTGAGCTCGGATACGATCATAACGATAATAGTCGAATTCGGTTTCTTAGCTTCGGGGATTTGATAGCCCAGACGCGCGACGCTGGCTAGAAGTCCTCTGTAATGTAGCGTCACGTTAGCATCTCCTTGAAACAATAATGTAGTGCCATCCATATCAATATCCGCAAGCTCTGTAAGATAGTTGAAGTGTTAGAGAAATGCCGAGCTCACAGCGACCCTACAGCAAAAACCGCGCTCAGCCTTAGCTTTTTCTCCTTGGCCATATGCAGTCCCCAGATCGCGACAATAGGTATAACCAGAATCATTAGATCGCTGACAATATTGATAACGCTAGCGCATATGAGTATGGCGTATTGATCAAGACATTCCTCCCCCCTTGCAACTTTGTCGGCTTTGCCGACGCATTCGGTTGCCACAGTAAGGACGAGCGCGAGTGCGTAGAGAAGGTTCCAGTAAAAAACGAACCAGATGCTGGATTTGGGGTCAAAATCAGCGTTTCATTTGCCATGTGGACTAAAGTGGCATTTCGGCTTGACTTTGGACTTGTGTGCAATCATGCGCTCTCGCAAATATGCAAGCCTTGTGACACCGGATCTAGTGAGCAATGCACTTACCTCCACCAAATATGCGAGCGGTCCGTGCCCGGCGGGAGAAAAAGGCGCTGATAGAGGAGGACGATGGAAGCTTTAGTAAAGAACATCCCTATCCGGGCAACGATTTCGATGTCGTGGAAAAGCTATCCATGACGAGACGTTAGTTCTCCGCTCGGTGATAGAGCTTTTGCTCTTTATTGATACTATGAGAGATGAGAGAGGGATGAAGTGTTGACTTTGGTGAAATGGCTATATTTGCCCTTGGACACGTTCCACAAATCAGTACCACCGCCATAATCGATTGCTTTGAAAATCAGGCCCGCGAGAGCAATCTCAAAGATCCAGCCTAAAACGCAGCACCCTGTCATAGTTCATCAGCATACTTGTCAAACGATAACTGTTAACATGGTATGAGTACGAACAGTCATCCCACCACACCTGGTGATTGATGAACTTCCGGGTGTACAGACGCAGTATGACAAAAGGCGTTGGGAGGACGATGACGAGCACGCAGATAACGATGATTGGGTGACTCGTTGAGGGTGGATCGATCAGATTAGAGTGGAGGCCTGGCGGCGCTTTCATGGCTGGGATTAGGTAGGGATTAGAGGCGAGGGCTGCCATGATGAGCTACGAGGAGTGAGGGAACAAAAGACTGACGACTGAAGGTCGACCTGGATAATAAAACAACAAAGACATAGACAATGGCAGTGGTAGGAGATCGCGATCCAGTCCAGTGGGGTTCATCGTTGATACGAGAACAAAAGCTCCGGGGCGCAGGCAGAAAGTAGTATGCATGTCAGCGACCGAGAGATGCTGCATCAACTTTATCGTTGTGCATGTGCCTGCCAAATTCAGGTCTTGCACAGGAGGCATGGCCCACTTGACTTCCCGGGGAGTCCACTACGATAAAGATAATTATGCCTCGCGGTCCGGAGTGAGATGTGCACACGAGCAGGCGAAAACACACTTCTGGCTTTGAAGGAGGGTAGTGGTCTCGTCGTGATGCTTACTGGAAACACTGGCGATTGGGGGAGGCGGGGGGTCTGAATTGATGAATATCCCTGGCAGTCATGAGGCATTGACCTGCATGCGTTGCTGCGGTACACTCAACATGGCAGACAGGTTGACCTGCATGCGTTGCTGCGGTACAATCACGAATCAACATGCTCTGGAGGTTGTCTTTCCTCAAAGGCACTAACCCCAACGGGCCGGAAGTTCTGCAAGCGGGCGGGTGATCTACAACGATAGCTGTGGCTGCGTTACCAAGGTCGACCGCTGAGTATTCCCCTTCCTCTTATTACAGAGTAGCGGTACCCGTGGGGTAAGTCTATGTTTTTGGCAGTCCGGCGCGGATACAACCGATTGGCATAAACACTCAGGGGACGGTGGCCGGCAAGGTGGCTACTTCCGTGCCAGGAAAATCAAGGTCATAGCCGTACGAGAATAGTGGTTTCCTGCTTGCCTTGCCTTGTCTAGGCTTCGAGGTAGCAGTACAGGCTGTGAGCGAGGAGGTCTGACTCTCCGGTCCAGTCGGCCCAGCATTCATATCATGAATGACCTTCATACTTTGTGTCAGATCACGAGCTGCCGGGGTTTAGGATCAGGCTTAGTATCGACTGTCTGGAGGAGTCCTATCTTGGTTGCCTGATTCTCCTCTTTCCTTAATGTTGCTGAAGCTGATGGTGGGGTAGCGCGATGTGAGCTTTGGTGACTGACGATGGTGGAAGCTTCCTGTACTGTACGATCATACTACTGCTTCAGTAAACTGTTTCACTGATGTACAGACGTATTGTGGTGGAGGAGCTTCATCAACCACTCAGAGCAGTCTATGACAGCACTCGGCATCTACCCCTATATCTACACTCCTGAAACCGAGAAACTAAGGTAGGTATCTGCTTCGAAGATGACTAGAAACAAGAATGTTCCCTGATGATATCCACAATGGTATCGATTGGTGAATATTTCCGTGCCAAGAAGATTAATCTCCGGCCACGAGAGTGCTTAATTGTTATTGGCCCTAAAATTTCCTCCTCTTTTCCCTTCCAAGTTGGCAACATGGACCCCTCACTGGTCCATTTCCCCTGGATTGCATGATCCCGCATGGAGTACCGTATGAGCGGGGATCTCATTGTCCCTCAGAGGTATTTGTATGCCCACTGTTACATCCTTGCTAGGGTACACCGTCTTGTGGCCTAGCGTGCTGACGTTCTTCGTGTCCGTGGCTAGAATGAATCCATTGCGGCCACCTTGGATGGTGGCTGTTTCAGTAGAGTTTGGGAGAGAGACCACGGCGAGGCCAGATATGAAAGCTACCCATCTAATACATCCGGAGACAAGGGGTTAGCGCTTGGCTCCTTCCATAAGAGATGCGAGTGAGGAGTTTGGAGTACGGAAAAGGCGTAAGTGTAGGGATGACAGGGAGACCCCGACATACTGCACAGCAGGGGCATTATGGAATCCGCCATTGAACTCTGGCGGTAACAAGGTATAGCTCGTCGCCGCTGTCTCGCCCAACTGGGCCACCGCAGCCCCAGAGGTACCCGCTTGACTCGATTGCACAAAGGGTGCACTAAGCTGCCAGCATTCGAGAATTGATTTGCCGCTGGCAGCAGCGATAGTAGTGATGTTTAAGTGGGAGGGAACTGGGGGCGTATTGAGCAGAGAGAAGGCAGAAACAATGAAAACGGAGAGCCTGACGAGCATCAAAGCAGTGAGGTGCATTGTCAGGGGTCTTTCATGGGATATCAGCTGCATGCACTGCGGACGGAGGGTGCAGGATTATGACTGCAGAATACAGCTTGAGCTTTCCAAGTGGCCAAAATGTTGAGGAACAGCCTCGGATTCGAGGAGAGAAAAGGATACCTATGGTCTAGGTACTGTGAATCAAATTGATTGCGCAGAAGTAGGCCACGTCAGAGGCGCTATCAGCTGCAATCTGCATGCATTTCCGCCTTGGCGGCCGAATCAATAATATGTTGCATGTGCAAGAATCGCGCCTTTTGCCACATGTGTGCCTTCCTGCCCTCGGATTCTTTTGATCGCCGTCCTGTAGAGTACAGAGTCCTACGGAATTGATCGTCATGAAACACACCACAGCGCTATAAGACCCCTTGCACACAACAGAACTTGTCAACCGAGTATGTACTCATATTTAATTCGAATGTAAATAGAGTAGACATACTCTACATACTCTACCTCAGCCTTACGCTCAGTCCTAAGTTAAGGTATCAGCTAGACACACGTAACGGTTTTTGGATGATCTAATTTTATAATACGACTAGCTCCAAGGTCGAAATCCTTCACCCTGCGATTAGCTCTCCGTCATCTAACAACTACTTCCACTTCTAGAGTAGATATAGCTTACATGGTAGGTACACTCTTCAATGCAGTGTTAGATTGAGTGTTGTACTGTACACTCCTTCAAAGGAGTACGTTCAATTTCTGTCGGCCAGACTTGGTTTCTTGCACCTCGGAATCCCAAGCATCTAACCGCCATAGTCTTGAAGAGTGACGTCCATGATGGAAAGTCGCATGAAGACGCTGCTATCCTCATCTCTAGACGTCAACAACAAATGCTGAGACATCTGCAAAAGACCTTGAGACTGCCAAAAAATCCAGTGCCCTCAATAAGACCAAATCCCGGAACTCTACGTTTGATTCTAAAGAAATCTCATATAAACACGATGAGCTCCTCCGAGGAGCCTACCGCAGGAGAAGCTAGGATATTGTTTGAAAAGCTTGAGCAAAAGTTTCCCTCCAAGACGCTTGGTGCGGAAAGATGGTATCTCGTTGCTGTAAGAATCTTCACCGCCCCGGCTGAACCCATGCCCTGATACATTTGTAGATCGCTGCTCTCACAGGAGGCGGGCAGCCCGAATTTGCCGGAAATCTGTACACGTATTTGATCGAAGGACAACACTATACTACGCCCGAAGCCCGACAGGCTCTTGTTCGTCGGTTGAGAGAAGCACTCGTCAAAAGCGTGTCAATTGTTGGGGTATGCAGGCCGCTTGAGGCGATTTTCAATATCGACGCAGTGCAGAGACCCGAAGATAAAGATTACTCTTTCTCACGGTACGTTAATCGTTGTTGATTTACAGTGGAATCGGTTGATGAGCCTTTCTAATGCCCGCTGCTCATACAGTGAAAATTGGCAATCCGGACCAGAAAACCATGCACGAGGGATTGCATGGCTTGACAAGATCTACAAGAACAACAGAACTGCCACGATCAGTGCCCTTGCTGCTCACAAAGACTTCGGTACGTCTCGCCCGGCCCCTTCTTTCCCCCAAGGTGAGGACGAATGCTCAACTTCCTGCCTCTCGCAGCGTGGATCTCTGCCAACATAACATACGGACTCTACCTCTCCGATCGACAGAATCTCGACGATATCGACACAGAAATGGTCGTGCTCTCTGGTATCATGATACAGAACCTAAGACGGGAGACAGGCTGGCATCTGCGAGGAACGCGGCGGGTGGGCGTAAGCCACGAGGATGTTGAGATAGTTCAGCAATGCGTCTGTATCCCTCGCCCCTGTGGGAACGCAACACTTGCTGACGGGCAATACCACAGATCGAGATGATCGCAGCCTTTGCGAGAATCCGTCTGAACAAGATTCCTAGGGTAGCCGATATCGAACATGAGGTCTGATCCCGGTATTCTCCACGCGCTAGAAGGCCCCAACCACGAGACTCTCGTTCTCTCATATAGTGGCTGCACACCGGGTTCGGATTTTCCGAAAGATCTCCTACTTTCGAAAATCCATCATTGCCTTAGAAAATATTGCCTCTTCTCATGTGCATGTGCCACTCATCTCTCGTCGACTTACTTTCCAGCGCTTCACCGGTTTCTAGGCTCATATTGTCTCTCGGAGCTGTTACATGGTGGTCGGTCTGTCACTGCGGAAGCCATACCCTTATTCTCGCAGGCAACCCGGAGAAAAGCCCGCCTGAAAGCACGACGCCACCACACGAGAATTCGAATCTTAAGCTTCCATTATTTAGAAGGCCCAAAGCACACATCCCCTTCTCAAACCCCCAAACTCGGCCCCACACTTCCTCTCAATACACCTCGTCACCCCCCCAACCAAGAGAGGGAAAAACAATGTCCACGCAAACCCCCTTCCCCCTCCCCTCAATCTTCCCCCCTCATCTCTACGTCGCCCTCTCCATCAATCGCGAGCATCAAAGGTGTTCTGACGGATTTCAAAAATGTCGACAGACAGAGTCGCCGCGAGAAGCGGAAAGGAAGTCGAGAAGTCTAGAAAGATTGAAGCACAAAGAGAGTGAAAAAATCCTTCGCATGGGATACAGATAACGGCGCCGGAGCTTGACAGGAAGGTTTTCCTACCGGAATACAGAGCGTTATGTATCTTATGTAGCGCCGATACGACTTGTATGAAAAGAAAAGGAAGAAGTGCCGCAGTCCCCCCAACCCCCTCACGACCTAGCCCTGACCTCCAGGCTCCCATTTCCCCCCGACCCCCATCCCGCAACCAACTGACTCAACTGCGCTTGTACACGCACACCTTCGACGTCTAACTGTCTGCTCACCGCCATCGCCCGCGCCGGCACGTCATGCAGCGCCACCAAGCCCGCCACGTCGGCCGCGCAGCCGAAACTCAGGCTCCGGTCCCCCCTCCCCCGCCCTGACCGTACAAGTGGACAACGCGGCCCGGTTCCATCCGCTGACCGCTCGCGGCCGTGGAGCGGACGTTGCGCTCGCGGACGGGGCCGGGCGCGGGCCCTGCGCGAGGAGGTGGGTCGGGGTCCGTGCGGGCGGGTCCGGGGCCGGTGCGGAGGGCCTCGTGGCGGACGTGCGTGGCGTTGGAGCTTTGGGAAGTCTGAGGGTGAGGTCGAGGTTTGCGTACGTGGGGTTGGGTGAGGAGGAGGATATCGTTGTTGCGGGGCACCATGGAAGCGAGAAGCAATTACCGTTGAAGTTTCATCTCTGTAAGTGTATGTAAATAGCTGACTCGCAAAAGCGATCACGGCCCCGCGCGGTCTATATGGCTATCAAAGGGGTACGTTTCTTTGTCTTCATCTGCCCAGAAAAATCGAAACATTGCCTTCATTTAGAGCCGCTCCGGCCCCCAGGCCATTTGCTACCCATCACATCGTGGGACGGGCCAGTCTCCTGTCCCACTTATTCCGGCGCATGGCCATCGCTGCCTCTATGCGGGTCCGTCACAGCAGATGACAGAGGGCGACGGGTCGAAGCTCGGCATTGGTAGCGGCGCGGCGAATGGGTTTGACCTAGGCGGAGCGCTCGTGGTCGATTCTCCCTGCACAACGTGAGAGGTTCAAGGGTGTCTTTGGTCGGAGTATGGTGGAGAGGTGGAGGGGTCCTTGGTGGATTTATTTGACCTGGGTATGCCCCTCACTGTAGGTCACCTTGATTAGTCATACAGAGGCATAGACAGCGGGTGCAGCATTCGATATGCGTCCCGTATCTTTGGTCCCGTGACATTCACCATCCGCCATCGCCGCAACCACAGCTTCGTTGCAAACCAGCGCTTTCCCACTTTGTCAAAGGGCCTCGGCTCAAGCGCTGCGGAAATGCCCCCGTCCCGACCAGTCACCGAGACCATGATACTCCGCCTGAAAGAGGGCGTCAACCTTGAAAACGTGGCATCGGGCACCGGCGCCAATGGCAGCCCAGCGGTGAATGCATTCATCCAGTTGACCGACGCCGTCAAGTCTCGAAAAGGGTTCATACGTCAATTTTGGGTCGTTGATCTCTATTTGGCTCTCTCGATATGGTAGCTGAAGCATAGTGCAGGGTCATCAAGTCGAAGATGAACACTTCTTCGTTTGGTATATTGGTAATTTCACTTCCAAACGATTCCTAATGGGCTGCGACTAGCCGCGGCCATCTTGTCTGACCACTAGAACATGCTAGTTTGGGAATCCTTCGAACACAGCACGGCTTTGGTCGACTCCGAGGAACGCAACTTATTTACAGCTGGCATGGGTCATGTTTTCGACCTTGAAGTCGCGGCACCTCTGACGCGTATGACCCGTCCTCGTTCTGCGTCCGACATGAGGAGCTGAGTCAATTCCAGTCTACACCCGTTTCACCTCCGACGCCACAGCGGCTCTTGCAGCACCGGTGACTGAAGTTGCCTTCTACACAGTGCCACACGGCGCCCGCGACGCCGCGAAAACTGTGATCGAAAACGATGTGTTAGACGGTACGCATCCCGTTTTAACGGTCGGCAAAAGCACGGGAGGTGCTATTGGCTGGGGTAAGTTAGAGATCGCGGCACGGATCCGATAGTGTTGCCTCTGAGTCTTTGGATCTGAGCATGGTGTAGTGTTCGATGCGAAGGACGCCGGCGACGCGGCTCCCGACGGGCACTCGATTGCTCTCCACGGCGTCTTTGGATATGCAAGCGTCGAAGATCATGTGAGATGGAGAGAAACGTCCGAACATGCCCAAGTTATTGAAGATATGGGACTGTCGGCCTATGGCAAGCTGGGTTTAGGGAATGCTATTATGCCGGGCGGAAATATGTTTGTCCCGGACTCAAGCATGTTCCACGTAAGGTTTCGCACAGGGGCGTAGGACAGAGAAGTGCTATGAAATGCTTTGGGAAACGATTGGATATCATGTAGCGAGAAAAAGAAGGTCGACTCTCAACAGTGCGCAGATGTTGATATCGAGATTCGGGGTCACGTGACTGTCGCTTGCAATGATCGCTCTTTCCTCCGGAGCACACTGATACCACCGAGTGTCCTCCCTCGTTGCTTTTGACAGATGTTGACATGAGTGGCAGGCGCCCTGTCGTGCTCGGTATCCTTGGTCCCAAGCTCAGTCTTCCCACCACTGAGATCACCAAGGTCAAATCAGACACTGCTGGGAGTAATATGTCGGTTCCCAGTGGTGCGCCAGCGACGTTCCCCCGGAGGATGAATGGTTGCCTGCCCAAGTGCCGGAGCTGCTTTACAATACACCCATTGTGCTGACCGCTTGCCGCTGGACTTGAATCATTTCCCAAGCACATCTGCATAATAGGGAGGAAGGGTGAAAATGCGATTGGCACAGCCTGAGTTTGAAGTCTCATTTCGCAATAATATCTATGATCATGACCGAAAAGCACAATGATAATTTTACTTTCAATAAGTGGCACGTAGATTAGCTCAATCGCTATGCGTCGATTGGGTAACAGGCTCTGAATTTTGGTTTTTGACACTCTAAGGTAAGGCTATTGTCCCAACTTCCTCCGATCTCCCAACATAGCCCGATGTCGTTTTCGTGAAGCTGCAGGGCTCTTCAAGTGTCCCGATGGACCCTCTCCCGTCTTGGCGAATCTCCGAGGCACGCAGACCCGCCATGCTAATTGTGGTGTCCAGCACCCCAAATATGAGTGGTCAAGCGCGGAGGAAGATGCTGATGTTGAATTGACAATCGAAGAAGGGCTGACTAGCCTAATTTGAATGGCTTAGCCGCCGCCAATTCGAGTGAGGTTGGTGTTGAGATTGAGATGACGGGTGTAGTACCTTCAAGCGGGTAGATACCAGATTTTCCTCTCGTATAGATGCTTTGAAATGTTTGCAGGACGGTAATGGGCGGGTCTGATGAGTTGGCAGCGGCTTGCAAAGGTAAGAAGTTGTACCGGGAGATTCAAATTGCGAAGTCGATGCGTGAACTGTTCGCGCCGATAATGAGGCGGTCTCGTAGGGAAGCATCGATCGTAAGCATGTAGGCCTCGGATGCAGACGCTGGCTGGTCATCCAAAAGGCAAGGGTGGCGACCACCATGCATTATGTACTCGCATATGCTATTGTTGTTACATTCCAAGACTACTTGTGTATCGTAAAGAGTGTCGATGTAAAACAATAGAGCGTTGATGTCGACTTCAAAAGTCGTGAACCGATTGAATTGTTTGAGGCATTCGATGGCGCTTTGCCAATACCCTTCTCCTTTAAATAGCTGCGTTGTGCCGAGTTCCACGTATTTCAGATTCGGCATTTGGATAAGAAGGAGATGAAGCAAGTCCGTGGTACTACTAGCGAGATGATCTAAGGTAATTTTCTCAAGATTGTCCCACGTCATCACTTGCGGAAAGACATCGTCATACTCAAACAGGTTTGGATAGTCTGCGCCAGAGTCTGAAAGCTCGAGGTCAAGGCGCCGTAATGAATGCATTGATCCAAGGAGCTTTGGGAGCCCTTCGATGTTTTCGCAGAAATCCATCGCCGGTTCTCGGTCGCAACTCGCAAGGCGAAGATGCAGTTGTTTGAGTCCCGAGAGGGCTACGGTGTCTAATCCGAGGGAGATTGGTCGCGTGGCATCATATCTTTCGAAGACTTTAGGAGGTATTCCGGGCGAAATACTTCCGCCAACGGAGAATTCATCAATGTGTCTTTGCGAGCGGATCAGACCAGCAATAATGTTCCAGTAGTGACAAGCTCCATCAGGCGGGTCTTTCAAATTTTCTCTTTCTGGCTCCCAACTCCACAGAGGTGGACAGCAGTGGAATGGGTTCCATTGACGCGCGAGAGGAGTGCCGTAGTGATGTTCGCAAAGTCCTCTCCGTACAGTAAAGGGCCATCCCCCTTCCAAGGTCACAGATTTCAGATGAACCAGCCTTGAAAGCCCATTGACGAGACGGTCGACAAATTCTCCACTCCGAATAGCATCCTGCTGGTAGACCGAATGTTCTTGGTACTTCTTGTACCCGCGGTTGATAAGGCTACGATCTATCCATTTATCAATTGCATCCTGCAAGGAGAAGTCCCGGTTTGTGGCATCATAAATCCAATCTTTGATCTGCAGATCTGGACTATTTGGGCTTGAATCGTCCTTGTTGACGGTCAACAGAGCTGCCTGGGTACTGTCCTCGTTGACGGACAACCGAGCTGTCTGGGTACGGAGGCCCCTAATATAGCTTTCCTTGCTGATATCTGGCACGAACTCAGAGCCATCGTAGATGAGCTGACGAACGCATTTGCTTAAGATTGGATTCTGCGTGATAGCATCGAAGACTTCAAGATCAATTCGATTTGGAGCAACGTAGATTTTGTCAAAGAGAAATCCCGAAGCATATGAAGACCAAGTCTTGCAAACCAGCCGCGCCGATTTGAGGTCGCTTCGTCCAAGGCGCTCCAGTATGGCCACGACAAGTTCATTCGGGAGATGCATCTGGACGACGAAAAGTCTCGTGCTCTGAGAGAAAGGACTGCAACGACTAAGACGATTCTAAGGAGATACAAAGTTTGAGCGACCCTCGGACCTCAGTTCAAAACAAGAGGCGACTGGTGCGACAGTAAGTAAAACACTGAGGTAGGTAAGTACCTTAGGTAGGTTAATCCGATACTGGTTGACGTCACGCGTCGAATGACTAAGCACGCGTTTGGAAACAACTACTTAATAAGTAGGTGCCAAAAAAACGAAATTCGCAATGAATAAAAAATTGTCTTGCTTCTTTTCTATAAATTCGCACTCAAAGTCTTAGCACAATAGCTAATCACAGAAGAAGTAGAGAGGATTCGAAAGTGCGACTCGGGATTTGTCACGTTAGATCACGTCCCCGACAAAAGTCACCACCCCCGAGGTCTACCCGGCCAAGCCGGCTACTGCTGGCAGCTCACCGAAATTACATACATTTCTCTGGAGAATCTACCACAAATCCGACTCGATTAACTTGGTAGAATTACCCTCTCGTAGCATTTGACATCGCCATGGCATCTCCGCAATTCTGGCCCTGATTTAGGAGTGTTTACAGTAGGTAGTGTTTTGGTCGGAAGCCAGCAGTAGCCGGGTAAACATCGGGGGTGGTGACTTTTGTCGGGGACGAGGATTTGAGGGCTACTCGTAAGGCTCGAGATTATCTTTGAAGCGGCCTCTCGACAGTCTACTATGTTTGCCCTCATTTGGCTCGCTGCTTGTGCTCACCCCTACATCGTTTTGCATAGTGTGTATCAGGGCGACGAGAGACACTGTCGTTGGGAGAAGGCGACCTTAACAATCGTTAAAGGAGCTCGTGATTATTTGCGGTGCATGCTTTAAACTGCTCAGCTCAGTACTCGCCGCTTCACTCATTAAGTGTGAGACGGGGGTGATTCCAGTTGCATAAGCTAGAATATTAAAAGAGTCAGCGAAGATGAGCCCGAGTGAGCTGACCTTCATCTCTAAGTGGCCGACTACATAGAAAGAACTTTCATGATATGAAATTCGTCTCACTTGAATCGCACTGCAGCTTCTGTCTTCATCATCGGGACTATTGGGCAATTAGAGAGCACAACGATACAGGCTCCATCACCTCCATCTACTCTCGAAGTCTCCAAGCATGTCGACGCTCAAGACGGAGAGTATGGCAACTCACTGCAGACGACGTTATCTAAAGTCCTTGATCAGGTCGTGCAGATGCTGCTCGACAAAGGGGTATGGAGGGAACGTGGCGTCTGATTGGACGTGTGAAGAAGTGTTATACAATGGCCAATTGAAATGTTGAGATTACAAGAATCTTGGCTCGATCCAGAGTGTTACCTATGGAACTCTTGCCGGAAAGGCTTTGTTCTCTCCAAATGCAACATTCTGGCTTACTGAAGCGACTATCATCTGCAGACGACCTCCCATAAGGTCCGACATGTTCTTCCCCTCAATACCCTCCTATATTCATTCCTCTGCACACCTAGTAAGCGCTGAACTCTTGCGATATCAAAAATCATCACCGTCAACGGCCCCAGTTTTCGTGCACACCATCCCAAAGCGGCCTTCCGCGGACCACCCATCTCACCCCGACGTTCAGTCGCTCGCGGCTCCCAGGCACATCAAGCTGCGTGTTGGCTCCGCGTAAGTCCAGCAGCCCTCCAGTACTCATCAACAGCCAGCTCCTCTACCATCGAGCCCTTACCCGAAACGCGGGGTCTAAAACTTCGCGGTGTATTCCTATCCTGCGGTGACTTCGTCACAGATACGGGAACACCGAGGACAGCGTCTGCACCTGGAGCGCGCGCAACCATGAAGTCGGGAAACACCCCGTTTACATATCTGCTCATAGAGACGAATACGCCAATCCCTGCCATCCGGTTCCCATCGACATAAGTCTACGTCGAGTTACTAGACCCTCCATTCGTTCATAAGAACAGCTCTGTATCCGACGCCAGAAATGGACCCGGCTTATGGGTCAACACTAAATGTCGACCTGGTCACTTTCTACATGGCTCTAACACGCTGACTGTTCAAATCCTGCTGGGAAGATAGAAGAGTGACATGCTCGAAGCAAAGATGTCTATTTAGAGTAACGATGGCGATTGGTCATCAGGACGCCCGAACAGTCACATCAACAAGTGGAATGGAGCCGCTGCCGTCGCTGCGATGTAAAGGATTCACGACGAGCCGTTGTGTTACGATAGAAGTACAGCCATGACTATTGCTTGCTAATCGCCCTTTCCGAGTCCCTTTTCCATACCTGCATATCCTTCTGCATATCCTCCTGCATACTCCAGGCATGAATCCCATTCTGCATCAATAGACTTGTATGCTGGAAGAGTGATCCGACAGGAGAGCCGGCAATGTCCACCTGACGTAATTTATATTTGAGTACCTTCCCAGAAAGCTGTCACTGACCTCTAGCAACATTCATAACAGACCCGACCAAAGGAAACATGGATAGTAGCCTGCGTATGAGTCCCTACTCGTCCCTGATGCACCCTGCATTTGCCAATGCACGGAGCCTGGAACTGTTTCAGCAAGGACTCACACCGCTGTATGAGATCCCGCCTCTGCGTAACCTCCCAGTCGGCCAAGATCACCCCGAGATGAGTGGGACAGCGATTCGTCTCCTTCGGAAGCGCGTCCGACGTCACCGTTGCAAAGCCATGCATATTGCGTAGACTGCCCTTGTTCTCCAGCGACGCCTTGGCCAATCGACTGGGACGGACCTTGGGATCTTTGAGACGTGGTCCTGGTCCATGATTGTTTACAAGTCTGACGGGCTGGGTGCTTTGGACGAGGACGCAGCGATAGACTTGGTTGCGGATTTCACCGGGGAGGTCGGCAAAGCGGAAAGGGATTCTATATAATCCTTTGGCGATGCTGAAAGCGTCGAAAAGGGCTGGTGAGTAAACTGATGTTCCCAGAGCAGGTGTACTGTTAGACTGGCCTATAGATGGAACAGTAGGTAGCCTAAGGGTGATGTGTAGCAATGTGAACTCAGTAGCGATAGCGATATATATTTGTATATAGGGTTATTAGTAGTAGATTAATTCTTAAGGATCTCAAGAAGAATCTCGGGGGCCTCGCCAGTAGCAATATATTCGCCAAGCATGCCCGGGCGTCATCCGACCCCTTACCGCTGCGTCATTGCCCCACGGTCGCATGCCTCATACGGCATTGCTCTTTCCATGCTCCTAATTTAAGCGGGGTTCAGGTTTCAGACTTCTGTCGACGCCTGTTGCATGGAAAGTCGGATCAATGGAACGATGTAATTCGTTCCATCCTCACGCTAAGCCTAATCCGGCTGGGTCGTGGCACAGGGTCGTGGCGCATGCCCTACTGTGGCGGCCAACGACACTTCGCTGCTAACATAAACCCACGTCGGTCAAAGTGTGAGAGGTTTCAGACCTAGATGATGATGATTTGGGGGTCAGTATGCTATTTTCAAGAGACAACTTCATCTCGTAGCTGTATTCCAAAAGCATAAAAACGAAGAAGAGAGCCCTATCTTATGAAAAGTAGGGGCGGGAGACCAGCTTCTGGAGTGTGCTTGCGGAAGAAAATGTCTCTCAAGAGTCGACCCGGGGGGGGGGGAAGGAACCACATTTTGTGACGCCACTGGAGGCGGAAGACTGTTGCTGGAGCTGACTTGAGGAATAGAACTTGTCCCAGAGCACAGGGAGAGGAGGAAAGATATCTCTTGTAACTCATGACGGAAGACCAGCCTCTGGAGCACATTTGGGAATAGTGTTTTCTCAAGAGCAAAAGGATAGATAGGGAGATCTTGAGTAGGAGCCAGTGCGATATAACGTACGGTAACGTATCTGCCGCATCCATGATTCCATCGGCCACGATGCGAAAAACCCGTAGAAGGTATTGAGTTTCGATGTGTGGATCCATAAGTTCGTGAAGCGAGTGGTCGATGGTAGTGAGGATGTAATAGCTGTACGTATTTTGCAAGAAAAACAAACTTAGATGTCGATCGTTATTATAGAAAGTTGGTGCGATGCTTGCAATATAAAGGGGAGGTCGAACAAGTGTTAAGAGTTTTAGGGTGTTGGATTGGTGTTTACCGGAGCGGGTGAGCTAGCGATGAAAGTGTTACGATCTATTAGATGAGGTTGAAATGACTAGAAGAGCTTTGACCGCAGAGAGATTATTACATCATACTCACTCTCAGCTGACCTATTTCTCATTCTCTCAAGGAAGTTCGTGAGCTGACATCCAAGCTAGACCTCATGCAGCACGATAGTCAGGTAAATACTGCACTGAGCAGGCTTCCAGATACCTTCAATCTGGCGGCAAGCCTGTGATCCCCAAGTCTTCCGACTTTCAGCTGTAGATGAGTGTTGATGAAATGAGAGTGTCATGGTAGATGTTTTCACGGAGTTCGAGAGGAAGCTGCAGGAACGGGAAATAGAATCGATTCCTACCCCCGGCCAGGTAGTGGCCGGTATGGGTATCTGTCCGGAGACCATCAAGTTCAAGGGAAACGCTCTCGCCACACTCCATTTTGGGAAGGAATAAATCTTCATAGTCAGTGATAGGTGAGATGGACGGTTAGAAAATGCTCGAACTTTCGACGCAGAGTAAGAAGAGTAGACTATGATTATTGGGGAAGAGGTAGAAGGTAGAAGGTTTCAGGCCTTGATGTTCCTTCAAGACAAACTTACGTCCCGTTCATTCTACCCTAGCAGCCTAGTACTGGTATGAGATTAATACGAGCGGAATACAAAAATGAATTTGCAGGAAGGGGGGACTTGTGTTGCGGTCCTTATGAGCACGCCGCGACACAGGCAGCGGAAGCTTCGTGTTCAAAGCCAAAACAGGCGAGGACGGGAAGGGCAACCTCGATCTTATCACGATCCTTGCGTCGATCTGATACGTCCCTGCATAAGTGCATTAATTCGAGGGATCTAACGGGCTGACGGGAACGCTGGTCATAACTTCGTAGGGATAACATTCCATGGGGAATAGAGCACCGCAGATGCAAGGGATATAGGTGCGAAGAGTATGGAACGGGGCAAGGTGGTAAAAGTAGGAAAATGACAAGACTAGGTCGGTTTTTCTCTCACTCTTTTTCTTTGTGGCATGTGGTAGGATCAAGTACGACATGTGCTTACTCAGATCGGCAATTGCTGGCCCCCGATGGGAAGATAGAGTAATAGTAGTGTGTAGGTAGGTACCTAGTGTCTCGATGCTGGTCCTCTATCGCCCGCCTTCCAATTACCGTACCTACTTTTATCAATACTTTACAGCCCTACAGCTTGCTCGATCCTTCTCGCTTCTTTACCGCATCTCTTTTCCCGACACGCCTGACTACAATTCTCTTCATCCATAAATCGCTGAACTCTGCGTAGCCTCTACGATACCTGCCGTACGCCATCCATCATGGCAGCCACAGCCCGAACCCTCACGCGTCTGACCGCACGCACTGCGCCTATAAATCCCACCCTCCGAATCGCCGCCACACACGATGCCCGTCTCTCCCTCCAACGCCAGACATTCCAATCCTCCTCCCGCCGCGGCTACGCCTCCGGCAACGAAGCCAAACCCTCACGGATTGGCTACTATGCAACCTTTGCTGCCCTCGCGGCCGCTGGTGGCGCCGGCTATTTCTATCTCAATAATGGAGGCGTCACGGATATGAAGAAGGGCAGCTCGGGAGAGACGAGAGGCGTCTTTACTCCAAAGAAGGAGGACTACCAGCAGGTGTACAACGACATTGCCAAGCTACTGGAAGAGAAGGATGACTATGATGATGGGAGCTACGGTCCGGTGATTGTCCGATTGGCATGGCACTGCAGTGGAACGTGAGTCTCGGATACTTCTCCCTCCCGTTCCCAGAAACCAACAGGCAACCCCAGCTACGACAAACAAACCAACACCGGCGGCTCAAACGGCGCCACCATGCGCTTCGCCCCTGAAGGTGACCACGGAGCCAATGCCGGCCTGAAAGCAGCCCGTGACTTCCTCGACCCAGTCAAAGGTACCCAACCCTCTCCTCAAACCCCAGAGGCCTTTCTAACCCACCCTCCCCAGGAAAACACCCCTGGATAACCTACTCCGACCTCTGGACCCTCGCCGGCGTCTGCGCCATCCAAGAAATGCAAGGCCCCTCCATCCCCTGGCGCCCCGGCCGCACCGACCGCGACGTATCCATGTGCACGCCCGACGGCCGCCTCCCCGACGGCGCCAAAGACCAAACCCACCTGCGCGCCATCTTCAACCGCATGGGCTTCGACGACCGCGAGATCGTCGCCCTGTCCGGCGCGCACGCGCTCGGCCGCTGCCACACCGACCGCTCCGGCTTCGACGGCCCCTGGTCCTTCTCCCCGACCGTGGTCTCGAACGACTACTTCCGCCTCCTGCTGGGCGAGAAGTGGACTTGGAAGAAGTGGAACGGACCGCGGCAGTACGAGGACGCGGGGACGAAGACGCTCATGATGCTGCCGACCGACATGGCGCTCGTCAGGGACGCGAGCTTCAAGCAGCACGTGGAGCGGTACGCGAGGGACCACGAGGTGTTCTACAGGGAGTTCAGCGACGTGATGGTCAAGCTGCTGGAGCTCGGGGTGCCGTTCCAGAGCAAAGAGGACGACCGCATGACGCTGAAGACGCTGTCCGGGTGAAGAGCATCGGCACTCTCGTACGCGCTTCGTGCGCGCTGAGCAGGGATCATGGTGCCGAGGCGGGTCGTGACGCGGGGCGAGCTGATGCATCTTGAGCGATGGCGTATTTGCAAATGCCTTGGGTTCGACAGCGACCCATACATACCCTACCGTTAGAGCTAGACATGGATAGATAGGTAGATTGACCCCGTTCCCCGTCGCGAGTTGCCCCGTTCTCGTCGTTGCCGGTAGCACTTGCCAAGCGGGACGGGATCTGTTCTCTAGGTATCAACTAGATGCTCTACGCTAGGAAGCTAGGACTAGATTATTCCACCGGGCAAATGGGTCGTTGAGCGTGATCTGATATCATGTGACTGCTTAGAATACTGCAGGCCCGTCTCTTATCGCATCATCCAGTGGCAACCCAACAAGAGAAGAACGAGGAAGGGTCTAATTGCAAACAGATCATCTGAATGTGTATCTTCTGCCTGGAAGATGCAAGAACGGATGCTACATGAGTGAGAACGCGAGAAAGGCGGTGCTGGCGAGCTTCGATAGGGTACAGATCCCGGCCTCGCATCACATCTCGGCCCCATTTCAATCAATCTTGCCACGGTGATGGATTCTCATCTCAGCGTTACTGACCGCGATGACCGGTCAAAAGTCTGATGGTCCTCTTCTCCTGTTCAGTTACGCATGAGTCCCGTTCCCTCATTGATCTGCCCCTCTTGATATGGGAAATCAAGATATGGGGCGTCATGTCCCATCAACCCCCTCCCCCTCACACTCTCCGCTTCCCGCTCCGCCAACAGTTTCTTCGTCGCCTCATACTCCGTCATGATTTTCGGCAGCAGGATCTTCCACGACTGCTTCGAGGGCGGCTTCGAAATGGCAATGGCGGCTTGGTATGACTGGAAATGTGGGAGAGCCTCTGTGTTCAGACCGGCCAGCTCCGCTTGCTCCTCGTAGAAACTCTCGCGGCTCTTCCGCAGATCCCTGCCGACCTTCTGGTTGTCCCGCTTATAAGTCTCGCACCAGCCTTCCACAGCCTGGAGCACGGGCACAATAGCTTCATTGGCAGCGCGCTTGGCCTCGAACCAGGCATCGATCGCGTCCTGTGGAGGACAGGGTTTCCCGGTCATGGGTCCGTAGAAGGAAAACGAACCCTGCTCCACGTCATACTCGCTGCCCACAAAGGCTGCGAGTTCTGAACTGAAGCTCGCGTAAGCTGCTGCGGGATATCCAGTGTATTGACCGCTTCTATAGAGCTGACCCCAAGGGGGTGCAGGATCGTATTCGCCCAGCCACTGGTAATTATCCCAGCGGTCAAACTTCATTCCTGGAAGGAAATCATCCATTCGCCGGTAGTACCGCGCAATTGAAGTGTATTGGGGCATGCGGCTCGTTTCGAGCTCATTAAAGACCCTTCGAAGTGCTCTAGGCTAGATGTAAGTTAGCCTAATGAACAGAAATCAATCTCGTTGTCAGAATCCAGATGCCTACCGGAAGAAAGGATTTATGGAAGCATTCAATGCATAACCGTTTCTGTAGTGCCCAGTAGGTCTTTCTGGTTTTCGTGGATGTGCAGCCACGCGTCTGACAGCCGGTACCAGTGAGGAGATCCGCGTAGTGTGGTTCCAAGAGACCTAGAGGCGGTTCAGGCATGTCAGGACCAAAGGTATTGAGGCGAGCTATCTTCCAGATAGGGCTGTCGTCTCTCAGCACAGATCTGAACGTTGATGAAATTGAGCGAGCCTTCAACAGGAAGTCAGGTGGACAGAAGACGAGAATATTCTCCCAGACGTCGATATTGACTTTGGCCTTGACAGGATGGTTCTTTTGAAATCTTGTTGGGCCTTTAGGTGTCTTGGGTGGGCGTGGCCTTCTGCCTCTAGGACGTCCTCCCTTATTACGAGGCGGGCCATCTGAAGGATTGTGTGGCGAGCTCGCAGATGTGATATCGTCTCCGAAGTTGAATTCTGGACGTAAAGGAGCAATTGGATTTAAAATCGAAGCTGCGGTATCGTCTCGCGCATCCCGATCAGAGCCGTTTGAAGCGATCTGATCTGAGGTTGCAGGTGTGGTATTGTATCTCAGGTTAGGATCAGAGGAAGAGCAGATTGGACTTTCAAGTGCTGAATTGACCGAGGAGAACGATTTAGGGATCTGATCACCAGGAGGTGGACATGATTCGCTAGGATTCCTGCCGAATGCGAGAGACGCTGTAGCGGTCATCTCTCGAAGTGATGGACGATGGAAGGACCCAAATGCAGAAACTGAACGCCTTCTGCTGATCGGGTCCCGAACTGGACAGCGATTGAGCGAAACTCTACCGGAGCCAGCATGTAGTTGAACAGCTGTACTAGGAGCTGGTGAGTAACGGGAGAGGTCGTGGAGTTTCTGTTCATCGACACTGTGGGCGCTGTTGGATGCTGTTTCAGCCCTCAAGGTCTCGGCTGATAACCCATCGGTAGGGTAGGCGTCAGGCTCTGACGATCTGCACTTATAAGAATGAGGTTTCGAGCTTTCAGCAGCCATGGACTTGTAGACATCAAAATCAGGAGACGTTGACATGGTATTTGGCACTACATCCAAATCGTTATCATCGAATCTGTGGGAATCCGTCCATTTCACAGGTCGTCTTCGATAATCCACGGCGAAAGCACGAAGGGAGTCTACGCTTGAGGCCCTATTGCGACCCTTGGCTCGAGGTAGGTTAGCAAAAGAGAGCTTCGATCTCTTAGCAGCGGACCCAAGGTCTGTCACCTCAAGTGCTTGAGCTTGAGCTGGAGGCAGAGAGCCGAGGTCGAGCTCGGAGTTCCGAGCAGCCAGTCCATGATTTGCCATATCATGACTATGAGCTGGAGTGACAGAGGGCTGGTCGGGCTTCCGTTTCTTAGTACTGGACTCAAGATCTACCGTATCATGAAATCGTGTTTGATTTAGGGAAAGATAGGCGTTGAGGAGCTCCGGTTCCTTGGCAGCTGGTCCAAGGTCAGTCGCGTTGTGAGCCGGAAGCAGAGACGCGTCAACGAGTTTCGGTGTCTGGTCGGTAGGCCTAGAACACGTCGTAGCAAGGATCTGAGATTGAGCTGGAGCTGGGGCTGAAGTTGGAGGCAGAGTGCCGTGAATGAGTTTCTGCTTCTTGGTAGAAGGCTCCATGTACGAGCCTTGAGCAGACTTGCGTCTAGCTGCCCGTCTTGATTCTTGCATTGCGACATTCTCTCTAAGACTTTGAGGCGTACTGTTGTGGAACCTCATGATGGGCGTGTTCGAGCTATGTCGAAGATGCGTGAAACGCCTGAGGTGATGAGGTTGGTGTCACGATGGTTGGCAGAAGTCAACACAAGATAATGTAGGGAAAGAAAGTTGATCTTCTCTTTCCTCTCTTTCCTACGGTTACTGACTGAGTGAGAGGGAAGAAACTGCAAAAGAATTGTTACATCTCTACACAGAAGTGAAGTGAACGCGTTGATCATCCGGGCAGTGTTGAAGGCTCGAACTTCACGGACCCCTCGGACATGGCACTAGCTTCGGATATTGTTACTCGTAAGATTAGTGGCGGGTGCAACCGTTCTACTCTATGTGAGAAATTGTTGTACCGAGGTACCAATCGCAGATCACGACTTCTGTTGCCCATCAAAATCATCGAGTTGCATTCAAAAGCCTGACACCAAACTGAAAGCAGTAAAGGCAGCAGTATTGTTGTATTGCAACTTCTCAAGATGGCTTCAAAATCCTCGTTGCACAAGACTGCGAGGTCAGTCAATTTCGGCACCTCCCTCGGTGTGTTGAACAAGGTACAACACTTGAAAATCTCGAACTGAATCGTCTAATATGCCGTAGCAACGGACATTCTATTCAACGCGTCACCTGCAATAGGTATCAAGTCACGGTCTGCCTGTATTGATTGAAGTCACAATCCTTTTGGCATAGATGGCTCGTCTGGGGACACGAAATCGGCGCCAAAACAGCGAATACATCACGCCTGAAATAAGCCTAGTATTATTGCATTGCGACTGGAACGTCGCGGCTACAATGCGCTGCTTGTCCTGAAAGGGAGGAGCTGGTCAAGAGCCCGAGTCTCCCCGCTTACCTCGTCTTATGTCCTTTCTTTTCCGGCTTACCAACCTATCCTTATTACCTCACCGCCATTTTCTATCTATGTATTCTTGCCCACTCCGAAGTTTTCGCGTCCCGCCACTTGCAGAAACAATAACTGACGACAAGATTGCGATGCTCTGAGGGGCTAAAACCAATGCCGATCATGCTTCTCCATGTACACAACGAGACAACGAAATGTCTCAGGAGGCCTTCGGTCTCATAGGTAGGGAACATTAGAGGTTTATGCAAGTGAAAAGGGGGAATTAGGGTGAGGGGATTGTCGAATGATATACGCGAATCGTCTACCAAGCGGCGCCACCCGACTGGTCCGGACATCCGCTGCGGGGTACAACAAATGATGTATGTAATAAATGTAAGACGAAATCTAAGCAACAGCGACTTAAAGCACCTTACCTGCAAGCCTTTCTCATGCGTGCCCGCGTATTGTCTTTGTAGTCGCTGCCGTCTTCAAACCACCAAGGTCGCTAATCCAGAGAAACACGAACGGGACGCATGCTTGGGGAATTGCACATAATGGGAGCACGCGATAGTAAAGACACCCTCCGACGTTATAATTGTTGAACTCACTCTTCCAAGAGACATCCGGATCCTCCGATTCACCTATAGAGGACAAGCAACAAAATGGCAATAACTATTACGATCCCGATATTGCTCACCCTGGAGCGGAGTACGACGACGATCTCGGCGTCCAATGCCCCTCACATAGTACGTATATCTTGGAACCATGCTTCTCCCCTTTGTAACCAAACCGGAATTGCGAGATATAGTGCGGGTGCAAGATCGTCTCTTTCCTTCTGAACTCTGTTTCATCATTCAGGTTTCTAGCCTGTGAAGAAGCAACGCTGAAGTTGAAAACGTGCGTAGCCTCCCAGCGCAGACTTATCTCCAAGATCGATATTCGCGTAATCCCAGTCCTCAGTATCATGTATCTACTGGCCTTTCTCGACCGGACCAACATCGCGAATGCATCAGTGTTCGGTCTCCAGAAGGATCTGAAACTCACCGGTACTCAGTACAATACCGCCTTGACTATGTTCTTTATACCATACATCGTCTTCGAGATACCATCAAATATCATTCTGAAGAGACTCAAGCCACATGTATGGCTATCGGCGTGCATGTTTCTCTTCGGCCTTGTGACCATCTGCCAAGGTTTGGTACAGAATTGGAGCGGGCTTCTTGCGACACGTTTTTTCCTCGGTCTTGCCGAGACAGGCATGTTCCCTGGTTCGTTCTATCTGATCGGCATGTGGTATAAGCGTTCCGAGGCTCAGAAGCGTTACTCTTTCTTCTTCGGTAGTACCAGTCTAGCGGGAGCCTTCGGCGGACTGCTGGCATCTGCCATTGGTAAGATGGATGGGATGCGTGGCTGTACGTATTTTCGGAGTTTATGTTTCCTCTTCTGAACCAATTCTGAGTCCAGAGACATTCTCTGGAGCATCTACTCTTTAGACGTGTTCTCAAGCTCGCTACACCGCCTCAAACAAGCAAGACTGACTCCGAAATGATAATCCAGATCTTGGCTGGAGATGGATCTTTATCCTTGGTATTTCTCTCTTACGAGCTGTCTTGCTAAATGCATCCCACTGACTCTAAGACAGAGGGCGTGCTTTCATGCGTCGTTTCATTCGCACTCTACTTTATGATACCAGACTTTCCCGAAGAGGCGAAATGGTAATAAATCGCTTCCCTATCCCTCCCACCTTCCGGTTGAATGTGGCAATTAACACCACTATTTGCAGGCTCAAAGAAGACGAGCGCGCCTACATCAGAGCCCGGCTCGAGAAGGACCAAGGTCGCTCCGCCCGCGAGCGCCGCATCACCCCTCGAGACGTCCTCCGCTGCTTCAAGGACTTCAAATTCTTCCTCGGCGGATTCATGTACTTTGGACTCATCGTCCCCGCCTACGGCTACGCATTCTTCGCCCCCGGAATCATCAAAACATACGGCTACTCCCAAATCGGCACCCAACTGCACAGCGTCCCCCCGTGGGCCTGTTCTTTCGTCTTCGCCCTCGTCATCGCCTTCTTCTCGGACCAGCTGAAACACCGCTTCTTATTCACCCTCATACCGCTCGCCATGGCCATCGCCGGCTTCGCCATCCTCCTGACCGTGCACACGCGGCCGCATCTCGAATACGCGGCGCTGTTCCTCGTCACGATGGGCACCTACTCGTCCCTCCCCGTGATCGTCTGCTGGTTCAACCTCAACCTCGGGGGCCACCATCGCCGCGCGGTCGGGACGGCCTGGCAGGTCGGCTTCGGCAACATCGGCGGCATCATCGCCACGTACGCGTTCCTGGCCAAGGACGCGCCGCATTACAAACAGGGCTACAGCATCTGCATCGGCTTTGCTTGTCTGAGCGCGGCGGCTTGCTGCATCTACGCGGCCAGTGTGCTGGTGCAGAACAGGAGGCGCGACAAGGCGGGTACGGATCTCGGGTTGACGGAGTTTGAAAAGACGGAGAAGGGGGACATGAGTCCTGATTATCGTTATCTGCTGTAGTTTCAGGAGGGCTACAAAATAGTGCAGCTCGAGGCGAAATTACTCTATGCTACTTCATTCACTCGTCTATTTATTCATTCCTCTACCCAAATCCTTCGGATCCCTATAACATTTGATCGCTTTTCTCAAGAACGCTTCATCTGGGCAAGCGCACAAAAGATGATCCCATTGATCAAGTTCAAACTTTCAAAATGCCCCGAGATACAATTCTTGCGCGGTAGTCAGCCCTTGGATTGTTCATCTGCGGCAGACACTACCACTATTGGCCTTGGCCGTTGCCTAACCAGCACGGTCAAGTCGTCTGAAACGAGGCTCAAGCTTTCCTGCGCATCTTCATACTCCTCTGTTTCTTCTCCGCTAGACTGCAGATCTTGTTCCAAGTCCAACAGTCCTGACTCTGCATAGTTCTCCTGCTTCTTGGAATGTTTCGGATACTCGCGGATTGCATCAAGCAGACTCTCGAATGCAAGTACCATGTCATCGGTCAGATCGAGCCTTTTACGCAATTGGGCTGCGGATTTTTCTAGCACATAGCTGTTATCGCGGTGGATTTGGAGATGCGTAGCACGAGTCAGTATCGACATGGTCTCGATGTCTGCATAATCGATAACGAGTTCGAGAAGATGGGGCCCTTTGAGCCTTGGACATTCTGTGTACTCAAACCAACGATCGAGTAGCAGGCGGAGAACGTCATGGTTGTTATAAATGATCGCAGCGGTCAATGATGTTAGCCCATCGTTAGAAGTTGCGTTGATATCTGCCCCGTAATCCAATAGCAGCTTTGCAAAGCTGACAGATTTTCCACGGGCCGCGTGCAATAACGGTGTGACGCCATCAACACCGCTTGCCTCTATATCAGCGTCAAAGTCGAGCAGGTTCTTCATGAGCAAGGGATCCGTTGCGTTCCGCGCAGCGCAATTTAATGGGCTGCCAAATTTCACCCCTGAAGGAAGGACCGGATTGGCAAGAGCACCGGCTTCAAGCAAAAGTCGAACGCATAGCGTGTGACCCTGATTAGATGCAAGAGTAAGAGGCGTGTTCAATTTATTGTCCATGATATTTGGCTCGGCTCCAAAGCTGAGAAGTGTAGTCACTGCTCTGTCATCTCCGCGGGCAGCTGCCCATTCCAGTGCTGTGCGACCCATGGCATCTCTGACATCGACGTTGTTGGGGTCGCGAAGGATTTCCGTCTCCAAGTCCTGGAGGGACAGCTTGAGAACGATCTTGTGAATGAGCGCAAAATCTTGATTCTCTATGAACTCGCTGTCTCTGGATATGCATCGAAGGACCTCTATGACGCCGGTACTGAGGTTCCCTCGTAGTAATGTATCGCAAGCTTTATCAGCCGGACAGTCGTCATTAGCAGAAATGGGTCTAAGAATTGACTTAGCATACTAAGACTTTCTGCTAGTCTCTATTCAAGGCCACTCACTTATAGTCAGGATCCGAGCCAGCGGCAAGGAGAAAACGACACGTCTCGTATTGTTGTCCGTAGAGAGCCCACTAATCAAGGTTTTAGCGCCAGAATTTGATAGCCAATGGCATTTCGATGAATTTACCCGCAGTAAAGAGTAGCCACGGGTGCTGCTCACATCCCTAGGCGACGCCAAGCCATGCTGGAAGAGACTCTTGAGGCCAAGGACATCGCCTTCCAATGCAAATCTCACGCATTGTGCTGAATCGGGTACTCTTCTTAAGGTAGTTAGCTCCCACTGGGGACCAATTTGTGACTGATAGCCAAGCTCGAGGCGAACTATTTGAGACCAAAAAAAGCCTGACGGAAACCAATATTCGGCGGAGACGTAAGAAGTTTGTGGCCTTTGGCACATAGTTGAGTCGCAAGGAGAGTTGAGCAAAGGTAACCCGGAGTAGCCTACGAACAGCCGACCAATGATACGATCAAAGTATCCGTATGAATTAGACTTTCGCTCCAGATGGCATCTGCATGAACAAGCAGGGCGACAGACAGGACCAATACTTTTCTTCACTCGAATGCCAACAGCTTGAGATGTTGATGGCGACTTTTCGGCATCGAGAGTGGAAGCAACACGCCGAGGTTGTCGTCTCATCGCCACTGCAGTCGGCTGGTTGTTGGGTTTGCTTTCTGGGTACTGTGACAGATCGATACTGACTGCTTGGGCCATGAGCAGTTCCTCTATTCTGCTTATGCGCTCATCAACTTTGTCAACCTTCCTGATACCCTGGTCCACGGTCTGCACTAGGGCTGCGTGATGCTGTGCGAGGTCATTAGAAACCTCCAGGCGAAAATCGGCACGGTTGTCTGATTCGTTGGACGATGTCCGAGACAGACTCTCAAGGTCCAGCCTCACACGTATCAAGTCACGTCTGTCAGTATTTGTCAGCGTCATCGCTGAGACTTGCGATCACTCGATGTGTTTGCATACGAGTTTGAGGCTCCCAGCAAGACATTGAGACTACACTTGATGGCTCGAATATCGGCTTGCAAGGCTTGCAACTTTGGAAGCCACTTTCTCCACACGCTCGCCCTCCACAAAATCCTTCTCCGAGTACAAGATCCGGCCAGGCGGTCAAGAATGCCCTTCAAGTCTTTGAGCTTTGTATCGGCTTGTTGAAGAAGAACTGGAATCGATCCTTGATCACTGTCGGACATGCAATTACGCTCTCGCAACACGGTAGCAACTTGGTGGAGAACGAACTCGATGTCAGCAACTTCGTTGCTCAATGCATGTAGTCGCCCGGGCAGCTCTGCGGCGTCCTTGCGTAACTCCGCAAACGCCGTGCCGACTTGTGCTGCAAGGGTCGCAACTGCTACCACTGAGGCCACTGCAGAGAGTGGATCCATGCTATGGGCCCCTAATTGTTAGCAAAGAAATTAGCAACTTTGATCACGAGTGACGGGCGTAGTGAAGTACGTGAAGTACTGTAGCCATGGGCAGACAGCCTCGGCGCTTACTCTACCAGCTCCAGCCTCCAGGCAATCAAGACAAGTGAGGCGCTTGCATCCCACCACTCAGCCTAACGGAGACTGCAGGGGCTTTGCATGTGCTTTAGTCTTGCACGGTACTTGATCAATCAGCAATTTTCACCAAATGCTAGACGTATTGGTAGTTGGTATTTACGCGGTATGCCCGTATGAGCAAGGAAGGTTTTGAGTGTCCGAGAGTGTCTCGTTTACTCTTTGTCACGTGTGTCTCCAAACTCTCTGCGTACATAGGTGCGTACATAAGGTACATAGGTGCCTACTTACTCTATTTACAGAAAATGCAAGCTGTAGCGACTGCGCTAAAGCAAGCTGCTCCATACCTTACTTTACTCTACTTAAAGGCTTGGCATCATCACCCGTCCAGAACAATCACTGGTGTACAATAATCATTTGGTACTATCAATTGGGAGAATGACATCTACATTGATAGGGTGACAGTTCATAACCTATAGATACAAATTATCAACTACCTACTCTGTAGTAAGGTACGTATATAGCACCGTGACACAGGAGAAGGCCGCTACTGTAATACCAAGCTGATTAGCTGACAATAGCTTCCAGTCTGAGCCTACAGTCGGACATTGTTATATTTTCCTCCCGCTTCTGTGATTGCATAAGATGCTTCAGACACCCTGGTGCTTTAGCCTCCTGACATTCAAGCATACTCTACTCGTCCGAAAGGCCCTGATCTACTAGCATTGCCATCATTTGCAATTATAATCCGTAACGAGCCAAGATGTATTCACAAAAGAGCTTGAAAGTTGCTACATTCGGCCAAGTAACGCGAGATGAGCACTTTGCTTTTGACCCAGCTTACACTCCCCTAAACCATGGATCCTACGGAGCATTTCCCATAGCCATACGTGATCATCAGCGAAAGTTGCAAGACAGCATCGAGGCGCGATCAGATCCCTCCATACGCTTCACCATTCCACATCTTCTACATCAAGCCCGGATAGCGGCTGCAATGCTCCTAGGAGCATCCATGGACGACGTAGTATTTCTGCCAAACGCCACTACAGCGGTAAATACGGTGTTACGCAATCTGAAATTCTTTGAAGGCGACACCATATTATACTTCTGCACCGCTTATGGGGCCTGCGAAAAGACAATTCAATATGTATGTGAGACTACGCCAGCTCAATGCAGATGCATTGATGTCATTTTTCCTATCGACGACGCCGTACTGATACAGCTGCTCCGCGACGCAATACTTGATGTGAAGCAACAAGGGCGGAGAGCAAAGATTGCCATGTTCGATACCGTGGTAACATTTCCTGGAGTGCGCTTGCCGTGGGAGGGACTCGTGAAGGCTTGCCACGAGCTGGGAGTCTTGAGCCTCATTGACGGCGCTCATGGTATCGGTCACATCGACTTGGCACATCTAGCCAGCGTGGACCCTGACTTTTTTACCAGCAACTGTTACAAGTGAGTCTCCCTTTGTGATCAAACAACCATGTTTGACATATCTGCTTGCCAAAAATAGGTGGCTCTACACGCCCCGCGCATGCGCCATCTTCTATGTTCCCTCCCGCAACCACCACTTAATACGCACTACGATACCCACCTCACACGGCTTCGAGGCCAAGGCGAAAGACGACGTCGATGGCATGTCTAGCGTTGCCCAAAGCCGTGGCCGTTTCGGTGATCTATTCAATTGGGCAGCCACAGTTGATCAGACTCCATATCTCTGCGTCCCAGAAGCAATAAAGTTTCGTAGTGATGTATGCGGTGGCGAGGACAGAATTAGAGACTATTGCTTCAATCTTGCTCGCGACGGTGGATATCGAGTTGCAAAGATTCTTGATACGGAAGTTATGCAAAACTCACAGGGTACGCCAGGCCAGTGCTGCTTTACCAACGTGCGATTGCCTCTGCTCTTCCATACGGGCAATCAAGACGGCCTGGCTGATACCGAAGGACCTTACGTCGTCAAATGGATAATGGATCGTGTGTTGTGTGAGTTCAACACGTGGATACCTGGGAAATTCTATGCTGGAGCTATTTGGGTGCGTCTTAGTGCTCAGATATATCTCGAAATCAAAGATTTCGAGTGGGCTGCAGGTGTACTGCACGGTTTGTGCGATCGAGTAGTACAAGGTGAATGGCGTTCGCCACTTGAAAAAATCCTCTAAGTTGATGCTTCCCAATCTTACTAGTCGAGCTGCATATTGCATGAGGATTGGACATGCCAAGCGACCCAGGGACTTGCTTGACTGATTATGCCATTCGCTGATGCCGCGACCACTAGCAGCAAGACTTCCCGGGCTGTGAGTTTGCAAGCAGCATGGCATGCGGGCGTGCCGCCAGAAAACGTCGCAGTCATTGCAGTGCGATACCAAACCCTTGCGACTTCTGATGACGGAGATCGTGAGACTCGAATCTACAGGCTGCATCCTAAAAAATACAGTCTTTGCACTTCAAACACCGAAGGGTAAATTTAGGGAGCTCGAAACAGGCTTTCAAATCCAGTGCGATATTTCCATAGCATTACGTAGATGTCTGTCTGTAAAATAGTCCCACCGTCCCACGAAAGGCAGAGACGGTAGGGTGGAGAAGACACGGCTCTGCTAAAAACCTGTTCTATTCTTCCACCGGCTGAATAAAGTATGCCCCAAGACCATGATGTGAGGCACAGGAGGTAGGCAAAGCCGTGGTATCGCAATGGCAATGCATTGCTTGCATGCGCTAGCTGATTTTCGCGACGAATGAGACTGCTGAACGAAGATCGGGCTAGCAGCAAATGCAGCTGACGGGAATGCGTAGAGAGAAACTTGATAGTGCGATCAAGACGTGTATGCGATGGAGCTGCGGGAGTTCAACGCAGTGAGAAGCGGTGGGGGCTGGTGGGAGACAGAAGTTTTCCACCAATTTTTATGACGTGAGATTCTGGAATCGTATGAGAGAGTAGAGTGTGGACAGCAGCGAGTCTTTCTTGACTACAAAGAGCTCTACTGTGGAGCTAATCGGCGGGATCTAAACTGTCCAGCTCGTTGTGTGTGGAAGAGCGGAAGTGCAGGACTGCAGATCAGATTTTTTCGTCTGAGCATATCACGTGACCTTCGCGTCAATTTCACGCGCAGGCGCTTGCTGACGCGATTCCCTCGATTGAAGTATTGAAGCACGAAGTAAACTTTTGGCACTACGTTCTGGCAACGCAAAGCTTTCAAAAGGAGCAGCTGTCCCGCTCAGGGACCCTATGGTCGGCAACATGCCGCTAGAACTGCAAACTTCATATCGTCCCTATGAATTTTGATAGACGAGCGAACATCTTCCGGCTGATGCAACATACACTTCAGATCAGCTACTGAATCTATCAAGACGCGAGCAATCCCTGCACTGGGCATAGATCCCTTCAGACGAAAAATCACAGATACGCAAAGCCGATGCTATCCTCCCAGTTCCGCTCCCGGTCCCAAGTACCAAAAAGGTCTGTTTCGCACCCGCGGAGGGCCGCAGACACAACCCAGGAGGTCTCATTGATTCTCGACATAGCAAGACCTCGTGGCCCATAGGCAAAGGTAAGTGCAGGCAAAGTATCGCCTCTCGGAGACGTCTCAGCTTGCGGAATATTCTTTGGGCGCCAATGGTCCATCTTGATAAGCACTGGGCTTCTGAGTACGAAACGTCGCGGAGGAAGTGACTGGGCCTGCGACCTTCGGTCACGAGTACTCAAGTACTTTGGAAAGTTCCCGTATCGGTTCTCGGAGTGGTCCCCATAGGAAGGCATTTGGATCTCCTCCACACTCCAATTTAAGGGATACAGGGTGTTGCAGGCCGAGCGCCCAATCCTGTTGCCCTCTTGTGGGTAGTTTGATGGGCGGATGAGCCGTTCAAAGGGGGTTGAAGGATAGAATAGAAGTCTTCACAGGCGTAAAAAGAGCTGTAGATATGGGGACAAACGCGAAGGCAATGACGTACTACGCACGCATCTTCTTCTCGTCATGGGTATCATCTAACTGCAAGGTGTCCTTAGATTAGAATACAAAGAAATTTGCCAGGTTCTATGATGTGGATGTACACAGTCTCTCCAACATAGCTGTCATAGGTATGTCTGACGCTCCCCATGCATGTCACATTATCAGGACCTCTGCAAGGTGGCCACCAGGAACTATACATGCGTTGTAAGGACCACATGCTGATCTCCAAGACAAGGATATGGTTTGCTGCGATTCTCAGCGTGAGGATACAATGGAAAGAAATTTATCAATACTTCAACTCTCCGCTTGGCATGCCAAGCTCATATGATCAATTCAAATGCAACCAACTCAGAGTATATAGAAAGGGAATTTATGCATTCCTCAAGCATGCAACGTCGAAACCCGAAAGGTTGTTTGTTTGGGTGGCTGGCTGGCTGGCTGGCCCATCTTCACTTTTTCTGGAAGACTTGACAGTCACTGACTGGCATCGTCAAAATGCCGTTATCAATAAGGTCCATCACAGTGAGAAGACAGGCCACTGAATGACTACTGAGTCTCGGGTTTTGTGGCACCGATATTGGAGAAGGGCTAGGGCTTCTTAGCCGCTAGCGCCCGAGGCCATTGCATCTTTTCCAGACCACGCAAGCCGGGCGTTTTCTTCTTTTCTTCACACTTTAACGCACGCATAATCAACCGCCAAGCCTGCCAGCGTGTTTCACGCCCGGCTTATAGGCTGGTCGGTCATATTGGCGGTCCAGATGGACGAAAGATTGGCGACCAATGACAATTGCTGCTTCGCAAAGCACTCAATTGCATAAGCGGTACTGGAATGCCCAACATCCCATAGTCAAGTGCCTAACCTATCATTACGACACCCAAATGTATCCAGCCATCCAAGTATGCTGCGATCCTCATCAGGTCCTCCACTGACGCTGTCATAGGCACCACTGCTCCGTGAAGCACAGTTTTGGCGAGGATCGGCGTTCTTCGGCTAGGAAATAACGTTGGCAACAACGCATGCAGAGCTGTACCTAGTGTCTGTTGTTCTCGTGAATTAGACACGGTAGGCGTGACAAGCGACTGCACAACGCGTAGATGGCCAGAGGTCGGCTCTGCGGCTGTCGGCGAGGATGGTAGATAGATTTTCAAAGGTATATGGCGAAGCGGAGCGCCCTGAGCATAGAGGAGTCGTTTGGAGATTGGGTTAAAAATGTCAAAATCATCTGTTCGTTCTCTCAGTCAATCCCAATCTGGATCGTATGCGGAAAGCTTTCCGAAACCATACGTTCTTGTACTGCGTTCCACAGCTTCGTCGAATCGTCTTTTGACAATGACATGATTCCCTTGGCCGTCCCGTTCCTGAGAAAGTCCGCTTCTTTTACACTGTTGATGAACGCATCATGCATCATCTTCCCTTCAGCATCAGGACGTACCAGCGACTGCTCCGGCCAATCTGTGAAGTGCAGCGTCAGCCGCCATGGCAGCTGTTCCTCCGTATCATCTGGGGGCGAACGGTCATGAATGTCCATGCCAGATGCTTGTGATGGAGAAGCCCCGGAGAAAAGGTCGTAGAGAAGCCCAAGCGGATACTGCCATTTTAGAGGTACTTCTTCAAAAGAGAACCAACCATCGTAGGCTATCACATCAGTATTGATGAGTGAGGGGATGAAGAAGGCGTGGAGACGGGGAAGTAGGAAAGGCAGGTAAGAGAGCCGGGGATGTTGGATAAAATAAGGATCGGCTTGATCGTAGACTCGACATTCAGAAGGTGATAGACGAATCTCGATAGGCAATGATCCATGCCATATTGAGCTTTGTAGGATTTGGGCTTCTCTCGTAGTGGTCATGACGGCGACATTGATATCCAAAGGTGCTGAAGCTTCACGAGCTCCGGATATCTTGGAGCCATTGTACTTGCTGACTCATTTTAGTCTGGGATAACGGCCTTGCTAGAGTAGAATCACCCAAACCCGTCAGACGATCAGGCTCACAGCGGAATCTCTAGTGCAGCTCAGCCCTACAGCAGGCGCGGCGGCGCCAGAACGAGTGGCCGAGAGGGATTGCAGTAGTGAAAGCCTTTCGAATGTTAACAATATGAGCACGAAGTTGGAGATTCGTGATGCATAAAGTTCTCGGACAGGTCATCTCTGTGTATCAGTCGTTCCATATTTGAAAGACGCCAATACACAAGACTCCCACTTGTTCGGGCAGCTTGCCTACCCTTACCAGCAGCATGAACGACCATTCAGTAAATGGTAAGAAAGAGACTGCTCTACAGGACATGCTTCATCCGCCTGATAGACTACCATCTCCGCCACCACCTCCCCCAGACCTTGCAGCTCCACCTCCGCCTCCAGACTCCTTTGCTCCACCTCCACCTCCAGACTCATCTGCTCCACCCCCACCTCCAGAAGATCTACCACCACCCCCACCATCCAATATCAATGGCGATGCGCCTCCGCCCCCGCCCGAATTGAGGAAAAAGAAAAAGGCTGGTTGGGGCGCCACACCCAGTAGGCAGCCTTTGAGTGTAGAGGAGATACTACGCAAGAAGAAAGAGGCGGATGAAGCTGCTGCAAAGGTATGAACCCAAGTATATACCATTTACATTACATTATATTCACGTCGTGCCTCACTCTAGTACCTTGACGAGCCCTACTGACATGCTTTCTTCGTTTAGCCCAAGTTCTTATCGAAAGCGCAGCGCGAGAAGTTAGCTCTTGAAAAGCGAGAGAAAGAGGTCGAGGAGCAGAGAAAGAGGAACGAATCTGTTGCAAATACCAGTGGGACCACGCAAAACGGACAGAAACATGCCCCAGCTCAGGGTACTAAGCATGGAGCAGGCCGACCTGCACCACAGACGAACGGAGTCAACGGATCTGCTCGTCCTTCAATACCAACTGGTCCGAGAGCTTTACGGAAAGGCGAGATACCGACAGGGCCTGCCTCTATGCGGGCATCGGAGCCAAACAAGGGCTACGATATGGCTCCTCCACCTCCTCCAAAGCCATCAGCAATCGGCACGTCTGCAGCTAAAGGAGAAAAGCGACCTGCTATTGAAGAAGCTCAGCAGAGCTTGATAAAACAACGATATATGGGCGCAGACCAAAATCAATCCACTTTTTCGGCCAAGAAGAAGCGAAGGCGGACTACAGAAAAGAAGTTCAATTTTGAGTGGAATACCGAGGAGGATACGAGCCCAGACTACAATCCGCTATATCAGGCACGAGCAGAGGCAACATTTTATGGCAGAGGTCGTTTGGGAGGATTTTCGGAGGATTTGGCGGACAATGCAGCTCGTAATTACGCCAAAGCCTTACAAGATACGGATCGCGACTCAGGCAAGGCTAGAGCCAAGGAGATGATGGAGATGGAGAGGAGGAGGAAGGAAGAAGGTGGTAGAAGTTCGCTAGACAAACATTGGAGTGACAAGAAGCTAGAGCATATGCGCGAAAGGGACTGGAGAATATTCAAAGAGGACTTCAACATCAGTACCAAAGGTGGAGCTATTCCGAACCCCATGCGTTCATGGGCAGAATCCGGTTTGCCAAAGAAGTTGCTGGACGTCGTGGATCTGGTCGGCTATACCGAACCCTCTGCGGTACAGCGCGCTGCCATCCCTATCGCCCTTCAATCTCGAGATCTTATTGGTGTTGCTGTCACAGGTTCGGGTAAAACCGCAGCTTTCCTATTACCTCTCTTAGTCTATATATCTGAACTTCCAGCCCTCAACGAGTTGACGAAGAACGATGGTCCCTACGCTGTCATCTTAGCTCCCACTCGTGAGTTGGCTCAACAGATCGAGATCGAAGCAAGGAAATTCGCGACTCCTCTTGGATTCACCTGCGTTAGTATCGTTGGAGGTCACTCTCTCGAAGAACAGGCCTACAATCTACGGGATGGAGCCGAAATCATTATTGCCACACCTGGTCGTCTGGTTGACTGCATCGAGAGGCGAGTTCTTGTGCTCGGACAATGCTGCTATGTCATCATGGATGAAGCAGATAGGATGATCGATCTTGGCTTTGAGGAGCCGGTCAACAAGATTCTCGATGCCCTACCCGTCGCGAATATGAAGCCAGACTCCGAAGAGGCAGAAGATGCAGTTGTCATGAGTCAACACCTGGGCGGGAAAGACCGCTACAGGCAGACGATGATGTACACAGCCACTATGCCCTCAGCCGTCGAACGTATAGCCCGAAAGTACCTTCGCAGACCAGCCATCGTCACCATTGGCAATGTCGGGGAAGCTGTCGAGACCGTTGAGCAGCGTGTCGAGTTCGTGGCAGGCGAAGACAAGAGGAAGAAGCGCTTGCTCGAGATCTTGTCGTCAAGAGAATTCCAACCACCCGTCATTGTCTTTGTGAATATCAAGCGCAACTGCGATGCGGTTGCTCGTGATATAAAGCATAGCGGTTTCTCGTCCGTCACGTTGCATGGGAGCAAAACGCAAGAGCAAAGAGAAGCAGCGTTAGCGTCCGTCCGTAGTGGCGGTACTGACGTACTGGTTGCTACGGATCTGGCGGGTAGAGGTATCGATGTGCCCGATGTCAGCCTGGTGGTCAATTTCAATATGGCGACTAACATCGAGAGCTACACTCATCGTATTGGTCGTACGGGTCGTGCGGGGAAGAGTGGTGTTGCCATAACCTTCCTTGGAAATGAAGACTCTGATGTTATGTATGTATACACTTTGCTCCCTTCCGAACGATCTGCTAATGGATGCCCAGGTACGATCTCAAGCAAATGCTTTCAAAGTCGTCGATCTCACGAATGCCCGAAGAACTCCGAAAGCACGAAGCAGCGCAGCAGAAGTCGCAGAAAGGTAGTGGTCAGAAGAAGATCGAGGACAGCAGTGGCTTTGCCGGAAAGGGTGGCTGGCAATAATTTTGTAGATATACATAGAGAGCTTCTAAACAATTCTCAAGTACCTCTTACATGTTCGAAAGTTACCCTCACGAGGCCGGGCGGGTCTACAGTCCTGTCATGAGGCCGGCAATGATGGACTGCACGACTGCCTCATGGTACCCCGAAAGGCGCAAGAGATCAGACCCGCAGGACATGAGTGGCAGTCCGAAGGCTGAATCGTTTTTGCTTACACGTCGGTTTTGGGCACTGCATTCCCAAGAACTTGTTGTCATTGATAAGATTTGTTCTCGAAATAAATCCGAAAACAAACGAATCCCTGACCCGCATCGATCCTCCCACCACGACACCGCGAAACTACATCTTGGCTTTCGGCCTCCACCTAATCCAATCATGCTCCTCACCGCTCGGGATCAAATGGTCCACATCCCTCGTATTCACCAAGCCCGGCCCCGCCTGCTCCACATCCGTGATCCCAGCCAAGCGCATGCTCGTCTCCAACTCATCCTTCAACACCCGGCTCAGATGCTCCACGCCCTCCTGCCCGTAGCACAAACTGTACAGGAACGGCCGACCGATCCCCACGGCCGTGGCCCCGAGCGCGAGCGCCTTCAGCACGTCCGTCCCCCGCGTGACGCCGCCGTCGACGTAGACTTCGCACCGGCGGAACACGTCGGGGCACACGCGGTGCAGCTCCAGCAGCGTCAGCAGCGACGGCTGCGCCGTGTCGAGCGAGCGGCCGCCGTGATTCGAGAGCATGATGCCCTGGACGCCGAAGCCGACGGCTCTCTGCGCGTCCGCGGCGCTCTGGATGCCCTTGATGACGACGGGCAGGCGGGACGTCTCCTGGATCCAGGGGATGTCGGCCCAGCTCAGCGTTTTGTCGATGTACTGCCCCATGAGCCGGCCCATGCCGCCGCCTTTCTTGTCGTTGGAAGCGACGGCACCGCTGATGGCGGAGGATACGTTGTCGGCCGCGATGCGCTCGTCTGCTTCGCGCTTGCCGGGGACGTGGGCGTCGACGGTGACGAAGATGGCTTTGACGCCTAGCTCGCGGGCTTTGTGCAGTAGTTGTGTGGTTTTGGAGCGGTCGGCGTTGACGTAGAGTTGGAAGAAGAAGGGTTGGTTGGTGCGGCCTGCTTCGAGGACGGAGGCGAGAGGGTAGGATGCGTTGTTTGATATCTGTTGTGTAAACAATCATCAACTTGCTTGTATTACAGACCTTCTTTGTGAAAATTGCTCACCACTTGAATGAGGCCTTCGCTTGCACAACCCCTAGCCAAGGCAAGTTCACCATCGGGATGGGCAAGCCGAGCCATGGCTGCCGGACTGATGAAGAAAGGTGCTGAGCTGGGACAACCTAGTATGGAGCGCCGGGTTTCAACATTCGCTACGTCACGCATCACTCGAGGGCGCAACATAATCCGTCTGTACATATTTGAATTCCAATGATGCGTGATCAGATCGGTAGCGGCGGAGGAATAGAATGCCCATGCTTTGGGCGTCAAAGTGTTGCGAGCTACATCCTCGAAGTCTTGCGTCGACATGACTTTGAAAAGGTCAGGCTTTGTATAAGCATCTGTGGAGGTAGATTGTTTTGTCGTCTTTTCTATCGTTTCGATATCTTCCTTTTGTTCTGGAGGTAGATTCACCACCTGGGCCTGATCGAGAAGTCCTTTGTAACACTCGAAGGGCAGAGTTTCCTCTATGATGCCTGGGGAATGGATTTCATCGTAAGCTGACGTTGCGTCGCTTCCAGCGTATCTGAGTATGACTTCAATGGGTGAGCAGCCTCCCTCCCTCGTTGCTTTGGAAGGGACAGACTCGAAGAACCACCTGGATGGGAGTCTAGGTAGTTGGTGATATCGTATATCTTGGAGTGAACAGCGATCCAGCAATCACGGTCGTTATCATGTCTTTTCAAATCATGGAAGCTGAGGGTGTGAGAGGGAGGAGAAGACATAATCGATGCAGAAAGAGCGTACACGAGTCCACTTCAGATCCGTTACGGTAAAGAGAGCAACAAAGGGAGTACAAGGACATAGTATATACAAGACGAGAAGAAGTATCCCATATGAAAAGTTCAGATGTGTCTTGTCGCTTCCGAATTTCCGATCTCGGATGGCCTCCCCGCGCAAAAACCCCACAAGCGGTTTGCGTTCCGCGATGACGATGTGGGGAAGGCTTGCGCTCCTTGGGTCATGAAGTGAACAAGAAGAACCTTGACACATTTTGAAGACACTTGTTGCTCGAGCAGAACGAATCTGTGACACGAATAAGGCTTTCAAAGTCGTCAGAGTGCAAGTCACAGTCAAGGATGGGTTCCCACGAGGGGTCAAAGTTCAATTGCATAATCACTGGAGCAGGCGGCTTCGTTGGCCAGGCTCTTGCGACTGCGCTCCTCGCAGACCCCCTAGTCTCCAAACTTACATTGACCGATGTATTTGAACCAGATGCTCCTCAGGCGAAATCTCAATCTGAGGTAGAAATTCGCTGTGTGGAAGCCGATCTCACATCTCTGGAAACATGCCAGTCTCTCTTCACCCCGGACATCAACCTGATATATCTCCTCCATGGCATCATGTCCGGGGCTGCTGAGGCGAATCTCGAACTAGGTTTGAGGGTGGTACGTACGTTTCGGAGCTGATCCTTGACATTCAGTATTGAGGTTGAGTCGCAAGACACGTCTCGGAGGGGAGGACCTTCTACTCCCTCCCGAAACTCGTCCTGCAACTCCATTGCCTACCTCGATGAAGCAAATGCTGACCCCAAATCTGCGTAGAACATCGACTCGACGAGGCAGATCTTGGACATACTTCGACATACCAATCCAGGTGTCAAAGTGATCTATCCCTCTTCTTTAGCAGTATACGGCCCACCTGCCAAACCAACGGCGAAGATAACAGAGCTGAATGCACCTGTGCCTGGCTCGTCGTATGGAGCCCAGAAGCACATATGTGAGACATTGCTTGACGACTACTCAAGGAGAGGGTTGCTAGATGGGCGCGTGTGCAGGCTGCCAACGGTGAACATCTATGTAATCTTTCCGGGTAATTCTAAATCTAACTCTTTGTTATATGACCAGGTCACTGTTCGACCAGGCAAACCCACGGGAGCCGCGTCCTCTTTCGCTTCCGGGATCTTTCGCGAGCCACTGAAAGGAGAGAAGAGCATCTTACCTGTTTCCAAAGATCTCGAGATTTGGATCTGTTCGCCTAGGACGGTGGTCAAGAACCTGATACTAGCGCGGGATATTCCAAAGGAAAAATATCCCGGGACACGGATAGTGAATATCCCTGGTGTGACAGTGACTATTCGCGACATGTTGGACGCTTTGAAAGCCGTTGGAGGCGATGAGGCATTGAAGCTTGTCGAGGAGAAGAGAGACAGCGCAACGGAGAAAATCGTCTTGAGCTGGCCAACGAGAGTTGACATTTCGAGAGCAAAAGCCTTGGGGTTCGCAGAAGATGGGACGCTCACCAATACGGTAAAAGAATACATTGACGACTATGGAACTTAGGTTTCATAAGTCTGAATCGATCAGGCTTCGGGTTGGAAAATCGACGGAACGATGTTTAACTTATCTGTTCAATCCGCAATTTTCGTCTGTTCGGTAGCTCGGACGCTCAGGTATATAGATAGCGGTATACACAGGAGCTCGTGTAAATATTCAGAAGCCAGAACAATTTTCTCGATTGGAGACCATGAAGCCAAAAGTGGTGATGTGAAAGAAAGCGCATCGTTTTGAAGAGTGAGACTCCACGGACCCCTCCTGGGCCTCGAACAGAAACAACACGCTGAGTCATCAGTGCCAAGACGTGATCCTTGCCGAGACCCATGTCAGATGTGAACTCTCCGCAGAACCTTACGAAACGTCTTTCCAGCATCAACAACACTACAGCAGACCAACTTCATATCTATAACCAAAGCACATATCTGGAAACGGCTATCCAATCTTTGCCCTGAAACACTGCGGGCTTTTATCGGCACGATGGCCGACTACAGCTTTGGTGGCAGCGACGAGGAGAATGCAGAATTGAAGAAGCTGAACGCAGAAGTGGTGTGTCTTTTCCATGGATCATGTGGATCTCTTCTGAAACGCTGCTAATCTATCATGCAGCTCGAAGAACCAGATAGCTTCGAGAACTGGGAAAAGCTCGTCCGCGCCGCAGAGTCTCTTGAGGGAGGTCTCAATCGGAACTCCAGTCCCCAATCGATCTCCGCTACTCGAGACATATACGATCGTTTCCTTGCCAAATTCCCCTTGCTGTTTGGATACTGGAAGAAATATGCAGATCTTGAATTCTCCATCGCGGGGACTGAGGCTGCGGAGTTGGTAGGCTGATCCACATTGAAATCATATCAAGCAAGAAGCTGACATACGCAGGTTTACGAACGAGGTGTAGCGAGCATCACCAATTCTGTGGACCTTTGGACGAACTATTGCGCCTTCAAAGTCGAGACCAGCCATGACGCCGACGTGATCCGAGAGTAAGTAGAGACAGACAAGGTTTTTCTTCCCATAACCACAAGAAACACAGCTCGGCTTTCTGGCCAAGCATCATGGTGAAGAAGGACTACTTCAACTCGGCTTTGAGACGGGTGAGAAAGTCACAAACAGCCCCCAAATTGCTTTCTCTCACATGACAGTCAGGCGCTTTCATTTCGTTCGCTCACACGTTGCCCACATACGTTGCCTACCCTTCGATGCACTAGTTTGTGTACAAAGCTGAAGTTTGATGGACTTTCGCGGAGCTCATGATCACTGAGCACATACACATGCCACGTTTGCTGCCCTCTGCCTCCTACTTGCTGTTTCTCCCTTCCCTGAACGCTGTCAAAAGCTAATCAATATACTGCAGACTCTATGAGCGAGGTGCTGGATCTGTAGGCCTTGACTTCCTAGCGCATCCATTCTGGGATAAATATTTGGAGTTTGAGGAGCGTCTCGAAGCTCATGACAAGATATTCCCTATACTTGACCGCATAGTACACATACCAATGCATCAGTACGCCCGCTACTTTGAACGCTATCGACATCTAGCCCAGGTCAGGCCTTTACCAGAGCTCTTACCCGCAGACATGCTTGCCCAATTCCGTGCGGAGGTTGAGAATGAGGGTCCAGCAGAGCGCGGGGAGCTTGAGATCGAGCGTGAGCTGAGGAGCCGTATCGACAATTTTCACCTTGAGATTTTCCACCGGACACAAACCGAGACGACTAAGCGATGGACCTACGAGTCAGAGGTCAAGCGACCTTACTTCCACGTCACTGAGCTTGACGAAGGCCAATTGGTCAATTGGCGAAAATACCTCGACTTTGAGGAAGTCGAAGGGGACTATAACAGAACACAATTCCTTTACGAGAGGTGCTTGGTGACCTGCGCCTACTACGATGAATTCTGGCTTCGCTACGCCCGCTGGATGATAGCACAAGATGGAAAGGAGGAGGAAGTACGAAATATATATCAACGGGCTAGCATGCTCTATGCACCCATATCAAGGCCAGCTGTCCGCTTGCAGTACGCCTACTTCGAAGAGTCAGTTGATAGAGTTGAGCTTGCGAAAGATATCCATCAAGCTATATTAGTCAACCTTCCCGGTCATATTGAAACCATCGTCTCTCTGGCAAATCTATCACGCCGACACGGTGGACTGGATGCGGCAATTGAGGTCTATAAGTCCCAGATCGACTCCATGCAATGCGATATCTACGCCAAAGCAGCATTAGTAGCAGAGTGGGCGCGACTACTCTGGAAGATCAAAGGATCCGTGGACGAAGCACGCCAGGTCTTCCAGAAAAACCAGCATTGGTACCTCGATAGCAGGCCATTCTGGGTCAATTACCTTTTCTTCGAGCTCGAGCAACCCACTAGCGCTGAGACCGAGCCAACACAGTACAAGAGGATCAAGCAAGTGCATGAGGACATTAGGAGGAAGAGTCATTTGCCACCTCTCACCGTCAAAGATCTATCGCACTACTACATGGTCTACCTTCAAGAAAGAGGTACAAAGGAAGCAGCCAAGGAGTACATGACCTTAGATCGTGAAGTCAACGGGTAAGGCAATTGCGTATAATCTACTGATCTTTTTTTCGCATTCCACTGACACATCGTCCTCCAGGCCCTTCTCTGTCCAAAACACCATGAAGGCAAAGCTCGCCGAGGATGGTAGAGAGGCTACAACGCAACGACGCATGATGATGGAGAATGGGCACCCTGGAGTCGAAGTGGATGATGCCGCTATCCGTAGAGGAGAGAATCCATATACCAAATACTACCAGCAGCAAGGAGAGCAGCAGCTGCCCAGTGATACTCAGGTATTTCAAATCCCCCTCCCCGTAAATCTGTGGACTGACCGTTCATCTCCTCTAGCCCCAGCCTCTGCGATACCAGTGATCCGCATAATCATCATCCACTCATTAGGATACCTCCATACATTTGATTCTTGCTTGCTTTTGATTTCGCCAAAATGGGAGGTCTCGATCGAGCCCATCATGGCCGGCGCAACAATGCCGCCATTCCATACACGCGTAGCGTGACGCACGGAGGTAAATGGAGCTACCATTCTGCATGTACCATAAACCTAGACATTTTCGCCAGTAGCGCTCTGGGATGTTTTGTCTTATTGCCGACGGCTTGTCGACGCGGCAAACATTCCTTTTAGCTAGAGAATCAAAATCATTCATACCCATACACCTCTATCCAGTCCATTTCCTCTGCACGTCGTTCCCGACGCGACGCTCTGGCCCGTGACTCAAGCACCTCACGAAGAATGAAGAAGCACAGGACTCATTTTGGAACCTCTAACCCAAGCGATAGTGTTCCAACCATTTGCATACGACCAACATCATGCCAATCGATCAGGTAAAATCCACCGCCATCCACACATCCCCTCACTGCCCCATCCTTCTCAAGACGCCATACTTTTCAATCCCGACATTCGATCGGACATGTGTGTGTATGGCTGACGATAGGGATCCATACACGCACTTAACATCTCGGCATCGTTTCTCTCTTCAATGGTATCAAGATCCAGGCTGAAGGAAGCGAGAGTAGTGGTTATTGGTTTGGATAAGGGGGTGTTTGAGGGGATGTGCTTGTATCGGGAATGGGGGGCAGATGGGGGTTGGCTTTGTGATGTCGATTGAGGGGATTGTGAGAGGGGGTTTAGGGGAGGTATGGGGATGGAGCTAGGCAGGAGGGAGGGCGGGAGGTTGAAGACTTGGAAAGGTCAGGTAGTTGCAGATCGGATGCTGAGGTTTTTTGTTCTTCGGACAGTGTGTTTGACCATTTTACCCGGCTTGAGCCTCCCCCGTCTTCCTGGTATGCAAAACATAAGCAACTGTGCGCTCTGGGAGCCATCCTTCTAAACCCTCCAGAACTTCCACCCCTCTCGCTTCTCTCTCCCGCCTCCTACCCCAACCAGACTTTCCACCCCAGCTTCCCCCTCCGCCTCGAGGAATTTCTGCTGATCGATCTCGACGCCTCCTTCCTCTTCGCCCTCATCCCGGAGAACGGCAGGCCACAGCACGCCCACTCCGTCGCCGCCGAGGGTCGTCTCGAATCTCTCAAAGTCCTCCGCGTCCAGCTTCTCTTCCAGCTCCTTGAGCGCTGTGGGCGATGCGTCTGGCTTCAGCAGCGTGATTGTGCTGCCGCCCCCCCCCGCACCAGTCAACTTCGTCCAACCCACGCCAACCAAGTCAACCAGCTCTCTGATACGCTCAAGGCGTGGGTGGGAAACGCCCAAGGACACTAGCTGGCCGTGGTTGACGTTCATTAATTTGCCGAGAGTTTCGGATGTATGCGGGTCCTTTTCGTTGAAAGTAGCGGATGTGACGAGTTTGTAGGCGGACTCGGTGACAGCGTCGATTGTGTTGAGGATTGCTTCTGTGATTGCAGGTAGAGATTCTTTCAATGCTCCGACCTTGGCCACTTCCGTTGCTGTGGAGCGGGCCTGTCTGGTGTTGACCAGCAGCAAAGGGAGCTCGGGGAAATTGCGCAACGGTGTCACTACGGGCGCTCTTGTGTAGTCTTGGCGCTTGAAGAGCACCGCTTTTCCACTTGAGGAGACGCTATTGTCTACACCACTGGGGTTGCCATGGATGCACATTTCGGAGACGAAGGCCCAACGATTTATTCGCTCTATCTGCAGCTCTGCTTCTTCCGAAGGCTGATCTGGATGAGGTCCAGCTAGGGTACGTATTTGAAGGAGCAATGCTGAGCTGAGACAAACGCTTATGCTGGCGCTGCTGCCAAGTCCGGCGCCGATGGGGAGAGTGGAGCGGAGGGCATAAATGCTTCCGGGGAAAGCTTGATTACCGAGAGAAAGGAATAGATAGAGGAAGGATGATGCCGCGGCTTGATGGATCTTCCTGTGTTCACCTGTGGCTTTGGGGGAGACGTCTGAGAGATGAGGCAACATGGCTTGAACAAGATCAGGGTCGAGAGTAGTGACTAGGTCATAGTACATCTTTTTCTTCGAGGGATGCGAGAATGTAGACCAAGGCAGAGCGTCAATGTCCCATGTATGGCTAAGACCTATATCTGGGAATCTTAGGGATATCGTTCGCTGAGATTTTGAGAGTGTGGTGACAAGGAGGTATGACCGTAGAGAGATTGCCGCAGCCATTGCTGCCTTTCCATGCACTACTGCATGCTCTCCATAAACAATGACCTTGCCAGGCGCAGAGGTCATGAAGGCTGGGTTCATGGGCGAGGATATCTTTCTTTCCATCCTAGGCTTCGAGGGTTTTGATTGGCCTTTGCCATTGATATTAGAAGTCGCCATCTTCTTCTCGAGTGATCCACTCATGTTTGCCTGAGCCTTTGAATATTCGCGAGGACTGTCTCTTGTTCAATGCCTGCTGCCCGAGATCTTATCATACTTCTAGTAGCCTTTCTCGGGATTTCAATGTGCTCACGTAATCCCGCAGCCGAATACTGCTATCTAACCTCCTCAGAGGCTCAGAGGCATTTGTCGAGTGCTTTTGCAACCCTTTCCAGGTTGCACGAAGCTGCATTTTCGTCTCATTGAACTTCTCGGAGAGTTCTGTTTTGGGCTGGCGGACAATTATTCGGATGTTTGGGGATCGTCCGAGGCGTCGTGTCATTAAAGGCTTGGCGTCATTGGTCTAAAGTGAAGACACATTTCACGTGCATGTCCCTGAACCCTACAATATCACACTTTTTCCTCAGGTACTGCTCAAGCCTTTGAATAAATCACAGATGGATCTCCTTCAGGTACGGTGCCATGCTTGATCGTGGCCATGTTCACAGGCTAACGACTACCGTAGCGTTTAGGACGCTTCCTCGATAGACCTGGGTTTCCGTGGAAGAAGCTCATTGTTGGCTTTTCCCTTGCAGAATACCTCTTCGAAAGCTTCCTTTCGGCGCGTCAATTCAGAGTCTTGCAAGAGAAAAAACCTCCAAAAGCCCTGGAGGGAGAGGTCTCACAAGAGGTGTTCGACAAGAGCCAAGTATTAATCGGCCATCCATGTCAGCACGATCTTAGCTTACGACTTCTCTTTATAGGCATATGGGCGCGCAAAAGCAAAGTTCGGCTTCGTAGCCAATCTGTACAGTCAAATTCAGAATTATGGCATCATCTACTACGATCTCTTACCCAAATTATGGGGCCTGACCGGCGTCTGGCTCACCCAATATGTGCCTGTCAAATACCAAGGCGAGATCGTACATACCTTGATCTTCTTTTTCACATACAATATCATCACAACCGTCTTGAACATACCTACCTCTTACTACAGTACCTTCGTTTTGGAAGAGAAATATGGATTCAACAAGTCAACAGTGAAGCTCTGGGTTATGGATATGATCAAAGGCCAAGCTCTGATGGTGGTTTTTGGAGCACCTCTGCTTAGTGGATTCCTGGCAATTGTGCAAAAGACGGGCAACAGCTTCTTCTACTACCTATGGCTATTCTCGGTCGTCGTGTCGCTCTTCGCTATAACAATATACCCGGTCTTCATCTTGCCTCTCTTCAACAAATTATCGCCGCTCGAACAAGGTCCTCTGAAGACAGGTGTAGAAAATTTGGCTAAGAGATTGGAATTCCCTTTGAACTCGCTCTACGTGATCGACGGCAGCAAACGAAGCGCTCACAGCAACGCATATTTCTACGGTCTGCCATGGAAGAAGCATATTGTCATCTATGACACCCTGATTGAGAAGAGCGAGACGGAAGAAGTCGTTGGAGTGCTGGCACATGAGCTTGGACATTGGAGTCTAGGGCATACGACCAAGTTACTTGGAATCTCACAGGTCAGTGACTCGCCCGGCCAACAACAAACCATTTCCTGACTTTTTAGTTCCACACATTTTACATCTTCGCCCTCTTCTCCGTCTTTATCAACAACCGTTCTCTCTACCAATCGTTCGGCTTCCACAAGGAGTTCCCCATCATCGTTGGCTTCATCCTCTTTTCCGACGCCCTCGCACCCATGGACACGGTGGTGAAGTTGTTGATGAACGTTATGAGCAGAAAATTTGAATTCCAAGCTGGTACGCAGTTCAAGCTCTAATCGATGAACCACACTAAAATGGTGCCAGATGAATTTGCCGTGAAGCTTGGCTACTCCAAAGACCTTGCCAGCTCCCTGATCAAGTTGCAAATCCAGAATCTCAGCAGCATGAACGCTGACTGGATGTACGCGAGCTACCACTTGTCGCATCCCATTCTGCCCGAGAGGCTCGAAGCGATTGGGTATTATGGCGATAAGAAGAAGGCTGACACGAAGAGCATGGATGATGAGAAGCCGGTCAAGGCTTCAGATAGAGAGCTGTAGCGTCCGAAAAGTTTTTTGTCCTTGTTGTCGAGCCTAGGATCTGTATTGTAAGATAGATCGCGCGGACGAGCGTCGGGTCGAGGTCCGATGTTGTCTACTCAGCCCCGTTTATCATCTCTCCCTCTGCTGTTTCGCAGCTTTCTCCCTTTTCAATTGCTGATGCCGATCCTTCTTCGCCTTCTTCCTCGCCTCTTTGTCCGCTGAACCCCACGTAGCTTTCACGCGAGGCACCGCCCCTCCCTCCTCCTCGAAGCCGCCATCGACGGCACTATCCCTCTTCCCAACATCCCCCCGCACGACCTCCTGCTCCCGCTCAAACTCCGCTTTATCCTGCCACTCACCCCCCACCTCCCCCCCTCCCTCCCCTCCATACGAATCCCCATCACCACGAGCCCCCGCGTCCCCACCCGCACCACCCGGCATCACCAGCCCCGGCGCTCCATCCCCGCCCTCCTCCCGGACCGAGAAATCGTCCCCCAGATTCTCCCCCCGCAGCCCCGCTTCCACGCGTCGCAGGTTGTGCAGGACGACGCCCGCGTCCGGACCCGATGAGCGCGCGACGGGGCCGTGCTCGGTGAGGTGGGCGCTGGGGTGGAGGGAGGGGTCCGTGGTTGCGGCGGCGAGGTAGGCGGAGAGGAGGGAGAGGGTTTGGGGGGTGGAGAGGGGGGTGCGGGCGTGGTGGATGCAGGGCGGGTAGGCGGTGGTCATTGCGCGGGCTTGAAGGGGTTTCCGGTCAGAGGCTGGGTTGGGCTTTGGATGTGCGGCGGTTGCACTTTGGTTTTTTTTTCCTGCTTCGCCGCCGGCTGTGGCGACGGGTGTGAGGGGGGGAGAGGTTGGAAGGTTCGGTTCTTGGGTCGGTCGCTCCTAGCACAATTGATGGCCGCTTTTTGGGTGGTGACAGACTCGAAAAGCGGCAATCACAAATCGATTTTGCCAGGACCGACTCGAGAGTCGAGTGTCTTATAATCGTATTAGCGCTGCTGTGCGTTTGACTCGGGCGAGGATCCGGGCCGGCCCTGCCTTATCACCTTATTCATGACTTCCCTGGATAAAGTAGGTACACCTCAGCGAGCTTAGGTACTCTCCCACCTCATCGTCAACGCCAGCAACATCTGATTGTAATGTTCAAACATTTAGAGCAACACGGGCGAAGGCAACTTCCCAAGAGCTCGAAGGAAGTTCCCAAGCCACGCTGAACTGCAGAATTGGCCGAAAGCAGAGGCGGTTCCTCGTGATGGAATGATAAATGCAGCACTCAGCAAAATCATCACAAGCAGCCAGTGTTCAATCTTATGACTTGATCAACCAATCACTCCCTAACATGCTGGCCAGACCTCTCGCGGTATCTTATTCTATAGGCCGCCCGAGGCAGAGGCAGGTCGCTTTGCGCGAGCGTGTAGTTGCTACTGTTATTCTCCGAGAAAGCGATAGAAGTATAAGAAATCAAAGTAGTTAAAATTGAGGTGGTGAAGTAGAAACGAATTTCGACGTTTCAATCTAGGTGTGAAAAAGGTTGTTCGTTGAGCAGGCCGGTTGTGTGAGGTGGCTAGTACTATCTTAATAGGTGGATTGGGATCCGTTTCGTCCGCGTTACACTCAGTAGTAAAGGACAGCGAGTCCGACCATCTCGCCTCGATGAGCTGGAGAACAGTGCAATGAGGATGAGCAACGTATAGTAGTCTCTGTGCCGGAAAGCCCCGCCATTAATGGGACAAGAAGCATGGTAACCCACCGTCCGCCAGTGAGCAGAGAATCCTGGAGGATGTAGCTTGATTTCGGCGACCCTCCCCAGCGCCGCATTTCTCCTCTCAGCCTCACGTGTGTCCTCTTCCTCTCACACATTTCATGTACGATAAGATGGCCAGATGTGATCGTTATATCTGCTGAGGCAGACTGTAGTCCTACTTTGAATATGCTGCGTTCCTTTACAGCAAGGCATTGCGCAAATCGCAATCTTCGAATTCGAAAGAGAACGACGAAAGAGATGGCCAATGAGGTCAAATGGCGGACACTGCTCTGCCTCGTCTTATCAAACGGCCTCCTCCTGTTCACACCGGCTTCATAGCAGCAGAAGTTCTGGCTTGAAGATTCCATTTTAGCGGTAGTCACAGGGAACTGCAGGTTCGAAGGCTCATTTTATAAGCTGCCCTGGTTGCTCCATCTCCTGCAAGCTCTGCCCACTCAGCTCCTGTAAGGACTGTTCGGAGAGCTCGATTGGACGAGCGTCTCCGTGCATCTCCGAGACATTGAAGTCTGCTTGGTGTGGCTGCTTTGCTGTTCCCAATGCAGTGGTGGATTTCGACGGAAATGAAACCCGCTTTCTCAAAAAGACTATCACGGCGGCGACAGAAGTGAGCAAGGCTACTGTGGCGCCGCCGACTACACCTCCAGCAATGGCGCCGACATTGCGCTTGGATGCATAGGCTGTCGGCAATGATGACGGTGAAGAAGACAATGAGGACGGTGAAGTCGAAGTGGTGGTGGGCGAAGCTAATTACTAAAGTTAGTGGGAATCAATTCAGATCCACGTCATAGCCTGGGGGAGACACGAACTACTGGAAGTAGAATTAATGGAACGTGTGGTTCGCAGAAGCGCTGCAACGCCTGGATTGAGACTCTGTAAATATTGTCTGCGACGCGTCAGCGAGCTCCATGGCGTAGAAGAGATTTTGGTCGACCTACTCTTGTGATTCTGCATAAACTTGCTTTACCAACGCCGACTGCTCGTACGGTGGCGCCATAGCTGTATATTGTTTGGCAAAACTCAATGTTGTCATGTCGAAGATTGCTAGCCCCTGAGCGAAAGGGTCCGGTGCAGTGTTAAAGGTGCTTTTGGTGAGGTCGGGATAGTCCCCACCAGTGACATTAGAATTACTATCCACGCCTCCAATGGAGATTATCTGACTTCCGCCAACAGCATTACATGAATGCCCATGACGAGGGTTTTGAGGATCATAGGGTACCTCGATCCAGTGAAACGCTGGTAACGTAAGGATGTTGATCGTGTCATACTGGATGGCTATTGATCCAAGAATCCCACTCCATCCTGCGTAAACAAAACTGACACGTTGGTCAACTATCGTGTGGGCATGGTCCCAGTGATATATCTTACATCTCATAAGTGCCATTTGTGGATTCGATGCCGGCGGTGCAGAATTGTGTCCTGGGGCTGGGCTCACTCCCGGTAGTTGTTTGATTCCACCATTCTTGCTTTGCCGGATCAAACACTGATACTGTTGAGAAGCCTATCAGATCATGGGCTAATCCTACAAGGTCTCCATTCACTCCTCCCATGATGACGAAAAGGCCATCCGGCCCGAACGAGGGAACATATTGCATGGCACCAGCCGCTATACCGTTACTTGCGTTACAGCATTGGACGCTGGAATTTTGGAATGTCCGAGATCCCATATCAAATTGCACCATACTTTCGCCGATAGGTGTAGGGACTTCAGCGGGCAAATTGTTTCCTCCCAAAATCCAAGCACTACTTGAGCCGTAAGCCTGCAACGGGTATATAGGGCGTGTTAAAGCATCCCAAACGCGTGAACTAGTATCGATAATCTCATGCCAGTTTCCACTGCCAGCTCCGTCAGGGTTAAATGTCCAAAGTGACAAAGGAGGTAGATCGCGCGGATCACCGAAACTTGTGTTTGTTCCGGTGAACCCCGCATAGAGAACATCCTCTTGCTCATGATACCAGAGTGAGGATCCATCCAGATTAGGAACTCCATCAGGCTTGGGGATCGATTGAAAGACGACGGTTGTATTCGTCCAATTCTGGGAAAGGTCGATAGACAGTAGCGTTGATGCTGTGACACCAAATGTCAGCACCGAAAGATAAGCTGCGTTTTCATACCTACCGTATTGGTATCGAGGGACACCTTCGGCTATGAAGGAGAACGTTCCTCCATCAAGATAAAGCCAATCCCCGGCAACGGCCGCTCCACGGAAGCCATTAGCGCCATGTTCAACATCTCAAAGTAGGTGCTACCCACAAGCTTGATAACCTCTCCGAAGGAATGCGGACGTAGCGACCACGGCAGGAGCTGACCAAATTTTAACATCCCTGAGGGGAACATGAAGGACATGGATCTCACAGTAAGACCACACATCGTCCCTAGGGCTTCGTGTAGAACAGTTAATACTTGCTGTCACTGATAAACATACAAAGGAATAACTGGAGACGACAGAATAATGTAGCCGCATTGTGAGCTGCTTAGATGATCGAATATAATCCCGTCTATGCAGGACTGACGAAGGCCAAGGTCCGTGTATAAGCGACAATAATGGAAGACGCTGAGTTCACGGCTCGTTACAGTTGAACGCAGCGCAAGCATGATGACAAGTATGAACGAAATATCCAACAGAGACGTGTCGAATAGGTAGAAGGCTTCGAGAAAGAGTCTGGTCTTTGACGCCAGGTGTCCACAGCTCCACAATCCTGTAGACAAGGCGGAGCACACAACCGGATACTTAGTATGCAAGTCTGCTACAGGATAATGCATACTTTCCAAGGCTCAGCGCGTCATGCAGGCATATGTCCTTGCCGTACGAGTACCAGGCAATCGTGCACATGCCGCCGTTTCTATCTTGAAACAATTTTACTTCAAAAGACAGCGGTCATCCGTTCTGCCTTAGATGCCCTTTTCAATATGAAACAACAGATTACCAGTACTCGACACCAAGTGCTGCGGAATATGACTATCATTTTTTCTGATAGGTAAGGTACAAGAGATTTGCACCCAGGCCTTCGGCCTGACTAGTACTCTGTCTTTGCTGACAGATAACCGTCAGCAAAGCGTAACCCTAAAAGCAGTGATCTCGAGTCTTTAAGTATACGTGCTCCCGTACAAATTTCTATACGTGCGCTCATATTGCCCTATACGTGGCTTTATACCGTCCATATACGTGCCCTCATACCGTCTCTATACGTGCCCCCGTATCGTCCTTATACGTGCTCTCATACTCCGTACCTTCCTCATATATACATAGCTTTATACCGTCCCTATACGTGCCTCGGGTGCCTCCTTACCGTTCGGCAAACTGCCAAGCCCGAAGATCCCCCGTGAAAGCGCCGCGGCCACGCGCACGAATGAGGAGCGTAAAAGCGGTCAGGACGCTGATATAAGGCAGGGGTTGAATGCAGCGCTAGTCGCAGCCCTAGCCCTACTTTCCGGACAAGGGGCCCCCTGATCCCTGCACCACTGTGACTCTGTATAAAATGATTTGGTAGGATACGTCATATTGCACGTGAAGCAGTCATCTCAAATCCCAGCACGGATCTGCCGTGTTGAAGCACCTCCGATGAACGTCAGCAATTTGTAGAACATAACTTAGGTCTCGCACCCTTCGCCCCAATGATGATGCGAATTTGACGGATTGAGACCATGGTGCCACGTATTTTTCGTCGCCCGGCCTCTTCGGCCATCTCAGCAGGTCACAAACAATTGGTTTCCGACTTCCTCCAGACTGCGAAGAATGCTCCACCGATTACTAGAAAACAGTTCCTCGACCCAAACCAGCTTCAACGTCTTAGCTTAAGTCTCAACAGACCACGACTCTACCGAGGCACCCAAAGGCTCGAGGACAAGGTCCCACAGGGTGGGACGCCTCTTCCACCTGGCTACCACCTTGCCTACTTCACACCAGCCGCATTGCCGGACGACCTTGGCAGAGATGGCACGGATATCAGCTATAGTCCCGCCAAGCCATTTACTCGACGAATGTGGGCTGGTGGTAGAATTAACTGGGAAAAAGAAAATCCGCTTCGCATTGGGGACGAAGCAATAGAGACGACGAAGCTCGTTTCTGCAGAGCCCAAAGTTACTAGAGCTGGCGAGGAAATGATTGTAGTCGGCGTCGAGAAGACCTTTGAGAACGCAAAAGGTCTGGCTCTGGTCGACAGAAGGGACTGGGTGTTTCGCAAACAACTCTTGGAAACCCCACCATTGCAGGACTACTCACTGTCTGTTGAACCTGACGATGCGCTCCTTCCTTTACCAAATCCGTCTCAAAAGTCACGAGATTTTCTGCAGACCTCAGTCTCGCTCTTTCGATTTTCGGCGCTTACATTCAATGCACATATGATACATTACTCGCGGCCCTGGTGTAGAGAGATGGAAGGTCACAGGGACATTGTTGTGCATGGCCCGTTAAACCTGATCAATATGCTAGACTTCTGGAGAGATGAGCAAGCAGACGACTTCAAGATTCCAATTTCTATTATATACCGGGCTACGGCTCCATTCTATGCTCGGGAGAAATACAGGGCGCTGTTGGAAAAAGGTAACGACACGACATGGATCAAACTTTGGGGGCATGATGGCAAAGGCGACGTCAGAGTGGGCATGTTAGGTGACGTGGTGGACTGAGTGTTCAGTTGTGAACAATCAGAATATCAGATGGAGTGCTTCTCAGTTCTTCGGCATTGTTGTGCTAACGGCTTGCGCTAAATTGGATAAACCGCTACTACTGCGTACGAAAACAATAGCCAACCAATCTTCCGGTAGAGCTCACCTCTCGCCGCTCAGCAGCTGCAATAATGTTTCGCGATGCTCTCCCCACAACAAGACGATGTCGGTATCAACCCATGCTACAACGTCACAGTACGATCTGATGAAAAGGTCCCGCTCGCGGCGAATTCTTCGAGTCGGGCCTTGGCAGAAGCAAGGCCAGCGAGTGGCGACCAGGGAAGAATGCTGGGGTCGTTTGTGAGGGTGGCGCGCATGGAGTGGATGTGGGCGCGGACTTGGGTATCCTCTTGGATGGTCTGTTTGGGCGGAATGGAGGATGAAAGATTTTGGGGCTTGAAAAAGGCACCTGGCATCAAAAGCGGAGGGGCGTCGTCCCCTGAATGTATCTCAGGTGATGTTGGGGCCCGCTGAATAGCCTGCACCTGCATTGAGCTCACGGCTTCTTCATATTTGGGCGGATTTGTCAACTTTTCTTGACAATGTGATGCTGGTAATGCCGACTTGTAGAGCTCGAGAATGATGTAGGACCCATAATTTAGAAGTGGCGCGTTGAGGAGGTACCAAAAGTCTTCCACGCCGTCAGTGGACATGGCAAGTGATGGAGTCGAATCGTATCAGAGGCGCACCTCGATACGTCTAGTCCAAGATGCACAGCTGATGCATAAAACGAGTAATTGAATGCGATCGCATAGAAATGATGAGTTGGGACAGGAGAACCCAGATTTTGGCAATTGTCACCATCATGAAGATTGAGTCTAGAGACTTTACTTCGGACTTAGCCTTTCCCGGACCGCCTCACCGAGACCCCAGGTACCTTAGAGCTGACAAACAGTCACGTGCTCTCGCGTTCTCCACCGAGTACAGTCTAGCGGGCCGGACACATCTGTTCATTTGCTTAGTATTGGATAACTGGCTCGATGACCTGCAGCACGGTCAGTCCAGGGGCTTTGAATTGACAACAGTTGCTGCCAACGCACGCTACCGCTCTTGAGATCAGCCAAAGCCGTCTCTAGCTTCTCAAAAGGGTAGATCTTGCACAAGCGCTCGATGGGAAAGTTGCCGCTTCGATGAAGCTCCATGAGCTCAGGAATGAACTGTGATTCCGTTAGCATAGATCCACTTGCTCAACTACATCCCAGCTCTGACGACTTCCGGATTCGAGTCGCCTTCGATCACGCCGACATAAGTCTTGTTCTCCAATAAAAATGTCAACGGGTCAATCTGTATTTTCCTACCGGGGGGTGGTACGCCAACAGTAGCTGCCACACCCTTTGGTCCAATGCATTCGATCAGCATCTCAATCACTGGCACTACACCTGTGCAATCGACGGCAAAACTTGCACCGCCGTGAGTCAGATTCTTTATCACTTTCACAACATCAGTATTTTGTTTCGAATTGATTGTGTGCGTGGCTCCAAGCTCCTCGGCGAGCTTCAGCCTCTCGTCTACCAAGTCAATAGCGATTAGTCGCTGAACCCCAAGGTACTTGGCTGCCATCAGGGCGGCCAAGCCCACTCCACCGATGCCGCCGATGACGACTGATTGCTGTGGTTGCGGCTTTAGAACGTTGAGGATAGTCCCGGCTCCCGTCTGGAATCCACAACCAAGGGGGGCATAAATATCCATCGATTCTGGGTAGGGGCATTTGACCACGCACTTCTCCGAGACGACCGACATCTTCGCGAAGGATGAATGTCCGAAGTATTGACTCCGCACTCCTCGGCCGTCAAGAAGCTTTCCAGGTGTACTGCCATCTCTCCGCACAGCACCATGATTAATTTGGGGATGGTTGTGGCAATATGCAGGATGACCGCTTTTGCATTGTACGCAGTCTCCGCAGACAGTAAATGACAGTAAGACACTATCCCCAACCTGAAAGGATTTATTCTTCACGCTTGAGCCGACTGCTCGGACAATGCCAGCGCCTTCATGACCAAAAATTGCGGGAAACTCTACCATCGGCAGGAGGCCTTGTTGCATCACGATATCCTGAACAAACATGAGCCGCTGGTATCCAGAGTTGGAGCATGGCTCCGCACAGTATGACATATTCCGGAATACTTCGTCTCCACTAATACTTCATCCGGCCTCACTTCGTCCAATGTGATATTTGTCAAGGTGAAATCAGCTTTGGGCTCTTGTACCACAAACGCCTTTGTCTGCAACGGGAATGTGAATGCGTGGGTAGACTTAGAGTGAAAGTTTTCGGTGATGGTCGCCATGGCTCTGGTAATCGCTGAAACGGCTCAGGGGACTTTGAATGGACAGTATTGTATGAGCTTGGAAAGAGTGTACTCCGCCTTGCTACTTTTGGATCGTTGGTGTACTGGACTGTGCCATCATGGCAACGTAGATACCGGGTATGTGGTAAAATCGGTACGTGAGCGAGCGGGACACAAATACAATTTTCGCTGGGTAATGACCACGGCAGTCCATCAGGAGCGCCGGGCCATTACCTATCTCAAGAATTGGTAATTGGTAATTGGTTGGGGTAACTCTAGCACGTTGTAATTGCATGCATTTAACGTGGGGCTGCTTCCGAGAGGACCCCGCAATCCGTGAACCCGGGCGGTCCGCCTCAGAACGCGATGTCTTGTAAATACTATCATACCTAGCACAATCATCGAGTCTGCAGCTCGGTCTAAGTGAAAGCACAGAGAAATGTAAACAGAAAACTAAGTAGAGCCTGGGATGTCCTCAATAGCGAAAGCTGGTCGACTAGCCGGAAAGGTTGCCATTGTCACAGGTTAGACCGTCGTCTCATAAGCCCCGTAACAGAGCTGAATTGATTTTGCAGGTGGTGGCTCAGGCTATGGTGCAGGCATAGCCACATTGTTCGCAGAACAAGGAGCCAAAGTAGTGGTGGCAGACATCAATGAAGATGGCGGCAAGGGTACGGTCTCAGCTGTGCCAGACAGCATGATATTTCACAAAGCAAACGTTGCGAAGGAGAGCGACTGGCAAAGACTCGTTGAAGCTACGCAAGCGGCGTTCGGAAACATCAATTGCCTGGTGAACAATGCTGGGACGACGTACCGCAATAAGGGGTGCCTCCGTGTCTACAAGCATACACGTGTCACCCAGCTAATGCCCATCGCAGCCGACGTTGGAGGTTACTGAAGCCGAGTTTGATAGATGCTTCGACGTCAACGTCAAAGGTGTCTTCTTCGGCACGTCGGCCGTCATACCCCGGCTTCTTGAACAGAAGAGCGGCGGGTCTATTATCAATGTCGCCTCTGTAGGAGCGACCAGACCGCGTCCAGGGCTAGTGTGGTACAACAGCTCGAAGGGAGCCGTGTGGAATGTAAGAGCCAGCTTATTACCTCTATGATTATCCTCCCTATGTATTACGATGTTGCTCCCAACTGCTCACACTTTTACCCAGGCGACCAAGGGTCTAGCCGCTGAGTTCGGTCCTCACGGCGTACGAGTCAACTCAATATGCCCACTCCTTGGTGGCACAGGTTTGTGAGTCGCGAGTTAAGATTGCTTCGAAGTCTCGGAAAGGTACTAACGCCGGTCCACAGGTTTGAGGCCTTTTCGGGTATGCCCAACACGCCGGAGAATCGAGCGAAATTCTTATCCAATGTTCCCCTTGGCCGGCTCTGCGAGGCTTCGGATGTTGCATCGGCCTGCCTCTTTTTTGCATCCGATGAGTCTTCTTTCGTGACTGGTATCAACATGGAAGTTGATGGAGGTCGAGCTGTGTAGAATAAAAATTAGATTCCGTCGCAATGACCGGCGCACCACGTCCTTCATCGAAGAATCTTAGAGATAGCGACCTTAGATGTAGGACTTTGGTGTTATGAGACGGTCTATAAACCACAAAGACACTCGTGTAGAAAGAGTATCCAACGTCCATTACAATGTGCTATTGAGATTGCTCTGCGCCCATAGACAGTGGACTTCCCAACGCGGAACAGCCGGATCTGAGACCTTCGGCTCAAACCGAAGTGCTCAGCACCCATATTTTGTCTCCCTCCCCTAGTCTTCCTATCCTTTACACGTGCTTTCAGCTTCGCTTGTCACGAAATTTCTGCTCCTCCTCTGCCAAACTTTACTATCTAGGTGTTCCCTGTACTTGACGGAGTGATACTCATGTTTCAAGTACCTTTACGCGTCGGTCGTGCAGTCGCTGGCCATCGCCAGTCAGTTGCTTCATGGAAATGCGTTCACTCTTCGGCTTGGACTTTGAATAAGATAAAAAGCCGGTCCTTTTCGAATACGAGCACTAGATGGGCGGCTGCTTCTGTAATTAAGCACTCGAAAATAATCACGTTGCTTAGCTGACATGGTTTGCAGATAGCTTCTAGACTGAAAGATCCGGCTCTCTTCCGGGAGAAGGCATATATCGATGGCCAATGGCTCGATGCAAAATCGGGTTCAACTTTCGATGTCATCGGTACGTTGAGCTGCTCCTGAGAGTTTGATTATTTCTGATGTATCGTAGATCCAGCAACAGATGAGATGATTGGCTCATGTCCCGAAATGTTTGCCGGTCCTGCAAGATGGAGTGTGCTAGGCTCACATAAATTGTCTAGGTCATCCGAAGATACAAACGCTGCTATTGCGGTGGCCCAACGAGCTTTCAGCACCTTTCAGCACACGACTCCAAAAGAGAGGGCTAGAATATTAGAGAAATGGTATGATCTGATGATTGAGCATCTGGAAACTCTAGCAAAGATATTGATGTATGAAAATGGACGACCGATCGCGGGGGCGCGGCAGGAAATTCAATACGCTGCTGGGTTCTTTGACTGGTTTAGGGGTGAAGCTGAAAGATCGTATGGCTACACCGCTACTGGTACCACACCAGGCAATCGCGTAGTTACAATCCAGCAGCCTATTGGCGTAGTCGGTGTGCTAACCCCTTGGAATTTTCCAAGCGCGATGATCACGCGAAAAGTAGCCGGTGCAATTGCAGCAGGATGCACGATCGTTCTCAAGCCCGCTGCAGAGACTCCATACTCCGCATTGGCATTGGCAGAGCTCTCGGAGCGAGCAGGTGTCCCCAAAGGTGTGTTCAACATTGTGACAACCAACGAACATGTCCAGGAAGTTGGTACCGCTATTACCACTCATAAAGATGTCAAAAAGATCTCTTTCACAGGATCAACACGTGTTGGGAAGCTCCTCATGGCGCAGGCAAGCTCGACTATGAAGAAATGCTCCTTTGAGCTTGGAGGAAACGCTCCCTTTATCGGTCAGATCATTTCTTGGCAGTCTTTGGATCAAACGCAACTTTGCTGACCGTCTTTTTCAGTCTTCAATGATGCAAATCTTGAGAAAACCATGACAGGCTTGCTTGCAGGGAAATTCCGGGGATCGGGTCAGACCTGCGTATCCCCCAATCGAATATATGTACAATCTGGTATCTACGATGCCTTCATTGCAAGATTCACGGAGCTGGTTAAAAAGCAAATGAGGACTGGTGCCGTTGAAGATGACCAGACAACACTCGGTTGCGTTATCAATTCAAAAGCTATTGACAAAATCGAGCAACTTGTGGCCGATGCGAAATCCAAAGGGGCAGAAGCAGTCATCGGAGGGGAACGAGGCTTGAAGTCTCCTTCGAATCTTTATCCCGCCACGATCTTGACGAACATGAATTCGGAGATGGAAGCCAGCCGGACGGAAATGTTTGGGCCTGTTGCTACTGTTTATCGCTTTGAGGCCGAAGAAGACGTGATTGCCCAAGCGAATCAGTCCGAGGTTGGTCTGGCGGCCTATATCTATACCGAGAATCTGCCAATCGCATGGAGGGTAGCAGAAGCTCTGCAGGGTGAGTTCGTCAGCCACAACATATTTTGGACCTCGCTGATTCTCCATAGTTGGAATGACGGGTATCAACACTGGTATCGTGTCTGATCCTGTCGCGCCATTTGGGGGTGTCAAGGAGTCAGGTTTTGGCAGAGAAGGTGGAAGGCATGGCATGGAGGAATTCCAAATAAGCAAGGTGCGCGGTCTGCGTCCAGCCTCAAAAGATGAGCAGCTGCTAACAGTGGATGACACAGACGATCACACTAGGCGGTCTTGACCTACCTCACATTCCTCTATTTGGCTAGTTGTAGATCTAATGAGACCTTCTGGAAATGTATTGCTATATTCCTTTACATTGCTCTACATCTCCACCATGATCTTGCACTTCCTGTGACTCGTCGATCGGATTAAGTCCGTCCTCAATTGGATTACCTACTGTCCTCTCATCTACCGTTCTGGCCTTGGATTTCTTCCAATTCCAGGGCAACCGCCATCTGTCTTCCTGCCAGGCTTGAGCCTCGGGGAATTCATCCCATTCCAATCCAACCTCCTTCGCCCGTTGTCGTATCTTTCGCGTTCGAAGGAGCCAGACGGCCTGCGACAAGAAGATACTGGCTTCGATAGTCGCGCTGCGTAGAATCAGTACGCAAAACGTAAGAACAGAGCATCTCGCGGATCCAACCCCTACCAAGCTGTATACATCACGCCACCAAGAATGTCAAACGTATACTGCGCAGCTACAACCCGCGGTCAGTCCTATCTCCCGGGCGCAAAGGATCCCCTCAAACCCAACTCACCGATCGCCATGAGCGAAAAGAAAGCTCCGAACCAATCGATCGTCAAGAACCCGAAATCGATCCCCACCACGCGGCCCCTTCTCTTCCAGAGCTCGAACGGCACCGGTAAATATCCGATGATCAACAGCACCGCCGCAGCCACACCGACGAGCGTCACGGGCCACGACACCCCACGGCGATACGACGCGCGGATGATGAGCGTGAGGAAGACCTCCATGCCGGCGAAGAAGAGCGCCATCGCAGTCGCAAGCAAGGTCGTCGTCCAGACCCGCCATTTCCTACTCTCGATCCACGCCATCAGCCAAGCCGTCCGGCACGCGAACACATTGACCGCTGTCCCCCACACGGCCATTCGCTCCCATCAAGCACCACCGCACCCCCCCAAGGCCCCACGTCCCCACCCACCACCGCAACCCCCCCACAAATCCTTCCCCAAAAAAAAAAAAACCAAACTCACCGCCCATACCGCAAACACTGCGCCCAGCTCGCCAAACACAGCAGGCAAAAGCACTGCGGCTGGATCCGAATCGGCACGTTGAACCCCTGCGCGATCGCGTACGCGCCAAAGGGCACCCCGCACGCGGCCCACAGGAACATCATGGTCGCGGGGAGACCCTCGGTCGACTTGGTGCGGTAGTTGCGCACGACCTGCGGCACGAGCTGGACGCACCAGCAGATCGTGCCGATGGTGCCGAGGACGTTGGCGGAGGTGGGGATGGAGGTTTGGGGGGGCATTTTCTTTGGGGGGGGGGGGGGGGGGGGGAGGTGGTGGCGTGCTTTGGGGTCGGGGTTGATGGGGTGGTGGTGGAGAGGTGGGGTGGGGGGGGGGTTGTTTAAATTGGGATTTCAGTTGCTTGGGCGAGAGGTGTGGGAGGTAGTATGACATACATAGCGGGCGGCCGGGGCGGCCGTGTGGGGTAAATTGAGGGCTCTAAGCTGAAAGCTTGGGTCCCTATATCGAGATGTATTCGGTCAACGATAGTTCTACTGTGAAAGGAGTTCCGACTTCAGGTTATTGAGATTTTGGAAACATATAAGCGTTCATAAATCACTTTCATACATGCAATGGAATTTCTGTTGGAGTTTAGCCTCTCAGCCCTGTTATGTATGCTTGGCATACCTATACTACAAAGTAGCCCCTACTGCTCGAGAGAATAACAACCAGCCGTTACCTACATGTCAATAATTTCCTTCCTGCTGTATCCGGGCAAGGAGGCTGGCGTTTCCAAGCTCGGGTTCGAGAGGCTGGCGCCGGGGGTGCGGTACGTGGTTGGCGGTGAGCAGGTCGTTGCCGATAAGACGGGGTGCGGGAGTGTGGATGTTGCGATCAAGGGACGGACGGCCGTGGCGCTGAGCCCGGCTTAGATGGGGGACAGTGCCTGGAGAAATTAGCGGGATGTGATGACACGGGGAATGCGGGCATGAGATCGGTATGCTTAGCTTGGAACGGATTTTGATGTTACGATTCGTGCTGTACATTCGTTGACTCCAAAAAGAATGAGGTTCTTCTTTCAATTCAAACGACTACGACACGTCGCTCGGCCCGTCGTAGTACATATGCTGAAATCATCTGGATGCTCCACCGCTCACCGTGACAGCTCACAAGACGAACTTTTCCGCAGGGTCTATGCGCGAGAGATGCACCACGGTCAATGTCGGGGTGGACCTCCGGTCCCTCCCCGACCGTCCTCTCACCACGTTGACGAATACGCAGCAGCCCGAACCTCACCGCGTGAAAACCCCGCCTCATTCAGGTCCTGATGTCCCCACCTGCCCCTCAACGCCTCGACATCGACCCCGCACGCACCGGCCCTCTCAACCACGGCCCCCACCCTCTTCACACCCGGCACATCCACCATCTTCCCCTCCAGCGTCCACGCGCCCCTCCCCCCCGCCTTCGCACCAGCCACCACGACCCGAACGGCCCACTCCACCTCCTCCGCCCCGGGCGCAAAAGCTCGCTGCGCGACCTCGACCTGGGCCGGATGGATACACTGCTTCCCGTTGAACCCCAGCGTCTTCCCGCCTCGGCACTCGCGCTCCATCGAGCCGCGGCCCGCGGGGCCCGTGAACGACGGGCATGCGAGACCGGTGGCGGAGGGGAGGTCGTGCGCGCGCGCCGCGGTGACGATGGCGGAGCGGGCGTAGAGGAATTCTGTCAGGGAGGGGGTGCGGGTGAGGGAGAGGTCGGAGGCGAAGTCTTCGGCGGCGAAGGCGAGGCCGGAGAGGAGGGGGGAGGCGGTGCAGATGGAGGTGAGGTTGGTGAGGGCTTTGGTGGATTCGATCAGGGCGAGGATTTTGACGGGGGCGGCCCCGGACCGTCCTTTTGTGGGGGACGATGGTGGTCGAGGAAGTCGGTGGCCCAGTGGAGATCCGATGCCGAGTCGACTTTTGGTACGACGACGGTGTCGAGATGGGGGGCTTTGCACTGTGGATTCTCTAAGTAGCGGACGCAACGGGTCGTGGCTGCCAATGGATACGCATCAACTCGGCGAGGTCATGCTCTGCCAAACCGCTACCTACCGCGTTGATGCGGACCGCTTGTTCCGTTATCCCCGCAGACCGTGGCAGCGCAAGGTTCTGGCGGGCTTCTGCTTTCACGTTCATAGAGACGGAATCTTCGAGATCGTACGTGACGCAATCGGCCGCCAGGCCGCGGGACTTGTCCAACATCTTTCGCGATGAGCCGGGCACTGTTGGATAGGATAAGCTTCCCCATACTTAGGCTCTACGGTCAGAAGGGGTTGCGAACCGTAAAGCATAGCGCGACGTACAATAGAAGCCGTGCCGGCCATGACTGAAAAATGTTTATAGATGCAGGAATGACCACTGCTTGAGCAAGTATCTGTACAGTAGTCATGAATTGTGCATCTTTCACTGGCTCCGGTCTCGGTCCGGGCAGGGAGTTTCAGACCACTTTTTGAAAATCGTTCGCCGTACAACATTAGAAATCTTCCCCACAAATGCGACACTTGAAAATGGCGAGGCTTGTGAAAGAGCAATTTAGGATTGCGACACTTGGAAAAGCAAGGCGGAGAGGCAGCGAGGCTTTTGGAAGAGCAACTTTGGATGGCGACTTGGAAGGGCGTGTAGAAGGTGAAAGGCAGGATTTGAATTCCTCTGCGGGGAGTAGGAGGTGGAGGGACGGGGCCGTAGACGCATGAGAATTATCACCAAGGAGCCCAAAAATCCTCACGAAATGCTACCCCAGGGCAGCATTCGTGGATGCCGTGGAATTCAGTAATTTTGACTCTTTCAGCGTTTCGCCACCAGTTGTCACGGTAAAAAAAAAGTGGTCTGAAACTCCCTATTACAAACTCAGGTGGCTGGCGCTAGCCGTGTGTACCTCCAAGTGCCAAAGTCCTGCAACAAGGGTCGGGCCCTTTCCCAGCGTTCTCCAGCCTTTACAAAAGTACAGAGGGCCTTTCAAAAGACTGTAGCGTATGCTCGGATAAATCCGTGTTTCGCACATTCTATGGCGTTGAGAGAGGCCGAGTCCGGTGAGAGACAGTAAGGCATGGTCTCGGCTCAGATCATGTAGCGTGCATTTAATTCCATAGGCTGGTCCAACACTAGACACTAGTATGAGATGAATCTCAGTGTCAATCGATAATGATAAAGATCGCCCTGGAGCGAAATACTCTCCCAGGTTCTACGTCCCGAGGCTCTAAGGCCCGAAAAATATGTAACGCTGTTGCGCCAGCGCAGCCTAGACAGCTCGAGTTTCGAACGATCGTTATAGGGATATGTGGCCATACCAGTGTTCCTTCTGAATTGATCCAAAGCTGGGTCAGCGCAGCTTTTACAAACAACGAATGTGCCTGCTTTCCCGAAGACGATAACACTCGAATTATCTGAGGTCTCGTCATCGAGATCGCCGCTGAGACTGAGCGGCAGTGGAGGAGCTCAGCTTCGAATAGCCTTGTATCAGCTTCATTAGAGCGACTGCAGTCCTCTGTACATCCGTTCATGAAGATCAAGTACTCGGACGACTTCCAGAAAAGCGTTGGGTTTATTGAGAGCGATGTGTTCAAATCAGGCACATAATAAAATTTGAGGTAGTTATCCTGAACAGTACCAAGCCAGGTACTTTCCGCTTCCGCAAAACCTTTCACCTCGAAAGGGATGGAGGAATAGTCTTCATCGTTTGCTCCGGAAAAGTTCAACGTGTCGGAGAGCTCCGTGTTGTCCTCAGAAACGACATAGGCATATTTTTGGCCTTCGTATAGTAGAGAGCCAGGGAAAACTCGTCGGGCATTGATACATGATCCGTTGAGGTCCATGGTCTCGATGAAGGCTGAGTACGCCACCTGACCTCTTTCCGACACGATCAGAGGCAGAGGGTTTTCAGTGCGTACAGCTATCATACCCAGCATTGCTTTGTCAATGAGTTCCGACCCGATGATCAACGTCAATGATAAACGCAATCGACCTACCAAGTGCGACGACACGTGTTCAAGTAGATCCTGGGCTGGTTTTGAGTTGTTCCAGAACATCCATTTCGTGTCCAAATATAGGTCGATATCATCGTCCACATGAACGTTTTCATACAGCGAAACCATCAAAAAATCCAGGAACAATCCAGATACCCTGTCGACTTGACTGAGATCAAATTGACTCCAGATTTTTTGGATTTCAATTGTCGCAGGGATCCCAACCCTTATTTCATCGTCGAAAATCCTTGTAAAGACTTTGAGAAGAACCTCGGGCTCTGGAAATGGCTTCGAGGTCCATTGCGCGAGGGACATTGTTGGGCAGGTTCGGAAACGACTGGAAAGGTCTCTTATCAAGACCTTCAATGAGTCCTCTACATGATATAGACGGTGGTAAGTCTGCAAATCATGGACACGCGAACGGAAATAGCTTTGGACTTTGACCATTCCGCTCCACGGTGGTCTCGATTTGAAGAAAATCCTACTATCTCCGAGTAGCTTGTCGAAACTGCCAATCTTTTTGAATGTCTGCACGTTGATTTCGGTAGGCGTAGAGTCCCCCGAGATCTCTATCAATACCTTACTTTGCGAGTGCTGGAGGACAAGACCTCGTTCATCAGAACTAGAGTTGTCAACACGTCGCAGAATAGGTTCGACGCCAAGACACCAGTGCACGAATGCGATGATCCACACTGCTGTGCATGCAGGAGTCTTGATAATCGCGAAGGTCGCTTCTCCGATGCGCTCTAGTTCGCTCAAAGTTCGAGCTATTTTGAATATGATCCCGCCCGGTGGGTAAGCCAGATTCTGAGAACTGTTGCTAGCGCTTGCATCTTTGATCCTGACGTTCTGATATGCTCTCATGGGTTCACCATCATCGCTTGTTCTACGAGCAGTCGGAGGGAAGTTGTGACCTCCTAGATGCCATGGCTGCAATGGATCTGGCGGTAAACCGTTCCGACTACCGTTGTTCTCAATGGCAGGGTCATCATTGGTGCTGTTGCTTAGTACCGTCTCTTCCTCGTCTTGGACGAACAGCGTCCGTAAGCCCGACTCGGGTGCAGTAACCCACAAATGCCACCCCAGGAGAGAATCAGCAAAGCCTGCCCTCGCGATCTTGGTCTCTAACGCCGTGAGCAAATGTTTCAACTGCTGAACAGTTGGGAGCAGCTGCGTCTGTGGGGAGGATTGATCAAGAAGATTGTGAAGCTCCTGAGCGGCTGCGAAAGGAGATCCAAGCGAGAGCAATGTTGCTGCTAAGCCAAGAAAGCGCACTACAATAGTCGTAAGCAGCGATCGTTCGCAAACCATGACAGCGGGTGCTCACATCCTGCTTGTGAGGAGGCTAGTTGGTCTGCACTATCACCAGCGGAGTACCCAATCACTACTGCAAGATGCTCTATCACATGCGATGCAAATTTCCTCTTGGCGAGCCTCTCCATCTTCATACAAGTTGTGGGACACACAGCCAACGTAGCGCCATACGATTCACAGGCAGCTAGTGCAAGTACCTGGACATTGTCTGATGTCGCCGAATGAAGGATTCCGCCAGCTATTGCAACGGTCGTCTTTGCAGCCGTATCAATGCTCCAATTGAGATTGACGTGCTGATGAGGCTGGTTGGCCATATCTATTAGGCAGATTCTCGTCGAGCCTCAGGCTCCAATTTGATGGACTATTTATACACACATCTCGTGCCTCCAAGCAGCAAAAGAGTAGTCCACTCTTGAATGGTCCTTGGTAAAGTCTGATGGAAAGAGATTTGTGGATAAATGGGAAAGATTGTAGGTAGGTGGGAGCCTACAACATACCTTAAGGCCTTCTCCTTAAGGCTGGCGGGCTGTGCGCCGATGTTCCTGCAGGTTGAAGCGCTCTTCATTTTGATTGGTCGTTCCACGCAGGAGGCACGAGCTAGCATCGGGCGTTTCCTCCCTCATCCCAACGCAGATATGGTAAAGGCATCTCACACCCCCTCCAGCATTTGAGACTTGAGACATTAGAATATTCGACAGCAATGACCAATTGAGATTCTCCCTTCCGCAAAGCCACGAATCACCTCCGAGATATACATAGGACATGCAAAAGGCTTCGGCAATTGGTCCGGTGCTTGAGCGAGCATGATATTACACAGCTGTTTACTTGAATAAGCATACATGAGTACCCTGTGGTCTCTGTAGACTCCAAAGGTCGACAAGGTAAAGTATTCTACCAGACTCTATCGAGAACTCTTAAGTATATCTTTGGTGCTGTACGTCTTGGATTGAGGCAGTTCGGATATCAACTGCTCGAGACCGGAGAAGTTTTTTCTCCCTTTTTCTCGACCAAGCAAGACGGTTCTCTTAGCATTGTGTATCAATGTCGAGATGCTGATAATCCTATGCCGCCAGGCAATTACTTGCAAGACGTATATGCGGCTGTTTGAGGCAGCTACTCTTATACCCATGAGTGGAAACGCCATAGAAAGTCCGCTACATGCTTCTTCACATGTTCGATGCCCAATTGATCTGGTGCGAAGCCACCTAGGTCTGACTTTTGGAACTATATGATGTACCTCTTCAAGATTATCATCAAGAGAATAGAGGGCAGACTCCTGTCAATGCTTCACGACTCCTGTCCCTGCTCTCATGCCTTGCATTTGCCGATGCTAAATATACAAAGGATCAAAAATTTCCTCCCAGCTCATTCACTTCGAGAGCTTAAAGCTGTCATTGAGGGTAATTCGAGGTCTCATGGAAGATGCAATAGCTCCCACAAGATCATTTTGGCCATTTCTTCCAACCACGACCGTGCCCCATCTGTAGACTTTATCAGCGCTGCCCCACAGCCCTGCAGCTTCAGATGAATGCTTACCTGTTTCCACTGCTGCACCAGCTTCGGCATCCCCAACATAGCCTGCCTTCTCTTCTCCAGCTTTCCCTTCATCGTCCTCTCCCATAATTTTCCCTTGACCTTCTGCCCAACCCCTGTACCTTTCACCCTTAATCCATGTTCCGCCCTCCTCCGAATCCTCTCTTCTGTGCCTTTGGTTGTGTAAGGTAACAAGTCTTCGATTCCATTGGCCCGTGCCATTTTCACTAGATCTGCTTGCCGCCGCAACGAGAAGACCGGAGTGTGCCATTTGCCCGTAACTGGGTGCTTTTGAGATTGGAATGGATTGGGATAAGGGAGAGGCGGGGCAATATCTAATAGAGTGCTCTCTTCTTGACTGGCATTCGGGTCGGAGGAGGAGGTATTGAGGGACGTGGATATTGAGGATGCTGGGGCGCGGTTGGCGGAGGATGTAAGGGGAGGATAACGGGCGAAGAATCGTAGGAGTCGTGGCGGGAGAGACTGTGCGAGTTTCATATATTCCTGAGAAGCCATGCTATAAAGAAGAAACAGGACGTTGATGAATTGGACTTGTTATAGAGTCGTCGACCAGCTTGGCGTGCTTGGTTAACGGATCTCGATGCGGGATGCCCCACGCTAGCTGAAATGCTACAGTGCCCTAGGGCCCCAAATGCGCTTGCTCCCTCGTTCACAAGTCAACCAGTTCTCTTTCTTCTCACTGCTACTCCACATGAAGTGGAACGATCCGTGCAAACGTTTCCAGAGACATTGAAAATATTGGTATCCTTGCCTTGAGCTGTCCGAAATCAATAGACACGATCGCGCAGGAGAACATTTTCAGCCGCTACCTGATAAGCAGCTTCCGACACCGAACAAGTCCTACGAGATCGTACTTGATTCCCCTCCCCTCGCACCTATATTGAGATTGATTGTACATACCGGATATTGCCTGGCGCACATCTTTACTGGAGTTCCAGCAGGTTTCACCTACATTTACCAGATATGGCCTGGGGAAGCCATGGCGCGACTGCTTTTGCAACTTTTATGATCCTCTGCCGTGCGTATCGTCTAACTTGCATCCATCCATTCGTTTAGTATCGCTGAAACCAGTGGCTAGCAACATCTTTCGGCCTGGGCATCCTCTTCTCCCTCTTCCCCTACGACTACCCAATCCTATGGAACGCTGACACATGTCCGCCTGAAGCCTACGTTATGCTCGAAACCCACCTGAAGTTCCTGCATGCTTCTCCGCTCATCATTCCTCGTATTCTCCACACCGTCATCGGGACAGGCCTCCTAGGTTTCTTTATCAAGCTCTACAGGCCCTCGGAATCCAATATGCTTTTCGACGGGGCCAGCCTGGTACTATACATGTGCGGTGTGATTATATACCTGGCCAATATTGTCAAAGGCATGAGAGTCATTACCAGTGGGGTATACGACCGCGAGCTTGTTGAAGGGGAGCTAGCTGTCGGCGTGAAAGGTGTAGAAGCGGGAGCAGAGGAGTTTCTTGGGAGAGACGACAGCTTGAAGGTAATGGCAGCTAGCAACACTATACTGGCGCTCGTACTGGTGGGAGTGTTGGTCCTTCAAGCCGGGCAGTGGTATGCTGAGAGGAAAGAGGGGCAAGAGGTGGAGAGTCAGAGGACGAGGAAGGAGAAGACAGCGAACGGTGAGAGCAAAGGTGAGGAGAAGAGTAAGCATAGGGGTCCGAATTCGAAGAAAAAGGTCTGAAGAATGGTGAGATGGAAGGGCTTTGGTGATGAAGATTATGGCATGATCTGAAGGTTCCAGGGATACTTCTTCTTCCTTCTCTGTGGATTATTTGTAACATACAAGATCTTGAAAATGTTTCCTTCTAACCCCGTCTTCATCAGCTGTATTCCTTTCCTTCAAAGTGTACCGCCTGTTTGGCAGCGTGTCTCAACTGCGTTCCTTTTAGTACCAACATCGCCGACCTTCTCGGGTATCTTTTGAGGTACACAGGCTTGATTGCGGCCAAGATGTGGGCCGCTGGTCGCAGCGTCAGTATAAAAATGGAGGGATCTATCTGCTGCCTAGATGGCTTACCTCTTATGGTTTCCGCCGGCATATATCGAGCCTTCGGGCCTAAGTGCAGATGAGCTGGTGTCGCCGTCCTCCAGCCTCCTAGCATCCCTCAAGGGCTTCTTTGAGCCTGTATTGGTTGTGGACGGAAAGGAAATGATCTCTCGAATGCTTCGAACTGGGGAAAGTTCACTAATGATGGGACGAAGCAAAGGCAAGCAGGCCCCGACGATCCCGAGTGAAGATTCCACCATTGGCCAGTACAGGGTTGGAGTGAAAAGATCTTTTCATCAGCGGGTAAGCTCAAGTCATTACTGTTGGGCTTGCGAATACCCATACATGTAAAATCCGCGTCACCGGAAGTGGACTCTTGGAGTTGCCGGTGGTTAGTTGCCTTCCGTCTATGATAAGATTGACCAAGAAAAGCTCACCAACAGCAATTCTGTAGAAAATCACTAGCTTCGTAATGCTCGCCGCAATGGTCCTTCGCTGTGTAAGCATTGACTTTCTGGCTGTGTGCAAAAAGAGGCTTACAATACACCTAGCAGAAACATGCCAATCATGCCAACTTTCTGTTTAGCTGGCAGCTGAAGTGCCCAGATCTGGGTGGCAATCAGTCAGATCTGAAGGGGATATTGAGGACAGCTTACGCGAGGGATCGGCATTGCGAGTATGATGAGGTCTGTGATCGCGTCCGAAAACGCTTGTCCAATATACATCATGTTCTCATCAATACAAGTGTCGGCAGTGCCTCCTGAGCCTGTCCAATTTTCTGATATTGGATAGCATTGGAGCATATTCGAGAAGAAGAAACCAACGGTCCATATCAAAATAAGTGCAAATATGGTCCAAAAAAAAGCACCGCTGTTGAGGAAGAGTCTTACACATATTGTGAGTAACTCATTCGCGCGTACATCCGTGAGATAGATCTACCTCTTGTAAAGAAGAAGGACTGACAACTTCGTCAGGCCGAAAGTCAAGGTTGAGGTCATCAAAGAAGCATAATTGATCTAGACACCACCGTCAGAAATGTAATAGACAGGAGGACTTAACCAAAATCTTGCTTGTTGGAAGACCTCTAAGCGATGGGTCAACATAGGTGAGCCATCAGGTGCGATCTTTGTGTGTCGACCTAGATCCCCGAGTGCGGTTCCTGTATCTCGGGATCAGCCCAAAGCCAACAGAACGTTTGAACTTCGGTACCAACCAACGAACATACACAATGCAGTACTAATCGTGAACAGCTGGATCCGACTTTGTCAGTCCGTCTATCACAAGACAGAAAGTGCACCACTTGTGGGACTCTGCCTACCAGTGCGAAAAGAATCAGGCAGTCGTCCCATGCAAGGCGCGCATTCTTGATCTTTCTGGCTCGAAGGCGAAGCAGAACAGCTACGGCCGCCAGCAGGGTCAACACTGTGGCCAGTGCGTACATTTTGCCTGGTGTTTCAGCCATGTGAGAGGATCGGAGGGTGATGGTGAGAGCTCGAATGCAATGCGAGAGCACTGTAGAGTGAGAAAGACAGACTTTCGATGGAGGCGGAGAGTAACACTCTAGGATACTAGATATCCAGTGAATCGTGGCCACACCATGGAGGACGCATGATGGTATTACTTCGAGCTTTTGACTTGCACGCCTTCATGAAGGCAGTGCGGCCACGGGAACGCTCTCGACCACGCTAAAGGAGTCAAGCCTGGACGCCCATTTACAGTGCCGCAGTAATGTACATTGAGTGAGTGAGGATGTATTCTCAATCTCTGCATCGTGTCAGCCGTTGCAATCCAAGGCGGGCGAGCCAGAGGAATGATCGCCCCTTCACTCCAATGAATAATGAATTCATGCGTAACAACGCGAGGAAAGTGTGGGTCCTACGAAGCCCACTCTTTTCTACAAATGGCAATTCTTATTTAGTGAAACGCACGGCAATTGTGGACATCCGGGGGTCAGTCTCTGTCCATAGCCACCGCCAGAATGCAGAATGTGCACAACGGATGAGTGAGCACCAGGGCTATGCTCTTCTTTCAACTGTCAGAGCCGCTGCGAGTGCGTACCAAGATCCTTTCAGGAGATGTGAGCCTCTTACGTGGACTAACTTTCGTCAGATCCAATCCTCAGCGACGGGAGTCCAAGCTCCATATCGAGAAACGTTGCGTTTCAGAGCCCGCATCGCGAGAGGCTTGGCTTACCGAACATGTATTCGCTGCTTTAGTGTCGGCTTTCCCGATCCTACAAGATCTAAGTGTCTGTGGGAGCTGGGTAAGCAGCACGGAGATGACAAAGCTCCCGGGCGTCAGAAAGCGAAGCAAAGGTTCTCTGCCCTCCTCAAACGACGTCAAAGGTACTCTCTTCAAGAGGCTGAGCAGATTTTCTACTTGATGGTGTACACTTGCAAGGGCTGCGGCGCGTCTGAGGCTATGAAACTTCTACCTTGGGGGCCATCATGCACGATTCGGAAGGATTCATTACATGAATTGAAACAAAAGGTATGCACACGCCGCACAAAAAGAATCAACATCACCAATCATTGACGCACCCATACCAAATACTGACAAAACACTCGACATGTACACGCCGCAACCAAAGAACTCTACATAATCCGCCATCAACGCCGTCCCAAGACACTCGGACATAGTCATCGACCGATGCTCACAGATCTTCAGCCCTTGGTCTCTCATTTTCAACGTGTATAAAGTACTTTTTTTTTCAAAGGATCCTCAAACAACCCGGCGGCTTCCCAACGTCTAGATCAATACCGACTCACCTCCATTCTGACCCTCGTCATGCGTTCCGCCGTGTACCTCTCATTGGCGCCTCTCCTCTGGCCTCTCATGATTTCTGCCCTACCACTGCCTTCATGTCTCCGTGAGTCGATTCCTACTGTTTACTTTCTTCGTTTGCCAGGCTCATGCACATTGGTAGATTCCTGTGAGCCTGTTGAGCCTATTAAGCTTAGGTATCAAGCGCGGGCCCCAGATCTAGGCCCTCTACGTCGTAAAGCCGGATCGGCCGGTAAGTGTCGTTCTACACACTTGTATTTCTGTCACTGACGGGTGAGCTCAGAGGAACTCGCCGGTGCCAACGCAAATCCCGTGCCCAACCCGCGTGAGGATATCGTCGAACGCGCTATCATCATATCTGAAGCACCGATGCGCCGCGCCGTCGAATCCGCACTTTCGATTGCATGGAAGGAAGGGCCGAAACTGGATTCTCGTGCTGTCCGCACACTCAGAGAGCGCTGGGGCTTCTGGCCGGGTATTAGAAAAATTGTGGCAGAGTCTGTCCCACGACCCAGTAGGTCGTGCCCGTAGCCTCGGTTCGACCATCGCTAATCGGCTCGTATTGAAAGAGTCTTATCATGCTGGTGCTGGTTCCACATCTAGAAAGCGCTGGATAATCCCGCCGGCCCATTCCGGTTGGGATGTTCCCCTGGTGGAGAATGGTGGGTCGCGCTCTTTATGTCACTCAGATCACACGGCTGATGCTTGACATCAGGAGATCCTAGTCCGATTCCCCATCCCAAAAGCCCTGAAACGAATCCTGAACCGATCCTTGAGGGCTAGCGACTCTCCATATCCATCACTTGTATCAAGTCCCCAACGATGGCCTCTATTCAGCAATGCCTGCTGCTTTGGCTTTGATCCGCTCCGATATCCAGCTCCATCTTCATCACGGAGATGGCGGTATTAGCAAATTGAACATCATGTCTCGCTCGTAACATCTCCTATTGCCTCAGCCGATCTCAGCTCCCCAGTGCCCAAGAGGACGCTATACTACATCCTTCGACCCTCAGAGATTAAGCTTCTTACGCAATGCTCAGTAACGACGCAACTACGCAACTTCCTTCACAGAACTACGCACGTATGAAACGCGCAAACCTAACCTAAACTAACCCATCAAGGCGATCCTTGCATCCCACTGCAGCGGTACCTCACCCATCAAGACGCTCTCCCCCCATCAGCCCAGATACAAGAATCCAACGTCCCCAATACACCGTCATACCTACACCCGACACGACACGGCCGTCCAAGATCCGCAGCCAGGCTACCCAAGTACCCTACCCACCCACATCTGCACCCCGCCGCAACCATCCGGCCGAAACCAGCACCCGAGCTGAGCTCGGAGCATGCACGCCCGCCCCTGCGCACGGATACAAACACACGCCACGCGGCGCATCTGGCCCGTGCCCTCACCATCCTCGAGCACGCACGCTCCACCGCGGACCCGATACGGCAGTCCCACCACAACGTCGCTGTCCAACCCACGCGGTATACCGACCCCGGCGATCGCTTCGATCCTGTGCTGGTACTGGACACTAAATCCGGGGTACAATGGTGGGGATTTGTCCTGAAACGCGGAGCGCAGGTCCCGTGACGGCTGGGTTATTGCTGCGTTGTGGGCTGGCTGATGCAGTGGTCTAGACTGGGGCGACTGCGTCAGCTGGCATGTAGTATCTGTGCTGGTGTCTGCTTTGAGGGTGAACCGCCCGTCCTACATACATCATACATAGAGACGTACGTACGTACGCACGGAGTAAGCGTCACCAACAGCCACGGTTGGGCGGTGGCGGACTGTCACGCGATGCGGATTCTGTATTCATGATGTGTGCGTGTACGTCGTGCGGCGTTTTATGGCCGTGACATCTCTACCATGGGGACAGTCAATCCTTTACGATCCTAAAGGTAGCCGTGCACGACCACTGACGGATGACATGCCTACGCCGCGGCAGGTAAGCCATAGGTACACTCACCCACATATCCACACGACAGAATGCGTATAAATACGCCCCCCGAGAGCTACTCTTATAGCAGACTCCATCCCCTTCCCCATCAACTCCAGCCATTCCATTAACAGCGCCATCTCCTCACACGAATTCCTCCGTACCTTCATCATGCGTCTCGCCATCCACACCCTAACAGCAATCGTCTACGCTCTCTCAGCGTCCGCACTCCCCCTCCCGCGACCCCAATCCACCAACACCAGCACCGGTGAGTAGACCGACATTCCTTCCTTCCTTCCTTCCCGCTCGCTCCGACCCCCGCTCACTTCTCCACCCCCAGATGCCACCCTCGACATCCCCAGCGGTAAGTCTCCTCTCCCCCTCCCAACCCCTCCATCCAACACCCACACCCCCCACCACCCCCAAGCTCCTAACTCCACGCCACACGCAGGCTTCGAACCAAAATCCTTCCCCGTCCACTGGTACACCGGTTCCGCCGACCCCCTCCGCCGCCGCGACTCCCCCCTCCACGACCTCTTCCCGGAGAAAGCCGGCTTCGTCGAAACCGGGCCCCCCGCCCGCCGCGACGACGACGCCGTCGCCTGGCTGACGCCCCCGCCCGCGTCCGACGAGCACGACTACGACCCCCTGCGGCGCCGTGACTCGCCGCTGCGGAACCTGCCGCACGAGGGGAGCGTGGGGGGCGGAGGGCCGGGGCCACGGGTCGGGGACGCGCGGGCTTGGTGAGTGGAGGTTGCGGGGTTTCTGGGGGTTGGCGCTGATGGGGTTGGGGGTAGAGAAGCGGTGGGTCGGTCGGTTGGAGGGACTGGGACGACTGGGTGCGGTGGTGCTCTGGGGCTGGAGTGCCTAATCCGTGGGGCCACGGCGCCTGTCGGGATGGTGTTCCAGTCATTCCTGGATTCCGCCCGGGTCCCTGATTGCTCTCGGGTCATCGCGGGCGGTGTCTCTCGGGAGAATATATCCATGTATTGTTGCGCAGCTATATGAGCGCCATCCTAGGCTATGCGTTCATCCCAGACATCGGTGTAAAGAACAGGCCAGGTAGCAGTAAGAGCGAAGGATAACCATGTGCATCAAGAGCCTCAGGCATGCAACATAAGAAACCCAGAGCGCCGAATAGTGGAAGCAGATATCAAGCATACTTTTGCAGCAGCGTAAGCAAGCGTTCAATCTCTTTTGCGCGCACTGCCCCGTATCTATACGTCCCCGTCGACATCGTCGTCTTCGTCCTCGGACGCTGTCCTCCCCGTTCGACCTGTGCCTCCTCCTATTGCCCGGACAATATTCCCAAGACCCCAGCTATTCTTGTTCACAAGCCTTGCATAGGATCAGCATTCATTCTAAAGTCATTGAGAAGGGCAACTCACGGCATTCGTGCCATCTGCGTTAAGAATAGCGTAATAATCAGTCTTTGGTACTTCGGCGTCATTGCGCACTTCCCCAGTAGTGTATTGACCAGAGTACAACAATCCAGCAAGTGAAAGACCCACTCCTTTCCGTTGCAGACTTCCTGACCGAGCGGTGTATTTGATTCTTTCTTCGAATCTCTCAGTTTGAATCCAAGCCTTACGTCGAGCGGTGCGAGATCTTTTTGTACTGTGACAAGGAATTGCAGGTTCGTGGTAAACCCGGCGAGGCTCAGACCAAGTATCAAGATCCGCCTTGTATCCATCCGCTGCCTCCACCAGAGCGGAAGTATTGGGGGCCGGAGCCCAAGCACCCCCCCCCCCAGAGCCCCCACGCTCCCCCCCAAGAGCCGCCGCGCCCTCTCGGGGCGCAGCGAGATCCTCGGACGCCCCACTCAGGCGCGCGGGCGCCGTTCAACACGCGGCCGCGGTAGGCAATCAGGGTATGCAATGTTTGGATCACAAATACTATATATAGACAATATTAGCATAGCAGCTGACAGGTGACAGGGATGCCAGATAATATGATGAGAATGAAACACAAGGAGAGTACAAGTGCCATCTACTTACCATCGGGGCATGCATTGGCGAGATGGCCGGTTCGGCCACAGGTATAGCATCTGCGAGGCATCTGTCAAAAGGGCAGCGGATGAAGTCTGGAAAGCATACTGATCTATGGTGGGAGTCCATGAGCTTCCTTCCGTCGTTCCACACGACTCGCAGTGATCGGCCATTGGCCACGTCCCCAGCTTTCTATCCGGTTGTAGTTGGTTTGCCAGTATTATGTACTACCTTCCACTCTCGTTTGCATATAGTCATATGCAGACTATCATCTAGGTGACGCAACATCGGTCCTTCGGTTGTCCCGCATAAGCCGCAGTGATCGGCCTTTGGCCACGTCCTATTGGTGGGCAACGGTGCTAGTTGGCCACTCCGCCAATAAGTGTCATACTCCCTCCGGCAGACCGTGATATGAAGATCATGGAGTTGGCATAACCTTCCCTCCGTCGTTCCACACGACTCACAGTGATCGGCCAATCTCCAGTCACAAGAAATATCCTTGGGTGCTAGGTGGCCATTGCGCTTGTAGTAGTTGACATCCCTTGCGCACAGCGGTATAAGACCTCATGGACAACAAAGAACTAGGCAACATGGCTGTATGCATGGAAGGATATGCATGCTTCCCAGTTATGGCCACAAGAGTCTGTCATGCTAGCCTCCATTGGTTCCTCCAGAATTGTACGTAAGTCTTTGTACTCGTACTCCGCAGGGGCCGTTGGTGCCGTCTTGAGTCGTATGGGGAATCGGCCGGCAGCTTTGACAGTGCAACGGTGCTGAACTTGCTCTGCGTTGATCGGCCTAAGACAGTCAAGTTTTTTTGGAAAGCCTTGCTCATGACTCATAGCATGCAGGAAATAGTTCTTGTCATTGATGAAGCAGAGGCCACAGACAGGGCACATAGAGGCATGCGTATCACTGTAAAGAGGTCGAATGATGTCTTCGAAAGGATACCTGTCGGTGTAATAATCGTGTGGTATGAGTTGGCGCTCAATTTCTTTGTTCCACAAGCCCATACTTATGAAGAGGATGGCGGCATAACAGGGGCGGGTCCAGCAATGGAGTGCCTAGTCTCGCCTTCTAACCTGCTTATCGGCAAAAATTCTTCTCGGCGATGAAGGATCTCAGACCCCTTTCAGCAGTACTTTAGAAAGCTTCTAAACTTTTGAAGTGTCCATGACAAGTGTGTTGGCAGCACGGTGATATCCACTATTCCTCGGTAAGTGTCGAACTGCACTGGACCGGCTTCTGTATTGAGGGATAAAACGATGCCCGAGTTGAGAAATGCTGTTCGATTGATCTGAAATGGCAGATCCACTGACGCGAGTGAAGTGGGCTGGTGAAAATTTGTAGGAAATAGCCAAAAGGCTGAGGCTGGTTTCAGAGTTAGAGGGAGACTCATTCCTCGAGTACTCATCACCAGAGCCTGAAACTGATGTATGAATTGAATCATCCGTTGTAGGAGGGAGGTGCAGATCAAGATCATGAAATGTTGTATCGTAACGCGGTCTCTTTGCCCGCGTGGATCTTTGCTCATTGATCACAGTCTCTGATTGGGGCGTTTGGTCTTCATTCATCGACCAAATTGTGTCAGAGTCTCTGCACCGCAGCTTCTTGGGTACGAGTTTACGGACCCGTTTACAGGCACCGCTCCTGTGAGTTTGCATTGATTCGGCAATAGAGGTAAAATCTATGCCTTGTCCCACTTTCCGAATGATGAATTCATCTTCCTTTTGAGTTCATTTTGTCCCTTTTTCATGCTGCACTACCGGCGAACCTTCACAGGGCGTCTTACTGGGCTCCGGAAGCATCCCAAAGAAAAGCAGCAGCAGCAGCCCAATGCTGCGTGTTGTTGGGTGGTAGAGCAGGACTCAAAGGATAGCAGTAGCAACAGCACCACAACGCTGCATGTAGTTGAGTAGCAAAGCACAAGACTTCAGCAAGAGAGGTGAACATGAGGTGAACATAGCAGCAGAAAGGCAGACAGATAGACGAGGATCAAGGAGCGGGCAAGACGTTGGGGAGGAAACAAGGGCCTTGAGAGGAGAAAGAAAGCCAAGAAAAAGACCATCTTGGTGCCAAGCTCAGCCGTAGGTCAGTTGAGCTCTTGAATGAGGAAGGAGCATCTCAGGTGCAGAAAACGCAAGCGGGCCTGAGTAACGGTGCGGGTTTGCAAGACTCACAGACAGGTGCAACGCGCCGACTCTCCGAGTAGTACTTTGGCTTTCTACATTCCTCCGGGGGCTCTCCGAGGGCTCCTGGCGGAGGGGCAGTCCTCGCAAGCTCGATTGGAAAGGCTGCGCGTAAAATAACGTATTTGTCCTTCAACGCCACGAAGTAAAGGGTATCGTGTAACAGAAGCAGAGTGGACCCACGCCCGTACACCTCTTGTCCTCTTCGTGTACCCGTGCCCTCCCTCAAACCTCAGTTTCTATCCCCGGATCCCGCTCATGATGTTTGAGTCGTTCCGCCAAATGATCCTTCCCATGCTGCACCTTAGTCTTCAGGTAATTAGCGGTCCTAACGCCCTTCCACTGCATCACGCCTCTATGTCTTCGATGCAGCTGCTCGCTATGCACCTTGTAGTCTTTGATCTGATCTATTGGCCCCCCTCCCTTGTGGTCGCGGTCCTCCGCGCCGTCTGTGGAGGATTTGCGATTGATCTTGAGCTTGTGAAGAAGACCATTGGCGGCATGATGAGGCGCCTCTTCATTGGAATCACTGGAATCACTGGAGTCGGTCGATTCTTCGTCAGACATGGCCATGTGCACTTCCTGGTTGTCATTGGCGGTGCTGAGAACTTCGAAAACATCTGATAGATTCGGACTCTTGCTGGTAAGTTTGTGGTGGTAAGCGCCTAGTCCGCGATAGAGCTTCACTGGCACATCGATTGTGCCCATTTGCTCTCCTAAATTGTCCTCGCAATTGGATTGTCCACGCTTCAGAGTATCCGCATCGCTTTTCCAGACCGGCAGAGTGACAGTGCGGTCCTCTTCGTCCGGGATATCCTTGAGCCACAGCACGGCGAAAGCAGGAGTCTTGTCCAAGCCGAGATTGTTTTTTCGAAACTCAATGACAGCGCAGGAACAGTAGCGTCTACGAACTGCAACGCGCACCGGCCGCTCATGCTTGCCTGTCCACTGGCTTCCGTCTCCCATGTCTGTTTTGGAAGAGTACATCTTACCCCGGTTGATTGTCGTGTGGACCTTTATACGCAAACTGCGAAGGTCAGAAGAGATGTCTTTGGAAGTAATTGGCCCTGTGATCTCCAGAGTGCCGTAGCTGTCCCAGCCGAGAAGCTCCTTTGGAGCTTGTAACGTTATAGAGCGGAAGACCATGGATATTCGAACCCTGCCATAGCCCAATCCCCCAACCAAGGGATAATTGTCCATCACCTGCGATTGTTCCTTAAAGATCTTACCAAGAGGGAGGGCAACGATCCCAAGGAGGGGATCATTTTCGTGTATTCGAGAATCGCGGACCGAGACAATCACTTCGGTGGTCCGCCAGTCTCTAATAAAGCGTTCCAATCCCGCATTGAAAAATGGATTCGGGTTCTTCGGCTTTGTGCGGGTTCTGAATACGGTCTGGTGATTCAATATCACAGTAGAGTAGCTTGAAGGTAGATCGTTTCCTTCTTCGGTATCATCGCCGTCGTCTCCCTTGGACTGGTTTTTGTTAATTCTCTCGAATTCTAGACCTGAAATTTGATGAATTTGAATTGAGAAAATCCCCGCCGGGTAGTCCTCGAGGGGGCTTGTTGAAATAATCATAGCGTCCTCTCTGGACTTCAACATCTGAGCCTTTTGCTGGTCTAGCTCGTGAGATTCATCATGGGTCGTTGCTTCCCGGAGTTTGTTCTTGGCGTCTTTGGAAACCTTGTCTTTCAGTCCCTGGATTGATCTAACGTCTTTCTCAATTGTTTGTCTCCTCAGCTGTTCTTCTTGAATCCTGGTCTTCGAGAAATATCCTACACTCCAATCCAAGGTCCCCGGCATTTCCTCACTCCCTGGGCGGATTTTGGGTCAGCATGTCTTCAGTGAAATAGAGGCTCGGGCTACAAGACGTATTCTGAGAGTGAATCTAGCGTCTTGCCTCGCCTCCCAAACTTGACTTGCAGGATAACATTTGAAGAAGATAGGGGAGCTTTCGTCCGAGGTGTACGCACCCTCTAGAGCGAGAAAGCCATCAGTTCGATCCCACACTTTCCCTTTCGATTGAGGGGAGTGCATCAGCTCCTTGAGGTCCAATTCGATTCTGCCAAGATCATCGTCCGCCGAGGTTCGGTCGGAGTCCCAAAGTTGAATTCTAAGACGTTCCTCCGCATTGACCTCCTCTGGACCGACAAGGACGAAAGCAGTCTCGTCCCAGACCTACAGATGCGTTTTTAGCATTGGTTCCTCAATATACGTACGTTGTAAGCTTCAAGCCACTATATGGGTACTCACAGGATCCATATCACTTAAGATGACTCTTGTGCTCCACACAGGCTTTCCAAATTTCGCCCATCCAACAGCAACATACGCGTCAGACGAAGCCTTTTTCAGAATTCCCAGGCCTGGGTCTCCTGCTTTGAAATTCCGCCCTCTTTTAATCCTGACCATCAAAACACCTCGGGTCGTGGTATCTTTCTTAAAATCATCGCCAACAAGCATATCTTTCAGATCCAGCGTCAAGCTCTTCGGAGCTACGTATTCCGCAAGCGCAGCATCAATGGAACTTTGTACGAAGGACGATATGAGCGGCAAATCCATGAGATTAAGTCCCCTCTTTGTCAATGGCACACAGGAAAGGTCTGCTTTAGGCTGCCCAAGGAAAGTCAAAGTACAGAGCGAGAAAAATGGCGGGTCGGGGCATCTGCGATCAGAATCAGCGAGTCGATCGATCTGTGCTACCAGCAAGCTTGAAAGACCCAGTCAGCCTACAGTTGGAGACGGAGACGCATCGTACCAACGATGCCGCGGAGCTCCACCCAGACAGCTGGACTCGGTCAGCACGTATCACTACTAATGAGGGAAAGTAGCATTGGGACAGCAACTTACGGAAACGAATTCCTCCAGGTAGATAAAAAGCCAGAAACAGATGAGCGTTCTTGGATTTCTCCTTGATGCCTTTGCCGCTGCTTGACGCTCTGTATGAAAATCCGACTTCAACATTGACAAAATCTCCTTCCTCTGCTTCCATACCCTCAGCAACGTTCTCCTCGTCACCCTCCTTCTTCTGTTCATCTCCCTTTGACTTTTCATTTTCCCCAGACGATCCCTCATCGTCTGATTTGGTCTCATCGTCGACTTCGCCTTGCCCGGGGACTTTACGGTCACTTTCATCCTTGTCGTTCTTGACTTTGCCGTCTCTAGACACCGTCTTAGCAGCCGCTCCAGTGGGAAGCCACCGCACTCCTAAAATGCGAATAGCTTCGTTGCCCTGACCTAGGTCCTCAACGCTGATCATGCGCACTAGTTTCGGTAGCGACGCTTGCATGACATCTTCGAGAGTATCGGCTAGGCTGGTGAAAAGTTCAGGGTTGATGAGCGGCCAAACACTGGACAGAAGACTATTGAGCCATTGAGTCGATTCTGGCGTTGGAGAGTTTATGGTTTCTTGTTCTTGCTTCCTTGCGCTATCCCAGACCTCTTCATCCCAGATATCGTTGATCCTATGAGTTAGCCAACCTCGTATGCCCCAGATGATGCCGCCGCCTGCTACCACTCCAAACAGCAGGAGTAGAGACGATAGTAGTAGGGTATGGAGCCAGGATCTTTGCATGTCGGTCCTAACGCTGATCAGATGGCTTCCAACAAGGAGGACAAGCGCGGTAAGGAGAAGAGAGCCCGTTGCCACTGTGAAAGCAAGACTGTAGACACTTGCTATGTCTTCTTTTGTAGCAGCAAAGCTCGGTGGAGGGAAGAGCTTCTCCATTTGCTGATGGGCTCCTTGCTGTTCCTGTCTTTCCTGCTCAAGTTCGGACTTGGTCTTGGAGCCTGCACTGGCACTAGTAGCACTTCGATGATTGGAGCCCGGAGGAGGTTCGTTCTCGGGAACAGTTTGGAGCTCTTTGCCGGTTGTATCATGGACCATGACCTTGAGGTGTGTTACCGGATCCGTCACTTCTCGAGGGGCGTGATCTCTCTTCATGTGCTTCATGTTCTTTCTCTTTTTTCGTGGGTCCAACGTGTTGTCGATTGCCTCCGATGTGTCCTTGAGTGCTGAGGAGTGCTCGGAGCCGTCTTGTTCCCCATCTTCCTCCGACATGCTCTCCCTGTGATCATTCTTTGCCTCAGAATCAGGAGGGTTTCCGTCGACATTTCGATTATAGGAGCTGTATGGGTACTGTTCATTAACCGTTGCGTCGTTGATATGGCCATCGAGGTGGAGGAAGCGTTTTGTCGACTCGAGGAGTCCATGATCCTCCTCTGGTTTCGGAGTCTCATGGTCTATGTTGGTTTGGGGTACGGTAGCTTCCGAGTCCTCCTGGCGTTCCTGTTTCTGGTTCTGATAATCTGAGATGGTAGGTATAGGATGTCGCTCGGTGTATGGCGCTTGATTGGTACGTCTTGAAGCATTCTCGTCAATATCACCTTGGTTTGACATGTTGGTAGGCCAATGGCACTATTCAAGGAATGAGAGCATCAAACCACGGGGCTTTCGGGGGGGGATGAAGTCAGGAGTCGACTTTGCAGGTGAAAGGGGTTGAAGGAGAATGATTGTTCTCTATCGATATTGAAGTGGATACCTTGCAATGCTGTTCATGAGCAATGCCATTTATTTTACATGAACGTTCACGCAAGATGAAGACGGTGAGTACTCTCCAAACCTGATTTGATCGCATTGACAACCCAAAATCCCAAATGGAAAGTCTGCCAAGGAACGCGCAAAAAGAGAGCGACTGATATGATCAAGATCGACGTCTAGGATGTAGAATGTGGGGCAAAGAAAGGGTCTTGATGACATAAGCTCGATACCGTACCTAGGTAAGTAGACTTTGCAACGATTTTCTCGACTGACATTGAGTAAGTAGGCGAGCAGGCGAGATGCCAATTTGTAGGAAGATCGAGTGTACTCTACCATGCTAAAGCAATCGCTACGTGGGTGTTATCTTAAAGGTCAAATTTAATACTTCATCTCTGCACGTTCTTCTCTAGCCACTGAAATGCAAGGCTGCCCCAAAAAAACCCCTTCGCCGTCGTGCTTCTAAGCAAGGCCAGTCCAACATCCGACCTCCCGGCCGACTCTCCTAGATCCTACCGGTAGCCATGCCAGAAAGCACCTACACGCAAAACCACTACGAAGTCCTCTCCCTCCCCTCCGACCCCTCCACAAGCAAAGACCTCACAGACCAAGACATCCGCCTCGCCTACCGCCGCGCCCTCCTCCTCCACCACCCCGACAAATCCCGCCCATCCCTCACCTCGCCGCCCTCGTCACAACGCACCATAGACGCCATCACCCTCGCCTACAAAACCCTCATCGACCCCGACACCCGCTCCGACCACGACCGGTCCCTCCTCACATCACCCCCCGCAACGACGGCCCCACGCCACCCCCCCCACCCCGGCCTCGAGACCGTGGACCTGGGCGACATGGGCTACGATGGGAAAGAGCAGATGTGGTACCGTGGCTGCCGGTGCGGGAAAGACGGTGCGTATGTGATTACGGAGGAAGAGCTGGAGCTGAACGCCGAGTACGGGGAGACGATCACGCCGTGCCAGGGATGCAGTCTTTGGCTGAGGGTGACCTTCGCCGTGGCCGAAGATGGGTGAGGCGTCTTTTGCCTCCGAAGCACAACCCACCAAGCAAGGGCACCCATGCAACTCTTGTCCGTGGCCCACGCGAACGCCAAGGGGGTGGGTGGCTCCCGCGTTGCTTCTGAGCCTACGGGACAAGTACAGAGACACCACGTGGCCAGTATCCAAGCGGCTAGAAGCCATCTACAGCAGCGTTGGATTCATCATGTCCACACGGGCAGGCGTGTCGCTGATGGTGGCTGGGGGTGGCCTGCTGAGAAGGGACCTGCAACCGCGCGCTAAGGTCAGAGAAGGGTTTCTCATGCAGCTTGGGCGTAAAGGCATGTTGTGCAGGAAGATAGCGGCTACGGTCTGAAGGAGGGTCACTCCAGGACAGCGTGACGAGTGCATCGGCGCGGGAAGAGTCCTGGCGGCCTGGAGAGGGACTCGTGATTGAGATGTCCAGGCTAAGCGAGCTCTTTCTTACTGTCCTTCGAGCGCCGCATCTGTAGTGGTCCCCAAGGTCGAGATTTCACTTGTGGTAATTCGAGTACGTACGACCCCATTGCCAGGATATGTCAGTGTTGAGGATATCTCGGTCTGCCTGGGTAAGAGTAATACAGCTATTTAACGGTCCTCATTGATAGGATAGTAAGCTATGTCCAGCAAAGTGACCAGCACAGTGCATACAAGCTAGGAGCATACATCGCAAGAAAATCTCCACGGATCAAGCACCCAAGTATAGTTACAGTGAATGAAAAAAGAAGCGAGCAACAAGCAAACCCTGTCCCACCACCTATTGCCCGCTAAAGCTTGTGCAAACGCCACTCTATAATAGTAACACCTCTGTATGAGTACAACAACACTTTTGACAGCTAGGAGAGTCGTCCTCCATGCCGTGTCCGATCCGCGTCAGGCTGGCTCGAGTGGACGAATACGTTGCATCGTTATGTCGTCGTGAATATGGTACAATATTTGCCATCATCTAGTCCTCCCTTTTCCTCTTTCTGTTTGTCTTCATGTTCTCGATCGATGGTGATGGGCTGGTGCTATCTCGGCGAGAGCCGCTGCTTGAGGAAGAGCTACTTGAGGCGTTGGCGGCAGCGGCTTGGGCGGCCTCGAAAAGTACGGCACCAAGAGCACCTGTGTCGGTATGATCGATGGGGCTTCCTGCCTCAGTTGGTGGTAGTTCGCCATCCTCTAGAACTCCCATCACGATGGCACCGGCTCCATGAGTGCGAGCGTGCTGTGAGAGGTTGTCGCTACGAGAGAACTTCTTGCCACACTCGTTGCACTCGAATGGCTTATCGTGAGTGTGGAGAGAGCGGTAGTGACGCTTCAGATGCTCTTGGCGACGGAAGCGACGAGAGCATAGATTGCAGACGAACGTCTTTGATGGATCGTCGGTGAGTGATTGCTTACGGCCCCTGCGTGCGACTGGCTGTACGGAGGTAGCAGCAGTGTCAGTGTTAGACGCAGCGGCGTTACTGTCAGAGGCAGCGGTACTATCTCGAGCATCAGATGTCTCTGGAGCGGCAGCCCCTCGGTTTGGTGATGAGCCGGCGTGGGAGTGCGTCTCATGCTTAACGCTGGGCTCCGAGTCAGACAGGTCGCCATTGCTATTAGCCTTCTTCACTGGCTTCTTGGTCTGACCACGCTTCTTGGTGGTCTTCATCTTTGCAGAGACGTCTTCGGAGGAGCGCCGGGACTCAGGAGGTGTCGGAAGCCCGGCTGAAACGACTTGATCGGCGTTCTCAAATTCCTCAAAACTGTCTTCGCTGAGAAATCCGTCGTCGTCAAACGAGATGAGATCGAGTCGCTGTCTTTTGCTGCCAGGGTATGAAGTGCTCTCGGAAGGTGAAAACTTGGAGAGGTCGGTGACGACCTCGTTTTCAGAGTCGTCGAGATCAGAGAACGTGTCAAAGCTTGGAAGCCCACCGAGTGTCGATGTCGCTGAAGACTCGAAAGATTTGCTGAAATGAGATTCTTGTTTGATTAGGCTGAGACCACCTCCGAGGATCGATCTGTGTTCCTCATCGTCTCCTGAGCACAAAGTTGGTAAAGGTGGAAAGTCGATCGCAATGTTGCTTGAGTTTGGCGTATCGACGAAGAGATTGCGAGGATCACAGAAATCAAAATCGGTAGCGGAAGTGGTGGTGCTGGATCGCGGAATTGGTGATGGGGAAGGAGAAAGGGAAGGACAGGAGGTGATGGAAAGGAGGTCGGAGGCTTGGCTAGCCGTTACCGATGGCGGGTGGATGAACACTACGGACACAACACAATTATTAGAACCACGACATTTCAATTTCGCATTAAATTTTCCTCGAATTTACCATCATCGATCAACAATTGTGATCAAAGACGGTAATCGGTTTGATGATCCATGAGACGTACCAGGTGTCAGTGGCGGTGAGCAGCATCGAGTCCAATCCCCGCCAGCGAGGATTTCGCTCTGGACATCGCTTTGGCATCCCTCTTTTACGCCCTCAATGTTCTTCTCAAGTCCCATGTATGCGCCTGTTACCGGGGTGGGCAGAACACCACAAGTTGACGGTGGACTGCTAGAGGCACTCCCAGAGAAAGAAAGCGGTGGTGTCGATGGGTATACGTAAAGATCTGGTGCGTTGCACTCGGTGTCCACTGACAGTTGCTGGCCTTCATATTGGCATAAGAAAGCTGGCTTCTGCTGGATTGGCCTCGGAGATGCCATGGCGAGCATTGACTGCTGATGCTGGTACATGGGCGGGCCAGACGAGGGCAACGGAGGGTACATGGAGTATTGCCCGTGCATCATCATTCCATGATGGTAAAGCTGTTGCTGGTAATGGTGCATCGTTGCACCATCGTGCATTGCATTAGGATGTGCAGTGAACTGGCCGTGCTGCCGATGATCCGCATTAGGGTCTGGGCTGTAATAGAAAAAGGACGGTTGCCCCATTGGCAGGGCAGATTGCATCGATTGTGAGGATTCCATGGCTGTTGTGTAATGATCTGACCAGCTGGTGTGAACATTGTCAGCATTGCTTCGTTCTCGTCGGTTCACACTTCATGCTTTCCATACATCTTTTCTCTTTCCTTATCGATTGGTCGAAGATGGATTCTTCTGGCTTTGCTCGGGAGAAGCAATGGTGCTGAAGACAAAGGGCTGACGATATGGCCCGAAGGAGTGACTGGACGGCAGGGTTGGACTATCCAAACGTCTGTCTAATATGTTTATTTGGTGTAGTATTTTTCGGCCTGAGATTGGTATTGACGTGTTTGCTTGTTGGTGGCAGAAGTGCCAAAAGAGTGACAGGGAGAAGGTTGAAGAAGGGCACGTAATGAAAGAGCCCGATATCAAAGATCTCCACAATAGAATTATTACAAGGAAGTGGTTAGTAAAATGAAAAAAGATATGTGTTGAGGAGAGGATAGGCCTGATGATAGAAGAGAGACAGGAAAATGAATGTGGAGGGCGCTCAGCGGGTAAAGTAGAGTGGAAAAACGCTGACAAGTGTTTGTCTTTTTCTCCACTTAGGCGAAAGAAGACACCAAAATGGAGAAGTCGATCTAAAAACCCTAGCTTCCAAGTTGGCCTAGAGCAGAGACGGATCAATCGTATGGGGGATTTCGGGAGGTGTGATGGCGCAGTGCATCCCAGTAGCTCATCCTCGTCCTTGCCTCCTCCGGTCGCATGCACTAGCCCCATAGCCCGAAAGCATTTCATCCATTGCAGCCATTTCACTCGTCCATCGTCCAGTGCCGCTTTTCTCATTCATCACGTACCGAGTGGACGTACGAGTAACGAGTTTCAAGTACCAAGTGAGTACCCACTGTCGCTCCCTACCCAGCGGACAGAGCCACCACAACGCAGCCCCCGAGCGCTGACACAACGGCGAGCGTAACAGCCAAATAGTAAGCGTGCGACTACAGTGACAAAGGCAAAAAGGCTGACGAATGGACTATTTTGAACCCTGAACCGGCCCAAAAATTGGTAGCGATCATTGTTTCTATTATAATTGGGAAATTGCGAGCGACCAAGACGCCCCAACGAGCAAGCACTGACTCTTCTCAGACAACTTGGTCTGGGACCAGACTACCTGCTCTGTGCATGACCACTCACTTGTCCCAAGGCGTCTTTGCTGTGCATAGTGACCCGTGACAGACCACTGGAGTCCTTGCCTCTGGATACCTTGGTGCTTTCAGGCAAGGATCAGCACCCTCACTGGTTAATGCCGAGGAGGGGCATACTGTTCCACCTGCAAGCAAGCGCATACTACCCACTTATGTGAATTTCAGCTGCACCCCTCGAGCCTGATGAATTTACAGGTACAGCTTCAACATGTGATAAATCAATTTTGGTTCCGCCAAGTGAGACAGGATCCTTCGCAAAGGCCGTTGGATCAGGAACCCATCGTGCCAGCTCCGTACGATGTTGCGAATCAGCTTACGAGGCCCACCTCAGCATCCTACTGGATCATATACCCGCTATCGATTGTAGCCAGTTATCGATAGGAAATGATGCTTGGGCGGTCCCGCTACGCTCGGCCTCAATTTGGTTGGTCAAAGCATAGCCGCCATAACTGCAGTGTGCTTCAATCGAGCTTCCAGAACTGCTCGATGATCTGCAAACCTGCAAGGTACCGATTTCTGGATAGATAGGCGCCAATTATTCGTCTCAGTCACTCTCACTGGACCGTGTCGATAGCAGATTGGAGGTGTGTCATTTCGCACCGCTTTGATGTCTTTCAAACAAGCAACCGTGCGGTGCGGGGTCTCAAACATGCGCATCAACGGCATTGGTGCGGCGCGTATATCTCACAGCAATGTGTCAACACACTTGTACCTATCGTACATACCCAGTACTTGGGATCAATGCGTCGCCGTCTGACTGTTCCTGTCTCAAGGGTCGGTCCTTCTGTGCGTGCCGTGCGCAATTCTGGGCCTCTCAAGATTCCGTCCGTTAGTCACGTATGACTACTCTGCGGCGTTCAGTCAGTAAGTGAGTATTCCGTAGAGTGGTGTGCTCTATCACGGGAATCTTCACGATCAACACACCCACCAAGAAAATACCCGCCACCCAGAGCGGCGCAGCCAATGGCACGGCATTTCGTAGCGACACCACTACAGTATGCAGAAAATATGCACAATTCGCTCAGGAACGCTGCTACTAATAATAGTATCTACACTATTGAGTGGCAAGAGATTAACCACCAAAGAGGTAAGACGGTCTCGCCGCTCTACGAGAACGCCAGCTCTAAATGCCGTCCAACTTGGCTCCGTCACATTGCATATTAGACTCATTCTATTGCCACGTTATTGGCTCGGCCCTGCTGGGTTCTCAGTTCCCCAATCATGCCTCTCCCCTGCTAGTGAGCTTAGATACGTCCTGGACTTAAGAACGCCAATCGGAGCAGGCTGGGACTATCCATAGGCTAATGCAGGAACCGGCGCAGGTACGGCACTTTGTTTTTTCGCCAATAAAACGTAAAAAAATTCGATGTTTATTCCTTCGGCCAGAGCGCGATTAAAAAGCTCACAACATTGCGTCACCAAAGGATCAAAAGGATGCTGATGACGAAGGTGCTGATCAGGCGTCGCTCAGCAACGGATCCTGCTTTCTCTCAGCCACCGATTACTACTAAAGCCGTCGTACGGGCGTCGCGCTCACTCAGCAACGGGTGGAATACCTAGGTACCGCTGCTCGGTCCGCCAAAAATGGATCCTCGAGATTCAGAGTTCTCACGCCTCTCGGCCCTTGCTTGGTTCTATTAGCATCTGAGCATTCAGCAGAGTCAGCACACGACACAGATTACCACCTAGTCCCGTAATCTAGGGTCAACGGGCCGGGGATTTTTCCCCACCAGCCACCATGAAGTCTGTTGCTCCCATAAAAAACCGCTGAAGCCATGGAAGAAAGTTCGAAGGGTTTCGAATAAAGCTTGGCCCTAGTCAGATTCAAGACCAGGATCGTGGATCTGGGGTTGAATTATTCGCTTTCCTTTAACAGGGAATATCGATAGACATCTCGATAGTCTCTTACATACTACAGTTTGGTCAACAAGGCTACAAGCCTATTGATAAGTGTTGGAATGCATCAGCAGCTTCCCCGGAAGAGGCTGAAAGTGCAGTAAAATCGGTCTTCTGTAGCGAGAAGGCAGGTGAGTGGATGAAAATAATGAAATACCTACTGCTGTCGGCCATCGTAGTGCCTTGTAGCTCCAACTTGCTGTTCGCTAAAGATCTACCGATAGGTAGCCTGGTATCAGGCCGCATCTCACGTGGAAGACGGCAGAAGTAAAGTCCCACCGCAAATGGTCCAAACGGAGAAGGGCCCAAGCGTCTTGCAGAACCATGAGACGCAGTTTGGCGGACGTCTTCAAGACGTTTTTCTGAAATTGTGAAAGTCGCTGCCGGTATGAAGCGAGGTAATCGAGGGTAAATTTTGGCCCATTTGGGAGAAGGCCGAATGATAATGAACATCGTCATAACGTCCACCAACCGTGGGGGCTATTCTAGAGACCTTGTCAACATTATTGGAAGTATTGAGATGAGCATGTTCTGAAAGACTTGAGGATAATTTGGATCTTCAGCTCTTTGAGACCGCGGACACTCGCCTAGCGAAAGATCGGAGCGACAACGAGGCTCAAAACTCGGCCAACAGCAACGAAACGTTGTAATCCGTAACACTCGAAACTAGGTAACTCTCAAACGGAACTTTCTCATGCTTCGTGACTCGTGAGTAGCTATTGACCGTACTGTGACCTATTACAAACTTGCCATGAACATTTGCTGAGTTCATCGGTCTCTTTTGGGGCCGGGGAAAATCAAACCCGTGGCTTTTGGAAGCTTGTACCCAAAACGGCGGACTCAAGCCCAACGGGCCCAGACTCTGTCAGACCTGCAGAGCGCAGACCCTAATCCCTCATGCGAGCCTCCACTATCACTATCACCTTATCAAATCTCCGCGCACGGGGGAGAAGACGTAAAAACCGCAAGGGAAAGAAGGAACGAAGCACGAATCTCTCACCGCACCCAGACAGCACTCCCGAAGCAGACGGTGACGGCCTTCCTATTCAGTATTCGAGCCTTCAAAGGACCCACGAGGCCGTTCCGGGATATGAAGTGGGGCCCCGAAGCCTGAAACACGGCTAGAAAAGACTTTCCCACGCAGATCGCAGAGGGGGGAAAAGAAAAAAGCGGCTTGTCGGTGGGTGTACCTGACGATCACTTGTCTATTCTTTTTTTTTCTTTTCCCTTTCGACGATCGTCCAACGCGGCTTTTCCTCCGCCGGGAGAATCGCACGCGAGATTGCAGCGTTGCAGAGTCCATCACCACGTGTAGGCGGGACTTGGGGAAATAACTTTTGTCCGCCTTGCCATGCGGAGAGTTACATGCCGCGTTTTTAACTCTACGTCAACCGGGGTTTGTGTACAGTGTGGGTGGTCTAAGCGTCGGAGGGGGTGCGTGTCGATGACGATGACGGTGTTGATGTCGATGGCTGGATGGCTGATCGTCGTGTCCTCGGCATGATGGCGTCGCGTTTCTTGTTGAATGTTTGATCATGGGAGACATTTTCGCACGCCATCTACTGAACCATGGTGCCATGTGGAGCGCGGACGCAACACCTTATACCTAGGTTATGGTGCAATCCGGAGCCTGGACGCAATACCCAACTCTCGTCGTGGACACGTGGTTAAGCGAGGGTCGAAGTCAAACATCTGTCCCGTGGTACGGTGGGTGTCCGCTCTGCATCGGAGCCCGCTAGCGAGAAACGATCGGGGCAGATGGGAAGCTCCATAATCACCTCACGGATCTGGACGAGACGCTTCTCCCGGCACAATCGCTTGGGAGCCTGCACTATCGCCCTGTGAGGGCAGTGGTCCGGAGCACATGCTCCTCTTTCTCCGTACTCGTGTGTGTGATAATGGTAGGTACTACGGGATCATTGACAACCACTACGCGAAACGCCCGCCTATGGCCTCACCGAATGCAATAATAATAGAACCTGCAGTCGTGGATTCGTCAGATCGCTTCAAATGGCGGAACGTTTTTTTCTTTTTCCAGTAGCCGAAAGCTCCATGACGGCCACATGCCGCCGCTCTTCCTTTCGCTTGGACAGACGGACCTCCCCAGTCATTCGTGCCGTTGACCATAACCGAGGCAAACGCCCATTCCCGTAGACCACGACCGAAGCAACATCCGTGTCGTGAAATACGGCCGGAGCAGTCAATCAATCAATCAATCAATCACAATCTCCCTCTCCCAACTCCACACCTCCCAGTCCTTCATGCCCCCACAAGCCCCACGCAACTACCCACCGACATCTTCGCACTCTCAACCCTCTTCCTGCACTGCCTGTCCACCGCCCGTGCCTTCAGCCCAAGCCGCCTAAGCTTCGACGCCACTCTCACCCCCCGATAGAGACAGGTGCTCCACAACCTCTCCCTGACCCCTATGTACAGACCGTTGCTACCCTTGCTATTGTTCGTAGCCACAAGCTCCGATGACGAGAGCAGCCACGGATCACGATCGCCAGGTTTGCATCTGTGAGCAGGTGGAGGGGAAGAAGGAGGGACGGAGATCCAGATTGCGTAGGCTGCGATCTCGTTGGTGGAGGTGTCGGTGATTTTGAGGTAGTGTTTTGAGGAGGAGGGGGCGGAGTAGGCGAATGTAGCGAGGTGGGCTTGGGCTAGGTTGTTGGCGTCGTCTAGGGCGCAGGGGCTCATGATGAGGGGCATGATTGTTGAGGGTGGTGACTTGAGTGGAGAAGAGTAGATTCGGTGACTGCGAGTGAGGTCGGATTGCCTGTTGATTGTCTTCTTTGAACGGTATAATCGTAGCACGGAGCGACAACTTGTGTTAGATCTAATTCCGTGGATTGGGCCTTGGAAGTACCTGTAGACATAGCCACCACTCCCCAGATCGACGAGGGAAAAGGGCGGCTGTAATCAATTTGCAAGGTACTGTTAAGTAGAGCGCTTCATCTCTTCTCAACCGAACACGCGCCCAACCCACCTTATACTCCCGCATTCGCCTTCTCGATTCGCTGGCTGGTGGTCGATCCTGGGGAAGGGCCCTGCATGAAGCTGTCGTGTGGGGGAATGGAGATTGGTGGAACCGCCAAGTGCGGATTGAAGATATCAAGAATCATTGAATGGGCAGAAAATGCGTGAAACACAGTCACTGCTAGCCTGTCTGTAGACGACGCCGGACACCCGCGTAAGACAGTCAGAAGAGGCACGAGACTCATCCGAGAGGTTGGCCTGATCTTTGTAGAGCGACTACTTCTCACTTTTCCATCGGCTCATCAACTATATTGATGTCGCTGATGAATTATCATTCTGTTGGGGACTATGGCAAGCTTGACTCGTCACCGTGTGCCAAAGCTCTTTCTTGTCGCCTCGCTCGTGTGGGCCTTGGTCTCATGTGTTCCGCTCAGCATCGACCAGACACCCTCACAATCACTTGCCAGACGAGGCACATACTTCGTAGGTTCTCGATCCTTCTGTTCAATCCCGCTAATTCGGCCATTAGATAGGTTACTGTCCCGGGATACTCCCTCAAGATCCACGAGATTATCCTAGAGATATCTTTATGCGGCCTTGGGACGTGGCAAAGGATGGCACAGTGAAATCCATCCAGTACATCGATCGATGGGGTCAAGTCGAATACATTGAAGACATGGAAGGGCTCTGCGATCGAGCTGGCTGCCAGTGCGTTGGACCGCAAATCGAATGCAACAAGGTCGAAGGCCTCTTTTACGAGCCAGCTATAGCAGCCGAATACGCAGAAATCTGTTTCCACACCTGTCAATGTTTAGCCATAGCAGACACAGCGAATATCACCAACACCACAAATCTGATAGATCTTGGGGGAGGTACACTGGTCAACCTTCCAGAGAACCTCCAAGATGCAGCGACTCGGCTTAATCCAGACGGTGCAGTATTTGGGCATGGAACCTGCCTTGCCGGTGAAGCAGCAGGCTGGACGTATAAGAGGTTATCAAGGACGGCATGCTGCTCGGGCTTTTACTTCAACGCACTGACCGCTCAAGAGGCGTTTATGATCTATGGTTTTCCTTATGTCAGTGACATCATAACTGGTCTTGTCAGCATCGGTGTCTGTTTACCGAAGTCAGGCTCTCCAAAATCTGGCTGACAAGCATTTGATGATGTGTAAACTTCAAAGTGTCATTGAAGAAGACATGCCGTACGAGGAAGAAGCTTGAGACAAAACGTAGACTGAAGATCAACGTGATCTTGGGAGTTGAAACGCTTGCAACATGATTCAACCGAACGCCAGGAGCAACACCACACACAGATGCTTGGTGGTTAAAACGTAGCTAGAGAGCTTCCTCTGTAATGTAGCTTCCACAGTCTGAGAGTTTCCACAGTCTGAGAGCTTCCACAGTCTGAGAGCTTCCACAGTCTGAGAGCTACTACTCTCATCTTTTCAATCAGAAGAGCGTGGCGGTAGGCATATGTCTGTCTAAATTCCACCTTTGCCCTCCAGGCAGTCGGCGTCTGCGTCTGATGTTCCTCTGTGCATTGTGATTAAAACATGGAAGAATGAATAAGGCTTCTGCAGGCGTTGGGCTCAACAACCCGCATGACCTTTTATTAAAGGCTTCAGAACTTGTCATATTGAGATCATCCGCTCATTGAGCAAGTCATTCTCTTCCTATTATATTGATACATATCATATCGTTCATCACCAGCCACGTATGTATAATACGAAGCAAGGAAAAGCTCGAGGGGCTCTCCACCTCACATACGCTAATCTCCGCCCCGCTACAACCCAAGCAAGCCTAGCTCAGCCCTGCGACCTGATATCCCACCAAACTTTTCGCTCACCTCTTCTCTTTTTCTTCTTCGTGCGGCGGTACGACTTCTACCTCGTGTTGCCTGGTCATCTTACTCAGTGATGTACCCAAGCGTCGGTTGTACCACAGAGTGTTGAATTGCACGTCGGTTGCGATCCCAGACAGGCTCTACCCGTTGAGATACTACAACCCATGTATATGGGAATGGGAGTGCTGAGGGTGAAGATCGAACATACCATCGGGCTGGGGGCTCGCCATGCTAAGCTTTCTGATGCTTTGTTGCTGGCTATTGATTGAGGCGGGTGAAAAAAGTTATATTGTTGTAGAATATGGTAGTCGTGGGAGATGGAGCAGGACTCCAAGGAGGATTGCATTATGATATACCCGTAAACGCCAATGAACATTTTGCCTTCCATGCATGCAGTCATTCAGTCATGTTCTCCCACTTTCTCAAGCTTCCCTGGATCTCTCTTCTCCCCCGTCTCGCCCACGATCCTCATCCTATCGATCCTCACTTTATCTCCATCCCCTTCACCATCCACAATGAACACTACCAACGACGTTACATTCTGAAACTTGACGAAACGTAGCTCAACTTTCGCAGTCCCAGTTTTCTCGTCCCAATCTCGAGGATTTAACGTAATAGCTTGCGTAGGTGGCAAGTCTTCTGCCTCATCAAATCCTAGTACGTGCGCGCGATTCGAATAGATTTGGATGGTCTTAGGTCGCATTGGAGGCTCATCGTCATCTTTTGGAGGTAAGGAGGTGATATGTAGAGTATGAACCTTCAGTGTTGACATGAATGGGATGTAGAGCATGAGCTGCTCATCCGTATCACTCTCCACCCAATCCTTCTTTTCTTCTTCCCCATTGGAAGACTTTTTCCCTTTACCCTTCCCACTCTCCAGCGAGGAAGGCTTGCTGTTTTCGAAAAGCGTCCTCGCGGTACCACATTCGCTAGCCGAGTTCAGTAGATCGAGACCCCGAACATCCACTTGATCCGTTACATCGATGTAACCCTTGGGCAGACTGACAGCCGTCCATGATGTTGAACCACTGCTACTTGTCTCGCCGAACCCATTTGCACCATCAGAATCTGCTTCTGCAGACAGCTTCTTCACTACCGCCTGAAGCTTTCGTGGATCGGCTCCTTTTATACTTTCGACGATTTCGGTGTTCTTAAATATGATGAAGGTAGGCATTCTAGAAGACTTTTGATTAGCTGTACGCCCCAAATCCAAGTCTAGGTGATCTATTTCCCACGCTGTAACTCCATATTGTTGTGTAATTTCCCGTTGTTGCTCAGTATTGACCTTGGCGAATGTGATCTTTTTCGGTCGAGATAGCTGCGCAGAAAGCTGCTCATAAATTGGAGCTATCTGCTTGCATGGTCCACACCAATCTGCATAGACTGTAGGAGAACAGGTCAGGGTTTGATTCTTACGGAGAGCTGCTCGGAGTGAGGCGCCTTCAGGTAGTAGCAGGTTCGAGGAAGGTCAACAAGCTTGCTTACAGTCTGTTACTACTATCTTGGACGATTGAAGTAGAGTATCAAATTGGCTTTTGGAGCCTATTTGCACTGTCTTCGACATCGTGGTCGAGTCGATTCTTTCAAGATGTGCGGTAAGTTGCTGATAAACGACTGTGGACTGATCCTCTGGATTGTCAAATACCTTGGCGCTCGGGTATAAAAAGCTTCTTCTCCGAGCACCAGAGTACACATAACACATTTCGAACCCCAGTGCAGACATGCTCAGGTATGAGCTCGATGATGGGTACGTCTTGCCAGCTTCAAGCACCACCAGTATAATAGATACTTTGGAATTACTTATTGATCTCTCATATGCCATAAAAACAAACCGGCCGAATTGTGAACACTCCACTCAGAAGACATTAGATCCTATGGAAGCCATGTTCGTATGATATGTACCGTATCGAGACTACTGAACCCTTTTTGCTCGCCGATCCCATGAGTCTGCCGCTGTATATTGATGCTTTCTCATCACCTTTTGTCGAAAGCGGAATCCTTCGAAGAACAGTAAGATCAAAAGTGGATCCTGAGAGGAGCGTTGCTTCTGTTGCTATGTACGGGATTTTCGTTTCTTGAATTATGTCTCTTACCACTTCCATGAGCGATAGTTCCAAAGTACTGAATGTCATCGGGCTCATATCCGGTGGGAAGGACTCTTTCTTCTCGCTATTACACTGTCTAGCCAACAATCATCAGGTTGTTGCTCTCGCGAATTTGTATCCGCCCCGGGCATTGTCGGCGGAACAACGCTCAGAGGATCTCAACAGCTACATGTACCAAACAGCTGGTCACGGACTTATGCCACTATATTCAGACGCACTGGGTTTACCGCTATTCCGTCAGGAGATATCTGGCTCAGCATTGAACCCGTCAAAGGTCTACGAATATGGTGTAGATCATCAAAGACAAGAAGACTCCCAAAAAGTTGACGAGACAGAGGATTTGATACCACTGCTTCGCAGAATCCTTCACCACTATCCACGTGCAAATGCGCTTTGCTCCGGGGCAATACTCAGTACCTACCAACGCACACGGATCGAGTCTGTGGCTCGACGACTCAATCTTATCCCGTTGAGCTACTTGTGGCAGTATCCTTCTCTCCCTTCACCATCAGCTGGCGGTTTACTTGATGACATGGGAGCCGTTGGCTTCGATGTGCGTATCGTGAAGGTCGCTTCTGGCGGCCTGGAAGAGGAGTTGCTGTGGCAAAATTTGATGGATCGAAAAGTCAGAGCAAAAGTCGAGAAGATTATGCGGAGGTTCGGAGGTAATATTCTGGGTGAGGGTGGGGAGTACGAGACCCTCGTTGTTAATGGACCGGTAGGAGTATTTAAGAAACGTATTGTGGTCGACAACCAAGAGATGTGGATAGAAAAGCGTGGGGGTGGTGAGGCATGGTTGGCATTTAGGGAGCACGCCGGGACAACGCTGACCAACGACGCTAGCGAGCCTGCGGACGCTCAAAAGTGGAAAAGCTTACTGAGAACCATCGGACTATGGGATGGGGAGTTCAAAGAATTGTTTCACCATCTAAGAAGTGAGACACCGTTTATTACTGGTCAAGCAAAGCCGCAAAGTCATATCACTGGTCAAACGATGGCAGGGAATCCGAGCATACATCCAAACCATTGGGAAGTAAAGACCGTCATCCTCAGGACCCAGGCAATGCTCACAATTTCTAATATGACCTCTCGTGGGCCAGACACACTTGTCATGGACCAAATGTCGGATATCAGTTCAAGGTTAGCTGAAATCCTCGAGGAACATGACCGCTCAACAGACAATATTATCTTCACTACCATTCTGCTTCGATCGATGGCAGACTTCAAAGAACTCAATCGCATATATGGGCAATTATTCACAAAGCCAAACCCACCAGCCCGAGTAACTGTAGCGTGCGGAGAGTCTCTGCCAGATGGGGTGAGCGTGATGGTCTCATTTGTCGTCAATCTGGGTACTCTTGCGGCTCAAGAGGGTCTGCATGTCCAGTCAAGATCTTACTGGGCGCCTGCCAATATTGGACCTTACTCGCAAGCCATTTCTGTGCCAAGAGACGACGAAAAGGGCTCCGCTATAGTATACGTCGCAGGACAGATACCCTTGGTACCGGCGTTGATGGAGGTGTTGCAAGTAGAGGACGGCAACAATCAGACAGATAGTGAAAGTGATAATGAGACGGAACTGTTTCAAAAGCGAGCATGCTTAGCCTTGCAACATCTATGGAGGATTGGGAAAGTCATGAGTGTGAGCTGGTGGACAGGAGGCATTGCTTTCATCACTGGTGAACGCAATGTGAAAACAAAGGCAATCATAGCCTGGGAACTTTGGAAAGGGGTGCATCAGAAGGAACTGTGGGAGAAAGACGGAGTGGAAGAGGATGGTCTGGACGCATGGGACAAGAAATACGGTGGCTTGGGAAGTCTCATGAAAGACGAGGTAGAGGTCCAGTCTCTGCCCGATATTGCACGGCTCTCGATCTCCACATTTGACAGCTTACCCGGTTTCTTTGCGGTTCAAGTCGATGAGCTACCGCAAGGTTGCGATATCGAATGGCAGGGTCTTGGGGTCACAGACTCGTATCTTGATATTGTCTCGTATGTGATAATATCTTCGACATTATCGAGTGAAGAATTCCGTACGACAATTGTGGCAACCTTGGATGATTTCGAGCCTCTTCGACTGCAACAAGCAACGATTTATACGCAACGAACAGCGTTACTTAGAGGTCTCAGCATCCAGATTGTTCCTTGCAGTGCCGTCTACGGACCCGAAGGCAAAGAAGTAGCTGCAGGGTTAGTCCTTCAACGAGCTTAGGCATTGCCTTGCTCCACTTAGGTAGTCAAGGTCACAAATTTGAGCAACTGGAGCTTTGCAGATAGGCTTTTCTCTTGACAGATCATCTTAGTCGAAGACACATCGTATGAAAAATTCTACTCGTACTCAGCGTTTCTCTTGGTCACAAAAGATCGATGTGTGAAATCTCAATTGAGCCTAGCGTACTTCTGCCCTACCCTAACGCACGCCGACGTATCCGTAGAGACCTTTACAACTTCGCAGATTCAACAACTACTAACTGTTCCCTGTCCAAATTTTCCAGGTGTTGAACGACCGAGGAATCATTTCACAGAATTCACAGAATGGCAGTCTTTGTTTGTCAGCAGCGCCATCAAAGCTATGACATACATCCCCAATGGAGCCTTGTTTGAGCATCCGGGACTCGATATGCCCCAGGCTCAAGCCGCTCTTCTGAAAGCGAACCCTGATGAGAGCAATCATTTGAGTCCAACTCCAAGGCTTTCACGCTCCCCTCATCCGTATAGCAAAAGAAAGAGTGATGTGCTCCAAGACAGTGGGAATACCGTGGCGTGCCTACGCAATGCTCTTGTCAGCCCAACCATGACCGACTGTTCTCTGAACTTTGGAAAGAGTGAACATACATATTTCGACGCTGACCATCGGAAGAGACGGAAAGGTTCCTCTTCGCCCAGTGACAGCGGTACCGAAGCCGACGATGAACGTGGACGCAATTCATTACTGGGATTACCTGCCCCACCGGTTAGGCCAAGGAAAGGTCTCAAGGGCTTCAATGGCTCAGGAACGGAGAGCCCGTTGCTTACGCCCTCTTATCTGGACACTGAATCCCGAAGACTGGACATGAAAGCACACACCAACCGTCGGGGGAGCTTACAAAGTCAGACTTATACCGATGAAGAGACCATCAAAGTCAGGCAAAAGTTCAATCAAAGAAGACGAGCAGAGCTTATACGAAGAGTCTCAGAAACCATCTTGATGGGGGCTATTGGCTTCATTGCCTGCAGTAGTGATAGCGGATGGCTTTGGCGCCTTTGGGCTGGAGGCTACCTTCACTCCATTCTTCTTGCGTCGGAACTCCGCCTCGGTCACGTACCGATAACGCTTTTGAGCCATGCTGTCGTTGTACTGGGTCTCTATGCCCTCTATCCTATTCGGATCATCTACAAGGACCATGCTCTAAGTGCGTCCAAGAAACGGTCTCGGTTCTACATTCACATTCCAGCAGCCTTTGATCCAGCCCCATTACTCTACCCTATATTCATTCCTGTCTTCGTGGCGCTGTCGATGATGTATGCAGATCCAAGGCTCCTGCTTCCCAACCTTGTTCTGAGCATTTCCTCGATACCCAGTAAGATCGTTCCATTTGGCAAGGGTCTACCATGGTACAGCTCTTGGCAATGGATCCTGTCTACTACGCCTATCATGGCCTCTCAGATATGGTATTTGAACAATGGGCAAGCTCCAATGTGGCTTGAACGTGCTGTACCTGATCAACTGAGTGTTGAGGTTCTGGTACTACTATTCCCGCTTCATCAAGCTCTATTGCCCACGGTGGGATACCTAACTACGACAAGCCTCTTGCCAGCGGAATTGCAACTACTTTCTGCGTCTATGATCAATTTGCTTATAAATTCTACATCACCTCAAGCTTACATTTTGCAATCACTCATGTGGATAGGTGGTCTATCCGTCTTCATACTGTGTGGTAAGGTTCTCAGTTGGGGAGTAGCGCTCGCTCGTGTACCAAGCTGGCGCTTTCGGCAGCCTAGAAGCCATATTCGTGGAAAGAGGGGAGCCGCATATACAATGGACGAACTTTTGAATGGAAAGCTCAAGAACTGGGGTATAATGGCCATAGACTCCGAAGCTTCAGAAGATGAGGAGCCCCAGAGACGCTTCAAATCTCATAACCGAAAGCGAAGTATGCAATTACTGAATTTGTACACGCGCGAGAACGAGCCAACGGACGGTGGTAGTTCAGCTCAATACGTTTTGGATATGCCGATCTCGGCTTCGAAGGATCAGAAACAGCCAGCTATTACCGGAGTAAACCGTACAACTAAGTTTCCTCAAAAGACGATCAAACGGCAACGCCGATATACTCTGCCTTCATACATTGGATCATCGCCAGACAATCTGTCGAAAGACTCTCTCAAGCGTAGCAGAATGTCTCCGAAACCTTGGTCATTCCGCGCTCTAACCAAAGTCCAGGCGACTGTTGTGAAATGGGTGTTCGCACTCTATGTGTATGCTGTAGTGATTGTGGTCATTGCGTTCGCTATCAGGCCCTACGTTGGCCGCAAAGCTTTGCACGGGCAAGAACCGGTAGGTTGGGCTCTCGGCTACCTACTCGGAGACCTAGATCTGTCCAGATACCTAGTGACTGAGTGGAGTCTCGGGCGCTGGATATGCTTGCCGAAAGGAACTCCTCATCATTTGATCCGCGAAATTCGCAGCTGGAGGGAGCTTTTACAACCTGAAACCCTAGGTGCCGCCAACCTGCGATTGCTAATCTGCGTTTACTGTCTCAGCATCATCCTCGCGGGTTTGACCATTGTATTTCGCCTCAGCACTGTAGCTGACGTGGACACACGACGTAAGGTCTTCCATGGCATGATGGTGGTCATGTTCCTACCTACGACATTCGTTGACCCCACATTTGTCTCGCTTGCGCTGATACTCATTCTGGCCGCATTTGTCCTTCTCGATCTCTTCCGAGCATCACAGCTGCCTCCGGTTTCGAAGCCGTTGACCTCCTTTTTGGCTCCATATGTCGACGGCAGAGACCATCGGGGTCCTGTGATCGTATCGCACATCTTCCTGTTGATTGGCTGTGCCATCCCTCTCTGGCTGTCGCTTGCAGCTATTGAGCGGAAAGGGGACAGCCCTTGGGAAGGATGGGACGTATCGCGGCGAGAATTGGGCATGGTCAGCGGAGTGGTCTGCGTCGGCATGGGAGATGCGGCCGCGTCATTGATTGGGCGACGCTATGGACGGCGAAGATGGTGCTGGAGTGGAGGCAAGAGCTTTGAAGGCAGCTTTGCGTTTGCTGTGGCTGTGGTCTTGGGGCTGAGCTTTTCCCGGCAATGGCTTCTCACAGGAGGCTGGGCTGGTGATAGTGGAGACCCATGGAGTAAGACGTTGGGAAAAGCCTGCATTGCCGCTACAGGCGCAAGTCTCACAGAGGCAGTGTTAACAGGCGGCAATGACAATGTAATAGTGCCCATCATCCTCTGGCTTCTGGTTCGAGGCTTGAGGATATGATTGATTTGTTTGCTCGATTTAGCGATCGGTGTTCCGGGGACGGGTCTTGGCCTCGGGGTGGTAGCCTTGATCAGCTTGATCAGGCAGCTTGGTCGGCAAAAAGGGGAGGAGGTCATGGTATTGGGAAAATTAGACTGACGTGTCACCTAGCATAATGCAATAAGTACTGGGATCTTGCATAATGATTTTCCATCCGGCTGAGAGGTTTAGAAGCGAAGGAAGATGGTTCATTGTACTGTGTCAGCCTGGCTTTGAAGTGCGGGGGACCATCTCGCATGGCCGCCTTCTTGCCTCTCTCCGCCTGATGGAACATGGGCTGTCGTAGCTGTCATAGTAGTCCTACAGGATCAAGTTCCCCAATGCAGCTTAGAAAGTCTAAGACTAAGCTTATCGTTGAGGCTTCCGTCGTCCGTATTGAGTGTCATTGTTGGGGACCAAGAGAAGAAGCATCCATACAAGTCAGCAAAGGCTGCTGGAACGCCCTACTTGATCATGCATCATCTCTTAGGGGGATCAAATTGAATCCGAGCAAACCTGAGGCACACGTTTTGGGTGTCCAGTTCCTTGTTCACGTGTGTGAGAGGATGACTGCTGTCAGCGCGTAGGGTATAGCATCATGCTGGGGAAAAGTGGTGTGCTTGTCGTCGGGGTTGTCCCTCTCTACACCGAGATGGCTTCACAGTACTAGACTACATACTCGTGAATACGAATACTGTGAGACTGTTGTACCTGTCACCATGTGATGCTTGTTCTCTTATCGGTACTAGCGGCTTCTGATAAGAGGGAAAGCGGGCGCCTACCTCACTGTTTCTTGTCCTTGTCTGGTCGTATCTCTCATCTGTGACTCGTACTTAATAATCATCAGTCACGACGTGCAGCTATACAAACCATCATGCTTGTGCTCGGCATCCGTCTTCGTCTTGGATAACATCATATATATCTCCCGTACTCCGGTCTTTTGTCCTTGGTCTCTACATTATATACCTATACCTATCACCGAATCAACCTACTACTTTAGCCTAACGGCTCTTCTTGGCGTCCTACCTTGACGACTCGACCGCGTCGAGTCATCGGCCTCCGCTCGCCTCGCCTGACTACATCACGCTTGACTGCTTCTGATACACACATCATACCCCGCGTCGCCTGGTCACCTCTGGGAGCGTGGCAATACTCTAACAAGCTCAGCCTGCTGGAGCCAAGTCCCCTGCATCTGCAGCAACACCCCAACCGCAAATCGGAATGGTTTAACGGCTTTCCCCTTGCGAGGATCTGCAACCTGCATCTAACATGACTACCTCTTGAACTTCACCCTGCCCGACCTAACACCGCCAATACCACGTTCCAATGTACAACTCCGTGACAGTGACCCTTTACCCTCATCTGCAGTGGTGACGCTGCTCCCAGCACAGTCAGGTGGACCGACAAAAGCAGGACAGTAGCGTCTGACCTTCAACCATGGCGGCTAAACAGCCATCGCCCTCGACTTCCCGGCGGACGAGAGATCCGCAACACCAAGAAATGGCAGTGGGTAGCTACAGAAGACTGGAAGAGATTGGCCGGGGAAGCTTTGCTACCGTTTACAAAGCTTCCGTGTCTGTAAGTAGACGTCCTGACTTCACCCACATCGTCGTTCCCCTCAGCCTCGTGCATTCCCGATTGCTGCTGTACCATGTCTATGCTATCACGAATGAAAGTTTCCTTCATGTCATCTACTAAGTCAATGCTAATGTATAGTACTCATGATAGAATCAGCCAGGCTTCGTTGCCATCAAATCCGTCGATCTTCACAAGCTGAACAAGAAGTTAAAGGACAACCTTTATTCTGAGATCCACATCCTGAAGAACCTCAAACATCCACACATCGTTCGTCTTCATGACTGCAAAGAGACCACCGCCCATATACATCTCGTCATGCATTTCTGTGAGCTTGGAGACTTGTCATACTTCATCAAGAAGAGGGACACATTGTCCCGTCATGACACCACCAGGGACATGATAAGAAAGTACCCCAACCCTGCTGTTGGTGGTCTGAACGAAGTCATAGTCCGACACTTTCTCAAGCAGCTAGCGAGTGCTCTGGATTTTCTAAGAAAGGGCAACTTCATTCATCGTGATGTGAAGCCGCAGAACCTCCTTCTCGACCCTTCACCCCTTTTCTGTGCTAAGTTCAAGCCCAATGCCGTCCTAGATACCGCCGACGACGAACCGATGCCCCCTCCTGCAGGCATCGAATCTTTGCCTACCCTAAAGATTGCAGACTTTGGCTTTGCCCGGTCTCTACCTTCAACATCTCTCGCAGAAACCCTGTGTGGGTCGCCCCTGTACATGGCACCTGAGATTCTAAGATACGAGAAGTACGATGCAAAGGCAGATCTCTGGTCCGTTGGCACTGTCTTATATGAGATGATGGTGGGGAAGCCGCCTTTTAGAGCGTCAAACCATGTGGAGTTACTACGAAAGATTGAACGGGGTGAGGACAGGATCAAATTTCCGGAAGAGGTGGCCTTGAGTGATAGCATGAAGAAGCTCATCCGGGATCTTTTGAAGCGGAATCCGGTTGAAAGGATAAGCTTTGGAGATTTCTTCAGCAATACTGTGATCAAGGATGAGATTCCAGGATTAGTTGAGGAAGATCGATCAGCTCAGCTTCCCGGACAGGATGCTGAAACAGCAGGAAAGGGCAAAGAAAAAGCATCAGACAGACCCATGGCAGAGGCTCTAGCGCCAAGATCCTCAAAGGTTGACGTGACGGGTAAAGTGTCCCAACCTCAAAGAAAAACACTTTCAGGTAGTCCGCAAACCGTTGCGCTCAGAGCTGAGCCTTCATCTCATCGTCGATCATCTGGTACGCCACCACGTATAGCTACTGGCGATTTGCGAGAAAAGAGGAACAGTGCTGAGGCTGCTCGAGCAAATCCACCGTCAAAAGAAGCTGCACCTCCAGCTACACGCCCGAGCATGATCTCTCATGCTACAGCACCAGCACGCCAAGACTTGCTTGCCCATGATACCAAAGCTGCTGCGCCCGCAGTCGTGCAACGGCAACCAAGTCGGACATCTCTAAGCCCAATTTCTCCAGCATCCGAGGAGAGAGACCAGCAGCGCAAAGCGGCTCTGGAAGCCAAGGAAGCTCGAGACCGCGCAGCGCATGACGTAGCATTCGAGCGAGATTACGTGGTGGTAGAAAAGCGAGCAGTCGAAGTCAATGCGTTCGCTGATGAGCTTGCTGCGAGCCCTAGAATTCATGGCACAACCCAAGCTCAGGCCGATTCAAACCGTGGTGCAATGGTCAGACGAGCCACGACTCAAGGGGCTTCTGTTTCTGTCGCTGGCGCTCAAGTCACACCATCACGAGCGATGCAGCTAGCGTCTGGAAAAAGACCTGATCATCATCGACAAAACTCCTACGAAAGGAGGCGACAGAATATTCCTTCGGCTACTTCAGCCATCTCAAAAGCGATCAACATGGCTAGTGGCAGGCTTTTCAGTATGGGTTTCTCCCCTCCTCTAGGCATTGGTCGAGGCGGTCCTTCTCCGCCTTCCTACAACCCCTTCCCCGCCTATCCTACGACTCAAGGCGGCCCTCTTATGATCGGTGACGGCTCCAGGAGTCAGGCTCCCTTGGATGAAGATTCCAAAGCTGTTCATGTAATCGAAGAATCAGCCACGAGGAGTGATGTCGTTTATGGATTCGCAGAGGTCAAGTACAAACAGCTAATTCCTCTGGAACCATCGATGGATCGCGGACTGGGGTTGCGTCAAGCAGGAATCCCGGAAGGAAGCGAGGGCGAGAACAGCACCAATGAAGATGACAGCCTGACCGTCGATGCAATCGTGACACTCTCGGAGGAAGCACTAGTACTCTATGTCAAGGCACTGTCATTGCTCGCTCGGTCTATGGATATTGCAGGAGCTTGGTGGGCGCGAAAGAATCGGGGCGAGATAGTTGACGAATCGACATCGCCTCGTACCCATTCCAACACGGCAAATGCTGTAGCTATTGGCAACCGAGTCAACAATGTTGTCCAATGGGTTCGAGATCGGTTCAACCAGGTCCTTGTCAAGGCCGAAGTTGTACGTTTGAAGCTTATTGAGGCCCAAAAGCAGCTCCCCACAGATCACCCAAGCCATCCCAGTAATCATCCCGCTGCTTCAGGTTCTGCGAACATGGGTACATCCGCGGACAATGTCATAGTCACTTCTGGCGTGACGGCTGAGACGCTCATGTACGATCGCGCGCTGGAAATGAGCAAGTCGGCTGCAGTCAATGAGCTCGTGGGAGACGATCTCTGGGGCTGTGAGATGAACTACATCACGGCAATCATGCTTCTAGAGGCCGTTCTTGAGGACGACGATGGGCCCTCTGTGAAGAAGTTAGCTACGGACAAGGATGCCAGGGGTTCAAGCACAGAAGGCGAGGTTGTGAACGGGGTGGAAGCGGAGGACCGGGAGGTCGTACTCAAACGTAAATAGCATCCCACCAATACTTTTCGACGCACTTTTAGCTAACAACTACCTGCAGTCGTCCAGGGCATCCGCATACGCCTGGCTGCTCTCCGCAAGAAGATACAGATCATCGCAAGGCGCAATAGCGTCGCGAATGCGACCCCTCCTCGCTCAAAATCCCCAGTGGTCGCTGCCACCGCGACGGCACCGGCAGTTGCGACCACTCCGCCCCAATAATTCACCGTATCCGCCTCCCTACTTCACTTGCAGCATCCATCAACTTTGTACAACAAATCCAACATAGTCCTTCCCGCACCATCAGGCGTCATCTTTTGCTCGGAACGAGCCTCGATTTTGGCAGTCCTGCATCATAATCACATCCAACGAGAGCGGGGCGTTTCGTTTCACATGGCGCATTATTAGCGAGGGCCGCGGGGCGTAGGGACCTTGCTCCTGTCACAGCGACGTGCATCACGAATCTCGATTTCCATCCTCGTGGACCTTGGAGATATGGCGCTGCATGAGGGGTGGCGTTCAGGAAGGCGTTAGGGAAAGGGAAGGGAAGGGAAGGGGAAGAAATGCTGGTCGCACCGGCGTTGGATCTTCCCGCTTGGAGTTTCAAAGGGTCGTTGGGGCGGGCGAAGGAAGACTGTATTTAGATACCCCGACCCGTAAATGCAAACGCCATTGACTCCCGGGTCCTGTCCGCCCATGCCATTATCATAACGGAAAAATGACCTCAGCCCCCCACCGCCAGTCGTGTCCAGCCTCTCCCTCCCTGAAGCCTCGAGCACGCATGCGTGAATGGGCGTTCCCGAAACCCGCTCGACCTGCCCTCGACCTACCGATACTTGGCCAGCTAATAACTCACGCGGGCACTGTGGATCCGTCTCGGAGCAAAAGACGCCGCAAGCCTGGGCCCTGTGCCCAGGGACAGACGTGGGAACCGGCGAGTTTTCGCCCTGTGGCCCAGACGCGCCGCCGGACACGCATCCGCTTGGGGCTGAACTTCGTTCTCCCCCCCTTTTTTCGACGGGAGATACCGGTATTCGCGCAACTGGGATCGGTGGGCAGAAAACGGTCAGCGCGACTGGGATCGTTGAGCAGAAAGGGTCATCGCAACTGGGATCGTTGAGCAGAAACGGGTCATCGCAGCGGCTTTTCTGACGTCGTGGTGGTGGATTGACCCGTTTTGCCTCGCGGGGCTAAATGGCCAGGGATGGGGTTTTTTTCAATGCCGGGGAGGCTCTCGCTGACGGCGCGCGCGCCGCTAAGCGATGTGCGCACTGTTGCCCGCTAAGTGAGGACGGGGCTGCGTTTGTAACGACGGAAATATATGGGCGTGCCTGGGTTCTTTGCGGACTTTGTTGCACGACTCGTCGCGAGGGGTCAGTTCCCTGCATTCGTTCCCGTTTTTCTTGCTGCAAGGAAATCTTTTCTTGACCGAACGTAACGGACGGTATCCGCTTCACTCCACCACAATTCCCAACTCAGCGACCCAACAGTCGCAATCATGCAAGGACACTCTTCGACCGTCTCCCTGGATCCCTGGGGGGACTTGAAGATCATCGCCACGGACCGAGACCAGCAACCCAAGACCTTCGTCGCATCCTCCAGCGTCATGCGCTTGGCAAGCTCCGTGTGGCGCGTCATGTTCGATCCACAAGGTCGCTTCCGAGAGGCCCAGGGGTCGCAGGAAGAGATCCCGCTTCCCGACGATGACGCCGACGCGTTGCTGATCGTCCTTCGCATCGCCCATCTGGCGTGGCGAGAGGTACCGGAGTCCATTTCGTTCGACAACCTCGCGGATCTGGCGGTGCTGTGCGACAAGTACGACGTGATCCACCTCGTCCGTCCGTGGCTCGCCAGGTGGCAGAGTCAGCCGCGGCTACTGGAGACCAGCCCGGGGCACGAGGAGCGGCTCTTCATCGCTTGGACCTTTGGCGACTATATCTCGTTCGTGACACACGCTAAAAACTTGGTGCTGTCGTGCATAACCGACGACACGGGCAGGTTGACATGCGGCGGAAAAGCTGTTGCACTTGGTTTCGTTCCAGGCCTCGTTGGTGAATAGAATCCCTCTGACGTCCCCTCCCTCGCGTCTCCCTAGCTAACGCGCGATAAGACAATGTGCTCAAGGCTCGAAAGGCGATCTTAACAGCGATCTTGGAAACCTGCTCGAGGTCTACGAACTGTTACGGCCCAGATCAGGTACGTCTTCCCGATTTGGCCTCGTCTGCTATCCCAAAGCAGAGCTATACTCTGGTGTTCTGGTCCTTGAAAATAGGTGTCCCGGCCATCAGGACCTTGCCCGGACCAATCATCCTTGATGATATTCACCTGGGCATAGACGACATGGTGATGCAGCTGCCAACCAGAACTTGTTCCGCACGGAAGGACAAGGGTAAAGGACGGTCAAACCATTCCAAGTGCGAATACAGCGGGGGCGGGGATTTGTTGGGGAAGGTCGCGCGCATCTATGCGGAGATTTTGCCGACGATCTTTGAAGAGTCGTATCGAAAGCACATGGAGGAGCAGGCAAGGAAGTAATTGGTGTGGGGCACGTCTTTGTTGGAGTTCGCGGACATCCTGTCGGCCTGGAGGTCCTGCCATATCCACTTTCTCCGTCTTCATCTTGCCAAGCTCCAGGAGCTTATCTTCTCATTCGCTGCAGATCAGTGACAGTCTAATCTCCCTTGACTCTTGCTAGAATCGCTCTTCCCACGTTTGCAGTCGCTTCGAAACCTCTTCCATCACCCATCTCCCTCGCCAAGAACGCTTTTTTCATTGGCTCGTCCATCATCGTCTCCAACCACTGCCACACATGTACTTTCCTAACCCCGACGTCAAAAACCACCCTTCGATCCCCCAGATCTCCCCTTAGCCTTCCTACCCAGGTCTTTACGTTGTCGAAGAGTATCTCCTTCTCACCGGCAGAGACATATATCCAAGATGGAATTACAGCCTCCCACTCAACTGTCGGGTCAGGGGTAAGAAATTCAAGATACGGCAGATTCACATTAAAAGCCTTGGGACTTCCACGGGCTACCGGATCGTGACCGAGGAAGTCGCGCGCAGTACGACGGAGAAACGGACCCGAAAGCACGTCCGTGTGTGCGTTCGTGACGAAAGACGTGGGTTCGTGATGAAGCGAAAGCCAAGGCGACATCAAGACAAGACCACCCGGCTTACCAAGCGTTTTGTCCTCAACGGACGATAAACGTTTCTCGCTAAGAAACACCAGGAGGGACAGTGCCAGATGGCAGCCTGCCGAGTCTCCTGCTAGTACTATCTTCCCCGCGGGAATCTGTTCCTCGGTAGTTAGGTACGCATACGCCGCAGCCGCTTGTTCTAGTTGGGTCGGGAAGACGTGCTCAGGCGCAAGAGAATAGTCTAGCGCGAAGATGGAAACAGAGACGCCCTGCTCGAGGATAGATTCTGCAAGGCGGAGGAGCCAGAGCAGGTAGTGTCCTGGCAGGGAGGAAAAGTATCCACCACCGTGGAGATAAAAGATGGTCAGATCTGAACTAGACGGGGCTTTGGGACTCTTCAGAGAGTGCTGGAGGACCCAGTAGCCTGTAAACTCAGGCCGCGCGACGAGGTGGTTGATGTTCTCCTGGTAGCGACTATAGCGTGGGGAGGTGAGGATAGGATTGATGTGCTCGCTGACCGGGCGGGTCAGGAAGCGGATGCTGGCGGGATTCAGGAGGTAGTTGGTGCTGCTGCAGTCAGTGATTTGTTGGGCATGATATTGAGACGCGTACGTTCGAACAAGAAAGTACTGGAGGTTGGCCGCGAAAGAGATGGATGTCGTTTCAGCATAGACATAGGGATATGTCAGGATGAAGACAGGAAGCTCCCATACTGTATATCGTTATTGAGCTGAAGAACAGGAAGCTTGAAGGTGAGATGCAAGCTCAAGATTGATCCCACCAATTAACCGAATGATGCAGTAGACCATGACAAAGTAATCGGTGAGTCGCAACTGTCCGAAGCCCGGATTCATCTCGGATTGGTTTTGGAAGCCTGCCATTGTTGCAACTACACTATGCTGCTCTGAGTTGATCCAGCACGGGCGGCAGGGCATAAATTGCACCGGGGCAATCCTTTGAAGGCGAGTAATTCTTCGACGGGCCCATGTGCCCTCATACTTCGACCTGGAAACACCATCTAGCTTGTCGAGTACAGTGACTCCTGTACTGAAAACCTTGTAATTCAGGCTTCCGTTGTCCAGGCATAAGAGTTGATAAGAAGTATTTGTGAATTTTGCGGTCCTTCTCTGCAGTCTGCAGACTCATGAATCATGACTTGGATTACTTGCTAGCATTAGCGTTGTTACTAGCGGTACTGTGACAGCCGAGAGCCCTGGAGTACTTATGCGTGCACGAGCGTGATACCCTCTCGAATGGCTTCACCTTCACCACCATTGCGTCAACCGTCTTTCGTGCTCAAACGGCTCCGGCGACCCCACGCGCATCGGAAATACAATCACGGCTCCACTCCCAACTTCTTTGCCGGCTTCATCAATGAGTCCCATGATCGTTGAAATCGATCCCTTCCATGATTCCAATGTATCTACGTGAGTATACAATTCGCACAGAAGCCGAGGCGAAGTGAAAAAGAGCGTCGGGTAGATAAGAAGGCTTACCTCTCATCCCAGAATCTGAAATGTCGATGATGAGGCATGAATTTGTATGTAGTCTGTAGCAAACGTATGCTGTGTGAGTACGATTATCTGTTGTGTGATTGGAGTAAAAACAATGAACAGAGTCATGCTTTGCGTCTGCTATCACTGCAACTGACACCACTTGTTCACTTGAACCGCAAACTCGTCACCCGATCTCATGTCGCCATCATTGCGCAGGCAGGCCATTCTTCTCGAAACGTCTATTCATCTACTCGTACGATCCAGGAGGTGAGTTCTTTGATAGAGCGAGGACACCAATAGGTCCTTCCGCTCAGCCAGAACTCGCTTAATCTATTGGTATCAAAGAACTCACTTGGATTGTACGAGTAATACTGAAAATCTTCGTCTGATCCCAAAAGTGTCATCTGGACCGTATATTACCATCCTTGACGGCACTTCATGCCTGATGGGCCGACTCGACTAGGCTTGGGTCGTTGAAACCCCGGTATCAGAGCTCGCACGTGTGACTCCACGAAACAGGAAAGGAGAAGAACGGCCCCCCTCCCGACGAGCGCCTGCTTCCGCGGGCGGCGCCGTCGGGCCAACATATACATCTCACACGCGAAAAGGCCCCCACTTTCTCCTCCTGATTCGGTGCTCTGGTGGTATCCTACTATGGACCCGAGAAAGCCACATCATACGCCGTCGATATGATCCGACCATCCCTCAGCAAAAACACAAGCATCACGACGGCCTACTGGACTACGACAGAGGCAGATTCGGTGTCAGTGTCGAAGCCCAACTGGCTTACATCGGCATGAATACGGCCCTTTGTGCTCTTTGGCGTCTACGAGCGCAACTGGCCTGTTGACGAGGACAACAGCTTTCCGTTCATCATGAGCGTTAGCTGAGTTTTTACCGTATTTGAAATCCCTTTTCTTTCTTACTGTTGGCTTCTGTGCTTTTAATGCTTAGGAGATTCCGAAGGGGAAAAGTCCCTACAGTGCTTGCGTTTCTACAACTTTTGGCTACTCTTCGCCAGATACCCGTTGTCCGACAACCAGCTCTCCACATCCTCCCTATCTCTCTGCAACCAGCTCGCTTTCGCGCGTACAGCATCTGAGCTCTGCTCTAATGCTCGATCAAAGCCCTAAATCAGGTAAATATTAGCTCCTTTCTCTAGGCCCGCATTCACAATGCGGCAGAAAAGAAGACAGAGGTCAAAAGTACCTTGGTATTCCTCTCCGCAAACCACTTCCTCACTCCCTCCAGCTGTCCTTCTGACGTGAATCCCCCTGTACAGATTTGCACAATAGTACTCAGCATGCCCAGACTGGCGGGACATTTCTTATTGATTGGCTCCCAGTTGTCTGTCATCCAGCTCCATAAGCCCTCAATGCCCTCCTTCTCGTTCCTCAGCCCCGCAATGGGCAAGTACACATCCTGGCCCTTGACGTCGTCGCTCAGCGGCAAACCCAGAGAACGATGAACCAAATGCTCGCCCTTTGCGTTTCCTAGGGATCGTAGTGCGGTGTTACGCTCATCAGCGTCCTTGGCAGTCTTGTACTCCTCGAGAATGGTGTCGTATTCCTTGTCACCACCATTCTGGAGAACGATCGCATAAACGCCACCACGTATGTTGGGGTGGATGGCTGTCCGATTGCCGGCGGCCCATTCCTTGAACATGTCCTGTGCGACCCTGATGATTTTCGGATCTCCAGAAAGACCGGCCCTGCCGAAGAGGAGAGCTTTGAATTGCGCTTGGATGTGGTCTTCGCCGGGTGTGAAAGTCCAACCTTTTTCATGAGCTTTAGGGCTTACAAGGGCGCGCTGGAATGCTTTTAGAGCATCCTGTGTTTTCTGGTCCTCGAAGACCCACGCGGAACGGATAGACGAGATACGGGTTAGCAGCTCATTCCAGACAACGAACTCAGTCTCGCTGCTAAAAGATTTGAGGAGGGAAAGGACGCCAGAGGTTTTTTGGTAGCCGGATGACGCGAGTGCACCAGCGTCGGCGATCATGCCGGCGCGGTCTTCCACGGAAAGAAGACCTTCTTTCGCCGCTTGGCCGAGCTTCTCTAGACGGTCAGGAGTGTAGGATGTTCTGTATATACCGGAGTGGTCGGCATTGAGCTTGAAGAAATCTGTGCTTGGTATTTCAATATCGTACTCACGGCCAAAGAGAGTAAGGTCCTCATTAATTTTATTCTTGGTCTTGAGACCTAGAAATACGGGATAGAGTGTCTCATCCTCTTCGGGTTTTGTATCGCCTGTTCGCAGGAATCGATTTTGTTTGACGTGAATGCTCTTTGAGTCCTTGCTCTCAGTCACAGTTACCACTGGATATCCCACTTTTTTCGTCCATATATCCATAATTTTCTCCACAGGCTTACCGCTCGCATCACTCAGCGCAGCCCACAGATCCTCGGTTTTGGTGTTACCGTAAGCGTGCTTCTTTATGTACCGCCGGATTCCCTCCATGAATGTCTGTTCACCGAGATATTGGGATATCATCCGGATCACACAAGAGCCTTTCGAGTATGAGATCGCATCGAAGATTTGATTCACCTCGTCTGCACGCTTTACTGGTACTTCGATAGGGTGGCTACTCCGCAGGGAGTCAAGAGATAGTGCGCTCTGGAGATCACCAACGACATAGCCTTGCCAGACTTTCCACTCGGGGTAAAATTTATTGCAAGAGTACCAAGACATCCATGTTGCAAACCCTTCGTTGAGCCAAAGTCCATCCCAGAAGTCCATAGTGACAAGATTACCGAACCACTGATGGGCGAGTTCGTGCTGGACGACCTCTGCGATCCTCTCTTTGACCGAAGCGCCACTCTTCTGTTCATCATACAGCAGATCGACGACCCTGTACGTGATGAGTCCCCAGTTCTCCATCGCTCCAGCACTAAAATCGGGGATTGCCACCATGTCCATCTTTGTTAGCGGGAATTCATTATCAAATTCTTTTTCGTAGAAGGCTAGTGTTCTTGCCGCAAGGTCAAGAGAAAACCGACCGTGCTCTATATCTTTGTCTGGTGTTGCGTATACTCGGATGGGCACTCTGAAGGCCTTGGTCTCAACGTAGTTGAGCTCTCCAACAACGAACGCCAACAGATATGTCGACATCAGAGGAGTCTTGCTGAAAGTCACAGCCTTCTTCTTGCCTCCACTGACGTTAGACTCCACCTCCTTCTCGGATGCTACCTCCATGTTGCTCAAGCATGTGAGGTTCTTGTCAGCCACGAGGGTGATAGTATATTCTGCTTTCAAAGCGGGCTCGTCAAAGCACGGAAAAGCTCTTCGAGCATCTGTAGGTTCCATCTGCGTGCTTGCAATGTACTGTGTCTTGCCCTCCTTATCCTTATACGACGATCTGTAGAACCCAGCCATTTTATCATTCAGATAGCCCGTAAACGTATGCGTAAGCTGAGCTTTCGAACCAGCAGGTATCGACTTGTCGAAGGATATCGTGGTCGTTTGACTGTCTTCATTGTAGGCGAGCTTGGGGGACGAGGTCACCTCGCTGCCACTAGCTGAAATATTTGTTGAATGTATGTCTACCTCCAACGTGTTGAGAGAGATGGATGTCGTTTCTTCTTTGACATCAAGACTAAGCAGTCGCTCGGTTAGCCAGAAGTCCTAGGGTACGTTGATCAGAGAAGAGGAAAGTCGGACAACGGGCATTGTCTTCACCGTACATACTCAATCACCACGGTCCCACCATAGCTGAATTTCTCAAAGTTTGGCTCCAAGGTCAAGTCATAGTGTAAAGGCTTCACGTTCGTCGGCAGCACCTCTCGATTGGCCTCGACATTGACGCTTCCACCCGAGACGTCTGCACTCTTTCTGCACATGTCTCTTCGGTATGAGCAATGTCTGACTGTCTGCCTGATTGGAAATCTCCGCTGAAGGATCTGATGTCTCTCGAGACGTGGGCTTCTTATAATGGCAGAAAGAGAACGCGGAGTCGCAGGCGAAGACGGTGGCTTCTGATATATGATTGTGGAGAAAGGCGGATTCACAACATGAGCTGCTAGTCTGCGTGCTTTTGTAGTTGCACGAATCATCGACCCCGCTCGTAGGCCACTATGAATTACGAAACAGTGGTATGAGTAATAAAGATTGGATCAGCAAGGACTGCAGCTGCGAGCCCGTAATAGGCAGGTTGACGCAAATATGCAGGGACAGATCCTCCCCTTTACGGAATACTCGCACATATTGTATCATTATTATTCATGCGACTATGTGATACGGATATCCAGCTTCAAAGTGACTGAGTTCAAACGGATTGAATTATCTGCCCAGCGATACTTACGAGATCAATCTTCTCAAGCTCAATAAGCACGAGCTTGAGCAAAACTTGACTGGACAATGATTTCCTCGTTCCAGATTAACCCTTCGCACTTCAATGCACAATGCACAATACACCACTTTCCTTTGACCTGGCATGGCCAGCTCACCTCCCACCGAGCCCATGTTGACGCCAAAACCCTAGACCCATACCGCTAGACAATGCTAACTCCTTGGCCTCGTTCATAAACATCTTCTTCTGTTACGTCACCCTCTTCTCCTTCGCTGTCATCGCTGTCCTCTTCATCCTGATCGTCGTCTCCGCCTTCACCAAGTAAGGCGCGATCGAGATCGTCGAGATCATCGTCGAGCTTTTCTTCGTCCCGGCTTCCTTCTGCCCTCATCCCCTGCCTACTACCGTTCCTCCTCCGTTTCCTCGCACGGCCGTCTTTGTCTTCATCGTCAGGGTAACCTCTTGACTTTCTCTTTCGTTTTCGATATCCCTCCACCATAACGCCCAAAGCTCCCCTATTCTCTTCTCTGTACAGTCTCCTCATCGCCCTATCGATCGCCTTCTTGTAAGCCAGCGCTTCCTCCCCAAAGTCTTCAGCTTCGTTGGGATTCGGCATCAAGCCTCCAGGTCCCCATGAATACTCATCGTCAGTATCATACATCTCCGGTAGATTCCTGACGCGCTTCATGACCATCATCCCAAAGGAGCTATTGACCCTCCTCTTACTCCGCCGAGCTGCGTCATGCTCCGCTAATATTTGCTTGTGTAAGATGTGATCGATGCGCATCTTTCTGTTAATATTGACTGCCTTTTGATGAGAAGTTTCTGGTCGTGGACGCCGTGAACTCATCCCGTTGGAAGCTGCACTATACAAGATCGGGTGACCAGAGCCAGGAGGAACAGGAGACGACGAATGGGGATCCATTCGCGTTTTGAGAACCAGACGCTGTGGATCTGATCGGTTTGCAGGAGGAAATCGGGTGAATAAGGGAACCCCTGAATCTCCATTCGTTTCCACGCTAGGGCCATCGTAGGCCATTGCAAGCGGCTTGTATTGTGCAGCTGAGGTGGGAGACGGGGTGCGGGTGGGGTCGTTGTCCGAGATTGCAATGACACCCAGCTCGTCAGTTGTTGGATCTAGTAGTCATTAGCAAGATATTCAGGCTCTTAAGATCCTTGTGGCGAGGACCTCGTTCTCTTGTAGGGCTTACTTTTCTTAGCCTTCTTCATTGGAGGGCCCACTGTCTCATCTTCTTGTAAGATACGAATTCTCTCCTGCCTCTTCATTTCTCCATAGGTCTTTTCATTCTCGGTGTCAATGTTTTCCGCCTCCGCTTGGGCCTCCGTCAAATGCTCGAACGGGGGAACCTTGAGCGGCAAGCCACCCGTTTCGGGTCCGTGCTGCCCTGGCCCAAATGGATTCTTCAGAGCCGCTTCTTCGGAAAAATCGCTCTCGAGGTAAAACCAAATAAGCCATAGAAAACACTTTGCTCTGCTCTTGCTGCTCAGCGTGGACCGCATGACGAGATCGAAAAAGTCTCTCGGCGGACTGAAATGGATCTCCGAAATTTTAGGGGCATATTGTGAGAGAACGAAGATGAGGTTCACAGGATTAGTGCGAGGGACGGGAAGCGCTTTGATCTTATCAATTGTACTCGGCTGGTTAGCGTCTTCGGAAGCCCCTTTGAGGATGGATTTGAGGCGGGGAGCATCTTGAAGCTGTTTATATGCATTGGGATCCTGATCAGCTTGAAGAGAAGGTATCGAGTGGTATGTCCGCAACTGAGCGCGCATTTCGGGAAAGACTTGTATCCTAGTAAGCATTTGTTGGATGGGTAAAGTCATAGACCACGTACAATTCAGCGTCGTATTCATCCTGCCCACATTGACCAACAAGCAAACCATAGCCATGTGCATAGCAGCTCCGCGATCAGCAAGCAGTTTCTCTTTAAGTATCTTGCTTGTCTTGCTACTTCGTGCCATAGCATCGACGTAGATGTCGGCGAACGTATGCCCCGGTGTTCCATCGTAAGCCTTGGTAAAGACAGCGTTGTGATCTTCGAAGACACATTCGAGAAATTTCAACTGTATATCTTTCCGCCAAAGAGGTATGCCATCTTCTTTCTTAAGATGCCGTATCTTGTTTCCCGAATACACAGAGCCGATGGTGCCATTAGCATTTCGTCGAGTATGAGCAACGGTCATGGTGTGTGACGGGTTGAATTCGGCTGCGCGAGTGTAAGAGTCGTTCTGAACACTCGCTGGCTCGTCTTTGTCCTTTTCATCGACTTGTCCTGAGTCTCCATCAATCCATATGATTGGCTGTTTTGAAGGGGTCTCGGGCTTCACAGGCTCACTAGGAGCCAGCTGATCTTCGGGCCTAAATTTGGTCTTGCTGAGAGGCTCTGACGAGGTAAGAATATGCTGTAAGCTCTGTTTGGGATCGGACTTGTTCGCTCGTGGCGATAAAGCAGACCGAGCACTGGGCTGATGGTCGGGCTCCGCTTCCATGTTTTCTCGATCCATTCGATCCTGCTCGAACGAGAACTATTCTGGCGTTGATATCTCCTTTAGGAGCTCAGGAGCGAGCACTTGCAGCTATGCATCCCCTATCGATAGCAAGGCATTGAGATCAATCCCCTAGCTTTCAAGTCGACAGAGAAGGCCCGATTGAGTGCTCATGACAGTTGCTGCTGGTAGCCAGTGAGTGGAGGGTGGTGGTGACGTGGACATCTTGGACCTACGATCGATGCAAGCTCTAAAGTATTGAAGCAATTCGGCCTCTTGGGCGGTTTAGTTCCGCGGTTATCTCCGAGTGGGGGCCAGGGCAGCACCAATTAATTGGGCCCCTTTGGTCACAGGTCATACATTCTCTTTCAGCAGAAGCAAGAAGCAGCATCTACTTTCCACATATACATTCAATTATATCTCCAGGAATATTCGGAAGCAAGTATGCAATTAATGGTTATCTGAAGCTGTAGACTGTTTTTTGGTCTTAAGAGGCCAACGCTTAGATCATCGGATCCAGTAATCCTGTGTTTGAGGTATGAGACCTCAACACCTATAGAGAACCCTCACAGGTCCCTAACATCGCTCAATGCAACGTCCGAAGGCCGTCCTCAGCGCACTAAGCACAACAGCTCACCCAATGTGAGAAATTGTGGCCTATGCGCCTGAACAACGCCCTTTGCGTTCAGATGCTGTCTATCACTGATATGTCATGAATACCGAACTTTCTGTGTTAGGAGAGAAAGGTGCGTATGTTGTGGCCAATGTAAGGTCCGGATCGATGAAACTTGGTCGGTATTTGCTTTTGTAAAGAAATGGAACACACATTAGCTCGAGTGAAACCGCTGAAATGGAAGAGATCTATCGTGTCGTCGAGATGCCTGGAGCCGGCAGGGGGCCAGCATGACCGCAGCAAGATTCGTAAGATCAACGCCCATCAAGACCGCGCATGTCCTGCGTAAGCCGTCAGGCTCCGGGTCTGCGCAGGGTATCGAGGCCAATCAGTCTAAATGGGTATAAGCCAACGCTATCTATGATACGTGCTGATGGACAGTTGCAACGTCGCTCCGCGGTGGACGTTGACATGGGTTTGCTGCGACGATCCCAGCATGTCGAAGAGTGGGTAGGGGAAAAGCCAGCATCGGAGGAGGCTTCGTCAAGAATTGCAGGTCTAAATGCTGTTGCGAGAAATGTAACAATAATCGTGATGTGATCGAGCACTGTAGCCAGGCGCCAGGACTGGATTGTGCAAAAACAGTCCTCTCCTGCGTTATACGGAGAAGAGGCGCAGAGGGGTGTGGTAATGGCGCCTACCACCAGGAAGACTGCCCTCCGGGTCCAGATGGATTCCCATAGCTGCCACCTCCGTAACCACCGCCGTAGCCTCCACCTCCGCCTCCGCCTCCATATGATGGTGCACCACCACCATACCCTGCACTTACATCAGCATCAATGACCAAGCTGATTAGAAGGATTACTCACCACCAAAGCCACCAGCTGGGGGGCCACCACCACCAATACCCCCGCCGTATGCATTTTGCTGGGCAAATCGGTCGCCACCTTTGCGGAAGTCACGGGTGGCTGCTCCACCACGTCCGCGGCCACCTGAGCGACCACCACGGCCACCTCCCCCACCGAAGCCAGCACCTTCACGTGCAACGTTTTCCAGGAATGCAGGGACTTCTTGATGGGCCTCTTTCAGGAGTTCAATCATGTCTCTGACAATTCCACGATTGCCTCGGTTAAAGAACGCTGTCGACTTTCCGGTATTACCAGCACGACCGGTACGACCAATACGATGGACATAATCATCGATATCTGTAGGAAGGTCGTAGTTGACGACGTGAATCACATTGGGGATGTCGAGACCTCTCGCTGCAACTGCGGTGGCAACCAAGATTGGGCATCGTCCATTACGAAACATTTCTAGAGCACGCTCACGCTCACGCTGCGTTCGGTCCCCATGGATGGATGTGGCCGGAAAGTTTTGATTGATTAAGAAATCTGACAGAGAATCTGCCATACGCTTAGTCTCAACGAAGATCAGGGTAAGACCAGCACCATGGGTGTGAAGAATATCCAGCAGTACAGAGCGCTTGTCGGGGTCTTCAACATATTCGACGCTCTGTGTAATGTTCTCCGAGGTTGATCCAACACGACCGACAGAGAGAAAGACATAGTCCTTGAGGAAGTCTCTAGCAAGCATTTGAATGTCTCGGGGGAATGTTGCAGAAAACATGAGCGTCTGGCGTCTGTCCACTCCAGGCATGTCTTCGCCTTCGACAATACGACGGATCTGAGGTTCGAAACCCATATCCAACATACGATCCGCCTCATCCAGGACCAGGTACTTGATATTAAGCAAAGAGATGCGTCCACGCTCGATCAAATCAACGAGACGACCAGGAGTGGCAACAAGTAGATCGCACCCTCGCTCCATAGACCGTAGCTGGGTGCCAATATCAGCTCCTCCGTACACGACACATGGACGAACCCAAGACCGGTAGGCAAATTTCCGAGCTTCTTCATATATTTGAGACACCAGTTCTCTCGTAGGCGCCAGAATCAAAGAGGTAGGCAATGCTTTCCGCGAGCGGTAGCCCATGCCCCCGCTTTGAGGAGGCACAGTCGCAGATGGACCGTGAATGTATGCTTGTGATAGAATCGGGAAAAGAAACCCTCCGGTCTTGCCGGAACCAGTCTGAGCACAAGCCATCAAATCTCGACCACCCATGACGATGGGAATAGAGTACTTCTGTACGGGCGTGGGAGTCTTGTAGCTCGCGAGCTTGATGTTAGAAAGTAAGTGGTCGTCCAAAGGAGGGTTTGTGAATTGTAGGCAAGGTTCTGGAACATCTTGGCCGGATGCTTCGACGGGAATATCGTCGTAATTCGAAAAGTTGATACCCGTTTGCAACTTTGAAGGGTCATTGGGGACACCAAAAAGTTCACGCTCCACACGCTGATTAAGAGGTCCAGGAATGTGTTTGCCGTCTTTCCACTGCCCATCACCTGATCCGCGGGCAGAGCTACCACCTCCGCCTCCACCGTATGATGAACCTCCTCCAGGCCTACCGTAAGCGCTCTCGTCGAATCCACGGGCAGCATGATTATCCCAAGTAGTCGGAGGAGGAGGAGCGCCGTTCGTAGGAGGGCCTCCGTAGCTTCTTGGAGTAAAGTTCGGAGCATTTGCCCAGCTGGGAGCGGCGTGGGGGTCATTCCTCACGTCTCTAATGAAAGAAGATTAGCGGGTCCAAGGTAGATGTTCGACGGATATTTCGACCTTACTTTGATGGTTCATTCCAAGCACTTCCGTTGGCCGGACCGTTCATAGGAGGGGGTGGTCCGTCCATTTGTGGTTGAGGCATACCGCGCATGTGGGGAGGGATGTAAGCTGAACGTCCTTGTCCATGCTGGGAATCCAAGGACAATCCATTCATATTGAGTTGATCAGCCATATCGTAGCGGATATTTAATATTATCTTGAGTTCCTGCCTTGCTTTAGTGACAAATTTGAGCGATGCGTCAGGTTGAGCTGATAAGAGAATCGAATCCACGTCTGCCGGTGGGCTTGGTGGCAGAGCTGACTTACACTTGTAGAGAGATTTTTCAAAAGATACCTAGGGCTTGGACCAAGTGAAAATTCAAGAGGAATCGTGAGAGTTCGGGTCGTGCTCTGAGAAGAAGTGAAGATGCTGAGACTTCTGAAGCTCCTGTAGACCTCACGGTCGTGGATGAGAATTGACAGAAACCGAAGGAAACACTCTCCACGGAAAGGACAGTGCTATACGGTATGTGGATTCCGGGGGAAGAGTAAGTGTTGCGAGTTACAAGAAAGATGTAGGAAGATTTCCAGCAGGCAAAAAAGTTTGATGATTTAGGTGATTTCCCTCCAGCCTTGCATCCCGGCCTTGGCGCTCGGAACTAGCGCCGGGTTAGATTGGATTCCAGACCGTGTAGAACAGGCTTCGAACCTACCTTACCGAGCTGCTTTTTCTTATGCAAGACTTCACTGCTCGAGAAAAACACCAGTATGGCCAAGAAGAGTTTCTATTGAATTGCTACGACTATGGCATCAGGCCAAACTTTTCTCTACCATGGGCTTGCGAGTCCTGAGAAAGCTCAATACCACACCAACAATCACGCCGAAGAAAATCAACTTTGTCAAGACGCTCAATCCTGGATTCTCCGTTGGAGGAGCCACGTCGGAAACTGGACTCTCTGGCTGTTGCTTGGGCTCATCCCCCAACGTCACGTCTAACTCGTCGCCTGGGACCGCAGGAAGAGCCGATCCGATGAGTTCTTGACCGATACATATCAGCAATTCCCGAGCATCACGAGTGACAAGAGATGAGGAAGCGTTTAAAGCTCCGCGTGGGTACCTTCTTCTGGCACCGGCAACTCCCCCGCCTTTGCGATCTTGACGGTCTTGGCGGGCTTGTCTCCAGCGCCTTTTGGCACATTTTCCACCTTCATCACGACATCGTAGCCTTCCAGGACTTCTCCAAAGACCACGTGCTTTCCATCCAACCATCTAATGTAGCGTTAGCATGGAGCCCAGATTGTGCATCGGAACGGCTGGCTTACGAAGTAATGGCAGTGGTTATGAAGAATTGGGAACCGTTGGTGTCTTTTCCCGAGTTGGCCATGCTGAGTATGCCGGTCTTGGTGTGCTTCAATTTAAAGTTCTCATCCGCAAACTTGTTCCCATAGATGGATTTTCCACCAGTGCCTGATGTGAAAGTCAAAACCACATATGTTGTGCTATCTGTTGTGCCTTGTCCATACCGTCGCCATTGGTGAAGTCACCACCCTGGATCATGAACTGCTTGATGACCCGGTGGAAAGTCGATCCCTCGTAACCGAAGCCTTTTTCCCCTGTGCACAAAGCACGGAAGTTCTCAGCGGTCTTGGGGACCGTCTTCCCATAAAGACCGATCACCACCCTACCCAATTCCTCGTCCCCATGCGTGATATCGAAAAAGACCTAGCAGTAGCTGTCAATTGACCAGCGCGATTTGGTGTAGGGGTTTTGGAGTTTACCTTGTTGGTGATCTTTGGTCCCTTGGCCGCAGACGAGGTCTGTGCGAGGAAAAGGAACGATGCCGTCAGGATGAGCAGCAGTGAAATGACGACTCGCTGTAGATTAGCCATGCTGTATATGATCAAATATGTTCGAAGGGTCTGATGCCTGGATGCAGTGGAGGATGGATTAGAGTCGTGAGTATCCGGAGAGCAACTGTTCATGTTGAAACGTCTCCAATCAAATCGGCGCTAGTGTTACGCGCCAGAATTCCGCCATGGTTAGGAAGTTTTAGCCCTGACCAGAGTTGTATGCAATGTGTGAGGCGCTGGGAGTCCACGTCCAAAATCTGAACGTTGATTTGACACTGACCCGAGGACACCTGCTATTCATTACAATGGTACGTCTACTGCGTCTTCACTACCTGAAGAACTCCAATTGACACGATCCAGGTCTTCATCCTAAGCATCAACTTCCCCGAACAACGCTTGGTCCTCGTACACACCCCATCCCCTCCCCCCCTCCCTCCTCCCCCACTCCTCTAACCAGCACCTCCAGAAAACGCTCCAGCACTTCTACGGCGTTGGACCCCAAGTGTCCCGGCACCTGCTCGCCCGCCTGCACATCCACCCCACCGCGCGGCTGAGCTCCCTCAACTCCCAAACCGTGCTCGACATCAACGCCGAGCTCTCCAGGTTGAAAATAGAAAACGAGCTCAGGCGGGAAATGAGGGAGAATATACGGAGATTGCGGGATATGGGCACGTACAGGGGGAGGAGACACGCGATGGGGATGCCGGCGAGGGGACAGAAGACGAGGACGCAGACGGCGACGGCCTCGAAGTTCAATAGGGTTGAGCGGTTGGGCTGAGGGGAGGGAGGGGTCAAAACAGAGAGAAAATTTGGAAGCATAGCTATGGCGTTGGAGCGTTGGTGCGCTGGGTGAATGTCCACATCGAAAGTCAAGACACCTTACCATTGGGGCAACAACATCGAAAGACAAACTGAGACATTCATATTGGGTATCTAATCCGTGTCGAATTATATCTCTATGCCACCTTCTCCGCTACCATTCCCTTTCCTCTATTCACCTGAATCTGCTTATCCTCCCCTCCACTCACGATCCCCACATCCTTATCCCAAACCACGCCAAAAACCTTTACGCCTTCTCCACCGACCTTCTTTCCCTCTCCCTTCGATTTCTCCCTCTCAATGACATACAGGCTCTCACCTACCCTACCGTCCTTCTCGCTCCTCGAGCTCCTCACGTCCCAAACCCTACACGTACCATCGTGACTCCCGCTCACAAGCCCATAATGACTTTCTGGGTCTGCCGCCAGGCTAACCACCGCGTTGGTATGGCCCCGCAACGTCATAGCTGAGACGGTAGTCGCAGAGGCGCGTGGGTCAATGAGTGTTATATGGCGCGCTGACGTACCAGCTGCGAGGAGGCTCAGGGCGGGAAGAGCGGTGAGAGAGAGAAAAGAGTGCGACGTTAAGCGCGTATCCACACAAGTCGAGGTGTGGAGGTCCCAGGTCTTGAGTGTGTGATCCCAGGATGTGGTGTAGGCTACCGTGTGGTCGTTCGGAGCGAAGATGGTATCGGATACTGGGGCGGTGTGTGATTTGAGGAGAGAAAGCGGGCCTCGTTGGGGGGTGGATGTTGAGGGGCCCAATTTTCTCCGTTTAGAATTTCGAAAGGTAGCTGAGGGAAGAAGAGATGTTGGAGCTGCAGGCGCATCAGTTTTTTTGGTGGACCAAAGACCAAGGGAGTGGTCTGCGGAGGCGGAGAGGATGCGGGATGAGGGTTGATGAACGGCGAGAGAGTCGATGCTAGCCTTGTGACCGTAAAGCTCGACTTGAGGCGATATCGAGGCGGAAATCCCGTCATGGTCCTCAGAATATTTCCATAAGCGTATTGTGCGGTCTAGACCAGTAGAAGCGACGTGTGAGGGCGAAATATATTTTGCTGCTTTTATCGAGGACGTGTGTCCTCCACTGCCTGCGGATGGAGACGTCGCCAGTACCTCAGACGACATGCTCCATATTCTTAAAAGACCGTCGTAGCTTCCAGATAACATTCTTTCTTGTCCAAGCTTTCTTCCTCCTGCGCTGCCTGCCCATTTTTCAGCTGGAGAGGTTTCCGAGAGAACGTCCACAGCGCTGACCCAGTCATCATGCTCAAATGAGGCAAGATAGAGCGGCGGTATAATTGCACGTACATACTCAACTCCAAGTGTGGTTTCGGCAGATATGCCATTCGCGGTGAGGTACTCGTCTAAGGACGTGCGAAGAAAGGTGCCATTGATGAGGAACTCGAATGGTATAGGTTTCTCGGATTGCAATAAGGTATTAACCAGCATAGAAAGGGCATATCGCCGGAGATCTAGCAAGGTTGTCAATAGGGATAGGTTCAGAGGGTTCTGATATCACATTACTGGTATCAACTAGGATTGGGCCGGGACTTTCTGGCAGCGAGATATCAGGATGGCGCGTTGATAGCTGTACTCTGACTTGCAATGGTGAATTGGAAGTAGAAGTAGTTGTCATAGTGTCCGTAGCCATGATGCTCGAATGTATTTGAATTTCTACTGCTGCCAGAATGAAGTCTTAGTGCAGCGCTATCACCGAGTTTATCCCCGTCACCACCCTCGCCACCGTCATTCCCATGGCCATTCACCACCACAAGGCATTAGTGGTACAAGGAACTCCTGGTTTAGTTGAATATGCAAAAAGGTTACTAGCATGACCTGGTATCTATACGCGACGCTATGCTTCGCTATGCACTGAAAAGAATCCCAAAACCCTGTACAACAGGACAGAATCTCCCAAGCCAGATCGGCTTTCCCAAAAGCTACTCATCACAGTAGCCCGGAGGTTTGCTACCTGATCCACTGGCCCAACTCTTGATCGTCAACGCGGTGGTATATACCATTACCACGAACCCCAACACGCACAGAGTGACATCGGCAATGCGCTGCTTCTTTGAATTTGCAACAGCTCTGTAATGAAGCATAGCCTGAGGTGACGTTAGCATTTGTGAGGCGAAAGAAGAAGTGTTACATACCGGATACATGTAGACTAGGGGTACGCAGGCGAAACTGCCAATAAGAGCAACAAACTTATCCAGATCGCCGGCTCCACCCCAGGCGATGAGCGCACATATCACAACAAGGGAGAACCGAAAGACATTCTTCTTCCACTTGATGTAAGGGTTATTCTTCCCGCTGCGTAAGAATATCTCGTTCTCCATGATCCGTATAGCTGGAAACAATTGAAGAGGCGTGGAGAGAAGGATAGCCAATGAGTAGAGCAGTTGTATCGCATTGACGAATTTGCTATCCTGAGGTAGGTTCAGGAGTACAACCGTTTTCGTGGCCGATCCAAATGCGGCATAAGACAAGGCGCCCATGGAGATAAAGAGAATTGTGATGAAAATCATGACACCTGCAAGGACTGGAGGGAATTTGGCGGGATTTTTCATCGACTCTTGAATTGGTATGATCAGACCGACTCCTTCGAACGTGAAGATTGCCGTTCCGATGAACAGCGTCCAGTCTCGAGGATTGAAATTGGCGATATCAGCTACGCCGTATTTCGCCATCGTGTGAATATCGAAGTATCCGAGGTACAAGAGGCCAAGGGCGATGAAGACATCCGCAATGATGGCAGTCGCGCCAAGCTTACTGATATCCCTGATCAGAGACAGCGGAAGGAAGACGACGAGCTGTATAAGAACCATGAACTTAATGTCGATCCATGCACGACAATTCGACACTGCCAGGACAAACGCTTGCATGCTCTCGGCAGTGAACACAGTATAAGCAGACACAAAGCCAATCTGGCTAAGGGCAACGGATGTTAAAATCAAATTACGCATCCATCTTCCATAGAGTATACCACCCATGTCACCAAAAGAGCCCTCGACCTTAAGCCGGGTGTTCACAAGGAGGATGAAGCAGTAGTAGCTTAATGATGCAACCCCCAGAAGGATGACATTGCTGAACATCATTCCTCCGTTGAGATATGCCTTGGGAAGGAAGAGAACGCCGGTCCCAATGAAAGATTTAAGTAGCAGAAACGCCGCACCAGTGGGAGAATTCTTGCCATGTGGACCTCGGTCCTTGATCTTACGTTTACGTATCCCAGGAGTACCTGGCGTTAAGAGTGCACTTCCTTCCCCGGGCTCGCGCTCTCCTCCTTCGCCTTCGATTTCATTGCTGTAGGGTTCATAATTGAAATAATCGTCCTCATCGTCTTCTTTGAGTTCCTCTCCTGCAAAGTGACCATAGATAGTAAGGAATTCTAAGAAGCTCTTGGTGAGGATCTTCATCGGTTGACCGGTCGGTGGATAATCTTCCAGGGATTCTAGGCCATCTGATCCCCCCCTCCGATTTGAAGGTCTATCGGGCGCTTGTCGTCTCAAGTAGTCCCTCCGAAAGCCACCAGGCTGCTTTATAGCACTTGCATTGAGTTCCTCGTCTTCGGACTCAAGTCGAGAAATATGCCAGCTCTTGCTACGTTTTCCGCGGCCAGGTGCCTCAGCATTTTCAGCCCATCGATAGATTGTGCGAGTCATGTCTCCTCCCTGAAGGCGCAGGCTGGAAAACTCTTCATTACCAACACCAGTTACAGTGTTGTCTCCATTACCATTTCCATCGTTGATTGATGATGCTCTATGGCTAAGGGTAGAATTACCTTCGCCGTTGTCGCTAGCACTGTCCAGGTTTGGGGGCTGCACAAGATGCCGCTTTATGACCTTCGGATCTTCATTAGGAGCACCTGATATGCGTCTTTGACCACCCTGCCCGGACCGGCTATCAAAGGAGCCATATGTTGTCTGAGGCCCGCTCCCTTGCAGTGCAGCACCCGCAGTACCAGGGGACAGAGGTCGTAACGGCGGTGTTCCAAATCTTGGTGGACTTCTCCCAAACGAGCCTTGCAATGCAGCGGCAAGAGCGGACTGGCCTAGCCCTGTTGTCGGCTGAGACGTCCCAGTCCCGGCAAGAGGTGTATGGCTTTCGCTGTTCAACTGGCTTGGACCAGGGACTTGACGTATGGGTGGAGAGCCTTGAGCGCCGAAGGAGGCAACCGGAGATGCGAGCCTGGCGATTGAGGTTGCTCGAGGGGTGGAATCCGCCGCGGGCGACCGGCCTCTTGAGGCGCCAGGAGAGGATGAGCTTGGTACAGGCCGAGGCCTTGAATGAGACGACGTGTTCCTTTGGGCGGACATTGCGCCAGACTAAAGGGCATTCCGGGGCATATCTCGATCAAATCTGCAAAGATTGCACGGAGCTTCCAAGCGATTATGTATGGGGACTCTGAGTGATACGTGCCGGTACTGAGTTCGTGCTGAAGGGTCCGCTGCTGACGCTGTAGAGGATTTGGGTCACGCGGGCATCGTGAACGTGCGTGACACGGTCCAGCGAAGAACCCGTGGAGGATAATGGATATGTTTAGATAATTTTGGTATATTCGATAGAGTCTAAACTGTCGTACGGAGTATCAGATGAGTGATACGCAGTAAAAAGCAATACAACGGTCAACACAAATCCGCTGTGACGTGGGATGATTTCAGGGCTGAGTGTGAGCCGTGGGGGTACTGTTCTCCATCTCTCCTTCCGCACATTTATTGCTTGTTGGTTAGATATTGCTTGGGCGACCGATTTGGGCCTTCGCTTCTCAGCGTCCTCAAGCCCGTTCTCAAGGTCACTGGACACAATCATAGGAAGGCTCCGAAGGGAAATGATGCTTCTTGCGGAGATTTACCCGAAGCCAGTTCCCATACCATCTCTCCCAACTACTCTATTATGTGTGTTTTTTCCGACGTGAACGTGTATCTTACTTTAGTCAGTTAATGCCAATACGTTGACCGTCACTGCGAGATTTGCAATCAAATGGCTAAAAGAAACGATAGTCATCGATACATGGCAGAGCGATCACCCTCTCCGGCAATGCCTCGTCAAAGAGGATTAATAGGCTAGGCCAGTACATCTACATCACGATGAGAAAAGTGCTGGCCTTGGCCCACCAACAATGATCTCCTACTTCGTGTCCATCCATGCCTCTACGGCTTTCCCCTTCCCAAAAGCATATCCTTCAGCATCAATTAAGTCGCCTGCCGCGCTCCAAACCTCATAGTGAATGATATTTGGATATGTTAGACCTGGAATTTCGAGAAAAGGCCGTGCTGTTGCGCCGAACCTGCGACGTCCCTGCAAATCTCCCACGATCATGATAAGAAAGTGACCTCGAATACATGCAGGTTGCTTTCACACTCCAGATGGTTAAATCCTAGTCTCCATATCCATTAATCGACCTGAGAATGCATCCTCATTTGGTGGGTACGAACATCGGCCAGGGAAGCCGCAATTCCTGAGCGAGCGCAAGCTATGGCCTTGTTCAAGGCGGACAGACTCTCCACCTTCTAGCCCCCCATAGTGCAGTGCAGTAACATTTTCAGCCTGGTTCTGATGCTGTTGCAAGACCTAGTCGAGTGTATGCTCGTTCACTTCGCTTGATCCATCGAAAACAAAGAATTTGCGTCGGATTAGTGCAAAACGGCCACTATCAATCAGCTTAGCATAGCTGTTGCAAAGTATGACTTCTCAGACTAAGACACCAGACACTGAATACGGACTCAAACGGCATGTACAATGTCCGCTGTACATCGCCTATCACAGAAGATGCAACTCAAGAGCCTCAATTACTCTCTTTGTGTCAAGCTGATACGTACCTATTTCCTAGTGCGGATTGTGCTGCTTATGTCAACCTTACAGCCAACGGCGTTGTAGCCGGAGAGATAAGCCACGAAAGCATTACACCATTCTCATTGTACCAGTGCGATTAGGAATCGAACCTGAATCTGATACAGTCAATTATGATTACCCGACCACCGCCAATGTCTCATCCTCGCAATGTTCTTTACTGCCACGGCCACGCCCTTCATCTCCACTACATTATTCTCGTTGAGGCGCAGGCATCATGACCTATTGGACAACGGTGGACTGGTCCGGTGTTCTGCTTTCGATGACATGATCTGGTTTGGCGTTTGGAAGGAAAATCATGCGTTGCTATCTTGCGGACTCTGTTCCATCCCCCTGTTCTAACACCCCTCTTGTGTTTTTCAGAATAATAAACACGGCACCTATTTCCAAAGGAAATAAGTCGTACCCCAGTCAGAGAGAATCACCGTCAGTGACGGGAAGATGTGAAAGGGTCTCTGCATTTTCTTGCTGAGATTGCATGAATGAGGGACGTCCCTCTTCTGCCCAATCATGTATAATTCATAAAATGTATATTAAATGCTAAGGCACAACAAATTCTCCTAGACTTAAGTTTGGGAGAACCAACAGAGATCTAGCCATACGATAGAGATATCTTTGAGAGCCCAAAGGACTTTGGCCAGTTCAGTAGTAGCTGACCAAAAACTCCCTGAGGCAAGATGGCCGCCGAGAGAGTTTGAGAAGATAGGTAAGACCCTTCTCCATGGAAGTAAAGACTTGATCACCCGAACCAGAATGCCTAGTTATGAACATGAGGTTGGTAGGTCAGCATACAGCATAGAGTCTCTCTTGCTTCGCCTCCGGAGGCTTTCCCGCCACCACTGCGGGGAGCGGCTAGCCTGCGGAAGCTTAACACTCGATATACAGGGGTACCGACCCTTCTCGTGACGTAGCTGATAAATGAATGCGCGTTTAAACAAAGAATTTTATGTCTTAACAGAAGACTACAATAATTCCCAAGTAAAAAGGCCGAAGAAGTCCTTGAACACCAACGTATACTTTTCATCTTAATTTACTCTCCACATCTTCCTGAACGCAAGTCATGGCAACAATCATCCGCCGACACCCCCGAAAGCTCGTCGCCGGTATCATCCTTGTCGGTATGCTCAGAAACCTCCGTAATCTGACCAACTCACCTCTGACACATCCTGGCTGCAGGTGCTGGATACGGTATCGCCGAGGACCTACTCCCAAACCCTTTCCGAACCACCGGTGTAGAGAACATCGAGAAGCGCTATTCGTCCGGCGGCGGCTCCAAGAACCACTTGCCAGGCGCAGCTACCAAGAGGGGAGACCACGATTCGGTAGTGGGGAACACGGAGACGGCCAAGGGGATTGGAAGCCCTCACCATGAGGCACATGTTCAGGGACAGAAGCCAGATGTGAGTACATGAGGTATTTTTCGAGCGTTGGGAGGATTTGGGGCGGAAGCGTTGCGTTGGGATTGTTTGTGACTTTGAGCGGTGCGCATGATTTCGCTTCACGGGCTGATCGTTGCTTGCACCAGCAGCCGAGTGGATTCGACAAAACATGGAACAGAGCCCAGTACAATTCTGAGAAGGGAAAGTAGGGTATCATCCGCGCCCCTGCGGATTCACGTTGCATTTTCAGGGCGTGTTCGGTGCGCAGCGACTTCATTTTCTAGCATATGGGCAAAAGGCATAGAGATTTGGCTCTGGGGTATAGGAGTGTCAGACCGGAGCAGACTTGGCATAGGTGTTGTTCGTTCTATATCTCAGGTAGATCCGAGGTACTCGGGTGCATCCAGGTTTGTGATACAAGGCAGATCATAGTCTATTCCGATACGTTTCACAAACCTACCGTTCAATAATGCAGGCCGCTTCCGTCAGACAGAGTTTTCGACAACGGCAGCGAGGACAAGGAGAGGCCGAAGATGCTACGCATCAAATCATCAATGATAATGGTTAAGCGGCAGTTCACCCAAGTGAAGCCTCCATTGTGAGATTGAATAATTTGCATTGTAGTGTTTGGAACAGTCGTACTGGTATACCAGATCAAGCGGCCCTCATGCCCTACTCCGCTAAGTAAGCACCTGATGCCGTTGCATGTCGTTCATCTAGGTACTGCGGTCTCCCCTCACGATACCCTCGAAGCGGTTCTTGAACCATTTGACGGTCTCTTGCTGGTTTATACGGTGGCTAGCACCAACCTTGCTCTTGGCACGTCTCCGCTTAGCTACTCGCTCACCGGGTCGTGTCCTGTAAAATTCCCAGTCAATATCTCGTTCATATCCTGTAAGAGTCTCAACACGTCTTCCCAAAGAAGCAGACTCACATGCAGCAGTAAAAGTCCATGCCGTAGATGCCAATAGCGGGATCATACTTGATACCCAAATCGATATGCTCGCTAATACCAAATCCGAAATTGCCAGTCTCTGAGAAGTTCTTCTTTCGCAGTTCGTATTCCTTCACTTTGAGCCCCCGCTCGAGAATTTCTTCGGCCTTGGGACCACGAACAGTGACATGGACAGCAATCTTTTCGTTACGTCGGATACCGAATGTTCTAACTGTGTAGCGGGCTTTGCCTAAAGGAAGCAGATAATTTTAGACAAGTAGCGAGCATGGGAAAGGTATGCGTACTGTAGACGGGCGTTTGACCAGATAATTGTTCGAGCACCTTGGCAGCTCGGGTGAGTCTATCACCGGATTCTCCGACAGAGATGTTGAGGACAAGTTTTTCGATGCGGAGTTCGCGCATGGGGTTTGCGCTCTTATCTTTCTTGGATTCCGCCTGGTAATCGCAGATTAGCATTGCGAAGAGCAGAAGAGGCAAATCATCTGCATCTACTTACCATGATCAAGTATCCGCCCGAGGCAGGTGTTGCGAAGATGCTGATGCTGTCGTTGTCGCTGAAAGTTGAGATCCTGTGTGGGCGATTAGCGAAAGTATCTAGCGCGCTTGGCGTGTAATTCATTGCTAGCGCGAGTCGTCTTGAGAACCTCCAACCGCAAGAATCCAAAGCTTCACACACGATACTTCGAGCTTGGTATTCGATACAGTGGAGAGCCCAGGAATATCATCACTTCATTACGATCTTTGGACAAGATAAGTCGCGTTGGCGACCACAGTCTATCGTTATGGCGAACAAACAGGGGAAGATGGTGAGTCTTCAAGATCGACCTTTGATTCCATGTCAGGCTTCGTTGACACTCTTGCTGATCCTTTTTGGTGGTAGCAAAATCTAGTAAGCCCCCAAGCCGTCTTTCTCGACCAGCTCTCGATTTGCCTCCAAACCGCCAGAATCGCACACAGACATACTAATGCTAGTCTAGATTAATTACCGAATGAGAATTACACTAAATGATGGGCGACAAATGACGGGGCAAATGCTAGCATTCGATAAGGTTAGTTCTACTCAGCAATAGGGTATGCATCTACTGATTGCGACGAAGCACATGAACCTCGTCCTCGCAGATACAGAAGAATTCCGCCGAGTGAAGCGTAAGCCCACCAAAGGCGCACAATCCGCTCCCGGTAGCTCCACACCCGCACTCGTCGAATCGGAAGAAAAACGTACTCTCGGTCTCACAATTGTTCGCGGCACTCACATCGTCTCCTGCTCAGTCGACGGCCCTCCTCCCGCAGACCCATCGGCAAGACTAGGAGCAAGCGCACCGGGAGGTGCTGGAGGTGCACCACCTACTTTAGCTGCTGGACCGGGCATAAGTAGACCTGCTGGAAGAGGATTGCCTGTTGGACTAGGTGGACCAGCTGCAGGAGTGGGAGGACCAGCCCCGCCTGGAGGGTTTCCTGGATTCCCACCAGGTGGATTCCCTGGAGGTGCACCGCCAGGTTTTGCGGGTCGTGGAGGGCCCCCAGGAGGAGGACCACGTAAGCTTGTGCAAAACTACTGGCCCGATGAGGACGCTAATCATTGGTATTTAGCTGGATTCGCACCACCACCTGGATTCCCTGGAGCACCACGTAAGCTTTGGCCCGTATCTCAACTCCCGATGTGAGCGTGACTGACAAAATTTCTAGCGCAAGGGTTTCAGCCGCCGCCAGGCTTCCAACCTCCTCCTGGGGGCCGTGGTTTCCCACCGCCAGGATTCCAAGGGCGGTGATCTAGTTGACATTGAGAGAATTGGATTGATATCAGACTATATGGAAGCATTGGGCCTCATAATTGAAGTGTGAGAGCCCTAACCCGAGCAAACTGAGAGCAGGACATGAGGAAACACCTCCCCTGGTTCTGCAAATGATCAGTGCCAGGAATGGCGTTTGGGAGGATGGACTGCTCCTATACCACAAAAGCGTCAGGACAGTCAGAACAAAACAAGAAATACAGAAGTTAGCAATGCCAGACCTCAACTTAGGACGTAAACCAAGAGTAAAGGGAATGGCACGTGACACCCGAGAACGTCCGATATTTTCAGCCCTATCGGCGATAAACCCAAATCTCAGGTCAGACTTACTCAAGTTACTCCGGCCCTCTGAACGAACGCATCTTCTTCCTCATTACCACTTTCTCTTTTCACAATGGCAGCCGCGATATCAGCACTGAATGCCAAGATCAGGTCGCAGCCCATCTTAAACTATGTCTGCTCAACACGTACGTCGAACAGCGCTACCACGCCTGTATCTGCCGAAACAAGACGGATCATGGGCTGACAGGTCCACTCTCCACAGATTTCTGGGGCCCAGTCTCCAACTTCGGTATCCCGATCGCAGCCGTGATGGATACGCAGAAAGATCCCGAGATGTATGCTCCCTCCTAACCCTCCAGCCGGCACCTCTGAGCACACTATTCAGTCACCGCGACTCGTCTGACAATGGAACATAGCATATCCGGCCGCATGACCGGCGCCCTGGTCCTGTACTCCGGCACGTTCATGCGCTACGCTTTGGCCGTTCAACCGAAGAACTATCTGCTGTTCGGCTGCCACTTTGTCAACACTGGAGCGCAATTGACGCAGGGATATCGGTATATGCAGTATTGGAAGTGAGTGGCTTTTTCTTCTCGTCTAGGATGCTGTGGGGACTAGATGGTACCTCGAATGGAGGGTGTCGGTATCGTGGGGTATGCAGGATTTGGAACGGGGGGTGTGGACAATCCAGGGGATGTAGATCTGGGAACGGCTTCTTTCGTAGGAGCGGGATGGCGTCTCCTGAACGAATTGCTACGGTTGTGTGTTCTTGGATAGCTACTAACGTGTCGTTAGCTATGGGGGACGAGAAGCATCACTGGAGGCGAAAGCGAAGACGGAGGCGAATCAGATTGCTCAAGATGGCAAATCAATAGCTGGGGACGCAAAGGCTGGCGCGGAGAGCATCATCGGCGATGTGAAACAGAAAGCCGGGGAGTTGAAGCAGAAAGTGGTCAAGTAGTATGGTGGAGGATGGTGGTCGGTCGGGCGACTTTGTGGGTATTCGTGTGTACATACATTCTCGACATGAACTATCTTCGGGCCTTCCCTCGGGTCCGTCTCCAAATCCAACCATTGCTTACGCCGGAAATGGGTGGGGGTCTTTACGCTTTATGTTCAAGCTGTGGCATTGGCAGATTTGTGAAGACAAGCTTTTGAACTGAACCATTGTGACTGGGCCTATCTGTCGAGTCTATGTATCTGTATGTTCAAGTTTCTACTTCCCCTGGGACCTCCTCGGATGGTTCTTGAGTGTATCGTGCTAGTGTAAGAACTTTTGAACGTTTCTGCTGGAATCTGACACTGACGCCTTCCCCATGATCGTCATGAAACGGCAGCAATATACTCATCAGCCTTCTGAAGACTTGTCGTCTTCCTCATCTTCGTCTTCATCTCCTTCGTCTCCATCTTCTTCGTCTTCGTCTTCGTCGTCGTCGTCGTCGTCCCCACCTTCTTCCTCCCCTCCTTCCAAACCATAGTCATCCTGTAAGAAATCCAGCGGCTTGACCTCAGCCTCAAACCCGATTCCTCTAAAACCCTGAGAGATTTCGTTCTCCATGATGGGGGCACAAGTAACGAAGAGGTTAGAGGTCCTGCCTTCGAAGATGGGTAGCAAAACATCCCTCATCAGGTCTCTGAAATCTGCAGCGGTTACGTTCCTGACACGTTCTAGTATGCTGGTGGGCCAGTCCTTAGGCAATCCTCTCATGACTTGTCTCACAAAGCTAATCTCTGCTGCACTCGCTATGGTTGCCTCTGCATTAGCGAAGCTCAGCACCACTGAGCTAACGGTGCTTTCCAGATCAAGAGGATCCAACACTCTCTCGCCAAGAGCGAACGATCGCATGACCTCCTTGATGGCAACGAACGCTGCAAAAGCGTTGGGAGAACGGTAAATCTCTAATGATAGTTGGCCAGAGCCAACATGGTGACGGAAGCTGGCGGTGTACGCAAGACCGTTACCACGAGTGGCTATCGAAACTGGGCCTTCGATGTTGTTGAGATAGGCAGTCGCGACCATGAGTGCTGGCAAGAAAGGGTCATTGTAGGATGACGGACCTTTGCCAACCGCGATTGCAAATGAGGAATCAAGCGATGGCATCGGGATGACGAATGCTGAATTGCCCGGGCGTTTGCCCCGTTCGCTGAGCCTTGCAAGGCGAGTGTCTAGCGGTTTGAGAGATCTGCTGTTGTCAAGGTTTGCGGTGAGAGTATTCCACGAGGAGACCGGGTGAGGGAGCTTCTCTACGTTGCCAACCACAAGAATTCGCCAGTTGTCTGGCTGGCAGAGCGCAGTGTTGATGTCCTTGAGTTGGTCGACGATGGCCTCTGGATCCTTTTTCAGGAGGCTTCTAACGCGTTTGAGGTAAACAGCACCCACGAGTGCATTGCACGCCCTTGTGATAGACGAAGGTGCGGTGCCAACCATCAACTCTGCAGCTAATGCCATGTCTTCCCCGTCTCGCTTTTCATCCGGTATGTCTGCGAGGAGCCTTGACATTATAGATTTGACTCTGTGGAGATCAAAAATAGATGAGTACATCAAATCTTTCAGCCAATGAATTGCAGCTTGATATTTTTCGACCTCGACCTGCATCTTGACAGTGATGACTTCAGGATTGCCAATAGCCTGACCTGAATCAATACTGTAGCCTACGGTGTCCCTTTCCAGCTCCATGATAACTTGTTCGAAGCCAATTGTCTTCCCGTCGCGCATCATCGGCGTGCTAAAAAAGCTCTCCATGTAGATGGTCAGAAGCGGTCTGAGGGAGACCAGAATCGCTTCAGTACCCAGAACAAGCGTCAGATAAACAAAGTTCGACTGCACATGTTCGAAATGGATGAAGACAGGTAGATCGCTGTCCTTGTCAATAATTTGCTGTGCTGAATTTTGCAGAGCGCCCATCTTTCTGGCGGCACCAGATCGTGCAGTTGCCGTGTTGATAAATTGAATAGATGATATGTTGGGTACTTCAAATTGCTCGAGAACATCTTTGGGGACCTCTTTTTCATTCTCCGCCTTGGCGGCTGCAAGTTTTGCTGACAATTCCTCAAGTCCTTCGATTCCCAGTTGCTCCTTTCGTGCCGCAATGCGAGTCTTCTCTTTGGATTCGATCTTATCAGGCAGACTAGCTGAGGGTTTCCCAATTACACTGATATGATGGGCTTCTGACATCCAGACTCTGAGCCAATGTCTCCACTGGGAGTCTTCCCAAGTCCCCAAAGTCTGATACTCATCCAAATTTTCGAGGTCAGCCTTTAGTGTGGATCCGTCACGTTTGCCGAACAGAAAGTCCCTGACAACAGGTTCAGTGAAGAAGCCTCCTGAGCTTTCGGCATAGAATTTGATTTGACGCATTTCGCGCTGAACGCAATCTTTCATGTAATCGAGATCAATTGGCTTTGCAGCGGTCTCTCTAAGAAGCTCGTGAAATCTAGCTTCAACTTGCTCCAACTCTTCCGTGGCGACACCAGTCAAGGTGCATTCAATGACTACCTGGGGTCGATATTCGCATTCGAAAAACACCCCGCTAGCTATTTGCTCCTTCTCTACGAGAATGTTTTCCAGGACTGAGGCGGACGAGCCGGCAAGATACCTAAGGAGAACGTTCATGGCACCGCCTAAGGACCAAGGGTTATTTTTATTGACTCGTGTAGTGAATGCAAGGTGAACGCTTACAAAGAAGGTTATCCGCCAACTCAGGTCCAAAAAAGTGCACCAGTATTTCACCTGAAGACTCATCGGCTTCAGGAAATTCAACGTATTCAACCAAAGATTCTTTCAGCGGCAGCGGCTGCTCGGATTCCATCCAAGGCCGATTGAAAGGTGCGCCAGGTTTGGATATCCCTTCCAATATGGTATCCTCAAAAGTGTCCAGAACATCTAACAGGCTGATTATCATTTCGGAGTCAGTCTTGCTTATTTGAGGGGGTGTAGCGAGCTTGAGAACACGTCTAAAGAGTAAATGCTCCCGAGACATGTCTCTAGACTCAATATTGGGCTCAAAAGAGGAAACATGAACTCCGAAAATACGTACTTCGCATGATCGACGGCGCCCACAATCACCAAACACAAGTTTTTCGGCTGGTACATATCATTCTGAAATTCGCGGATTCGCTGCGCAGTCAACGCCCGCAGAGATTCCATCATCCCAAAAGTCTCATACCTGAAGCCTACCCCCTCAGGATATAGTAGGCGTTTGGACTTTCTCCACATGAGCGCGCCTTTCTCATTTTCCATCGCCTGCATCTCGGAGTACACTACGCCAGCATCATTGCCAGAGCCGTCCACGTGATGTATTTCCGTGTAACAGCTGGCATCTGTCAGTGTAGGCGCGATGATATGTTCCAGATAGACTGGAAGTATCTGAGCAAATCCTTCCCAGCCAGCAGCGCTTAGTTCGTAGGCAGTATGATCGGTCGCTGTATACGCATTGGTATAGGAATACGCTCTTGTGGCAAGCTTGTCGAGAGCACCTTTGTACTGATAGCTCTTAGAGCCCATAAAACATAGATGCTCGAGGGTATGAGGTGCCCCTGAATCGTCATGAATCTCTGTTGCAAGAGTGAAAAGACCGTCAATCTTAGGACCTTCTTTATCAACTACCACAATCCTCATTCCTGTTCTCGTAGACTCATATTGCGTAATAGTAGTAGGTGAATACTCGGTGCTGAATTTCTGTATTTCCTTGAAATGCGCGGCTTTTGCTTTGCGACGCATAGACGCTGATGACATGATGACTTGCAGTCTTTTGTTGATCTCTGAGGAGACGCTTGTATGGTCTAAACTACCTCGACCATGTATCAAGGCAAACCAGACTGCTAGAAGACCAAGCGAAGTTGATAGGAGAGCTGAGCGATGTTTTACGATTACGAGTCCAGTACGCATATCATGATGCTCCGAAAATATTTTGAAAAGGCCGGACCGGGGTGACACGGGCAATTTCACTGAGTAGGGTTCCAAAGGTATCAGGTGAAATGAGCATCTGCAACAACTTCGCTGCCAAAATAGGGTAATTACAAACAGACCGGCAAGTGCTTTTTCCTACCCAAGACTGTAAGATATTGCTAGATTCTAGGTCAGCCTTGCTTTCTGTAGATTTTGATATCACTTCAAACCTTTACAGAATGGGAAAGGTATCGAATATAAGAATATTGGGATTCAAAAGCTGGAATTAACGCTGGTGTGAGAACAAGTACAGCCACAAGGATGCAGCGATGGTGAGGGAAGTAGACTAGATAGTGTATCTCGCCCTAGACTGACCCGAGTTGTTTGTGCTTTCTGAAGAGGAGGCGCCAAAGGTATGGCATAGAGCAGAGGCCAGAGAGAGGGAAGAAATATCTAGGTAAAGCACCAAAGGATCTCAGCCCTACCACCGCGCCTCGGCTTTAACAATTCCAAGCGCCATCATCATTGCGTCGACCACCTCCATGCCGTCGCGTATTACGCCTCAGCAGTATGGCCAGGCCGTGCTTAATCATGTGCAGACCGGCGCGTATCCCGAGTCTGAGGAGGTTGTCTCGGCGGATTTACCTCCGTCCGCGTTACCAGAAATCTCGAAGCTGATAGAGCAGGCACGAGAAGATGTCAAGGTTTGCATTTACGGCAGCTTACTGCCAATCAAAAGTGCTTAATAACCCTGATCACAGGTCAATATCAGGAAAGCCAGCCGGGACAGCGCCCCGGATATCGATGGTTGGATTTCTCAAGCCAAGCAGCTACGTCTCGACATACAGAAATCTCAGGAGATAGCCCGGGAGATCGTGGAACAAGCCCAGCATGGTGAAACCTTGGAAGAGCAGGTCAATGATGCTACCAGTAAATTGGGATTATTGAATGGCGAGCTGGCCTTCAACGAGAGCTTGAGGGCAACGTTGGAGGAAGTGCAGGCAACGCAAAGGACTTTGGATCTTGTTCAAAGAGCCATAGTGGCTGGTCGTCTCCTGGAAGCCGTGGACCTGTTAGAACAGGTGGGAGGGGAATTGGACTCAATACCTGTGTCTCGAAGCACCAGAGTAGCTGGCATTCTTGGTCTCAAAGCTGCTGATCTACGAAATGACGTGGTTAAGAAGTTGACAGATTGTTGGAAGGTGTACATCTGCGTTGATTCTGCCAGATCTTCAATCAAGTTCTCCCACAGTCTCAACGGTAGGTCTCCTGTAGTTGCTTCTTCTGATCCCAGGCTCATTACTCTCCAGACTCTTCTACAGTGGACCTTCAAACGCTGGTAGTCGCATTGACCAAGCTACAATTGTTCAACGACGTACTTCTTCCCTTTTGTAAGGACTTGGAACTGCTTGTAGTGAACCCTCGTCTGCACGTGGGAGTCGCCGGTACAGTTGGCTCCTTGCAGATTAACGGTGACGAGATTAGCGTGTCTGGGCAATCGTCAGACTTGAGCGCCGAAGCTCTATTCTCGGACATCGATTCGATCATTGATTTTTTACGCACAAGACTACCGTCGCCCGTCGTTGAACCCCTAGCTCAACAGTTGATGCCGCGTCTGATCTCGAGGTTGATCTCAACATGGCTCGTCTCAGCGATACCGGAAGACTTGGTCGGGATGGAAGATTTTCAAGTGACAATGGGTCTGGTTCAGAATCTCGGCAACTCTTTGGACTCATACAAATGGCCAGGCAGGCGTGATCTAGTTGATTGGACGAGAAGAATTCCCAATATGTGGCATCGAAAGCGTCAAGAGACTTCGCTTGATCATATCCGAAAGTTGCTTTGCCGAGGGTTTGGTACAATCGAAACGGTCGAGCATGTGGAGACGCAAGTGGTCTCACGGCACGACGAAGTTTTTGCAAGCAACAATGGTGGCGATGATTGGAATGCTGGATGGTCTGATGACGAGTCTGGGCCACCCGTCAAAACACACCCATCCAGTACTAGCAACGCAGCAGAAGGTGAGGATGAAGAGGATGTCAGCGCCTGGGGACTTGATGACGAGAAAGAAAATGGGACTGGTCAGGATGACCAAGAAAACCCTACTGCTGCTGATGATGATGCAGATGGATGGGGATGGGGCGATGAAAACGAGGGTGAAGAGAGCAAAAAGGCTCCCTCATCCTTGCAACCCGATCGCAAAGCAACCCAAAGTAATGGACCAGCCAGGGCGTCTGAACAAGCTGAACGCGAAGTAACCCTGAAAGAGAGGTACAACATCACGTCCCTACCCAAGGAGATACTGGAAATGATTGCTCAGATTGTCTCGGATGCCGAGAAGCTCGAAACGTCCGATCTCGCCAACTCGCCCATCGCCTCTGCCGCCCCAAATCTGCTCTCTCTTCCAGGTCTGGTCTTGGCTATGTATCGCGCCAGCGCCTCAACCAGCTACGGCTCTCACCCGAGCGGCAGCATGTTCCTCTACAATGACAGCCTTTGGCTCGCGGAACGCCTCCAACAGTTCGCTTCTCACCACACAACCCGGTCAGGAAAACAGATCCAAAGTCGAACGGCGCACAATCTCAACCTCGAGGCTCATGTCTCTGCAGTCAAAAGCTACGGGAAACGTGCCTACGTCAAAGAGATGGAGTCCCAGCGCACCATCATCGTCGACCTCCTCGACGGCGCCCAAGGCTTCGTCCACTGTACCGAACATCCGTTCAATCAAGAATGCGACATCGCCATAGCTTCCACCGTCGACCGTCTCCGCGACTTGCACAAGCAATGGATAGATGTGCTGTCACCCTCGGCTCTCCTGCAGAGCCTGGGCTCCCTACTATCGACCGTCACGGACAAAGTCGTGGTCGATATCGAAGACATGCCCGACATATCAGAGCCCGAATCTCAACAGCTGGCCGCTTACTGCCATCGCATCGCAGCCCTCGAAACCCTGTTCCTACCCACCCCGCCGCCAACCACCGATCCAACAGCGGCGGCTCCACCCCAAAGCCACGAGCCAGATCCCGTGCCGCAAACGGCGCTGTACGCGCGTCGCTGGCTGAAGTTCCAGCACCTTGCCAACATCCTGGAGAGCCCGCTCGTGGACATCAAGTCCTCATGGACGGAGGGGGGCCTCGGCCTCTTCGACACCGAAGAACTGGTCGACCTGGTCATGGCCCTGTTTGCGGACACCCCGCATCGGCGGGGCGCGGTGGCCGAGATCAGAGGGCGGAAGGGGGTGAGGTAGGGGATGATCGAGGACACGGGAGCTCGTTCGGGCGGCGCCGAGGAATCAGAGTGGTGGGGATATGGCATGAAGGATAGCCGGCTCAGCCTCCGATGCTCCAATACCAACGCGATTTTTTGCCAACCCATCCAATCCCCCATCTCTCAATAACATACACTGCCACCTCCCCTTCTCCCCCATCCCCCAACCCACAAGAAACCAAACCCCTCTCATCACCCCATCCTCCACCCCACCCTCCCTCAAGCCACCCACCCACCCCCCCACCCCATCCCCGCCACCTCCCATCACTATGGCACGCCCCACCGCTCCACCGCGTCGAATCCATCACGATCAGCTCGACACCCTCCCCAACCCCGTCTCCGAGCGCCAGCGCCCACCCCCGCACCGACCCCAACCCCCAACCGCGCCAAACGTCGCCACCGGACGAAACCCCCCCAGCGACACCGATCCCACTCCCTGCGCCCAGCGTCTTCGATCGGCGTCAGCGCGCATCCGCAGACCGGAACCCCCCACCCCCCGTGACGGCCTCTGGCTCGCGGGTCCTCGATACCGCCGCGCGGACCGGCGCCGCGGGCGTGGCGCGGGTGTTGGAGGGATTGTGAGAGGGGGAGTTCGAAGCGGGGGGAGCCGGGCGTGGTGGTGACGGCGAGCGGGGGGACGGGACGGGAGAGGGCATCGGGTGCGAGGTGCGGAGGTTGGTGGGATGGGGTGGGCGGGTGGGGGATGGGATGGGATGGGACGAATACTCATGTGAAAGAACGAGGGCGGAGAAGGGGTCGAGACGTCGCAAACTGCCGCGATGCCGGGTCGACGCGCGCGGGGGACGAAAGGGGCATCTCAGGATCGTCTCGTGCCACGTGGTCTATTACCGCATCGTACAGTCATGGCATGTCACATCTAGCGCATTGAAGATTCATTTTGGAAGAAGAACCGCGGGTAAATGGTAATGCCACATCTACCGTCCAGCCTAGCAATGCCCATCCAGGATCCCCATCTCCCTCGGTCGCATCCTCACCCACTGCATGACAGCAAAGCATTCGCACCAGGAAGATCAACGGTCCGTGGCAGAACGACCCCCTGAAACTATTCGATGCGCAGTCTAGACCGCGGCGGAAATCCACTCCTCACCCTCTTCGCGGCGTCTCTTCCGTCCGCTCCGTTCGCGGAAGCCTTCGTCCCGACCCCTCTTCCGGCTGGGCTTCGATTCCGGAGAGCTCGGGAGCGGAGTCGGGTACGCTGTGGTGCCGAAGTGTAGCTGCGGGGAGGTATGCCTCATCGACGGAGCCTCTTCGGGCAGCCCCTCGTGGGAGTTGGGGAGGGCGATTGGCTCTCTGAAGGAGGGGTGGGCTTCGGTTGCAGATACGTGGGCAAGGTATCTCGGGGGCGAGTTGGTGTATTGGACATGTTGTAAGCTGGTGCGAATGAGCTTTCCTAGGTCCGTAGTCCCAATCCCGTCTTTCTTTTGGGCATTGGTTGTACGGTGCGGCAAATCTGGGGAAGCGCTTTGCGCCGGCGAAAGCTTGCAGCGACGTAGATTTATGTCGCAAAAATAGGAGCGTGATTGAGGAGAAGTTGCCGTGACGCGTGAATGTTCCGCAAGGCCTCCAGTCGATGACCGTGGGAACTTTGCGCTGGGCCCATGAGACTTGTCACTGGATGACAATGGTGTCGCGTTCTCGTCTACAGGACGCCGGCTCAAGAACCTTGGGGGTGACACGCTCTCCCTCAGCCGTTGTAGCCTCTCATCCAAGTCATGCAGCGTATGCTCCAGTTCAATCTTCTGCCTCTCTTCGTAATTTTCACGATCGTCTAGGAGGAATATTCCTCTTTCATCGGTATAATAGAAAGGGGAAGCAGGAGGAGTCCAGCTTCTACACGAACCCTTCGGGCCTCCGCACAAGTCGGGGCACTCCTCGCCAGTAGAGGAGCGTGGGGAGTTGGAGTCATCGTCCGAGCACTCGCTGTCCGTGCCGAATAGGGTTGGTGAGGCGGGTCTCGAAGTCTTGATGGTAGGTATTACCGGTGACAAATGAATCGTCCCGGGCGTTAGTGTCATGACGGCGACCCTTTCGTCTCTGTTGCTTATACCCATGTCGTCTGGTTCCGGTGAAAGAAAAGACCCGAGGGTATCAGAAGCTTTTCTAGAAGCTTTGAGGGCCTGAAATGAGTGAGAGTATCTGTATAGACGACTAATGAATTGGTTCTCGTCCATTGCGTGATCGGCCAATAGCGACAAGTTCTATGGCCTCTCGACAAGGCTTACATATGAGGCTAGTGTGAAGGTGATCCAAGGCTTCAGGAGACTGTCGTTCCGACAGGGGAAGAAGAGGAAATGGTCAAGAAGGAAAAAGTCGATGAGCGAATGGGTTGAAGCAAGCACGAAAACGAGAGTAAAAGTGAAAAGACAATGATGAAAGAAAGGCAAACAGCTGATGATAAGCGCGAGAAAAGGAGTGCAAAGGAGTGGCATTATTCGGTCTGGTCTGGTTTGATCCCCTTCGTCCGTTGAGACTACTCCCTAACGAGCTGACGAAACGAGGCTGTGTTGACGTTGTACAAGCATACAAACCAATGACAGGCTAACGAATGTATCAAGGAAAAAGGGACAAAGACGTTCTTCCCCTCGCACATCACCGGTTGGGCTGTTGGCGGTTTGCACACATGAAGCTCCGGTCATGTTGTACGATTGAAGAGGATGAGCTGTCTACGATGGCGGCACTGCCTATGAGATGAAATGTGCAATTTCGACCTGCAGAAGATGCAGGAAGCCCCGGTGTGACGGAAAGCACAGATGTGTCCTGCAGCCTTATGCTGCTGTGCTGCCCTCGTGCATCATGCGTAACCTGCGTAATTGTTGTGCGACTGGATAGAACAAGGAGACTCTGGTGGAGTATTCGTGATTAAGATTCCTTTGATTGGATGAGGAGTTGGTGAAAGAGGGAGGTCTGGTTGTTTAAACTTGTTTGCCCGCTGCTTTTATGACGGGGATCAAGGGCGTCTCAGGCGCAGTCCAACCATATCGTTGAGATTGTCTTGCCTACCACCCACCACACTCTGGCATCCACGCTGCGGAAGCCTTGCTTCACGTTTCAAAGGTAGAAGAGGACTGTAATTTCCGTCTCAATTTGGAGCTACCTATTGATGTATCAAAGCCATCAAAGCCATCAACCCCCGAGTACCCCCACTCGACATTGCAAGCAATTGCCCATTCACCATAGCACCAGCCAATCACGCAACCCTGCAAGGTATAGAGTTCCGCTCATCAAACGCCTGCTACCTGATCCGTAATTCCGTACTGACCGTTGCCGATGCTTAATAAACATACTGCTCATCATGCATCTTGCTGTGAAGTCACCATCACGCTCCCGATCTTCCGACGTCTCTATTCTTGTCTCAATGACCCATGTCCCTCACTTTTTAGTCCAGTTGTGCCACATGCTGCCAAGGAACCCGGGTGCCTGCTTCTGATCCGCAAAACTCGCCTTGCGTGCTGCAGCTGATACGTCCTGCGAATTCCGCTTTTGGTTGTTGAGGCCTGCGAACTTGCTCACGGAGGACTGTGGTATGTACAGATGTCAGCATTGCCATTCAGTATATTGGAATACTTGTGGACGACGATGAAAAGTAAATCAAAAGCGAAGGGAGATTGGAGAGATAATTGATGTCGACATTGAGCAAAGGTTTCCGGGGGGGTAGGAGCGAGGAAGAGTGACCGGACAGTGGGACAGGAGAGGGGAGGAAAAGAATCCCGACTCACGCGTCTACGATCAGCAGTGCTACCACTGGCAGCGTCACCACTGCCCGCGTCACCGCTATTACGCTTTGTAAAACCACCGACACTGCTGCCGATGTTGTTGCTGAAGACGCCTTTGTTGCCGGCGTTGGACATGGCTGCTTCGACTTGGGTTTGGGAGGAGGATGCGGCAGATGTGGGTGGAGTGAGTCAGTACTTGGAATGAGGAGAGGTATGTTTCTTGCAGATGACAAGCTCTTGATGTGATCTTCGGTAGTATTGATAGGGGTGGATGTGTGAGATGGATAGGGTAGCAGGGAAGTAATCAAGGAAAGAGGAAAGAGAGATGCTGCCAAGTCTACCTTTTTGTCTCGCTCGTTTGATGCCGAGTAAGGGCAAACAGAGCAATCATCGTCCAGTATTTGCTCTCTACTTTAGTGCAGCAGCTTGTTAGTGAGGTCATGATAGCGCGTCGAGATCTCAAGCCAGTCCCCCATCCCACCATCGGAGACATCAATTACCCCGCAATCGAACAATTGGCCGACCACCGTCACAAACTCACAATCCATCACGCGATCAACGACAATACCCTGACCGAGTCTCGCATCGCGGTAAAGTACAGTACAACTCCAGTAGCTTGGAATTCGATACGCTCTACTCTAGTTTTAGGCGATAAATTGAAAACACCAATACAGTAGCATGTGCGGTGTCCAATCGAAACTGCAGGCGGGTCAAGTGAAAGGCGCACAAACCATCATCTCTACCTAACCATCCCATCCGACCCTGCTCATCCCACTTGTTCACGGTTTCACAATCTTGCACACAAGATCTTGCCCATCCACCGAGTCTCCTTCTTTGACTTTCAGCTCGGCAATCTTTCCAGAATGTGGAGCACTGATGACCATTTCCTGCCCGTGCACTTAGCGAGACAGCTGGCATGGGACAAGGGGAAACGAGGGGACATACCATCTTCATAGCACTCAACACCGCAACCGGATCTCCCTTCTTCACCTCCCCTCCATCGTGCACCCGCACTTCAACCACCACACCGGACATGGGGGCCCCAACTTGACTGCTGTCGTTGCTATCCGCCTTCGGCCGGCTGAGGTTCTCCACCCCAGCCTTCTTGTCCTCGATAGTGACCTGCCGAACCTCTCCGTTCATCTCATAGAAAACCTCACGCTGACCAGTCTGCTCCGATAGGGGCCCAATAGCCAGCAGCTTCAGGATCAGCACCTTGCCCCTCTCGAGCTCCACGTGGAATTCCTCACCAACCTCGGGCTTGCTGAGGAAGAACCGAGTAGGCAGGACGCTCAAATCTCCGTACTTGCCGGTAAACTTTCGGTAGTCTTCGAACACCTTGGGGTACATGGCGTAGCTTGCAACATCGCATTCAGACGCGCTGCCGAACTTGGCGTTGATGTCCTTCTTGATTGTCGCAAGGTCCATTGGTTCAAGGGTCAGTCCAGGCCGTTTGTCGAGCTTTTGTCGGCCGCGCAGAGCGTCGGACCGCAGAGGTTCTGGGAAGCCCCCGTATGGTTGGCCCATCAAGCCTTCGAAGAATTCCAGTACCGACCCAGGAAAGTCAAGCTCTTTGGCCTTCCTCCTGACGTCCTCTTCCCCGAGTTTGTTGGACACCATGAATTGAGCCAGGTCGCCAACGACCTTTGAAGTCGGCGTCACCTTGACAATGTCGCCGAGAAGGTCGTTGGCTTGCTCATAGGCCTTCTTGGTCTCCGCCCATTGCGCGCCGAGGCCCAATTGGGAGGCTTGGAATATCAAATTGGTCAGCTGGCCGCCGGGTATCTCATGCTCGTAGACTTCTGGATCGGGTCCGGTCAGACCGGCTTCGAAGGGTGAGTAGAGCAAACGAAGCTGCGCCCAGTACGTATCTATCGCTCGGACATGATGGCCGTTGAGACCTGGCTCCAGTCCAGTCCCCTCGAGAGATGCCAGTAGAGCACCAACACTGGGCTGAGAAGTCATTCCCGACATGCTGTCAGTAGCCGTATCCACGGCATCTGCACCAGCATTTGCACAGGCAACGTAGGTTGCTACGCCTGTACCGGCCGAGTCATGTGTGTGGACATGGATTGGGAGATCCGGATACTTCTTCCTGATTGATCCAATAAGCATTGTCGCGGCTTTGGGCTTCAACACACCCGCCATGTCCTTGATACCGATGATATGAGTGCCAATTTTCACTATCTTTTCGATCAAGCCCATGTAGTACTCCAGATTGTACTTCTTCTTAGGATTGAGCATGTCACCGCTGTAGCAGACGGTGGCCTCCACAACACCTCCAGCTTTCTGTACGGCCTTGATGCCTACCTCCAACTGATCGATGTCGTTCAGAGCATCAAAGATGCGGAAAATGTCGACACCGTATTTCTTCGCCTGCTCGCAGAAATGGTAGATTGCATTGTCCGGTAGCGATGAGTAGGCAACACCATTAGCGCCTCGCAGCAGCATCTGGAAAGGGATGTTGGGAATAGCTCTCCTCATCTTCCGTAACCGATCCCATGGATCTTCATAGAGGAAACGCATGGCCACGTCAAAAGTAGCTCCACCCCAGCATTCCAGACTGTATGCGTTGCTATAAGCCCAACTTGTCTCTTTCGCGATATTCAGAAGATCCACTGTACGGACCCTAGTAGCAAGCAACGACTGATGGGCATCACGCCATGTCGTATCCATGATAAGGCACCCTTTGTTTTCCCGCACTGCCTTGGCATATGCAGCCGGACCTTCCTGATCGATGATGTACTTCCAACCTTTGGTGCAAGGTACAGACGTATCGATGAGTTTCCCGTCCTCGTCGTGGAGCTCGGGCATGATGATATCGCCCTTAAATTTAGGCTCGCCAATTTGGCCTTTGATGCTACTACCGTTGACAGCCATATCTCCGAGGTAGCTCAGCAGTTTCTGTGCCCTGTTTTGACTTCCAACAAGTTTAAACAGCTCTGGCGTATCGTCAATGAAGGTAGTCCAGCAAGTACCATCAATGAAGGTTGGGTGGGTCAGCAGCGATCCGAGGAAAGGGATGTTGGTTTTGACTCCCCGGATTCGGAATTCCACTAGAGCACGAAGCATCTTCCTTCGCACAATCTCGTAGGTTGAGGCAAGGCATGTGCATTTCACCAACATGGAATCATAGAAAGGAGTGATGATTGCACCAGCAAATCCATTGCCACCATCCAACCGCACACCGTTGCCGCCAGCGGATCGATAGACCTCGATCTTGCCAGTATCCGGAGAGAAGCCATTAGCAGGATCCTCAGTAGTAATCCGGCACTGGATCGCGAATCCACGAATTGAGATGCGGTCCTGCGTCAAGCCCAGCTCTTCTAATGATGCACCCGCAGCTATCTGGATCTGTGCTGCAACAATATCAATGCCGGTGATCTCTTCTGTAATGGTGTGCTCGACTTGAATACGTGGATTAATCTCGATGAAATAATGTCTGTTTTGCTGGTCGACGAGGAACTCTGCAGTGCCTGCATTCCGGTAGTTGACTGACTTGGCCAACTTCACAGCGTCCGACAAAATCTGATCTCGGACCTCAGTAGGTAGATCTTTTGCCGGAGCGAGCTCTACGACTTTCTGGTGGCGTCTCTGGACACTGCAGTCTCTCTCGAACAGGTGCACTACGTTTCCTTTACTGTCTCCCAAGAGCTGGACTTCGATATGCTTCGGCCGGTCCAAGAATCTCTCCACGAATACCGTCCCGTTACCAAAAGCAGACTTGGCCTCAGAAGTAGCTCGCTCAAAAGAGTCTTTCAGGGATGCCTGCTCTCGGACGACTCTCATACCTCGTCCACCGCCTCCGAATGCCGCCTTGATGATGATGGGGAATCCGTATTCGTCTGTGAAAGATTTGACGTCTTCGAATTTCTCAACAGGACCCTCCGTTCCGGGCACAACGGGTACTTTGCATTTGATGGCGAGTGTACGGGCAGAGACCTTGTCTCCCAAGGAGTCGATGGTTTCGGGGGTGGGTCCAACAAAGATCAGACCTGCCGCCTCAACAGCTCTTGCAAAGTCGGCGTTCTCGGAGAGAAATCCGTAGCCAGGATGAATCAAATTGACCCCATGCTGCGTTGCAATCTTGATGATCTCGTCGCCTGCTAGGTATGCGCCCACAGGAGTGTACTGCCCTCTCTTCCCAATTACGTATGCCTCGTCAGCCTTTTGTCTATGCATGCTGAGACGGTCCTCATAACTGAAGACAGCGACCGTCTGTAGTGAGAGCTCATGGGCCGTCCGGAAAATTCTCACGGGGATTTCTCCCCTGTTGGCAACTGCATCGGCCTACGTCAGCAAAGCAGGCATTCACTGGTGCCATGCACGCCGGATGTGGGGAACCTGAACGCACCCAGGATCTTCTTCAATTCCATGATTGTTGAATTCGCTCGCATCCTCTGATGCACGGTATGATCCTTGCCTGAGTGGCCGGCGTCGAAGATCTCAGCATACTGGTCGTTGTCGTTGTGCGCCATGGTGAAGTAATAATATCGAGCTCCGGCTGCAGAGGGCAGGAGCGTCAAGTTTGTAGGTGGGCCAATTGACGGCGGGGGAGAAGGAAGAAAACGAGAGAAGCTGTAGGAGAGCAGGAAGAAAGCAATGCAGTCAAATGGAGATATTTTTAGGCGATGGAAGGAGAGTGTGTTGGGGGATGGGAGTATGACGGATGGTGGTGGGGGGAACGCAAATACGCCGAGAACGGATTGCCCGACAACCGATAAGCACGGAGTACGAGGGAATTTGAGAATTGCTTTTTCCACTACTCTGTCAATGAAATTTATAAAGGATTCGCATGCGCATATATACGAGCAGGTTTGGCACGTTTTGCCAAGCGTTACAAAGTCCAAAAGCTGCTTCTTGGGAGTGGGTGAGGGACTGTTCAGGTGTCATACGTGGAACGAGTTCCGCCAATGAATGCAAACGCATAGCTAGATACATATTCTTGTCCTCGGATACAAACGCTTTTCCGTGGATAACACACGCCACATGTGGTGTCTTATCCATGGATCATGATATCCACCGGTACTCATAATGCGGACAGCGGAACACAGGTATGTGACTAGTTCTGACTTGCTCTGACTGCTGTTGGTCGAGGAAGAGCGCAACAGATCAACAGCATCAAACTTCGATGGATCTGCCCCGCTTCAATTACATGCCTATCTATCAAGTACACGTTGGCAGCTTGCCAAAACCTCTTGACCGCTTGAAAACACGTCCGAGCTAGAGCTGGTGGGTTCCAGCAAATCATCACCAATTGCTATGTATGTTCACGTCAAAACGCACTACAGAGGATTGTGCAAGGTTTTTTCGAGAACCGCTCATCAGCTTTTGTCGAATAGATCCCGTAAGGTCGTTGGGAATCTAAAAGGCTCGGTAGCCCGTGGCTTGAGGGGTTATACCATTGGTCTGAGAGTAAGGTGCGGGCATGGGGCCGCTTCCTCCTTGCGTCAGCATCAGTCTTGATCCTCCCAAGATGGGCGTGCTGTCCTCCTCTTTCTGCTCTTTTACTTCGCGTGCCTTGCGCTCTTCGTTGTCTCTCTTGAGTCCCTCAACCGTTGATGCCTGTTGGCTCATATAATTGATCATGAAAGGCATGCTGAAGTCTGTGAGGCTGTGACGCCAGGACAGCTCCATCACGACGTTGAGGCGGATGAGGTCGTAACAAGCGTAGAGCATGCCAACGTAGCATTCTCGACTGCCAATATCAACAAACTAGATTGTGTTAGTGGGTTTTACAAATACTTTTGGATTCGGAGAACACTTACGTAACGAAGCAAATCTTCCACGACATCGGTCTTGCTGGAAAGCGCCGCCGTCTCAATCGCGTCCTTGTACAGTTTGTCTTGCTTGGACAAACCTATCGATTTCTCCCATCTCTTGTTCTTGCGGTAGATGTTGGCGGCAATTTGCCGGAAGAAAACGAGCTCATGCTTCTCAAGCCGTGAAGCAAGATCGGCCCAGTCGTAATTGTCGTAGTTCTCGACTGAATCACGCAACGTCTTGTAGTCTTCCTCTTCGATAAGTAGATCATTGATGGCATCATTCACTGTCCTCTTGTTCTGACTTTGAACATTAAGCAAGAATGGCTTGATAAGGGGGTGATCATCAGTCTTCTTGAACATCTTCACCACCCGATTGACTTCAATACGAGGAGTCAGGGCTTGGAGAAGGTCCGTAAGTAACGTTGGTTGCTGCTCACGGTAGAAATTGAGAGCGCGATAGTAGATTTCGAGGTTGGCGACTTTGGCGATGATGTCTTTGAAGGAGTGATGTTCCCAGGCATCAGAAGAGCGCTCTATCATCGCGAGGGCAGCATTGTCCCATTCGTCATCGTGACAATAGAGGAAGATCAATTCGGGCCACAAGTGTGCTTCCTCACAAGCACGGATCATCCCAGGCATGTTGATGCGGGCCCAGAACAGTTTGAGGTGCTCCATCACCCGATCGGGATGATACTTGGACAGTACAACGCCAAGGCTTGTGAACATGGCTTTATGCGCACGCTCAAGACCAAGCCCGGCCTCTAGCAGAGAAATAAGCTCGTCAAAATAGCCGTTGCGCTCGTACTGTTTGATTAGGTTCGGAAGCTCTTCAGCGTGAACAATCAGATTAAGACCACAGATCTGAGCCAGTCGAAACTCCTTCTTTGTGACGCAGGCCTCGTTGACCTGCTTCCAGACCTTGACGCTATTTGCCTTCCGTGCACATTCGACGGCTGCTTGATAGTCTTCCAGATGCACAAGCGTTGTCGCAAGTTTCGCCCAATTCGATATACTAGTGAAGAAGATCTTCGCAGCCTGGTGGTAGCCTTCTTCGTATGCCTTGTCACCTGAGGCTTCGACATCCGCAACGTTGGAAGAGTGCAAGAAGTCTTCGAGCTCGCTTAGCTGGTCGAGTCGAGCGTAGCAGAAAGCAAGGGCGGTGTCGATCGCTGGCTCTCGCTGAGTTTTTCGCGCCATACGCAGGTACTTGACTAATTCTTCGTCTTTTCCAGCGTGAGTAGCAATATCGATGACTTCATTATGGTTGCTCGGGTCCTCTGCACGGATGTAGGACTCAATCGCATCACCAATACGGAGACCGTCCAGTTGAGCTTTGGCGACCTTGCTCCAAACTTCTGGTATCTCGACACGCTCGGCATACTCTTGGGCACGGTCAATACTGACAATGTGCTCAACGAGCACGGTTGTTGCTGCAGCATGATTCTCTTCCTTCTTGTAGATCTCGAATGCCTCCTCAAGCAAGCCTACTGATATGCACATATTGGCTATTTCTTCTGCGTTGTAAGCAGAGAGTTGATGTATGTACTCCATCAGACGGCCCTTGTCAGCTTTGGCGGCTGTGAGCATGAGCAGGTTTTGAAGACTACCATTGTCACTGAATGGTGACGGTTCAAGAATGATTTTCTCAAGGAGCTCAATAAGCTCGGCAGGTAGATCGGCATCTAGGAATGCTTTGACAGCTACAGAGACTTTCTCGGGTTCAGAAGATTCAGGGACAGCGGTCGAAATAACCTGATCGACCAGCGAGCGCCGGTGGATATTGTTGCCATTTAGAACGAAAGCCCAGATCTCTGGATCAGCTCGCTCGAGGAGATACCGAGCTTGTGCCTTGTACATGGAGTTTTCGTTGGTAATGTTGATGAGCTCAAGATCGTTTTGGCCTTTTCGATATGCAATGTACGCAAGGTTGGGGTCTCGCTTCTCGCAGTACTTGCCAACAGTCAACGGGTCGTACATGTCGTTCTCTTTGAGGAACTTCTCAGGGTTATTGTTGGAGTCGATGTAAATCTTGGCCAGCGCGTTGTAGACAGCTTGCTGCTGGTTTCCGCTGGCTAGGGTAGCTTCGAGGAATGGTAGTAGCAGTTTGAGGCGGTTCCGTGATTCGACTTCGGAAACGAGGTCGTTGATAGGAATAGAGGCAGGATCGACAGATTGGAGAAGGTTCTTAATGATTGATTCGTCGCAATCAACATCAAGGAGTCCACCGATGACGAACGGTGTTCTTGCTGGATTGACGCGCTGAACGTAAACCTCGATCGACTTGAACTGCTGGTTCTGGTAGAGATAAAGAACCAGGTCGTGTATGAAATTGAAACGATCGCAGACGATAATCAGAGGCAACTGCTCCGTCAATTTGGCTTCTTTCAGGAAATTCTTGACCTTTTCCGGGTTGTAGAAGTTGTTATCTCGGCAAATCCGCTCGACTTCTGTAGTCTGCTTCATCGCAGTGGCAGCCTCAATGTACTTGAAAACGACCTCTGGATCTTCGCTCAGATTCACGATGCTACCGAGATAGTAATACAAGCCCTCGGCTGTTCGATATTTCTCGAACAAGTCGATCAGACGATGTGGCCCCAGTGAATCGGAGTACTTGGTCGCAATTTGGTAGACGGCATGAAGGTTCTGACGAATGTTGGCCTTAAGCATTTCATTTAAGCAGTCTAGTGATTGATCAACAGACAATCTTCCGAAGTAGTCGACTAGCCACCCTTCCGGGTTGTTGAGCTTGTCGGTTCGAACGATGTTCCTCTTGATCACGGCTGGATCTTCCGTATTCTCTAGGACTCGCTGGTAAAGCTGAGCATTCTCGCAAAGCTGGGCAATGCGGGCCTTGTCGTAGTAGGAAAACATTTGATTGCCGAGTATGGCGTCGGCAACCTGGGGCGCATTGATAAGATTCATTTCCAACAAGCGTGTCTGCAGGTGACCTTGCTCGGGTTGGTTGTCTTTGAGCGCATCCAGAAGGAATGCTGTAGCTGGCTGAACCAAGTTTTGGGACTGGAACACATCAACAACTCGCCCGATGTCTACCAGCGGTCCGTTCTCGTCATTTGCAAGTGCGATGGCAAATTCAGCACCTTTATCAGGATTCGTCTGTACGATATTTCGGATCAGCATAGCAAAATCCGGCTGATATCCGGTTTTCTTAACGAAGGGGAGGATCTGATCGATTTGCCCTGTCATTGCGAGTGCTGCAATGACTTTATGTGGAACGTTGGCCCGCGAGTAGATCTGCAACGCAAGCGCCGGGTCATATGGTTGGGCAGCATCACCCAACTCTTCCGAGCACTCTAATTTGTTTTCGTTCAGCCATTTCTCTATCAAGTGCTTTCGATTCTGTTGAAGCACAAGTCGACCGAGCTCAAGACTCTCTGCTCTATTCAGTGGTCCCTTGTCCAGTAAAGTGCCGAAGTACTGTAGATGAGGAGTTAATCCACCCCCTTGGGAAGGTAAGCCTTGAAACCTCGCGGTCGTTTGGGGCGTTCTCAGGAATCCCCGAGGAGAATTAGCAGCAATCTTGGCGGCATCCGTATACTGACCGGAAGCCATCAGGTTCTCGAACTGCTGAGCGTACAGGTTATCGGCTCCTGGTAGTCCAGCTCGTGAAGCAAGCTTTAGTGCGAGAGCGCCGTTTGCAGGATTTTGCAGTAGATATGGGATGATGGTGTTCTCATCTATGCTGACGGAGAGGACTTGGCCTTTGCGGTTGACCCCAACAATACCAGAAGAGTCAGAATCTGCGGCCGTCGTGAAGATCGTCTCGCTTGAGATACGGTTCATGAAGATGCAAGCGGCAGTTTCCAAGTCGTACAGGTGGATGAAGCCATATTTCGTCACCATATAAATGACGCTATATTTCTGAGACACCTGCATGGCCACGGGAAAGTCGTTGACAGCTTCAGGAGGAAAGTACACGTCGACAGCTTTCTTCACGAAAGGAGGGTTTGACGCCTGGTGGTCGATTTCCACCACGTGTAGCTTTGCTGACGCCGCAGATCGGACTGCGAAAGTGAAGACTCTTGTGTCTGCGGGGGCTCCTTCCAATCGAATTGTCCCGAAGGCTGCGGCATGAGCCTCAATTGCCTGGCTGATACCACGCTCTCTGGAGTATAATTGCATCTGACCGACAACACGACCCTGTTGTTGGGTGATTCCTACAACAGCCATCCATTTTTCGTCCTCATTTACACGATAGTTGATAATTTGACAACCCTGTGAAATCAGTATCAGCGATGTCCTGTAGACAATAAATCAGCACTCACAGAAAGATTTGCGTTCCGGTCGAACATTTTCTGCGGGGTAGAAGGCGGTTGTTCGAAGACGTTCCAGTGATACACCGAGTTCTCTGTTACTAGTCCCAAGCTATCCGGGCTGTACCATTTCCAGTATATCACATCCTCCAACATTGTATTGGAATTGACTTTGATTTTCTGTCCGAGATCGAAGATCTGTAGGGTTCGCTGCTGGGCTTTGAGGGCAATGACTTGCTTATACCAATGCATGATGGCGCTGTCGGCCTTGATCGGCCTCTTAATGATTTCATTGTTATTCTTAAGGTTGACGATGATGACCTCAGGGTTGGCGCCTTCCGGAATGGCCTGGCGGACGCAGATATAGTGGTCTGACTCTAGTGTCTGTTCTCAATTAGAGTCGACGACCAGAAGCTTTCGAGGCTATGAGACTCACACAAGAATTGAAGCCTATGGATTTTTGCTTTCCTGATGTCAGTATGACCTTGCGAAGGATGGAATATGAGCTGTAGCTTCGATGGACGTACGTCAATGTCTGTATGCGTCAACTGTACAGAATGACCTATTAGCTGGTGCTCCCAGTCTTCCCAAGGATGGAATATCATCGATGGATCTCACCTGAAGCAGCTCAGTAAAGCGTATAGGCAGGGCGTTGGCCGCCATGGTTGAAGTGTTGCCCAGTGCTCATCCACCAACTCCGCGCTTGCCGGAAAGTGAGGGGACAGGAAACAGGGAATTGGTAGGCTCGTAATGAATGACTAGACGATGAAAAGCGCCCTCAACATGAGTTTGAAGAAAAGGAAGGGGAAGAAATTAGGTGTGGTGTTGTTGACGATTCTCACGCGGAAAGCTCCTGAATCTTTAGATGCTTTGTGCCAAGACTTTAGGGCTGAGACGGTGGGTGATCAGGCAGCCTCAAATTGTTCTCTTTCTCTTTTCTCTTTGCTATTTGGGATTCTTTGGGAGCCTCTAGAACGCGCATTGATTAGAAATTTCGGAGAATGAAGCCTGTGCTAGATTACCGGCAAAGGCTTGCATTTGTATATTCTATCTACTCCGGGAACGCTGTTGATCCATACGTGGCTTGAACATCGAACATGATATGATACTCCGTCACGGCCGTGGCACTTTCTTTCATAGATGCAGGCTGCATAGATGGCAGTTTCATGAGTCCATATCGAGCATTCTACGAGATTTTCAATCTAGTAGAGATGTTCAAAGTTATCTTCACAGAACCCTCTATGTTCGTAGCCACCACCGTTTTAATACCCAGAGATTGCCACAAGCACGAATTAAACCAAAGTCTAGTGTGCCATATCGATTAAATACATTTACTAGTAAAAATACTAGCGGTAAAATAGAACCGAAATTCATATTCTGCAGCCGAGCATCAAATCTTTCTTTCCTCACGAACAACACTTAAAAAGAACATTCTTCATAAAAGCATTCCGATGAGACGGCTGCGTAAGCGACCTCCATGAAATCAGGAAATCGTCAAATAGAATGGAGAAAGAAAGTATAAGGGCTGGTCTTGGGTGCGGCGCTCTTTTCCCGCGCTTTGGAGAGGGCTGCAATGACTGGCCGTACATTCTCACAAATGTTCATAACCTCTTGTTTGCTTGATATTGTGGTTGTAGTCGAGATTTCTACTAAGCGAGGTATGTTATCCTGCGTAAGGAGGCTACGAACATGACTTCTATATCGCTACACTTGGTCCCCTACCACCCGCCAATCTTCTTCCAATATTCCCAAAACATACACTGCTGCAGAACAGCACGCTTGCAATCCAGATACCAACGCCTATGCTCTCGTTACTGATAAGGCCGTTGTAATCGCCGCTATCGTAGGACATGTTCATTGCATCCGCTCGCGGTGATGGAGCTGCCGGTGATGGGACTATCTCTGGGTTGACTCCAAAAGCAACGGCGGTTCCTGCAAGGCCAACAAGTAAGGAGAGAAAGAAGCCAGGTTTTGAGCGGTCGACCAAGTACCAGAGCACGGGGTTGACGAGTGCTAACGTGAGGGATACTTGTGACGTTGACTGCCAAGGGAGTCTGCGCTGTATCATTTCTTAGCCTCATACTATACTCTCAACGATGGAACACCACTGCTTACAATTGCAAACGCAATCCCAATGAAAGCCCCTACGCTCCTAACAACGGGATTCCAGTCCGCCCCCAGGCCACTCCCCGAACTCGACGCAGGTCTTCGACTCTGATCTTCACTAACATCGGCAGGCCTTGAATCTTGTGCTCTCGAAGCAGGAGCTTCGTTGTCCCTCCCTGAGACCTCTTCCCAAAGTACATCGATCCACGGCAGCAGTCCGCCGAGGAGAACGCCAACGCCGCCCCATGCCACCAAATATCCCCATGACGACTGCTCAATACCTTCCAGCTGCACCGGTGCCACCTGCTGATGGTCGTGTAGATGTGATACTATGACTCCGTACGCCACGCCGAAACAGAAAAGCAAGATTGTTCGCAAGCCTAGAGGTAAAATGTACTCCAAGAGACTCTGGTTGGGTTGATGTGAATGTAATCTTTGCACTTGCGGACGCTTGTAAGCGCCAACAAGCGGTGGTCTATTATCGTCGATGCTATGCCGAGGCGTCTGGCTACCGTATCCCCATGGTGTTGAGGATTGATCACGACTCGTCTCGAAAACGGAGCTGGAAGGTGTGTATATGCCGAAGAGAGTGGAGGAGGTGAGGTTGAGAATGGATCGACTTTTACTGTTAGATACCTCCTTCTCCAGCGTGGAATCGGCCTCAAACCGAGAGGAATCACTGGTCTGCCGGGAGAAATCTGGAGGGGGCGTCGTTGGAGAGGAAGGAGAGGAATCGGAGGAGGTGGGAGTGAGGTCATAGTGTCGTCGAGGCTGAGGATGGAGCAAAGTTGTAACGTCTCCTGTCATGGTGGATTGTCTGGCTACAAGGACTTAAATCGTGCTGATATTGCTTCTTCGAAATGCCCATCAGGCAGCCACATTGACCCGAAAGAGATGAATCGAGTTTCTTATCCTTGCATCATCCTGCTTTGAGTAGCTCACGTATGTGTTACGCAATTCTGACGAGATGAATGGAGCATATGACTTGAGATTGAGATGGCTTTGATGGGAGGAAGTGGGGTATGTTAAGAGAGTGAAGACATCACACAGAGTGAGTGAATATCGCAAAGCACGAAAAGCGGGCCTGGGAGCTTATGTAATCCCTTGCGCTAAAAGCGTGCTCCGAATGGACGACTGGACGACGTGCAGCGAAGCACTACGAGACTGCCTTCGACATTGTTTTAGCAAGGCAAACAATAAGAAGCCATGCTGTGTCTTCACCTCCTTCGGTCTCTTGCCCGCTCAAGTCTCCCTCGCGCCCAGGTCTCCGAGAATCTAACGTCGTCGCGACGGTAATGCCCCCTTGTATGTCACCATCAAAACCTTCTTCTCACAGACTCCCAGATCCTTCAGCATACTCTCCGCCACTCGTCCTTCTACACTCCGTCGGAGTGCGGCATGTGTATCGCCAGCATCGGTACTGCAATGCGACCCCACACAGCCGGCGCCCGACCTCCTCCCCCGCATCTCCACTCATCCCTCCCTCGCCTCAATACAAGTGCGCAATGGCCCTCGAGATACGTACAATCCAAGTCATAGGGTACGAAAGAGACGATCTGGATTTCTAGCAAGGGTTAAGACCAGGAAAGGAAGACTGGTATTAAAGAGGAGGCAATTAAAGGGCAGGAGCACGTTAAGTCATTGAAATAGCAGGAAGGGCCGCTTGGGAGTACCAAGACCGGACTTGGAGAGAACACTCGAGGACTTACGTCCGCTATGTATGACGCGCGAGATGGCAGGCATAGCGGGTAATGTCCGGAGAGGTAGAGCTCCGCCGAAAGGCATGGATGAGATCTAGGCATCATGGCACGGGGTTCCATATTTCTTAGTGCAAGCCTCTACATGACACATGGTCGTGTGCTCATTTCTTGTTTAGTGTCAATTTGTGAACAAACACATGTTTTTCATCACATGGGTTGCCGTGCAACTAATAGGTCTAAGCTCAGGCTTCTCGTAGGTAGCGCTTCCGCATGAGCGGCGGCATTTTGGGGGACTCTGAGAGTCAGAGCCCTCAGTAGACCTCGTAAAACGTATGCAATGCTCGAACACTCAAGACCACACCACGATGATGAGAGAAAACAGTTCTTGCCCACCTCGCAGTCGAATAGCGATAAGCTTCTATGGCGGTCATTGCAACCACCTAGTCAAGACTCGGCTCTAGCGTGACACCCCTGGAATCAGACGTCAGTATCGCAAAATCATGTAAATCCGAGATTGAAGAGACTCACGCAACGATATTAGCCCACCCAATCAACCGCCAATGCTTGTCGATCCTCCGACTCAGTGCTATTTTCTCTCCTATTTCTGTGCAAGCAGGACTCGTCAATTGAATCTTGGCGGCATCTTTCTTGACGTTCATGATCTTGGCACCTGTGGCCGTTGATCCAATATTGATCATCAATACCTCTGCCTTGGACAACTTTTCCACTTTCGCCTGCTTGCCATCGGCGGTCTTGACTCCTAGCAATCGGCGGAGTAGCACAAAGGAGACTTCGAGCTCCGTGTATATCGATGGTAATTGACCTTTGAGACCGAGAACGAAACCAACGAGACGATCGGCACGGCAGAGAGTAGGATCTACTCGAGTACCTACACCTATGAGACCGCCGGGAACGGCGAATTTCAGGTCATTGTGCTCAGCAAAGAGCGAAACAACTCTGCTGAAGATGGGTCGGCACTTGATCTTCCCTTGCTCGTCCTTTGTGACTAGACCGGGTCGAATCTCAATTTCATCGCCGAGCTTCAGGACACCTGTCAGAATACTGCCTCCTGCCACGCCTCCTTTCAATTCTTCTATCTCAGCTCCCGGTTTGTTAACGTCAAAGGACCTGATAATGATCATGTGGGGTGCGGCGCCAAAGTCTCGGATGGGAACAGGGATCTTGTTGACTATTCTCTCATTGATGGCGTCAATGTTGTATTTCAGCTGGGCAGATATTGGGATGATGGGTGATTTATCTGCTACTGTGCCCCGAACGAAATTCTCGATGGACTGGAAGTGTTGCTCAGCGCCTTCTGATCGCATCAAGTCGACCTTGTTTTGGAGAATGATGATGTGGTCAAGCTTCATAATCTCGATAGCTGCTAAGTGCTCAGAGGTCTGCGGTTGAGGGCATGATTCGTTCCCAGCGATAAGAAGCAGGGCTGCGTCCATAACGGCTGCGCCGGACAACATGGTGCTCATGAGAATATCGTGACCAGGGCAATCCACAAATCTTCACTCTGGTCAGCAAAGCGTCAAGACATGGTGAAGGTTTGTCTCACGATACATGTCTAACCAATCGATATCGACCTTCACAACCTGGCCTCTCACACGGTGGATCTACCTCCTTCTCGCTTTTGTAGCTCTTATAACACGTCGGCCTTGGGCACTTCTCGTTGTCACACTTGTAGATCTTGGCATTCGCATAACCCAGCTTTATCGTAATGTTCCTTTCCAATTCGTTCTTGAACCTGACAGTCTGCACCCCAGATATTGCCTTCACCACCGTTGACTTCCCGTGTGCCACGTGCCCTATTGTGCCAATATTGATCGTAGCTTGTCTTGCGATGATTTCGGGCGAAAGGGGCGTTAATACTGAAGTATCGAGGTTTTCTGGATCTGGTTGCTCGGGAAGCTCTGGTCTCTTTATTTCAGGCAGTGGTTCTGATTTTTTGAGCACGGATTTTGGCTGATCGAGGGGCTCTTGACCTTCGATCTCGTCGTTTTCCTGGCCATCGACCGGCTCCATTTGGGGGGACTCCGGTCCTGACTCCTCTTCAGAAGGCATGTCGCCATTTGTCGCCATGTTTGCAGCGAATCGGGGCTTGTCCCTCCTCAAAAAGTGGACTCTGCCTATCACTCTACCAAGTGTAAGCAATTCAAGTGCGCACCAATACGATGATGAGATGTTTCTAAGTAGGTATGCCTGAGAAAGAGGCTGTAAGCATTCCTGAAGCTTGAGGTAAGTGTCTGATCGCAGAAATCTGAATCGGTCCTGAATTTATGACTATGCCAAAAAATTTGGCGGCTGTTTCTTGCCGCACACATAGCGCCAAGCCCGCTCTAAAGATCTCGCCGTGCCAATCTGAAGTCGATAGTCTCTACACGCAACATTTACAATGGTCAAAAGGCAGGCGGAAGAGTTGCTAGAAGATGTACTCGCTGCTGACTCCCCTGCGTCGAAGAAAGCTCGAATCGACATCCTTCCAGATCTCCATCGGCACACCAATGGCTCGAGTCACGCACTAGGGGGATCCATACTCGTGGGTGGAGAGCAACGCGAAGAGGATGAGAGAAATGGCAACGATATCTTGGCGGCGGTAGATCAGGAAAAGGAGGAATTAGAAGAGGCAGCCGGCGAGCTCGTTGATCAAGACGAGAAGTCAGCATACTTGGTAACGTCGCGGCAGCAAGCCCCAACTGAGGGCTATTCCGACCTCTATCTGGACACCATAAATCGGTCGTTACTGGACTTTGACTTCGAGAAGCTTTGTTCAATCACACTATCAAACATCAACGTCTACGCGTGCCTGGTGTGTGGAAAGTATTATCAAGGACGAGGCCCGAAGTCGCATGCCTATTTTCATGCTTTGGAGGTGGGTCACCATGTCTACGTCAATATGCAAACGAAAAGGGTTTATGTTTTGCCAGAGGGTTATGAGGTGAAAAGTAAGAGTTTGGATGACATCAAATTTGTGGTGGATCCCCAGCTTGCGAGGGAAGAGGTCCTGCAATTGGATAGGGAGGCAAAGGATGCGTGGGATTTGGGTGGGAAGAAGTATAGACCAGGTAAGATTATATTTCTTCAGGTATTCAGAAAGCCGGGATGCCAGATTGTGATTTTTCTTTTTTTATGAGCCTGTCTCAATTCACAGAGCCCTACAGCTAGAGCAACGACCCATCGACCTCAGAAATCCTGGCTGCCTACCATGTACAAGACCAAAAGAACGGAACTCCGTGTGTTTTATTTATGCTTTGACGGGTTTGGCCATGATGTTTCTTGCGCTCTCAGACTCGAACCGTTGCTGACTATCCAGCAGGCTTCGTAGGAATGAACAACATAAAAGAAAACGATTACTTCAACGTCATAGTACAAGCTTTAGCCCACATACCGCCCCTACGGAACTTCATCATGCTCGAAGATCTGACCCAGAGATCCGAGCTCGTCCAACGATTTTCGGTCCTTGTCCGCAAGATATGGAACACGCGCGCCTTCAAAACCCACGTCTCCCCCCACGAGCTTCTCCAGCAAATCTCCCGCCAATCTAATAAACGTTTCGATCTTCTTCACCAATCCGATCCGGTCGAGTTTCTCAGCTGGTTTTTGAACAATATGCACCTCGCCCTAGGGGGCAGCAAAACGAAACCGGGAACGAGCATCATACAACGGGTTTTCCAAGGAAAGCTGAAGATTGAATCCCAGCAGATCACCGCCAAAGCGGATGCCGGTGACCGTCTGCGCTTCGAAGAGGCTGCAGAAGTGCTGGTGGATACCACACGCTACCTGATGCTGACCCTCGACTTGCCCGCGGCGCCGCTCTTCCAGGACGAATTGGAGAAGAACATCATACCGCAGGTGCCACTGACCTCCATCCTGTCGAAATACGACGGCTTGAAATCCCAAGAGCACCTCAACACCCGGAAACGATACCGGCTGCTCCACCCCCTGCCCCCCTACCTCCTCTTCCACGTCAAACGCTTCTCCAAGAACAAATTCGTCGTCGAACACAACCCCACCATCGTCACCTTCCCCACCCGGTCCCTCGACCTGTCACCGTACGTGGAGCCGAACCCCGCGCTGCACCCGCCCGGCGAGCCGATCTGGTACGACCTCGTGGCCAACGTGACGCACGAGGCCGTCCGGACGCGGGACGATAGCGTCGAGGGGGAGGCGGAGAGGAAGGTGTGGAGGGTGCAGGTCCGCGATCGGGCGCGGGAGGAGTGGTTGGAGATTCAGGACTTGTATGTCGAGCGGGTCGTGACCGAGACGTTATTTACGAAGGAGAGCGTGTTGATGGTGTGGGAGAGGCGGAAAGAGGGGAAGGGGAAGGGGAAGGGGAAATGATGGAGGCAGACAAGACATCCATCATCGGAATGCCAGGGCCTCGAGCCTTTTTTAGCGTTACTGAGAAACACAGCATATCCACAACCTTGCCTTCATAGGCAGCTGGCCTATAGAATGGCATCCATCCCGCTCAACGATTCCTCGAAATGATCCACCCTATCCCACCATAACCACATCCCCGCCGCCCCCTCCCGTCGCACCCACCGCATCCCCCCCCCTCCCCCCCACACCCACCTGCTCCATCTCCCCCAACAGAAAATCAACCAGCCAGCTCTCCCCCCACAGCTCCTCCGCCCTCCGATAATGCCGCTCGGTATACACCCTCAGGGCCTCCACCACCTCCCTCCCGCCCCTCCTCTTCCCCAACCCCGCCAACCGTTCGGCGCTGTACTTCCGAACCACCACGCTCAGCACCCGCTGCGCGACCGCGCACGTGCGGGCATTGGTGTTCCAGTCCCGGGCCCGGGTGAGCAGGGAAAGGAGTTGCTCGTCGCCCAAGGAGCCGAGGATGTCATCGACGGCGTTCGACCCGGATATCGATCCCGCGTCCGGCGGCTGCGTGTCCACCACGCCGTGCAGCAGGCTGAGCAACCGCGCCGGATGATTCAACGCCAGCGTCAGAGTAATGGCTTCCCGGTAATTGCCCCTGTGGATATGGTTCTGCAACTCCTGATCCTGCTCCACCCGCTGCGTGGCAGCCGCGGAAGTCTTCGCGGCCGTCTCGCTACTCGTGTCTTTCCAGAACGTAACCACACTATCGCCGCCACCGGATACCAACATGCCGGTGTCTGGGTTGACGGTGAGCGCCCAGATACGATCGGTGTGGTTGTCTAAAGTTGCTGCGACTTCGCCGCTGGATGCATCCCAGACTTTGAGGAGACCGTCTCCTCCAGCGGAAGCGATAAGAGGGGGATGTTTTGATGAGATCGGCACATTCGATGTGGAAGATGAAGTTGTGATTGGGAGCCAGAGCACTTTGAGTACGCTGTTGGTATGGCCTTCCAGTGTACGCAGACAGCTGTAATCATTCAGACTCCAGATCTTGACAGTCTTGTCTCCGCTGCCTGTGACTACTAGTCCTCGGTTCGAGCTTGCAGGTCCATTTTCGCCGGACATTGGAGGTGTGTCTTTAGGTGCGAAGACAACAGACCAGACGCCGCGTCGGTGGCCGCGGAGGATCCCTTGGACCTCACCTTCTTCTGCTGACCAGATCTTGACGGTTCGATCTTGGGAGGCGGAGGCGAAAAGAGAGGAGGTTGGGGAAAAGGATATGGCGTTGATGTCTTTGTCGTGGGCTTTGCGAGTGTACAGTGCCCTAGAAGAAGAAGATGATGAAGTTTTTGGTACGTTCCACCGCTTAACGGTACGGTCTTGGGAACCTGTCAACAGGAATGGTGGAGTGTGCTCGAGAGGATTCGTGCGTTCAGGTGAGCTTTGGGGTGGTGCTGACGAGGGGAGAGCTACTGCGCCAATTGATTCGGCGTGGCCTGTGAAGGTAGCGTACAGCTGGTAGGAATTTGAGGCGTGGTCTATTCGCCATAGACGCGCTGTGTTATCTTTGGCACCTGTCACGAGCCAGCAGCCAGACCAATCGACAGAGAGGCATATGATGATATCCTCATGGCCCTCGAGGAGAGCGACGTCAGCGCCGAAGTACCTCGCAGATTTTACTGATGATGAGTCTGACTTCGAGCTTGCCAAAGAGACAAGACGTATGTTTTCAGAGTTGGTGGCTAAGGCCAACAGCGACCGATCTGGCGTCACATAAGCTAGGTCGATGATCTCGTCATGGGTCCCAGATATTCGACGAAGAATAGGCAGCGGTTCGATGAGCACTTCAGAGCGTATTATTGAGAGAGACGCAGTTGAATGGAGTATCAGTGATTGATCTGCATGCACAGAAAGTAGAAACCTCTGACTGGAATTTCGTAGAACGTGCACAATCCCATCCCCTTCGCCACCAGCTTCCTGCTCCTCTGTCACCTCTCTTCCAGTCTCGACATTCCATATCCTCACTCTTCCGTGCTCGCCTCCAGCGTAAATCAATTTACCTTCCTCGAAGAGCCCCACGGCCTCAACGCTCTCAAGGATGGGCATGACTTTTTTCAATTTCCAGGTGGAGGCATCCCAAACGATGACAGTTTTATCTCTGCTGGCAGAAACAAGGATATGCGAGCGTGCCGAATAGTCAAGGCTACGAACGACAGACACGTGAGAATCCAACGTCGCCACTGATTTGCGCTTTGCAAGATCCCAGATTTTTATCTTACCGTCCTCGCTGCCGGATGCCAGACGGAACGCTGCTCCAAAATCATGGCCTTTGCTCATGCTTTCATCTTGTTGCAAAATGCCCCTTGATTGTCGCTTCTTATTGGATTTCGTGCTGTTGCCATCGTCGGTAGAGGATACTTCAAAGAAATGTAGAGCGGAAATGACACCAGCATGGCCACGAAATGTATGCGTGACGTATCCCCCCCTGATATCCCATACTTTGATGACTCCATCAGCGCCTCCTGTTGCCAATAGGGTTCCGGTACTGTCTACCGCAGCGGTAATCACTGGAGTTGTATGAGGCTTCAGTGTTCTCAACAGTGACGCATTGATCAAGGTTGTGTCATTCTCGGAGCGCTCCAATGCATACACGTGCATTGATAACGAACGAGAACATGCTATGAGATGCGACGCGCTTGGCGTGACTGAACCAGGCCATCAGTGCTGGTCACGTATAGGTAGTGAGAGGCTTACCCACGTGAGAGGGTCGTTAAGACCTCGCCATCCTATCAAAGCCTCAGCATGTTGATGTGTTGTGCGAGACCATATTTACGTACACCCTCGATGCGAGCCAGTAACTCTCCAGTGCCCAAATCCGTGAGCAGAGCTTCTTCGCCCAAGCACGTTGCCAGGATGCGTCCTTCTCGATCAAGAGCAACGTAACCGCCCGTGTAGATTGGCTGTATCGTCCGCTCGGGGTCATAGGTGGTGGTAAGCTTGGTCCTCGAAGACATGCTCGGGGCTTTGAAGTGCAAGGAGACGTGAGTGACCACTAATATTGAGCATCAAACATTCTCGACCATTCTCTTCTACTGATCTTTGTTATTCCTTGCATATGAGGCTTCTTATGAGGAGCGAGATTGATGAAGAAATTGTAGATGGCTCTAGTGTAATGCTACAATCATCCTTGGAGGGGGTCAACGTTGATGCTCCAAAAATCCAAAATTTCTTACGTTTTTTACGGTACGTCGGTAACTCTGTGAATAAGGTTTAGGTTAGGTGCAGCCGAGGGAGCGGAAGATCCATTCATATGATGATGACGTGCGTCAAAGTTGTTCCGACTTCCGAGTTCCAAGATTGCACAGCCACTGCCGGCTAATCAACTACGGTATTCTAGGCCCACCCCGTGACCCCACCCTTGCACTGCCACTACCGCGTGTCGTGGACCCCTATCTCGTAAGTCGTAATTGCTAATAACGTCGGGCGAATGAATAAGGTAATTATCACGGAGGCCTAGCCATAGCGATAGCGATTCCTTCAGGGTCTGGTCCGAAGAGATACCTAGGAAGCGTCGCAAACTCCGCGCTCAATACACTAAGATACGGTAATCATATGAATTACAAACTTGCTTTTGCAATTGCCGCGAACAGGAATGAGGAAACTTCCAAAAAGAGCTCAATGCAGCCCGCTCTCGCCACTTTCAGCCATGTACTTCTGACAGTTGACCATCATTTCCACCTGCGCCGCCACCTCGCCGAGCCTTCCCAGTACCTGCTTGTTGCCCTCAACAAACCCAAAGATCTTGTACTCGATGTTTGTATCCTTACAAAACTCCCGGACCAGCACTTGCAGTCTCCTCAAATTGTGCCGGGGAACCCGGGGAAAGAGGTGGTGCACGGCTTGGAACTGTAGACCGCCATGGACGAAGTCAAACCAAGCAGGACAGTCGACGTCCATCGTTGTTCTCAATTGGCGTTGAGGGAAAGATTCTCCATCACCAAGGTCAGCAGTCGGCATTGCCCAATGCGAAAGTGTGATCTGCACATGGAGCGGCATGGTGATGATGTGAGACACGAGAACAAATGCGACGCGTAGAGTCCACGTCGGAATACTTCGCCATAACAAACAATACCCAAATAGAAACCAGTAGCCCAACATGAATGTTATCTCGGTAGGCCGGGTCCAGGCTGCGCAGCCGAGGTTGGTTGAGCGAGAAGAGAGGAGATGCAGCCATGAGAGGAGGTAGAGGTTGAATCGGGCAATGCCCATGACTGGGTAGTAGGTGTAGGCCTGATACTTCACCGCGATGTTGGCAAAGGCATCCCAGGTGTAAGTGAAGTCGTAGTAGCTGGAATGGAGGGATCGAAAGAAGGATGGACAAGTAGCGAACAGTGGTACATTCTGGATGTCCGGGTCATGTTCCTACTCTTCTTAGCAAATTATCTCGACTGGAATCGTATCATATACAGGATGGTTGGTCACAAGGTGATGGACATTATGGCTGCTTTTCCACCAGCCTATCGACAGTCCGCAGCAAAAGTCGGCAATGAAGATACCAATCATAGTATCAGCCACGAAATTATGCGTAATGCCTCTGTGGCCTGCATCATGCGCCGTGAACATGATCTGATGCTATAGGCGGATCAGTCTTTAGGAATAGCTAGATACCATGGATGGGACCTACCCAGAATAGACCGAGGAAGCATGCAGAAGTCAGATACCATTCCGCTCGAAGGCATGCGAGAAAAAGTGAGAACAGGAGGGTGTATCGTATGATCTCTTTGCCGTATTCGATGTAATGGCAATCGTAGAACCCTTCATCTTTGACTCGCTGGTGCAGTATCTGGTATTTCAAGGTGATCTCGCGTTGTGTCTCTGCGTCTAATGAAGGGTTGTCACGAATGTCGTTGTCGATGGCCTCTTGTACAGCAGACGAGGTGTAGTCCTTGGACGACAAGCGTTGATGATCGTTTAATTGGGTATTGGAAGATGTATCCATACGTTCCTTAGTTCGATCCTGGGTAATGGACGATGAGTAATGGTCAACTCTCTTATGGAAATGACTATTGATAATATCTGAAGAGTGGCTGACATCCCCAGACGTAATGGAGTCGAGGCTCGTCGTACTGGAATTCAAAGACTCTTGGCTTGAACTCCAATAGCTGCCAGTGTCGTCGCCATCTTCGTTGTCAGGCTTGTATTGAGCAGCTTCTGTATCATCCCGGTAGATGCCTCCTCTTATTGGCGGTGTAAAATTCACCCAGGGCTCAGCAGCTATTCGGCCTATACGATATTTGTTCATCATTTGCAGTGCTTTGTGGGAGTGGTAGCTTTAGACACACAATGTTCATGTCAGCCAAGTGATCATTTGTAGTATGGACAATACAGAGCATCGCGGATACGAGGGCCAGCCAAGCTGAAGAGCTTGGTCGACGAATAGATACTTACCGTCGTCGAAAAAGAAGCTCGGAGGGATTTGGCCAAACTGGGTTGGACAGGAGTGTTTACACATTTATCTCATCTGTAGCGTCTCTTCCAACCATATGAAGTACGGCTAATCGTCCGCCGGGGTGCTTGTCGAGCCAGCCATCAAGCTGCAGAACCCTCCCTTCTGTGATGACAATGACGCGGCCAGCAGCGATGAGACCTTCAATTCTTCTGCGAGAGAATGTCTGGTTATGGTCCATGGTGGCTGTAAGCCCGAGAAGCGTAGGTATGATTGTGTTGGTTGAGGTGTGGATATATGCTGCATGGCGGGTCTGGAGGTCGAGGTTGAGAGAAGGTAGACGTTGTAGGAAGATCAAGAAAGTTGGAAGATTGTGGGGTGGGAAGGTGCTAATAAAAGACTATTCGGAGCAGAATGCGCCCCAAATTGCGACTCGCGGTCTGCTTGCACTTGCTACTAATCGGTCCCCAAATGGACAACATTCAAGGAGGGCGGTACGAGTATGACTTGGCCGATCGGCGGAGCCCCTTTGAGGATTCCACGTCCGTTTCCATTACGCGGCTTTCTGTGGAGCGCGAAAGACTATATGTGTCACTATTGGCAAGAACTAGAGGAACACGTGTGGCCGAAAGCAGTGAACCTCTGGATCTGAGTGAGAGGCGATCGATCGAATCGATGACTTCCGCGTTCAAAGATTTCTCCAAAGTTGGACCCCTATCATCATTAGCCTGGACCCTGACGGTAAGTATCATTCGCGGGGACCCTGACGGTAAGGGCCGCTGACCACATAAGTCCGAGGATCCCTCGGATCCGAAACAAGGGTCCAATTTTTCCTCTCGTCACCCTCGCACCCCAATCCAGTGTCCGTTCAAGGTATACGTCAGCACGAACAACCTCTCTGTAAGACAAATCATGTAATACGGACTGTGAATGTCGAGTGAGCAGGTCTGGACACATGGGAACCGACAATGCCGATTTTCTCCAAAAATCTCCAGAAACGGGTCAATCTCCCAAACCGGCCCATAGCTCTTCACTATGCGTCCTTAGAGCTCTTTCTTTGAATTTTCCTCTTGTTGATATAGAAAGCTTTGGTGTCTGTGTTTTCGAAACTTCCAATGGTGTCAGGATCGTCCTTCCATTGGCTGGGAGGTCTCTCCTGCGCGTATGTGGAGCTTCTTCACAGAATTCGATACAGACAACGCTGAAGGGTCGAAAGAATTGAGGAACAGGAGAGATATTCACTGTAGCGAAAGAAAAAAGACAAGTCCTGGTGTCAGCTCCGCGAACGAGATGCTGCAACACTTTGAAAGGTCGCTGTGTCCATTGTCTGCATGTATCTCGTTTCCCTTTTCGTTTCTCCCGCAGCGAGTACTGGAGGCAGGCAGAGAAAGCGTACGAGAGAGGAGGGGAGAGGGAGCAAGAAGAAGAGAAACAATAGAGAAACACTTTGTCAACTTCATGTAGAGGTACGACAAGGCATTGATGCTCTGTATAAAGTGAAGGCGAGGTATTCAAAAAGGAAAGGAAGCTGTTTTCACGCCTCACAGACTGGTGACAGTCCCTTTCAAGGTGGTCGACGTGCTTTCGTACTCTCATCCTCGATACTGAATCAACCGCTGCGAACGCTGGATACCCTGTTAGGTATTCTTCGCACGACTTTCGCGCCTTCTTTGAATCTGTTGTAGTACGTCGTTTGCAGGATGTAGTCGGAAGCTGGCGGAAGCTGTGCTCCTGTTCTAATGACGTAGACTTGGTGACTCAGTGTGTGGCACAATCAAATATACGTTGTGGAAATAGACAAAAGCTACCGAGGTACATGGGGGATATCCTTACGCTGACTTACATATGGTTAGCCCCATGAGTAGGCATACCTAGCCTCTAGATGGTGAAAAAGGCTACACCCGAGACCCAAGCACATAATAGTATTTATGCAAGCAAGCGCCATCTCAGCGCATTCGGACTCAGTACCACCTGAAAAGCCAAAAGGAATAGGAGTGGGACCTCCCTTCAAATGGGCCGTCAGGCTTACTTGACCCGCGTATGTTTGGTGAGTACAGGTTTGCTTAGAGTACCGCTATGTGAGCAATTGGCTATCTTCCTCGACGAACTTGTATCTGCTACTACAATATCTCAGAGGAGCTTCTGATGTTTGTTCCACGAGCGTCTGATCATGTGTTGATCAGAAATCTTGTAAGAACTTATCAGTAAATAGATTTCGCGTGTATACAAGCAGCGAGCAAGTAGGATACATAATCTAATGTAATTGCGTCAGGGTCGATCTGCCTTCGAACCCCTGACAGAGACAATCACCGCAGAAAGTGAAACGCAAGCACTACAGAGAACGACACATGATCCAGAAGAAGCCGCTGACCCAGCCATAAACACCGTTCGCCAAGTGGAATCTGGATCCTACCAACAGCAATATGATCGAAAAGGGTACCCGGAAAACGCTACCTCAAGAGCTCTGAGCAGGCAGTCACGAAGAGCCATCAATGATATCCTAACCACAGTGGGTGTATGTGTTGGAGTCGATACTGATGGTCAAATAAGGCCAGTCCATGATGGTCGCATAGCCGCTCTGGACCAGTCCAAAATCACTAGTGTCATAAGAGAAAATGAGATTGGCTTGCTCGTTGGCTTCACGGAGGCTGCTCTCCATGACTTGGCTGGCATGTGCATCACTGGCCTGAGATATAGGATACAGGTACGAGGTCGAAAACGAGGCACGTGAATGGTTGTTGACCGCAGAGGTAGACATTTCGCTTCTATTCTCAAGTGTCGTTGACGGCCATCGTCAACTCGGAAAGGATACATCTTGGCTTCCTGAGGGGTCTGTTTGCAGGAGGTCTTGCGGATACCGCGTATTTATTTCTCAACGCCGGCCGGATCCTGGGTATGAATATGGTCATTGAGAGACTTGCCAGTCGACTTGGCATACCTTTCGATTCTGGTTTCATTTTGGAGACTAAGACAAAGGAGATCAAATGGTTCCTCCTGAAGAACACAGGGAGAATGTAGGTGCTACTCCACAGTAAATCCACCGGATCCAAGTCGTCTGTGCTGACAGTCGAGAAACCAGTCTGAACCTCACAATCCTTGGGCTTCTTGCCCCTTTCAAAATCTTCTCGACATTACAACATCAAGGTCTTCTTCCCGCATGGCCACCATTTCCGCACCCTAAGGCCTTCGTCCCTTTTTCCCCGTCGTCACCTTTACGCCTACCTAATCTCCCAGATCGATTAGACGCCGCATCATGCCTTCAATTCCTAACGTCCCTCGCTGTCACTCCAGTGGTCTTGTTATGTATACACTCGTGGATAAGGCCGCTAGTGGAACACAAAGTTCAGAGGTACGCGCGCGCCGCTCTCCCTGCGCCAGACTTCCCCGACATATACTCTATCCAGGCTGCCATCCAAGACGAGATCGATCGAGACCAAATCCCTGGTCTTGGCAACGCGATCGACACTCCCGAGCTGTGGGAGAGTAGGAACGTGACGGAGGAGCTTGCAAAGGACCTGCAGTACATTGGCAGGAACTTCCAAATCATGTGCGACAGTTTCTGGAATCTATTCCCCAGAACGCCCAGAAAACCCAGCACCTCGCCCGCCATAGAACCGCTATCGATTCCAACCCAAACGCCTGCCCCCACGGACCCGCTCGAAGACGGAACCTCCCCACCCTCCCCTTCCTACGAACCCTCGTCATCCTCCACCTCTCGCCCCTCGACGCCCCGCCCTCAGATCGAAATCTCCGGCTCCACGACCTCGAACGGCATCGTCCACATGAGCGTCGCGATCCCCGGGCCCATCTCGTCCCTTCCCCGCCGCCGTCGCTACAGCGGCCATCCTCGAGACCCGCATTCTCCGTCGACACCTGGTCCCAACAACGGCTACAACCCCTACCACCGCGTCACCACCCTCACCGCACAGGCTGCGGACAGTATGGTGCAGCACCTCGCCGGCCATATTACGGATATCCTCCTTCTCCCGCTCGAGGCGCTGTACGTGCGCTCTGTCGCTCTGTCTTTCCTGTCTTCGCCTGCTGCGACTGTGGGGGGAAAATTGGTGGCGGAGAGATGGAAAGGGGAAGTGTATCCACTCGGATGGTGGTTCGGAACGGGGTTGAGAAGGGGTTGGAGGGGTGTGGGTGATTATGTGGGCAAGATGGTGCTGGTGCAGGGAATAGAAATGGGGATTGGATTTGCTGTTTGGCAGGCAGGCGTGGGCTTGAGTTGGTGGGTCGGAAAGTGGTTCGGTTGGGGAAGGCTATGAGTCTGTGCTCCTACGATGGATAAGACATAGACCCTAAGGAGCGGCGGCGTGCTGGAGTTGCATTGAAGCCAAGGTTGGGGCGTTTGGAGGCATCAGATACCCCAATCGTTGGGCAACGTTAGCCATATATCATTAGTGAGTATGATTCTGTGATGGGCTTCGTCCCTCAAAATGTGAAGCCAACAGATATCAATAGCGCCGATGTCTGCGCTCATCAGAGCGGCTACGGTCTCGCCTTGACAATTTGTGTGGGCTTCGTTCCCTTCGCGATGAGCCATGATGATGGCTTCTATCCCTCGATCTTGAGCGCCGTCCGGAAGAGCTGTGGCTACTCCGCCCGATCGACCGGCTTCGATTCCTTCGATCTCGCTCCTTCGACCTGCTTCTTTCTCGTCTCGATGAGCTGTGCCGGGAGGACCTGTGGCCGTTCTCTTCGATCAGTGACCTCTCTTGTCTCTCTGCCTTTCTCCGCCCATCGATAGCGAGATTCTTGTCTCTCCTCTCTCTCCAATCCTCCTGCCCTGGCCCATTAAGCTCCAATTTCTTCTTCTCCAACTCCTCCTCCGTCAGCATCTCCCCGGTGACCGAATTCTTCAGTATCACAGGATTATACGGCAGATCCGTCTTTCGCTTCCCCTTCGCCCCCTTTCCCCAAGCTCCAAACTCATCATCGCCAACACCGGTAGGCACCTCTTTTGCACCAATACCCAGCAAAGCCGGCCGCCTCTCCACGATGCGAGGTTTGCTAGTCGTAGTACCCTGCATCCTCCGTTTACCGACTGGATCTCCATCTTTCCAGCCCATGCCGCGGAGCACGCCGGCACCAAAGCCGTCGACGGGGGTCGCATCGTAATGATCTAGCGTGGCGACGTCGGGACGGGATGCGATGTCGGCCTTAAAACGGTCATCTTCATTTGTGTAGTCCTCGTAGGCGGAGTCCTCTAGCTTGTAGCCATCCCTGTCGTCTTCGAGGGCAGGGAGGACGAGAGTTGACTTCTTCTCTCCACCTAATAGAGCTTCCATTGCTTCTTCATCCTCCGTTTTAGGGACTTTGGCAGCTTGTTCAGGGGTTCGTTGGGGGTTTTGGCCGTCAGCCATCGGAATGTCGCCATCCTGATCTCTCTGCACAAAGGATATGCCTGAGTGTTTCGAAACCACGTCTCGTTCCACTTGAGCAGCCTCCAGCTCCTCGTACGTTCCTGATCGAGCGGCCTGTACCCCCGCTGGTAGTATGGTTTTCCGCCTCTTCTTCCTGCTCTCTTCCCTCCAGTCGCGGTTCTTCTCCACTGGTATAATCAATAGTACCTTCTCTTCTTTCGTTCCGTTAGTGACCACAGCACCAGACTGGTCGAACCCGGACACTAGTTGGGCAGCAGGCTGCCCTTCATCTTCACCGTCCGAGTTGTCTGCGAGAGCGGAACGGGGGCGTTTTCTGGGGGCCGGAGTGGGGGCACTCCTTGGTTTTGGGGCCCCGAAAGAGATGGAGATCGGCTTTGAGGGTCGGGAAGACGAAGAGGGGGGGTCGGCGGAGGGCATAATGACCGGTAAATGTATTGCTTGTCGAAAATTTGTTCAAGTCAGTCATAGACCGATTCAACGCTAAACCGCTCTGGTACTAATACCTCACTCCCCTGGCCGATTTTCAGCCCTATCACGACCCAAAAATCGGTAATGAATTTTGCCAGGGGGAAGTGCCTCAATTGTCTCAACGCTGTGCGGCTGAGTTGGATGCATTAATCATGACCTTCTGCGGTCATCCGCAAAATACTTCCCCAGCCATTCAATATCGGATCGACTCAAACTCGTTTTCACAAAAGCAAATGGAGATACAAGAAAAGGGCCCCATGAGGTGTACACCTCCATTCGATGCATGTACACCCCCTCCACCCGGGTGCTGTCTCCGGGCTAGATCATGATTCCTCCGGAGGGCTCCAACATAATCTGGCTAAGATTGAGCGCACGGGAAGAGTTCAGGAGTGAGTGTGTGCAGGAGGGGTCTTTCGAAGGGAGGGAGGATCCTGTTCACGAGTGACGCACTCTGGGGGTAGCGAGACTACAAGCTTCGAAATACTTGAGAGTGCGGTCAGCCTCCGAATGCGAGAGAGAGGGTACATGTATCGAAAAGTGGTGTACATCTATTGCTAGAGAATAAAAATACTACAAAGGTGGCGACGGCGGATGATGTATAAGGAGGCGAAACGCAGTCTCATGGAATACATGTTGATACAACTTGACTGCATGACTTCTAGGTACATCTAGAGCTTATGGAGAATTACTAGCTTATGCAATTGTCTTACAATATTCTTATGTCAATTTTGAACGTGCTCTTCGATATGTAGTCTACTTTTCATGAAGAGTGAGCCTTTACTTTACTCTTGGACTTGGCCCCCCAAAACTCCGTCAATTGTGGATACTTTGTACGGAGTATTGACTCTTGTACGCGCGAAAATGGCTGAAGAGAAGTAGCGCTCCTTTGCGGCACTGTGAGAATATGAGAAGCACCGCAATTAGGAATCGAAGCTAGTACGAACCTAATACCTCCGCATCGCTGTGCCTAATTTGTTTTGAAACGGATTACTTCTATGATTCTATCGGCATGATGCACGATGTTAATGCTGATCGCCTGCCACTAATGATATGAATTAGCTCTCAGCCTCATCATGCATTTTACTCGTATGAAACCTCAAACACACTTGACAAAACAGTGAAATGCCTCGGACTGACCGACCCGACCAGAAGTATTATATTCTGTGCTTGACGATTGGTAATCGCGCCCATGCGTATTCTGGAGTCAAGCCTAATCGCGAGTGCACCACAAGAAGTGATGAGATTCCGATGTAGCAAAGAGGCGGAGATTATCAGAGCATTCTTCCCTAATAATCTTCTGTCAAGACGGCGCGGTCCAATGACAGTACCTAGTAGCTTCCGGAGTGGATGAGCCTGCACGTCATGCGCGTCCCTGCAGGCTGCATAAGCTGAAGAGTAAAGATAGAGTACTTACGGAGCTGAGATTTCGGGCGGGAAAGGTACCCGTCGATGATACCCTCGAAAAAGGGAGAAAAGATGCCTATTTCTGAATTCTTGCCGTCTCCTTTTTCCTCCTTTTTCCATGAGTGATTATTATGTATTGCACTCACTGGGGTCACTGCTGTGCCACTTGGATGCTTCATCCCACCTCCACACTTTACAATAGTAATGTTTCAAACATCCCAAAATCTCGATTCTCAATTCCCACCACTGGTCCACTGTCCACTGCTACCCGCCCAGACCAATCTCCGGATTCGATGGGACGAATCATGGACTGCATCCTTCATTCCTTTCCAAATCTCCTTCCCCTTCAGTCTGATGATGGTTAAAAACCATATAAGCAAGTGGCGTGTGCCTGGAACTCCTCCTCATCGAGCCTCTCCGCCCCAGCATCACCGGCGCACTCCGTAATGTCACGGCAGAGTATCTTACTCATCACTACAAGCCTCTACTTTCGACTCGACACTTGACCAACATGCTCACACCACCCGATTTTGTGCGTTAAACCAGGCTAGGAGCCTGCACCCCGACGGCGTTCGTCCATGAAACTTGTCTTAGGAACATTCATAACCTCGTGGGCAGCACACTTTCACATACCGCCTGAGTTACGCTGTCGTAGCTGTGTCAATTTCTCCTTGTGTTATTGTTGTTGACGGTCTCTCATGTTGATCTTCATTCATGCCTGGCGATGGGGGTTACTTTGGGGCACATTCATGAGTTGTGTTACGGCTTGTAAGTCATCGACTCCCTTCGTCGCTTGAATTAGAGAGAACATCATTTCAATCTTACGCTACGGCGTACGCATGAGACACAAGTGGTTTTCCATGCGTGAGTTTATTATACTGGTTCGCGTCTACTAACAACGTTGCTGTGGTTGCAGGGAAACAACCGGGACACGGAGTCCACCCTCGCGACTTGAACTTATCGGCTTTAATTTCTCCAGCATCTTCTCCATCTCTTGACACAGCATCGACTCTGCTCCCCCAAGCACCTGCAGACCATTGCGACTTATGTATTATAGAGGCCCCGGGAGGGATTCGTTTGGTGTACTGGGTAAGCAACAAACTTTTCCAATTCGAATCACTTTCCAAGTCGCAAGACGTGTCTCGGACGCGAGAGATTCTTTATATCCCTTTAAAGCGGTTCCTAGCTCGGGTTTTTGGCCTTGAAAAGGAACTATTCCTGCGGCAATAGACCAATGATACCCTTCATGATGTTTCACTGCTCGATTATTAGCCTCGAAGAGATGTTGACTCTGAGATCTCTGCAGGAACCCGATGATGTGGGCACGCAAGCAAATGATAGTCAACCGTACACCACAGTGGATAATGGATTCACATAGTAAGCGGTCAGAGCGACCATCTTCAAGTTCTTACGGCTGATTTGTGCCAAGTACATCTCCGTCGGTATACGTGATATACAGCGACCTTCAGGCAACGGTGTCTGCGCTTGGGGGGTGTGACTCGGCAGCGTCCGGGGATCCTGTGGGATCATCTTATGCAGCGATGACAATCGGTTATTCTTCCCGTTTTCTGGCTTACGGAACCGTCACAATCCCAGGAACGAGTTGCGATGAGCATGTCGTGGAAGATGGGTATCATACCATCGACTTCAACAATTATACGCCTATTGTCACGAGTACAACTTCAAAAGCGGGCTGTCCTCCGTATGCAAATCCACGTTTGTCGTTGCCAGCGGACCTGACGGATGTCATCCCTGCTTGGAAGACGTGCCAACCTCTATACTATGGAGCTTTTGATCCGCCAAGCGTCTTGACCAAATCCAGTCGTCTTGCTCCCGCTCCAGCCGGTCCTGCAGTAGTAACGCCCACTCCGCCCCCTATCCCAGCTTTGTCTGCCGCGGCTCAAGCCACTCCTGCTGCCGAAACTCCTACTGCAACAATAGCGCCCAACAATGATGGAAAAAAGGCAGCAGCACTCGACCCGCCAGCATCTGTCATCGACGCGAATGATGGAATCTTGTTGCATGGGAATTCTCATGCAATAGTGGCAACACCCGCGTCTTCACCAGAGGATAGAGATCCGAACTCGGAAGAAACACACGTGGCCAATCATGATCCAAGCGGCCAGTCGCTTGCGCCTGCAGCAGCGGTCGTAGCTGACTCTGCGACTCAATCTCCGGCGCCAGAGACGAATCCGCAGAAAGCGGCTGCTAGCAATGGCGGTTCAAGCGGCCAGGTGATTCAACCTGCCGCTAAAGTCATAGCCAATTCTCCAGCTCAGAGCCCGTCGCCAGGGACGGACCCAAACTCGCAGAAAGCAGCTGCGGGCAGCGAAGACCCAAATGGCCAGATGACAGGGCCTGGTGCTACGGTCATAATCAATTCTCCGGCTCAAACTCCAGCGTCTGCCGCTAACGTTGTGGTTGCCCAGGGTGCAACACTCACAGAAAACGGTCCTCCGGCGAACATTGGCGGGAAAGCTGCCGTGTATTCGTCAGGCTCTGTTTATGTGGATTCGACTCCGGTGGCGGTTCCTACCCGCGGGCATGTCACTCCAGCTAACGTTGTAGTTGCCCAAGGTCAGACGCTTACAGAAGGTGGCCCTTCAGCGTCTGTTGGCGGGAAAGCTGCCGTGTATTCCGCAGGGTCCATTTACCTAGACTCATCGGTTCCGGTTGCCGTCCCTAAAGCCCAGGACACTAATGTGGTAGTTGCCCAAGGTCAGACGCTCACCGAGAACGGTTCGACCGCCAGCATTGGTGGGAAGGCGGCCGTGTACTCTGCTGGTTCCGTCTATTACGACTCGACTCCTATACCAATTGCTAAGGCGTCTCCGACCAACATGGTCGTTGCCCAAGGCCATACGATTACGGAAAACGGCCCTTCTGCGGTTGTTGATGGGAAGACTGCTCTGTACAAGGCAGGATCAATTTATTACGACTCAATTCCAATTGCAGTCCCTACTTCGGCGCAAGGTCAACAAACCCTTCCACAGATCGTTGCGGCGGGGGTTACGTTCGCGCCAACCGTACAGGCCTCCTCGCCAGTAGTCATAAATGGCATCACGTTTGCGCCAGCGGTGGAGAAGGCCTCTCCTGTAATTGCAGGCGGGATCACATTTGCACCGACAATACAGACCGCTTCGGGAGATACCCGTGAGCCTGTCGTGGCTGGCGGCATAACCTTCCAGCCTAGTCATGTTCAGTCATCAAACCTTGTTGCACTGGAGACGCCGGTATCACTTTCAATCGGTAGCAACCTCGTACTAAAAGCTGCGAATGGCGGCTTGATCGTAGCGGGTACTACGATATCTCCAGGAAGCACGACTAGCTTGCTCGGACATGTCATCGCGGCTAATTCAGATAACGTGGTTCTGGATGGTACAACCCATTCCTTAGTACCTGTCACTGCCTTCCCTGTTGAGACACCGACAACGACACCCCTCGAGATAGCCAAGCGCCCCGTACTGAAAGCTGCAAATGGTGATCTGGTCATAGCAGGCAGCACGTTATCTCGAGGGAGCACGACTAGGTTGCTAGATCATGCTATCTCTGTCGGTTTCGGTAATGTCGTCGTGGACGGTACAACTCATGCATTCGGACCTGTTACTGCACGTCCTCTTGCAACACCAACTCCACTCGAGATTGCCAACCAGCCTGTAATTAAAGGTGCAAACGGCGGACTGATCATTGCCGGTACCACAATATCAGAAGGAAGCCAGACTACTCTCTTCGGAAAACATCTTATCTCAGTGGATGCCAGTAACGTTGTCGTTGATGGTAATACTCTCACTTTCGCAGGAAACACTGAAGGTGCTGGGCAGCAATCCGTGGCCAGTCTTGTATACGGGGCATTCAGCATTGAAACAACACTCACCTCGGGCGCCACGTACTCATCCGGCGGCCATATCACCATCTATACTGGATCAGGCCCCTCCATTCTCACAGAGGCGACATCAGGCGTCATCGGCACCACTACCGTACCTCTACAAGCATCTGCTCTACCCAGTCAGGTCTTCGTTGAAGCTTCAGCATCCGCAACACTCGAACAGCTTTTTGTGGAGGCATCGCCGTCAGCTGAAGAGTACGTTCTAAACGGGAAGACAGCAACCGCAGCTGCGCCAAGCGATGTTCCCCTGGGCGGTCTAGTTGTGGCTAGCTTCGGGGGTGTGCCTAGCAATGGGTCCACGCAAATAAATTCGTCGGCGTTGCCATCTATCGTTCTGGTGAATGGCTCTGTGGCTTCGACCCCGACGTCTCGGGTGGGAAGTTCTTCAGCTTCGTCTACTGAGCCTGGAGGCAAAGCGTCGCCGACTAAATCAATTCATGGGACGGCGTCCAGGGTAATGGGTTGCTCGTGGAATCACCTTCTGTTGCTTGGGTATATCCTCGGTATTGAACTAATCATATAGTAATGGTATGTGTAAGACGAAAGATAATCTATAATCTATTAACTTCTTGTACATAAATTTCAGGAGATCTAAAGATGACGCCGGAACCTTTCGTGTAATGAGATGTTTGAGAGGCAGCAGAGATAGCTAACAGCAAAAGCAACGGTGTAGACGGCCATTGTGCCAGCATCCAAGAGACATTGCAGACTATCAATATCATCGTGTGCTGGAATTTGGCCTCTGAGCCCTATTATGCTACGCATGTACTACAAATAGCCGTACTGCTCCATAGAATAACGAGCCGTAACCTGTATCACCAAGACGACGACGTGCCTTGTTGCGGGCTACTGCAGGCCTTAATCATGCAGCTAAGGACGGCAGCAAAAAATTGGACTCTGCTTGACTCATCAATTGACCACACCGGCAAGTTCAGCAATGACAGATCCCCAACGCCCAGTCATGGAAGATCGGTCTTCCACCGTCTTAGACCCCTCAGGTGATCTCCAAATGAGTACCGATACGCAGGACTTCGTCGTCTCATCCAGAGCCATGTGCCTTGCCAGCCCCGTATGGCGTGCAATGTTTGATCCCCGCGGCCACTGGGCCAAGCAATCGTCGGGCGTGGCCGACCTGCCGGAAGATGATCCCGACGCCCTGTTGATCCTGCTCCGAATCGCCCACTTGCAGTTCTCGCGTTTACCTGAAGAACTCGCCGACTACGAGCATCTTTTGCAGCTGGCGGTGCTCTGTAATAAGTATGGCGGCGCCTTGAAACCTGATGGCTTTCTAGGCTGGATACTGATTAGCACATGACAAACAGATACGATGCCGTAGAACTCGTTCGCCCGTGGATCTTGAAATGGCAAGCTCCACTGCAGGTTCGGGCAGATGAATCTAGTCGGCAGGGAGGAGGGGCCTACGAGGGTTACGAGACCTGGTATGTACGTTTTGGATCAACCTTTTCCTCATGAGGACCACTTTATGAGTCGCGAGCCATGTTCCGGAAGTACAAGGCTTTCTCAAACCCTCCGAGTTATCTCATTGCTCGGACTTCTGCCTTGAAGAAGAAATGTTGACTCCGACAACTCTATAGGCTGTTCATCGCGTGGGTGTTTGGCGATGAGGATGTGTTCAGAAAAATCTCATACTCATTGGTGTTGACATCGGCAGTCACCATGGTCGATGGCGAGACACGACTTGAGAATGAGCAAGGGACTATCATTGGTGACACTATGACTATGCCTCCGGGCTCAGCGGGTAAGTGACCATTCTGCGTCCTTTTGCAAAATCTTGTCTCCCTTTGAGCTCACACCTGTGTAGACGCCATCGTCAAAGCCCGCTCAGAGCGCATCTCGGCCCTCCTCGAAATATGCTACAAGCTAGTAGACCAATACGAATCAGCCGGAGACAACCCCATCTGCGTCGCCGATCGTTATTCAGAGCAATGTGACTCTCTAGTCTACGGCTGCCTGATCAAAGGTCTGCGAAGCGTCAATCTACTCCCCAAGCGCGCGAAAGCGTCCGATGTCGAGTCGAGCGTCAAGGCTTTTGCGGACAAGCTTCGCGCGCTGAAATGCTTCGTGTATCCCGATCACCATCATAACTATTATGAGCCCCGAGAATTACATTCAAGATGTGATTTCACTGTCGCTTTCGAAGAAAAGGTTTTGGATATCATTAATCCGGAAGAACCGTCAGGGGTACTTGAGGCGCATCTGACACATATGGCTGAGTAGAAGAAGTAGTTGCGATATCTTACAGGCTCAATACCACGATCGCACAAGATTTCAGCCTCATCTAGCACCGGTACGCATGACAGAGTGCCCATGACGGTGCTACTCAGGGCCTCCCAAAAGAAAACTATCGAATTCTCTAAAACGGTCTCAGCAAGTGCTTGTAGACCGCAGATCTTAACCAGATCCAACGCCGGAGTCCTGTATGCTTGGACTCGTGCAAAAGTATCAGCCGACTCGAGTGAGACTCGCGTAAACTGTCTCGAACGCCCAGCTCTTGCCAGCGTTCGTTCTCTGATACATTCAGCTCGTAGTACACACAAAAACCGGAGCGGTTTGCGCTTCTGTGATAAGTCCCAGTGGCGTGCTCGTAGTCGACGTTCGTGATCCTCGGTGAATACCTGCATCACAACAAGTCCGGCGAGCACCTACCCCCAAGTGCCTCAAATATGAAAAGGTAAACGATCGTTATACCTGAGATGAGGTACTGCATCTGGTCGACGTCATGCGTAGGAGGCTAAAGTATCCGAGTGCGGATTTTCTGAAGTAGGACAGTTCAGGTCCGTTGCCGGAAGGACTTGGTAAAGTGGAACCAATCGTTATTTGAGAGGAAAGGAAAGGTGTTTTCATTCGATTACTATCGTCTCTTCCATGTATCTGACGGAACGAGTCGATTTGTTTTGAGACATGCTGCCAGGAAACGGTGACGATTCCAACGAAACCTTGTCGAAATGCCTGTCATTTTCAGAGTTAGAGAAAAAGGAGTTGGTTTTGATTAACAATATTCTCTATTAACTCTTGAACGTAAAGAGTCTATTTGTTTTGATTCATAACCACAATATATACAAGTGAAGAGATGATGACTTTGGCTTCATTCTCTTGCCACTAAGGTACTTGACTGTCACAGAGCAGCCTTCACTGCCTCCTTGCTGTTCAAGGTCTTGCTCTAGAAAATGTAGTAAGCCAGCGACAGTGGTGTGGGACACTCAATCGAGATGCGTTACGCCCCCACTGTCCGCGTTCGGTCGTGTTCTATGCTAGCCAGCTGTGGTTATTGTTATTCGTGGAAGTATGGCGAGCATCTTCATAGGTAATCACATGAAGACGGCGGGACCGTTCAGCTGCTTGTACCGTTCTCATCCATAGAATTTGATTCCGTACCACCTTTGGCAGCGATACCATTCTCCAAGCCGTTGGATTCGAGACTTTCCGGTTCTGACATGACGAAGGCCTTCAAACAGGTGATCCTGTTTCCTGCTTCGTACGTATCTAGAAGCATTCCGATTTGCCTCGTGGGTGGCAGTTTCATCGCATTCTCGTTCGCCTTACCATCGCCGCCATTGGCTGAGATGCTTGCTTCATCATTCAACTTTCCCAAGGTCGATGGCTCGTCTACAAGTTCTGACCCATCAACCGTCCATACGCGGACAGCACCGTCGCTACTGCCAGTAACGATGATGGAGTCTTCAGAACCTAGTGGCTTTAAGATCTCAAAATCTTTCACACGGCCTGTCAACCCTTCTGCAGCGCCTCCTAGCTGGCAAATAGCCTTCAAGATGGGTATTTCAAGTTTCGAAGCAGGCTTAGTGATCGGAATTCCGACGACATCTGTGGTGTCATAGAATAAAATCCGACCATCTTCTGTTGAAACAGTCAGAATATCCTTGGTTTCACCATCGGTCCCAGGTAAGGTCATGTAATGTAGTTGATGGATCTTAGTAAGTGGCGAGGGCAATATTCGACACTTTGGCTTCGAGTCCTACAAAAGTGATTAGCTTTGTGGAGGCGGAACATACTTACAAGTATACTCATACCATGCCGAAAACAGCACAACCTTTTTCAAATTCTACCACAAACTCTTCACCAAGGCTGTTCCACTCCACTCTTCTGCCTTCCCCCCTAGCCCATTTACCCTCTCCAACGCTTTGCAGAAGTTCTCTTCCAAAGTTCAGGACGCCCGCCTTTTTGCCGGTCACCAGGTTCCACAAGCGCATGCACTTTTCTCCTTTCCCGACACTCACCATGAGCTTCATACTAGGATGGATTGCGAAATCATTCACGCCAGCAGGAGACCCTCCAAATGGCGCAGTATCCCCACTTGGACGTCCGTGAGCTTTCGGAATTGGAGCTTTGATCGTCGAGAGCACGGTCCAGTCTCGTGTTCGAGCAATCGCTATTGTATTGTCCTCGGCTCCAGACAAGAGCTTCGAGCGTGTGGGGAAGTATAAAGCGTTTACGCCCGCGCTGTGATGTTGGAGAGACCCCAATTCTCGATTTCTGGGATTCTCTTTAATGATGCTGCCGGCCAACGTTGGGATTGATGGACCTTTAGACTTTTGCGGCAGTCTTGTAGAAAGGTGGTAGAGATTGATCATTTGGTCGGAGCTGCCACTTGCAAGCGTGATTTTCTGTGATTTGGAAGGATCTCTCGAGGAGGGCGAGATCTACGCAAAATTCCGAGTCAGCATCGTTTCGAGGGTAATAGCCCGAGGCACGAGAGACGTGCAAGAAGTGCAACAAGTCTTTATTCTCGAAAGATGTCTTGCGACCTAGAATATGGTAGCGAAAGGGAAAAGTTGCTCCGAAATATACGTACAGCAAGACAACGTATGGCTGAGGTATGGGCGTTGAGAAGAAAAGTATCCGCAAACTCGACAAGATTCCGTCCACGATTCCCTTCGCCTTGATTCGTAATCGAAGCTGTTATCCCGTGTAAGACCTTCTCGTATGTCCCAATGATGATCTGGATTGTCACTGGAGTGGCTCCTTCCTGATGTACGACCTTTTTTTTCTTTACCTTGCCCGCTGGGAGAGGCAACTCCTCATCCGCGTCCGCGATGTTCCTCTTTCTCTTGCCCATCTTCCCTGCCATATCAGCAGGATATATTGCCGCTCAAATGATGTTGGCAATTTGGACCGTGGACGGTGTTGATGTAGAATGGTATGAATCTCGTAGGCATTAATTTTAAGGCTTTCGGGCCCGGGACCCCTCATTTGGCACCCCCATCTTCACATCCCATCGCATTCCCAAACACCAAATCATCAACGAATATGACGGCAACAACACGAGTTTCATCAAAAGAATCCTCACAAGCTGTACGAATGAGCCATCACGAAGGACTGTGATGGTCTTGCTACACGAATTTTACATCGCGAATTGCGATGATCCCGACAGAAAGGCTCCCGAGAAAAGACCATGCCGAAAAGACGTAAGTACTTATTCTCAAAATTTCATTCCAACGACGAATGGAAAGATGAGTGTCCTACGCATTACATGAGCCTGAAATCAAGTAAAATGGATCGCTGATGGTTGCTGTGTCGGCATTTGAAGACGGTGTCTTTTAACACACCAAAAGACACTGAGAGCCTTATTTTACACCACGGTAGCAATACTCGAGATCAACCACGTCAAACCTCAGAACGCCAGTCTAGCTTCATTCCTCGAAGCAAATGACTTAACACAGTGAGTGCACGTACAGTGTAAGTCAAATGATGCCACTTATCATTGTGCAGGGACCGTTTCTTCGATCCGTCGACCCTTCCACCTACGGATTCGCTACCAAGATATCTTAATGCGCAACAATTAGATCCAAGCCAAAGCTTGCGTGAACCTCGAACAGTCCCCGAATCCTTCTCGCAGGAACAATCTGGGCCTTCAAGAGATGTTGGAAACCCTGCTGCTCGTCCAGGGGAGCTGGGCGGGGAGCCAGACCCGGTCTCTACGCAGTCAAAAGACACTGAGTCCTCACCATGGCGTGTGGACGGATCTACAATTCCAGATTCCTCGGTTCAAGACTCAACGAGTCTAGGGTCGCACAAAGTCCCAGCGAAGAAAGGTGTAGCTGGCGAACCTAGCGTTCGACCATCTGAAGCACTGCCCGTGTCGTCCGATGACGCCAGCTCCTTGGATGCAACAACGATCAATAATCTGACCAGCGAACAAAGGTCCTCATGTCCTGCTGTCGTTCATCTGCCGTCAAAAGAAGCCCAGGAGGAGCGTCTAGAGCACCACGATGAACAGAGATCTTGTGATGAAGAACAGAGGCCAGCGTACGCAAGCAAAGGTCGTCTGAATGTCAATGGCCTTACACCGCCGAATTCAGGAGAAGACACGGGCTCTCTGTCAAGATACGACCAGCCGCAGCCTACGGATGATGGCTCTAGGCATGATGCTATTCTCAAGTCGCAGATGGATATCGCTAGAGCTGAGGCTTTTAGTGGAGCTCCGTCTACACCTGACGAACAACTACGGCTTGAAGAAGCCCGGTCGATGCAGCCTAAGGTCCCGGAGGGTACATATATCGGACAGGACGATGAGATGAAAGACTCACAGTCGATGCCAGAGCCGTCTAGCCTACCTTCCCAGTTCGTAAATGACAATCTCGGCGAAGAAGACCCAATGCTTAGTATGTCAAATGTGAACAATGAGATGAGTGTGGGAGAAGATGGTGTTTCTCGAGATCTCAACGAACAGAATGATATTTTGTCAAAGCCGTCCTCAGCTCTACGGGATCGCATGTTTTCTGGAATGAACGGAGAGTCACTTAGGGATCTTACCCTTAGCCGACGACCGCCTATGCGAATCGACACAAGGGTCCCATCGACGTTCGATTCTTCGAGTTCAATAGCTGGGCCGCGGCCTGCACCTATAAGTACGACAAATGGCCCTACTCCTTCGGGGTCTGCAACGCCTAATAAGACTGCAACGCCAGCAACGAGTATCCAGTCGCCCCCAGAAAGGATGACCACAAGAGTGTCTTCAGGGGCACTTCGACATAAGTCTGTCTCCGAGATTCTTGGGGAGACGCCTAGGGCTACCCCTGTTCAGGCTGAGAAAGCGGCTCTGGACCGAGCATTAGTCGAATCCCATAAAGAAGATCATAGCTCTTTGCAGACCCCAAAATCGGCATCATCATTCGCTTCTCCCGATCCTGCGGTATTCAAGCAGCGGCTGAGTGAATTGAAAGAAAAGGAGAGAAGCAAGCTGTCGACCGTGGTATTTGCTAGTTCGAGAAACACTGAACTTGTCCAAACTCAACGCCTAGATGAGCACGAGTCTCCTGTCGAAGACAGGGATTACTTTCTGACATTGTTTGCCGCTCAGGCTTCGAATGTAGCAAGAGGGCAATCTGTCAATACCCTAATAAAGACGGCCCATAAGACCTTGACTACGTCAGACCACTACACTGACTTGAATGAGAGACAAGCATGCGCTGTTTTGAAAAAAATCCACGAGCTGCAATCTCACAACCGTTGGTCTCTTCGACAAGTGGAGCGATCTGCAGAGCCCAAGAGATCACTAACGCACTGGGACGTATTGCTTGGTCAGATGAAATGGATGAGGACAGATTTTCATGGAGAAAGAAAATGGAAGCATGCAGCTGCCAAGTACACTGCATATGCCTGCGCAACATGGGTCAACAGTTCCCCAGAAGATCGCAAACTTTTACAGATCAAAGTTCGACCTGTGCCTGCAAGGGCAACGTCAAGGTCACTTTCAGTATCGACACCAGACCTGGTACATTCGGCGGACGATGGGGTCAGCGAGGCGACGGACGATGACTTCTCCCGTGTGGATGCTAGTGCGGGAAGTGCTCCCGCTGCAATATTCTCTCTACCTCCTGAAATGTTTGTGTTTGGACTCAGCAAAAGTCCTGTGGCTGAAAAGCTACTGCTTGAACTCCCACTATACCAGCCAAGTACCTTGGTTCAGGATGCTGCATTGCGTGTCACCGATTTTGAGCCCGACTCTGCTTGGAAGAAGCCTATCGTGCCGGTTTCCAAGTACGCGCAAGGCAAGATGTTTTCTCTGGAGGAAGGGCCACCACGTAAAAGAAGTCGGTTTGATTACCAAGATTCGCCCTGTTCTTACTTCGACTCCTCTGATTTGGCCTCCAAGGACTCGGAAAACGCTTTTGGTCCCGAGCAGGAGGACGTCGCTTTGTTCGATCCCGAAAACAAGCACATCAGAGATCGCATACACGCTGGCCATGCCTTCAGACCCCCATCAGAACATAACATGCCGTCTCAAAGTTTCTTCGAGTCTCGCCAATCGTCTCAGTGGACCCAAGCGGAGGATGACGAGCTCAAAAAATTTGTCAAAGAATTTGCTTACAATTGGTCGCTGATTTCAAGCTGTTTATCTTCGCCGTCGCTGTTTTCGTCTGGCGCTGAAAGACGAACACCGTGGGAATGTTTCGAGCGTTGGATCAGCTTGGAAGGTCTTCCTGTAGAGATGGCCAAGATCAACTATTTCCGAACATACTATCAACGATTGCAGTCGGCGCAAAAGACGGTCGAGGCTCAGCACCAAGCATTACAACAGCAACAGGGCAATAACGCAAACCAGATGCCAATGAGACGCCGAACCACCCAACCTTTCACGGTCGAACGGAGAAAGAACGCTAGGCACTTGCACCTCATTGATGCAATGCGGAAGCTGGCCAAGAAGCGCGAAACAGCGATCCACAAGCAACAACATGGTATGTCTACTTCCCTGCTCACAAGCGTAAGTCGCGAAACTTGGATGCTGACTTTTAGGAATAGTTGCTAGCCTTGCTGCAATGCGAAAGGCCACCGAAGCTACGAAGCAGAGGCCTCAAATGCACACTCCCCAGGAGTTCAGTCGCATCAAGTATGAAAACCAACTTCGTGTGGCAGAACAAGCTAAAAGATTCAGGGCCAACGCGATTGCAAATCAAAAGGTAATCATTTCACATCTTTCAGCCTTACTGAATTTGCTACTAACTGCTAAGAAGGCTATACAAGCGCAGAAGATCAATCAGCAGTCTGCCCAACAGAGCAACGGAATGCCGCTTGTACGTAATCCAGGAGCAGTGCCAGGAATATCGAATGGAAGCAGTCCCAATATGGCGGCAGCGAATTCGCACGGACATGTACGAGGAAGCGGGAGCGATTCTTCCAGACCAGTTCCACCGATACCGAGGCTCATTAATGGCCAAACGAACGGGACTTTACCCACGAACCTGCATAGCGTTCCTCACGCTCCTATGCAGCCGAATATGCAGGTGCAAATGCAACAACGGGTGCCACCAATGGCACCCGACCGCATGATTCATGAAGCTTCTCGCCTTCGAGAACAGCAAGCATACTTGCGACAGCAGCAGCAACAGCAACATGCTCAATCGAACGGTCTGTCCGGATCTCCACCTCTGCAACATCCAAATATGCTATCGCAGAACAATTCCGCCATGCTCGCTTCCCTTCAAGGCCGCTCCAGCCCTTCTCTCAACGGCGCACCACCTCCCCTAGGCTCTTCTTCCTCACCACGAATCACACAACCCCAAGCCCTCTCTAGCGGCATGACCCCAGCCGTTAATCAGATATCATCGCAATTCAAAGCACGCCACCCTCAAGCCAGTCCTGAACAGATTACCCGCATGACCACTGATCAGCTCTACAAGATGTCCGAAGCCCGACAAGCCATGCAAGCAGCAGCGGGCAACTCTAATGCCGCTGCTGTTGCTGCTAACGCGAGTATGGGACTTCAAGTACCAAGCTCAATCCAGCAACAAGCAGCTATGATGACGAACGGGGGCGGCGGTCCAATGTTCAACATCGGAAACTCACAACAATACGCGCAGCTCATGCGGCAGCAGCAGCAAACTCAGCAGAGAGGGGCAGGTGTGGGTGGACAGGGAATGAATAGTGGGAGTAGGAGTGCAACGCCACGGACAGGGAGTGCGCAAGGGGTGCCCAGGCCGAGTCAGAGCCCTTCCCGGCAGGTAGGGTTAGCCGGAGGCCAATAGGAGAGTGATCCAAGTGTCATGATTTTGTATATATTAAATTTTCTCTAAGCGTGCTTGTGGGGGCGGATACCACCATTGTCCTCGGTGGAATGATGGATATGAACGGCAGCGACTTGTACATACGTGTGGGTATGCTATTTTTTCGAGGTCTCAATAAATGAAGGAAGCCGACTTAGCTTTTTTCATGATCGATCTCTACTCGATGATCTCCGTGCGCAAAGGGAATTGGACCCCGAAAAAGGCCGCTGTTTCTCATAACGACAATTGAGACGTCACCCCGGCGTTCAACTCTTCTTCTCCTAGTCCATGGTAATGACCGACCTGCATTTTCTAGGGCGGTCTGGATGAAGACAAGGACTTTAGCAAGCAGTTTCCGGCCCTGGTGACGCTGCTCCCGACGCTGATGTCATGGTGGAAGCCATGTTGGGAGGGTAGCTGAGCGATGTTGGCACAAGGATCGAGGTCGTCACTGACGTGCCAGTGGGATATCTCAAAGCTCTGCGGGGGCAGTCAGTCCTAAAGGCTTCCTTCTTCCCAGATTGGCGCACTTTGAGGCTGTCCGCCAGGAAAAGTTGACTGTTTATATTGTGCGATCCGGAGTGTATAAGGCGGCCTGGAGCAGGGGAACCATTTCTGTTCGACAAGCATTTCGCATTCATTTGATTGAGATTGGCACCTTCTTTGGGGAGGATGCCTGTTGAGATTCCAACTCTACCACAGAATCACAAAGTTCGCAAGGAATGGACTGTAAAACATGGAGGCAATAATGCTGTCTGCCAGATGTTTCTCCGGTGTTGAAGCTATGTAAAGCAGTGAACGCCCATCGCTATGCAGGAAGAACTTGCTTGCTCATATCATAGTCAATTTCCCTGATACCGTCTTTATCTATGACCTTGACCAACATCTGAACGTACGATTAGCCCGTTCTGGGAAGCTTGAAGCGAAACTTACCCCTTTGAAGTCTATGGGCAATCTCCGTTTCAGTTCGTCGGTGCACATCCTCAGGATGTTGAGCCCCTGTTCAAAGTCGATGTCTGGGTGGTGATGTTTATCGAGTATTGATAAGCAATAGTATCTAAGCCTCCCGTCAGCAAAAAAATCTTTTGGCCGCGGTCTGTCCAGATGGGAAGACTAGAACGGGGGAAGGGCATACTGGGCATAGCCATGGGCCGCATATGGGAGAGGAGCCAGCGACGCCAAGTAGTCGAGCCAGTAGAGATGCGGTTCTTTCGTGATGGGATCCATTCCTCCAAGAAGCAAATTCACAGTGTATGGTTTCCTTGACCTCAGGCTTCTCGCCAGCTCTCCACGGACAAAGCTTGCGACGGCTGATGGTCTCAAATCGGTATCATTTCGCATCGAGTAGAGTTGGATATTGGCCTGTATGTATTCTGCAAATTGCACTACCCACGGCGGATTAGCCAGCCATTCTATGAGTGCAAGTCGACACCGCTTTACCTGTGTCTCCTGCCTCTCCTGAGAATGCCATCAACGTGTGTTGGTTGAGCTGCTTCGTCTTGTCATCAGAGGCTTTGAGGATCGTTGCACCTCTCATTGCAGCCTTTGACGCCGCAACGATGGTGTAATCCTTGCCAGTAAAGCCGAGTAGAACCTCCCTTGTCACCTGTTAGCCGTCATAGCAGATGCTTCAGATGTCGACTCACATCTTGATGCGTAGTTCCTGGTCGATGAGGGTGGAATTTAAAGGTGCAGGTAGCTACAGGTCTACGCGTGAGCTAGGTCAGGATAGAGAAGGAAGGTTTAAGCGAGACTGCCAAGATTTCGCGGCACTGCCGTTATCAAAAAAGTTCTTCATATACGACGCAATGCGGAAACTCCCTCGTTCGAGCTCTCGTAGCGCTTGAGAAGCCGGTGATCGCCATGTCTTCTTTCTTCACTACCCCAACGTCCCAACGAAAGCGCAAAAGAGACGACGCCAACGTCGCTCCCTCTACAAAAAGAAGAAATACAATTAAGACCGGTGCAAAGCCTCCGAGTAAGAACACTGATAGAGCTCGACGAGACGAATCTATATCAAGCAGCAATTCGGAGGACGAGGTGATTCGTAAAAGAGCCAACGATGCAGAACCAGTCTCGGACCCAGAGTCAGAAGAGGACGACGAGACGGGGGCGGAGAGACGTCTACGATTAGCGGAACAATATCTGGAGAACATAAAAGAGGAGGTAGACGAGATTGGTTTTGACGCAGAAGAAATTGACAGAGATCTGATTGCCGAACGATTAGAAGAAGACGTGGTATGTAACATGTCTAATTGCGTTTCGCTCTTTTCCGGATCCTAATTGCTCTCCAGGCCGAAACCAAAGGTCGTCTTTACCGTCATATAGCCTCTACGCTCGATTTCTCCGCCGCGACGGAAACCTCATTCCGCACACCGTGTTTGAGCACAACGTCCATAGCTACTTGTGCTCCCTTCGCATATACAGTCCATAAGGACCTTACCCTCATAAAATGGGAGCTTCCTAACCCGCCTCCTCCTCTACCCCTAAATCAAATGCCCCAAGGGAACGCTCCACGCCTGGTCCGCCGACGGCCAATCAAGCTTATAACCACCAGGGGAGAGAAAAGTAAGACCGGGGATCCGAACTACCTACACCATACAGCCCCTATACTCTGCGTTGCGGCTTCGGATACCGGCAAATTTGTTGCTACTGGGGGAGCAGATAAACGACTTATCATCTGGTCCCCCGACAAGCTCGAACCGCTGCGTGTCTTCACACAGCACCGTGATGCCATCACCTCCTTGGCATTTCGAAGAGGCACGAACCAATTGTATTCCAGTAGTGCCGATCGCACCGTCAAGATATGGGACGAATTGACGTACGTAGAGACGCTATTCGGGCATCAAGATGAAGTGGTCGATGTGGCCAGCCTGGCGCTCGAGCGGTGTATAAGCGTTGGGGCTCGAGACCGCACAGCTCGGTTGTGGAAGGTCGTAGAAGAGACGCAGTTAGTCTTCCGTGGCGGTGGTAGTTCGGAAAAGCGTCGAACGCGGAACAAAGATGGAGAGATTGCCGGGCCGAAAAGCTATGGCGAAGGATCCATCGACCGGGTGGCCCTGATCGACGAAGAGTCATTCATCACGGGGAGCGACAACGGCTCGATATCCCTTTGGACGCTGCACAAAAAGAAGCCAATATTTACAGTCCCGCTAGCGCACGGACTCGATCCACCAATGAAGCCTGAAGAGGCATCCGCAGAAGCCGAGCCGGATGCCAAGGTTCCGGAGCGGCAGCCGAGGTGGATCACGGCGCTGACAACCGTCCCTTACTCTGACGTTGTTTTGAGCGGCAGCTGGGATGGCCAGGTCAGGGTCTGGCGCGTGAGTGAAGATAAGAAACGGCTGGAGTCGATGGGGGTCATCGGGAAGGCTCGGGGCGACGATGGAGATGAAGGGATCGCGGGGGTGGAGGCACCGGGTGGTCCGGGGGGGAGAAGCGTGCGGGGCATCGTTAACGACCTCTCTGTTTTTGAGAGAGGGGATAGAGGGAAGGACGGACTGTGCGTTGTCGTTGCGTTGGGAACCGAGCATCGACTGGGAAGATGGAAGAAGGTGCATGGCTCGAACAGGCCCGTTGTTTTCGAGGTGCCCAAGATAGCTAAGAAGGCAGAGGTAGAGGTAGAGATGGAGATCGTGGATGGGGATGGGACTGAGACGGGGAACGTGTAAAATGACCCGCCGGATGCATCTGGCTTATGTTCAAACAAGCTTAGCCAGATCCCTCTGTGGGACACATCACGACCACAATAAACGATGCTAGTACGGGGTGACTGGGCAGCTATTCTTCAAATCGTATGTCTCATGTTATTGCTGTTAAGCTGTGCAGGCTAGCTGTAAATCCTGAGCCAGTATGTATGTAATGATAGTAGCCCGCAAGCTTGACATGACCGTTGGGCCACCAAAGCATTTCCTGTTCGTACCCAAGATGTCATTGGCAATGCTGAGCAAACAGGCACTTTTGTCACGCCTTAAGACCCTGGGATGGCTAGGCACCATAGCCGGCACCTCCGTGTTCACATACCTGGTGATCCTGCCACTTCCATCATAGGTCTTCATAGCGGTTCCATGACTCTGGAGACAGTGACGGTGCACTCTGAGGCCTTCCTCTCTGCTCTCGCTCCGTCTTAAGACGCCGACGTTCAGCTCTTCTCTCAACCTTTTGCGCTTGACGGTCACGTCTTCCCTGCTCAAACGCTTCCCTTGCCGATGGTGAGTGAGACTGCCTAGACGTTGGGCTACGGGGATGCGCACGTGGGGGAAGTGGACTGCGACGCCGGGTACCTCGATGCTGCTGTATCCCGCTGGATGGGGATGCATTGGCGGGGTAACGTCTTGTAGACATCCCCTGAAAGGAATGATCCTCTCCACGGTTGGCGCGGGTAGGAGCCCTGCTTATATGCCGAGAATTGTTTGTATCAGGCGAAGTATGGGACATATCGGATCGGGGGCCTTGAGGAAAAGCTCCAGGAACAGCAAGCTGGCGGTTTGCCGATCTCGTCGAACTTGACTCGATCAGGATGGGCGAAGATGTATTGGTAGTGACCAGTCTTGGAGAGTCTCGTCCAACAGTAGCTGTACCACTACTAGCCTCCACGTCAGTATCATCGTTCGATGAGAGACGGTGCTGAATAGCTCGTCTTCTTCTCGTATGCTGAGCGGGCACAGGGGAATCAGAGTCACTTTCAATCTCGATTGGGCTGCCTGTGGACCTTTCCCCATGTGCATCTGGATTTCTATGGGGAATATTCCGTTGAGCATTTGCCGATACTTGGCTGCCAGTGTATCCGTTCCTCATGCGAAGGGCATTCAATGCCTGCGAAACACTACTACTGCCACTGCCATCACTGGCACTGGACTGATTAGATGCCACTGATCTTTGTCGAACTCGTCGCCTGGAACGCAGGATTGGGCCTTCGTCAGACTCGTCCTCGGGGTCATATTGACCAATTGCGGATGATGTGGAGCTGGCTTCGTCCTGGCTGTTTTGATCATTGTCCGAAATGTGCGGCTGGTTACCCTCCCGATCCGTTCCTTCATCCGTTTCCCAATGCAAGCTGGTGCGAGTTGTATTGACAATAAAATTATCAAGTGAGCCAGCTTCCTCGTCTTCACTGCCTTCATCTGTATCGTCAAGAAAGCTATCATATGGAGGTGTTTCCTCTGTACGTGCCCGTAATCGATTGAGCACTGCTGTCATCCGTCTACCTCTCTGACGCGATCGCGGTGGATTTCCTGCAGATGAACCATCTTCACTCGAATATCCGTGCTCGGAGAAGTCAAAATTCGGGGTATAACCACCCGTACGAGCATCGTCACCAAGGGCTCCCACAAGTTCTTCCATTGTAGCCCCTTCCATATCGTAGAGGTCGTCGTCCCATTGCCCATGGCCGTCGGAGTCACTCATCTCGGCCGAGTCTTCCCCCCGTGGATACCCACAAGACTCACAGAATCCGTCTTCAAGCTCCCACGTGCACCTTGGGCACCGATCGACACCATCTTCATCGTCTCTAATGACGGCCATTTGTCTTCGACGTGTCAGTCTGAAGCAACCCCGAAAGAGGCCACCTTTGGAACCGGTAGTTGTCTTATCTTTTTCGACCAAAGCCGCCTCCTCTTCCTGCCATTTCTTGTGTTCCTGGATGGTCTCCTCAGCAGGTATGAGCTCTGCACGACTCGCGAACATTTGCGTCATGTCACGAACCTGATAAAAGGTCAGTGAGGGCCTTCAGTGGTACAAGGGCAAGTTCTTACAAGATATGCTGGGGCGGGCGGACGAATGACATCCGCTCGGCAATCGGGGCATGATTTCTTCGTTCGGTCCCTCTCAAACCAGCGAACAAGGCAACCGTAGCAAAAAGTGTGGCCGCATTCGATGGTGTAAGGCTCAAAGAGAGGACGTACACAGACTCGGCAGATAATGAGGGTCCGAATGTCGTCGAGGCTTGTTTCGAGTTTTTGCAGTAGTCTGACGGGATCATCTCTTCCATCTCGGCCCTGCTCTGATTTGCTGCCAGAACTTCTCGTGCCTCTCTTGCCGACTGAGTCTCCCATGGTGACTCAAATTGCGGGACCAAGCGCGGAGAATGGCGGCGATACGCCCAAACGAAGGTTGGGTTGACGGGAATGTGGAAAATCGCGAGGATCACGGCTGAACATTTGCCATTCGAACTCTCTGACGTGACTGATGTCCACTTTGAGGGTCTTTTTGAGGAAGTGGTCGAGATATTTGCGGGGTTGCAAAAGTGAAGTGCAATGAAAGTGGTACGTGAAGGACGAGAAAGGTGATGTTTGACAAGTCTGTAGGGCAAGAAGAACGATTGGTGAAGCCGAATCTGGGTTAGCTTCGGTCTGTTTCAAACTAAGATGCTTTAGGCGTTAGTGCCACCATACGCGGAGCCGCTCCTTCTTTGTTCCTGCTCGCTGCACCACTGTAAATGAATCGATGAGAGCAGGCACGGAGAAGATGACTTCGAGTTCCTTACTTCCAACTTCATATGTATCGTTTCCTACATTTTTGGAGCACCGTCTCTTTCCATTCCGCGTAAACCTTCCCGTCACAAAAAGGATGCCGGCAAAGACTGCTCTGTATCCCTCTCCGAGTCCGATGTATCTTGTTGCTCGGTATCTGCCCAGGCAAAATGTTCTCTGTTCACGAATGATTGCAGAAATACCGTCATATGGTATGATTTGAAAGGTCATGGGCTCGAATCTCGCCAGCCTCAAATATAGGTCTGTGCCGAGATGGCTACTAGTTCAGACCATTCTATGCCGGGAGATTTTGTTTGTTCCCATCGTGACATGTTGTGTTCGCAAGCAGCTTAGTCTACCTCTATCCGGGTATATTGCAGCGAAGGTGCAGATTGGCAACTGAGCAACTTGTATTCACGGTCAAGGACGCCTCTTATCGAAGTACATGAAGGAAAGTCGCTAAAGACCATCAAGGAGACTCGTCAAATGCCGTTAGCATTTTCGCTTCATTCCGCCACACTCTGAATGTGAAGGCCCGCTCACTCAACCCTCTTGCGTTTGCTCTTCCCGAAGTCGCTGAAAAGATGGCTATCGTCAATGCTGCCCTTTGTCACGAGCTCATCGTCGATCATTTCTTTGTTCATGTGGGCGAGGAACATCTCCTGTTCGTTGAGGAAACCCTTGAGCGCCTTTGTATTCATTTTTCTGCCGCTTCTCTCCGCATCTCTCATTGCCTTGAGCTGATTGCGAATTCTCTCTTCGAGGATCTCAAGGCGGTACTCGCTGAACTGGTAATATAGTTCCGACAAGTTCGAGATTGGTCGGACGGTGGTAAGCACGGTGTCGTCCCTGAAGGTGTGATTTTTGGGACGGAAGGATGTCACCATTGTGACCCGCTCCGTTGACCCGAGAGCGCGTAGAGCCTGGTGCTCGATGTAGCGGCCTTGCAGCACCACGGCACAACCCTAATACATCGTAAGCTTATCTCACTTCAAGTCCTAGATTTACACACCATCTGAGGTCCTCTGACTTTGACCACCTCTCCATCTCCAGTGCGTAATGCTGTCTCTCCGCCGATCATATTGGTACAGTCGCTGAGCATGGTGACGCAAACGAAAGGATAGCTGTCGGTGTGCCAGTCGACGATGGGCTTGTCATCTTCCCATGGGCAGCCGGCAATGCCCTCGTCGTCCTCGTCGTCCTCGGTCAGCTTTCTGTCCACGAAGGCCTCAAGCTCTTCCGCTTTCTGCTTCTCTGATTTGACGGAGATGTTGATATGTGCAATCTCGAAATCCATCTCTGTCACGAGTTCGACACCAGCAATCTTGGACATTATTGCGAGTGTCTCAGGGTTCTTCCATGCATCGTACACAAAGGGTGCGTATCTGACAAGAGCGGTTAGTTGAGTAGGGGAAGTAAAATGGATTGCTAGAAGAGATTGTCGTGGATCTGTACTTACTTCGCAGCGAAGCCTCTCAACTGACACTGGGCCAGGTTGCTCGAGTATTTGCAATTTTCCAGAACCTCTTTGCTGAATATCTCGGCTCTCATGCGTTGCACGGCCTCCGGAGTAAAAAGCTGAAAGGGATCGGAGACAGCAAATGGAGACACCCCGGTACTCTCTGGGAGCTTCAAATCGCTCATCATCAGGACCTTGGCTGGCGGTGTAAAATCTATGTGCTTCTTGGGATCGAAATCTTCGGTGCTTAGCATGTTCATTGACATCGCTTCGATGACTGGCTCGACGTGTGGGTGCGTCTTGTCCACGAGTGACACAACTTCCGCAGGAGCCATGTCAACGAGAGATCAATGGATTCCTAGATTTCTGGACTTGTTAGCCTAGGTGATGCATTCAGTGGTGACTGAAGTAATTAGAAGCAACTGAAACGGCTGGAAGAAGCAAGCAATGAATAAGCGTCAACGATGGCCAGCGTTGGATTATCGCTACGGACAAGGTAATGATCTTATACGGAGGTAATGATTCTGAAAGCTTGACAAACAAAGCGGAAATGAGGATGTGACGACACAGAAGGATCGTATGATAAGGCAGAGTACTGTTATCTATACACTTACTGCTCTAATCTAGCGAGCTCTCAAAAGTCGGCTTTGAATATGAGCAGTGAAGCAGGACAGTTATTGACAAGACTGGAGCACTGTGTAAAGCTTCCTGCTTGGATGGGGGAGGATGTTGTATGCAAAAAACTTGTGAAGAGATCAACAAGATTGGTGTTATTTATTTACATGGCCGAGATTTCCTCAACACCCAAATTGGCTTTGACGCGGGGTCTTCAACGCACATACGCACCCTTAGATCACAATCTAATTTGAAAGCCCTCACACATCGAGATACATGCAGATTCTTTGGGATAGAGACGGAGACCGATTTGCAGAGGAGTGTTGCCACCATCGCCATCTCAGCCACTTGGTGCATTGGAATAGAACAGATGGAAAAGCTGTGGTCGATGGTAGAGTCATCTGTGGAATTCAAAGGGTTGTCAAGGTAGTAAGGATGCCAATGGCTACTGTGTTACATGGATTGAATTACTTTGTTCGGCTTTATACAGCGGCTGTGCCGAGACTACTGGTTAGATCGACTTGTTGTCTGCGTGAGTGATCGCTGTCTTTCAACGTGCACGCTGAGGTTCTTGACGCTGGAAAATTGGCTGAAACCTTGTTCTCCCTACAGGCCTATACCACTGGACCAAGGACCCTGGGCAGTGAACCTTCTTGAGTCTTATGACAATGTTCCTGAAATGATCAAACGCCTTGATATGCAAGACTGCAAATCACGAACTTTCGACGTGTACACTCGGAGCACTCGGCGGGCAAGACGACGGAAATGCATCGATTGCGAGAACGAACTTTCCCATATCGTGCTTCATCTAACAACCTGGTAGGACGGTCTGGACCCACATACTCAATATGGACAGACAGGTGATTTTTCGATAGGCTGGGGAATGGTGCAAGCGTCAAGCTAGGGACCCAAGCCATGAAGCACACCTCCCAGAGAACTCTGCTGCAGCATAGTTGTTCTGCGCGGTTTGGAACGGTGCCCGAGCCTTCGTCCCAGAGAATTCTGCAGCTGCATATTGGTCCCGCATTCTGTAGTGCATGGGTTGGGAAATGAGCGTGCTTCCACGTTGGTTGTCTGCCCAATCTACAATCAGGAGGGAGGGGACAGACGCCAGATTGATGCGAAGATTCGCGACTGATTGGTTGTCTGGGCGGGCGAGACTCGGTGTTTCTCGAGGAGTATATGCTATCTGTTGGATCCTCGGATCTACTGTTTAGAAGGGCCATGTGGTTGGAACTCGTAGCGCTTGGGCCAAAGCCAACGACTCCTCGCATGACGTTGGCTTCTTAGAACCCCTCGATCCCCTCGATCCTTATCGATTAGGTAGGTGCTGATAGCGCTAAAGTAGCCTACCCGAGAACGCTAAGTACTGTATTACTAGGTAGACAAGAATAGAATTGGTGCGACCTCAAATCTGTGAGGCGCAAGAGCAACACTTTCCAACAACCGCTCCTTTACCTGCAGTACCCACTCACAAACATGGCGGAGACGGGTGGATCGGGGGAGTCCCCGTGGGCCAAAGGAGAGGCCGCGTTTACAAGGTACGTTCCCACAACCTAGTCTGCGTTTGTGAAACACTCACTTCGTGACGCTTGCCTCTCTCGCCTCTCTCGACCTCATTCTTATTGCCCAAGGACTGACGATTTGATAGCAAAGAGTACAGCAAGTATTTCGACCCGTGTCAGGAAGCAGCGTCGCGTAGTATGAAGTGTTTGCACCGTAATGGAGGAGATAGGCAATTGTGCTCCGATTATTTCCAGTGAGTCTGCTTAATCTCCGCTTTCAAGAGTTCCAAGTCCAGAGCGATATCGGAAGACTGCCACCCGACTGGTGAATCCACTGGCTGACCACCACGTTTATCAATGCAGGGCATATAGAGATTGCAAGAAGGCATGGGTGCGCATCAGAAAGACAAATCTTCCGTTGGGCACGAATGCTGATGACAGTGCAGACTACCGAGCGCAATGAGGCGAGAAGGAGAGACTCCAAGGGGTTCTTCTCCAAGTAAGCTGGACTCCGCTAGTGATATTGGCGACCCCGGGGGACAGGAGTGGCAACCGATAATCTGGCCGTGAAGATCAACAGGCACTGCGATTGTTGGCTGAAATCGGGCATACATCACAGCAGTCTCGAGTCTCCGGGTAAGTGAAAGGAGAGAGCAATCGTAATTAGAAGGATCAACGGCAGAAGACGGGCAATTCAAACGATGGATGGACAAGTTCGGGGCTTATGCGGTGAGACTTTCCACTTCGCAGCTGGGGGCTGAGGACGTGGAATCAAACCTGGGACTTGAGGCCGTCGTGCGTGTCGTCCAGATGTGCTCTGTTACGACATAGACGGATCTGGATTGAGTATAGATTTACACAAAGTACCAAAGCCGGCTGTCAAGTGAAAATTCTTTGTGGCTCAGGATCTACGGCGGGCACGCCCGTAAAGCCAAACACTCAACCTCAACGTTGAATGCCAGAGAATGCAAAGCGATTATAGACCAGCAAGCACCCTAGTAAAATGGCAAAGTGCCAAATCCCAAGTTGACGGTAAGAATCTCTTACAAGAGCAGCACCAATGAAGAGGTCATCCGCTGTCCGACCCTTTTGGAGAAGTTGTGGCCAAAGTCGAGGATTTTCGAGTTGAAACCCGATATGGACATTGGAAAGGGGAAGCCTCTGAGAATGCCATCTTTTCTCCTTACGGCCCAACGGACATAAGAAATCCGCCAAAGCTTAAACCCGATAGATCCTATCCTCCACAAAATGAGTTTGTAAACAGACAATCATACCTACTTAACGTGTCGGGCATCGAGCCGAACATGCCTACTCTCGATGGGCAAGATGATGCTCTAAATGAGCTAATTGTGGCCAAAAAGTGGAAGCAAGCCCTGAACCTGTGTGAAAAGAAGCTGAAAAAGTCCAATAACGGCGATTATCTGCTGGTTTGTGACCCTCTATCCTCAATGACAGACTACTTGGGGCCTTCATGCTCAAACAAGCATAGGTCAAAAAGATTCATGTACTGCTTTTGTGGCCAGAAGAGACACGCAATCAGCAGGGATGGAAGGAGCTCGGCATCCTTTTGGAAAGAAAGCCCCCAGTAGATGACATCGAAACTCTTCGTGCTTTAGATGCAATGGCTGAGGCCAGAGGAGAACTCGAGCCAAGACTACTGCAGGTATGGCAAAGAGCCGCAGGAGCGCGCCCTCAGGATGAAAAGCTGCACATGATCTGGTTTCGGTCTAAATTCCAGGTCGGCAATCTAAGAGCTGCACAACAGGCCACACAGTCTTGGATGAAGAATTTTCCCAAGAATCGAGACCCCTTCTTCCTCTACATTCTGACAATGCACAAACTTGCAGAGGATTCGGCCACACCGGAGTCTGAACGAGCGTTGTTGCGATCCTTGGCCTACAAATTTCTATCGAAAGCTGCCTCAGAAGTTCCAAACGGGGAAGAACGGATCAAATCTACGAGAGCCATCAATACTCTGGAAGATGTTCTACTGCTAGTAAGAGTGTACCGAGCGCAGGGAAAATACTCGGAAGCGGCCACCATTGTCAAAGATTCTCGTACGGGTATGGAATCTCCGCCTGGAAGGAATTCATGGGAACTTGTCAGGCAACTGATCGAATTATTGCAATTGAGCAATCAGTGGGTAGAATTATGGCAGCTCTGTCAGCAGCTCCTCATAGATGCGCGTAACATCTCTGCCGAAAAACAATTTCACTTGACATACCACCCTTTTGGTAAACTTGGAGATGACTGGACAGTGTGGCAAGCACTTGTCACTGCGAGCAGCAACATCGATAGTCAAGAGTGAGTGGATGTCGCTCTTTGGCTGTACTAGAAATTTAATCTGACAATCAAAGGCAATCAACGTCCACGGAAGAATTGATCTTTTCCTTCGGTACAGGCATGTCCTGCTCTCGCAACGCTCAACTCGCTTTGCTCAAGTTCTACTCATGCAAGGTCGCTGCAGGAAAGGACTGCCAGGGTCAACTGCTCTCCTCATGCTGGGAATATTTCAAATACTTTTCAACCAAGGTCGCCTGCTTCCATGATATACTACCTTACATCTCATTTCTGGAAAGAGAGAATCAAGAGAAGTTGGTCCAGCTCTCCGGTGTTGTTGCTCGAGAGATTCGACCCAAGCCCGAAAGTTCAGAGGTCAGTGCATCGAGCAGATGGATCGACTCTTGCTAAGTCCATGTGACAGTCCAAAAGGGTACTCTGGATCACATCGGAGATCAACGTGCTGAAGCTCGAATATAATCTTGTAATCTCGAGAGACGACAATACCTTCAAAAATGGACTACTGCAAGAATTCGTTTGCAACTGTCTTCGACTCTATAGGCTTTCATTGAAATATGATCTCAATCTTCCAGTGAGCGACCGTCTACCCGGAGATGACGCAGCGCTGCTTGCTGCCATGGGCCTCATACGTCTATATAACACCCGGCAGAAGTACCCGGAGCACAATAATGCGTTGTTGCGAAGCGTTGTTGTTCTGGAACATCTGCTTCTGCGCTCCCAATATAACTACGATGCGTTGTTGATCCTAGTCCGGCTCTACATGTTTTTGGGTGCAGGGTCTCTGGCCCTGGAGCGATACTCTCGGCTTTCGGTAAAAAATCTACAACATGCAACAATCTCGTGGGTTCTGTATACCCATATATCGACAATCCATCCGCATCCTGTGACTATATCTCGTACGAACGGTGGAGGCCAGACAACTATCGACCCGGCATCCGACATGGCCCGGGCATTAGAGTGGCATAAATCTGCCTCTGATCTCAGCAAAAGATCTGTAACATCGATGCAGGAAAACGGCCAGTGGGCCATGTCTTTGAATGCCCTCTCTACCAGCACTCATATCGGGTCTGGATTCTCGAAGCTTTTGCTCCTCGTTGAGACTAAACGAATAGCGCGCTTCTTCTCCGTATCTCATGAGATCCAAACTCTGAATATACGTAAGTGATATAGTATCGTTACTCAAGCCTATAACAGTATCCTAGCTTACATCATAGAAGTGCCAATTCCTCCTCGGACAAACGATGCCCGAGACCGACTGGCGTTCCCAAATTACGAAGCTCATGGCCAGCTCACTTTCGAAGAAACTCTACCTTCGGCAGGCCCCAATGTGGAGACAAATGTAAGCGTGAGAGTGGAACGACATTATGAGAATACTCCACTGACTTGAAAATCTTAGGATAAATGGCTGGAGCACCAACTCAGCCTAGCAAGGTTCTGGGACATGCTGCACAACAATGGTCATAGCACGATCAATGACGCTGGATTGGCTGCAATAAAACAGCACAGCAGGTCAGATCCACATGCCTTTACTGACGCGGAGTATACGATAGGCGTCGTCCTATCAATACTTCAGAAGCTTTACATAATCTTCTACCAAAAGCCATCACAGATGGAAGCGCAGTCCGTCGATACATGGATACGCAATACTGTGGAAACCCTCGATATGTATCTTCCTACGGGCTCGCAGACCCTGAATTCAAATTTGGAAGCCGGCTTGAATGCCTCTGCACGACTGGGAGAGAGCCTCAAAATACCGCTGTGGAGCTACTTTCATTCTATGTATAGCTACTTGGAGCTTTGCAAATATTTGAGCCCACTCCTGGACTACGTCGTTGCAGAAAATCGTAAATGCAAGCAGGTCGATGCTGCTTGGCTGGGCTCCAATATAGCAAAATTCCGAGAGGAAGGCAAAAAGCTGTCTGCCAATGTTCGGCTCTCTGTCACGGATCTGCGAGATCAACTGCGAGGTCCCATTGTCCTTCAAAAAATCAACCAACAGGTTTTAAAGGATACCAATAAAGACAAATCGGAGGATGTGATTGGCACAGAACTCGGTTTCTTGGGAAGCGAGTCAGCTATAATATGCAAAAACATACAAGAGAGCTGGATCGAGGCATTAGATGGAGTTATTTCGAACAAAATTCGCATAAGTTGACGAACCTTGAGAGAGAGGTCATGTTTGGTAATAGGAGGCTTCATCTGCATAGCGTGGGGCGTTTCGGGGACAAGATACCCTAAAGTACTGCATTGACGAGGCGCGAGCTACCTGGCCGAGTGTTTAGATGAATCCAAGCAAGACATGCGTATGCTACGTATGCATTGGACGTTCACATCTTCTTCCGACGGACTCAATATGAAGAATTGATGAGTATTGCCATCTTACGATGCGATGACCTTGCGTTCGCGGGCCCTTCAAGCTCATAGCCGGTCATCTTCCGCCTTTCTCCTTTCCTGAACCTTCACCATCAGCTCTCGCTTCTCATCTCTCAACGTCACATATATCTGCTCCGCCATCAGCAATCATCCCTGGGATCCCAAAGGCTCAAGCGTATCCACTTACCCAAAACCACCAAAGCATCTCCAAAAACCCCCATGTAAATACGACACTGTTGCACAGCACTCCCCCTTTTGTCCCTGCCTTCCCACCCCACATACCCCCTGGTTTTCCCACATAGCTATACGCGGTGACCCCAAAGAAGAATGCCAACCTGACCGGCGCCTGGCTGCTCCAATGATGACTCGCCACCTCTTCCGCCAGTCCTGAACTCGTCAAGTCCGAGATGGCTATTAGGGCGAGGAATAGAGCGGCGAGGGCAGAGGCCGGGGAAGGCGTTGAAAGGGATATAGGAGGGTCGGGGATGTCCATTGCGGCGCCGAGGACGTAGACGAGGTTCTGTGAGGCGATGGTCGCGGGGGAGGTGAAGAGGTAGTAGGAGAGGGTTAGGTGGAAGAGGGAGAGGGTGCGGAGGAGTGATTGAGCGGAGAGGATGGCCATTGTGGGCTTTGGAGAGGTTCTTTGCTCCGAAATGGTTCTCCGAATGCAAACAGGAAGCTACCTGTTGAAGAGGTCGAGGTGCAGCCGAGGTTTGCCCGTTAGAGACCAAAAGGGATGGTGGGGGACTGTCCGCGATGTTGATTACTAATGATTATGCCGAGGTTCTGAATATCTGAGACAAGGGCCTCTCATGTTTAGCAGATCCTATATCATATATTATTTGTTGCTCCTTTGGAGCATGAAGCAATGATGCCCGGTCCCATCACCCATGCCTCCCTGAACAAAGAAAAGCACGTCAGATACTGGCTCCGCTGCCTGAAAACTTACCTCCCAAACGCCTACACCTCCAATGAAGCACAGCGCATGAGTTTGGCCTTCTTCATTCTCTCCGCCCTCGATCTCCTCGACGCACTCCACACCAAGACTACCGCCTCCGAACGTTCACGATACGTGGATTGGATATTGTGCTGTCAGCACCCTGATGGAGGCTTCAGAGGGTTTACTGGTACAATGACGGGCGATGAGAGCAGCAACGAATGGGACACGGCGAACTTGGCTGCTACATATTTTGCGTGCGCGGCACTCGTAGTGCTAGGGGAGGGTATGGAGAGGGTGAGGAGGAAACAGTGTTTGGGGTGGCTGAGGAGGCTACAGAGAGCAAATGGGAGCTTTGGGGAGGGAATAGGCAAAGGAGGCGTGGTGGAAGGGGCCGAGGACATGAGATTCTGTTACACGGCTGCGGCAACGAGGTGGTTTTTGAGGAGAGGAGAGGAGATGAACAAGGTGGAGGACATCGACGTCGAGGGTTTGGTAAAGTGGGTTGAGGCTTCCGTGGTGAGCCAAATAATGGATGATGGCATGGTGTGCGCCTCATGCTGAATTGGTTAGGCCTACGAAGGAGGCATTGCGCAGGGCCCATTCCACGAGGCACATGGTACGCAGCATGTCGCTCTTGTTGCCAGGTGAAGAAGCCATACTCATCTGCATGTGCAGCTGGGTATACTTACAATGGCGTCGGTGTACTGACGTTACTCGGCAAGCTGCCACGGCACAAGCTCGACCCTACGAGCGCGGGGAAGATGAGTGCAGAGTTCGTGGAGAGCGTGACGAAATGGCTCGTGTCGCGGCAGACGCTGATGCTGCACGAAGAGGATGAGCTACCCATGGCAGACGAGGAACCACCCGAAATGACGCCCAAATTCTTCCCTCCTATCTTTCATGTTCAAGGTGCCTTCCCCGTATCGGTCGCAGAGACAATTCTGCCAAAGCCTTCAATCGAGGCGTCATCACACGACCTTCGGTGGGCTGGTTTCAACGGTCGATGCAATAAGGTAGCTGATACGTGCTACGCTTTCTGGGTCGGGGGAACATTGGGGGTGAGTTCCTACTACGCCATATCACAGGGCAGCGGCTGACCCGCGGTCGGTACAGATGCTGAATAGAGAACATTTCCAAGACTTCAACGCCACTCGCCACTACTTGCTAGACAAGACACAACATATGATCGGCGGTTTTGGTAAACTGCCTGGCGATGTTCCTGGTCCGTACCTACATCTCCAAAGCTACCAAGGCTGAGCGACTTTCTAACGTCAAATCCATGCAGACATCCTACACTCAAGTCTTGGTCTTGCTGCCCTGGCGATCATGCATGACCCCGATCTGAAAAGTATAGACCCGGCGCTTTGCATCAGCCTTCGTGCAAGAGAAAATCTTGAGAAAGGCTTCGGTTCTCAACAAGCACGCGGCGACTTTGAACATCAAATATAGCCGAGAGGATGCAATGATACCATTGCAAGTCCGAGATGGCCGGATATGCGGACAATTACGCTTCAACCGGGCCTGAAACACCTTTGTCTGCTTGTTGCAAAAGCTCAAACAGCTACGACTAAAAGGGTTGTATCTGCTGCACCAGTATCACTTCTGATCATCTTGGTGACAGGTCCATTGGCAGACATTGTGAGCCCTACCGAGGCAGAGGTCCCACGATCAATGCAATCTATGAAGTCGAGCAGACTCATCAACCGACGACTTCTGCTCAAGTCCCCCCCAACCCCAGACACCACGGCTCAACCCCCTTGCAAAAAGCCCATCACCGCCCCACAGCCTGCGACCTGCCGACTCAAGCCTCATCTCCGCCCCCCGATCCCGGTCTCACGCTCGACACCTTCCCCAACCCCACAAGCCCCCACTGATCGTCGAGGACCTCAAAAGCCACTTCCACAAACCTGTTCCCCCTGTACAAGAACTCCCACAGCCCCTGCAGCACATTCTCCACCATACCGTACGTCAGATGATACTCGATGACGAACCGGGGCGCCTTGGGCGGCGGGTAGGCTATGACGCCTATGAAGCAGCCGGCCCAGATGGGGTCGCTTTTGTAGGGTTCGTCGTCCGGTTGGAGCGGGAGGTCCCGCAGCTGGTAGATGCTGGCAATCTGCGCGCGGAGGGCCTGCTGGGTGCGGAGGATGGTGCGGCCCATGTCCGCCTTTTCGATGGGGCCGTGGTAGAGGACGAAGTTGAGGCGGGTGGGGGTGTTGGGGACGCGGTAGGGTATCATCGGGTTGGGGGTGGTGGCGTTGAGGACGGCGGATGCGGTCGGGGGGAGAGGGGAAGGAGGGCGCAGACTCGCACAGGGTTAGTCTATGCTCCTGGAGCATGCAAATGGTGTGCTTACCCTGCGGGGACGTCGCTGCCGAGCGGGCTGGTGCCGAAGGCATCCAGACTCGAGACCGACGTGTCCAGTGTTGCGGGAGCTGCCAGTGCAGGCAGAGTGCACCGGAGACAGCAGAGAAGGAGCGCCACGATCCAAGCCATTGTTGTTATGTGCAGGGTTAGCTTTTCAATGATACAATCCCCGTTGAATCCATCGTTCTTGGACGGACCCCACGCCACGAGATGCGACACGCTTCGCATTTCTCGCGCAGTCGGACGGTAAGCGCAGCAAGCGACAAGCGATGAGGCGAACGATTGGAGGAGATGGGAGGACGGATGCGCAGAATGACGCTTGGGAGCCTGGACGATTGGTCATGCTGGCAGGGAGGTGAAGACAGGGGGGGAGACACGGTGCTTGGTCCATCTCCCCCAGGTTGACCCGCGAACCAGAACGCTCTGGCTTCCGGGGCAGACTTCTGGCCCAGTCTCCGGGCACGGCAATCACGACAGCAGCAGCAGCGAGCATCAAGAACCGTCGTCGGTCATCACGAACACCCGTCCACGATCGAGGTTCGACGAAGCCGCGGCGAGCGTGGACAGAACCGAGGGTCGACGGGCAGATTCTGTTGCCTCGCGGACACGCCACCATCCGTGATCCAGCCGCTCCGAACGCGTCGCGGGTAGCGGAGATGGAACAGGTGGCTCTTCCGGCACGAGTTGACGTCGACCATGTTTGCAAAGCTTCCACACCTACTGTACCCGTCCAAGTGCCCTTCTCGACTCGGATTCCGGCGCTAGCACGGATTGGGCCGCTCACGGATTGCCTCCCGCCAAGTCACGAATCGTTTCAAGTCATGTGTTGCGTAGACTCTCGCGTCAAATGAACATGGGTCAGATAGCTTAGGGGTTTAGGGCATGGATTTGCAGTGTCCAGTGTCCGCGATTCGAATCAGTGTTGGGGCTTTTTTGGATTGCTTGACTGCGTCTTGCTCGGGTGATGGGAATTTCCTACACAGTCTTTTCCAAAGGTAATAGGTGGCTGCCGGCCTGGTTAGCTTGTACGATAAAAGGGCTTCCACGACGAGAAAACCTACTTATCACTCAAGCGAGGGCAAGGCTGGATATTTTTGGCGGCACCTAATTTGCTGCTATAATACACATGACCATTCCCACCCCTGACCCATAATATGGCCGCCAACAGCTTCCTAAGGTGGAGTTGCTTCGACCAGTGGTGCCTGTGCAGTCTCCTCGACTTTCACTGTATGCACGTTTGCCGATGGATGACTCTCCTGGGGAGCCCCTCGATCTCCTTTGCGGTCGCTCCTAGCAGGCTGGACGATCCTCCCATGCTCGTCCCTAGGCCTCCTCTCCCAGCCTGTCTTCAGGCCCCGGGCAAGCTTGAAGCGTGGGAATATATGAGCTTCCGTATTGATGACAACAGATTCCAGTGGTAGCAGATCATTAGGCGAGAACAGGAGATAAAAGTATTTGAGAGTCTCGGCCTGATGTTGTTAATTCGCGGGTCTTATGAGTAGAAGCATGATGGGTCACTCACCAGCCAAAAACTCTCCATGTTGTCCTTAAGCAATGGGGGTATGTCGTTTGCGTTGGCAAGGCCGGTAAAGCCGGCTCCGTCTTCTGCAGCAGTATACTTAACAAATGACGTGAACATCTCCCATCCCCATTCGCGATATTTCTCGTCGCCAGTGATCCGCCACATGTAGAAGAGCGACTCAACTGTCTCTGGGCGCTGTAAGTTGTGATGGTCATTGACTTTAATGATATAGTCTTCTTTCCACGCCGCACGCCCTCCCTGCGTCATCTCCTTGGACGCTAAGATTCCATCGGACTCCATGTGTGGATTTTCATCGAGTTTGAAATGAGCAATTTCTGGCGCTAGACCTGTCGGCATGATTTTATACATTCCCCAACACGTCTTGGTCAATTCAATGGCGAGTGCCATTACCTCCTCTTCCTTTTCTCCCCAAAGGCCTGCTTTCTTGACTTCCTCAATGGTGAGGCCCCCCGTTACGCCGAGGGCAATGGTACCGGGCATGAAGCAGACCAGGTGGTCCATTTTCCCCTCAAGTTTACCATTGAGACCGAAAGGACGCTCAGCTAGGACGGTGAAATGGTTTGGAGTCGAATATGTAATTAGCCATTTCCTGACGCCAGCAAGCGATTGGTTCCACATCTCTTGATAGATTGGCTCCTCACAGGAAGTTTGCAGGTATTGTTTGATGAGGTATTCATAGTATGAATCGCCTCGGCTTCCTAGCCGTATGTTGTTGTCCCTGAAACCGCCTGTGGTGGCGTAGATGAAGATTGGCAAAAGACCATCCTCCATGCCGTTGTCGTCGATGACTTGGATGACTTTCTCTGCCCTCTCCCAATAATTCTTTTCCCCAGTCAGCATGGCAAGATACTTGAATTCTAATTGTAGACTAGATGCTTCAGCGGTTGATGATGCGCCTCCATCTACATGGGATTCCTTTCCCTTTGAAGTCTTCAGATTGACGCTTGCATACGGAACGCCGCTATTTGAATCGAAGGCACCTATCAGACGACTTGCCAAATCTGCAGCCTTCTCAAGATACAGATCTTCGCCAGGGGCACCCTGGTCATCGTCGGTTAGAGGAGCCATGTCCGGGAAGGCAGTTGAGAGGTAGTGCGCTGAAAGAAGGCCCCCAAGCATACGTATTGTGGTCTCGAAGGTATTGACTTCATGGTCCTGGTTGTAGTCCAGAGATGTGGAAATCCATTCCCTGGCATGGGATAACCGGGAGGTTAGGTTCATTATCATTAACGTGTCCAGAGCATCGACGATGATCCAGCCCATGCCTTTTCCTTTGGTGTCCATTTGTTTCCCTGTTTTCGAGATGGGGTGATACTCATCGAGGCCTGCAACACATGGTCATCAGTTCTTGATCCTGAGGCAATTCGGAGATTTCCTTGTGAACAAATGATCCCACGTCATCCAGACTGCTCCAGGACAAATAACGTACCCCATGCATACTGCTCGTAGCCGTCCCAACTCAGCACGAATGCCTCCTTCACTTTTTCTCGTCTGTCATCCCAGTCCACGGAAGTCGATGTCGTAGGGCTGCTCAGCCAATTCCACGCGCTCTCATTGATGTCTTTTGGTTTGAGATTGACGACCGAAGGCGAGAAGATGCCATACCAGTATGCCAATCCTATCACGATCAAGAGAGCTCCACTAACAAACCGCTTCTGTCTGTAAAAAGGTGTATATTTTCTAGATCCCGCATAATTGTAGGGTTTGTCCTTGTACATGGGTAACTCTTTCTTATCCATGAGATGTTCCAACTTGGACCCTAGGCCACCGTTTGTATGGCCGTTCAGGGCCCTTGGCTGCCCTGCGTTGCCCCAATAGTCTTCGGCATGGGAACGTTGTGTCAGAGACATGATTTGAGACAAGGACAGAATCCAATGTGCCTCGCGTCGCAAAATGGTATTGCCTCCTTTACGAAGCCAATGCCGCCTCGAAGTCTGCTTTGGTCCGACGTAGGCTTCTTCGAAATGAATGGGCGGACTCGGACAAGAGCTCAGCAATGTGTTGTGCTTTCATGACACCTGGTTACTGGTTGCCAGAATTAGAATTTTAGTGAGATGGCGAGGTGAGCCTCCCAAGAGCATAGTATGGGAGGGTGAAGTCGCGAGCGTGAGGGTAATATTGTTTGAGGTAGAAGTAGAAAGTGGAAACGTTGACTGGACGGCGGAAGGCAAGAGAAGGGGTGGGCGACAAAAATTGAGGCTCGCCCGGGGCCTGCCGCTTTAGCGAGCGCCGGGGTGAGCAAAGGTAAGGAGGTTAGGTAAGGTTCCTTAATGCGGCACCCCATATGAGTGATGTATTATTCCCCTATTGTTATTCAAAATTCCTTTCTTTATTAAACAAGGTTATAAACCGGAACGAGATATTGTTAACAAAGTCACACAATGTGATTAGAATAATATAATGATAAAAAGATTTTATTGTTATGAGAGGGTAGCTGGGATATGGAATCGGCGGGCATCCGGGGGCATAATCGGCCCGGTGAAGCCTTAGCCCTAAGGCGCCTGCGGCTCTGCTCTCTGCTTCGCAAGTACTGCGGAGCCATTTACTTGGCGGACGTCAGTCACAGACATACATAAAACTCTCTCCACTCCCTCTCACCAACTTCACTCCCATCCTCCCAGCCTTCCCTTCCAGCCCCCCCAACCCTAATCCCCAAACCTCCTAAATCCTCAATCCTCAATCAATGCACACTCCCAAAGCAGCAACCATATACTCCGCAAAGGCCAACCCCGTCACCACACACTCCTCCCTTTTCCCTTCCCCACATAATCGTCCGTCCAAAATATCCAACGTTCCGGCCTTGCTCATACTCAAATGTTTATGGAAATGCAACTCCGGGACCGTCATCCCCGACCCCTCGTCCACGCACTCTAATTCGAGACTCGTGTTCCTGCTCTTCCATGAAAGACGCGAACCCCCCAGCGTTGGCGAGTGCCACGTATAGACGCTCTTGAGGGAGAAATGCGTGGTGAGTTTTATCAGTGGTAGGTCACGGATCTGAGCGTCGATGTGGGTATGGAGGGTGTGGAAAGTTACGCTTGCAAATTGGCTTGATGATGTCACCGGGGGAGGGTTGGTGATGGTGGTGGTGGTGGTGGTGGTGGAGGTTGTCTCAAGAGGGGTAATTGTCCCTGTCCCGGCTGAGGGCGATGCTGTATGGAACGTTATATGGGGTTTCTTCAGACCGAGTTTTGCGGTGTAGAGCGCGGGGGAGGTGTGGTCGGGGCCGGAGCGGATGAGTATGCGGGTGGCTTTCCAGTTGTCGTAGGTTATGGGGAGGGTGAGGAGGGGGGAGCGGGTGTGGTGGGTTTGGGGGGGGTAGGCGGGTTTCGGATTGGAGGAGGTGGATGGGGTTGGTTGAGGGGTGGAGGTTAAGTAGGGCGGTGGTGGGATTGGGATTGTGGTGGTAGAAGAGAGGGTGGAGGGGTCGGATTTGGTGTCGGTGGGGTATTTGTGATCCATAATGGTTGGCTATGGTGCGGTGGGTGCAATCTTTACGTAGGCCACTATCTCTATCTCGCGGGTATATAGAAAGCTTCACGCGCCAGAGACAAAGAGCGCGAAAATGAATCATCGGTTTCACATACACACCGGAGGAATCAAACACGCATTCGTTCTGTAACTGCGCGATGCGCAAAGAAGATTTTTACTGCCGACCGAGCGCCACGTTTGGATAATAAATAGATTAAGTCTGTCTATAAAATAAAAATCACCATCTTCAAACGGGGGAGGCTAATCTAGAGTACAATAAGAAGAGGCGGTGATCGCTTCATTTACAAATGCTCACTCCAACTGAACTACTATATATTCAGAACGTTTTCAAAGATGCTGGAACGGCGCATAAAGGCTATAATAGTCTTTGCAATTCTACTCACAACCTTACACGCTATACCATCACCACGTCCAGATCTCGGAGCCCAGCTCAACCTCACAGCCCTTTCAATATCCCCACCCTCACTGTATTCAAATGCTCCAAACGCATCTGGGCCCCTTGCGAATCTCCTCATGCCACACAGAACCCTCGGTCTTCCGCCCGATCCGTTCACGAGAATCATCGGCAGCGGTCGGTTAATAACATACTTCAACTACTAGTGGGTCGCCATTTCGGAGCGAAATGGAGAGATTTTTATCGCATCCTCCCTCCCTTCGGGGGGCCCCTCCAATGCACTAATGCACTCGCTTGCCTAGGGGTCTTGTAGGGGCTAGGTCTCACCCAGGAAATCATACCCTAGGGGTTAGGTCTCACCCTAGGGGAGTGGTCTCACCCAAGGAATCTTACCCTAGGGGTCAATCATAGGGGTCAGTATGTCAATCCTAGGGGCCAATCCTAGGGGATCAATCCTCGAACCAAAGGCCAATATCGCGCAACCGAGCAACAATCATTCATGTCATTGTTGACGGATTCTCAGAATTGCAACACTATTAGAATCGCGATGATCAAAAGGATAATTTTTACACTTACGATTTGTTTTGTATCGCAAGGGCAAAGTGTACGATCAAGTGCAAGGCCAGCGCACCTAAAGTTTTGATGGGGAGGAATTCTGATGTTCCTGCAGGGGGGAAAGTCACGTGAGGTAACATTCTTGGCAAACCTTATGTCATTTCAATACTATATAGATGGCTCTGTCCTCAATAGCCATTCGGCCAAGGAGTGTATTAGCCAAGCTTTGAAAGAATCTCAGGCTAGCGACTATCACAGCCATATGCCGGTGGGAGTACGGACCTGTATATCTGGCCATGTGGCCTTGGAGCTGGATGTGTTGAAGGTAGAGCTATGGGAGGTCGTGAGATGGGGAGAGTGGTACTACAGTGCCTATATTCTGCAGGGCTGGTTCCAAAATGGATTTGTGGCTTTGGACTTCGACATAATAGATAAGGAGTTGGCGTTGTACCCGGAAATGGTTATTGCCTCCGGCTCGATTAAAGCTGTGCCGCAGGCTGCAGATGCGCGAAGATAATATTGTCGGAAGGACTCCTGGCATTTGGTGTTCGCAATCTGGGTTTGTCTGTAGCGGATGTGGATGGATTTGTGGATTTTGGCTTGTATATAGGTGTATCTTTTTCTTTTCACTACGGTGTGAATCAAACCTCCATGATCCTTCTTTCCTTATACCTTTAGATATTCAGATATACACCAAGATCGACTTATTGGTCAGTTAAGCGAAAGTCTAGCCCAATTTGGTTTAGCGTCCTTCCGGTCAATCGTTCTTCCGTTCGTAGGCCTGTAATCGCAACAGTTTCTGGCGTTTTCCCCTTTACCCCTGGCCGAGGGCGACATATCTATTGGCATCTACAACTACATACAAGCGTATTCTTAGAAGTCTGCTCACTAAAATCGATCGTGTTGCTAATGCTGATGCTGGTGGGCTGTCTATTGTTCCGTCTATAGCTTCTGGTATTCCAGCTTGCCTTCTAGCTTCTTCGATTCTGCGACCTTCCTTACTGCCTTGTTGAAGTCATCTTGGTTTATTGAATCTCTGTAATCTTTGATAGCGAAAAGTCCCCTACGATAAGTAGTCAGTTGGTGGTACGAGTCAACAATGGTGGATCGCTTACGCTTCTGTCACCACGTTGCGTAGATCTGCGCCATTCAATTGGTCACTCATCTTGACAACGCTCTCGAAATCAATCTCCCCTTCTAGGGACACACCGCTTGTGTGTATCTTAAGAATCTCCAATCTTCCGACTTCATTTGGGAGCGGTATTTCAATCTTCCTATCCAGTCGACCTGCTCTCAAGAGTGCTGGATCTAAGGTATCTGGTCGATTGGTCGCCATTATAATCTTGGTCTTCCCCAAGTAGTCGAAGCCGTCGAGCTGATTGAGCAGTTCCATGAGCGTGCGCTGGATTTCTCGATCAGCAGACGTGCCCTCTGAGAATCGCCTTCCACCAATGGCATCGATCTCGTCCATGAAAATGATACATGGCTCATGTTCCTTGGCATATCCAAACATTTCTCTTATCAGTCGTGCTGACTCGCCAATATACTTGTCCACGATGGCCGAAGAGACGACTGTAGTAAGTATCAGCAGACGTATTGGCAAGCTGTATCGGACAGCTTGTACCTTTTAAGAAATTTGTCTCCAAGCCACTTGCCACTGCCCTTGCCAACAGCGTCTTCCCTGTGCCCGGGGGCCCGTAGAGCAGTACGCCCTTCGGCGGCTTGATGCCCACCCTCAGGAACAACTCCGGATTCTTCAGCGGTAGCTCGATGACCTCTCGTAGTTCTCTTATCTGTTCGTTCAACCCTCCAATACCGCCGAAGCTGACCTGTCCCGGATCTTCCAGCGACATGTTATATACCAGTGGGTCCACTTCTCGAGGTAGCATTCGCATTATGGTGAGGGTAGTCATATCAAGAGCGACGCGTGTGCCTTGTTTCAGCTTGACCTTGTCGACCTTGGATCGACAGCCAACGACGTACCGGGGGCCGGATGATGCTTTGACGATGACTAGGATCGATCATATCAGCAATGTCCTATCTGCGGTTTCGTCGAGCCAAATAAGTCTTGCACTGTAGTACTCACATCTTTCTTCATCGAGCTGCTTCAGTACCTCCCCTATGATCTGGCCCACGCTCTGTAAAGCCTTGATGTTGTCTTCCGTAGTATCAAAATCTTTCTGTAGGCCTTTGATGTCAATCCGCAGAGTCTTGAGCTTTGCTTCCATCTCCCTCAGCTCGAGTAGCTTGTTCTTGAACTGCTCCAGGGCATCAGACCTCTCTGGGTCCCCCTTGCCGTCCATATTTGCGATGGGAGAAGGTGAAGCGTGAGGTGTAAGATATCCAGATCAATGACCTGCTCCGCCCAAGGGGCAAAGACAGTGAGATTTTCAGCTGTCAAGTTCGAGATGAGAAAGACGATTCAAATGACATATTACAGAAATAGCTTTTACCAATACTGTCCAGGCGTTGGACTGTTGGACCGTTGGAGGCGTGAATTGTACAAAGTACTACGTACGCGCTTCTGGAGGAGCTTGACACCGGGATTCGGGAAGCTTGGACCAAGCGCTAGCAATCGACCTAGCATGCTTGAACGGCCAACATCAATCCAATGATTCCTTTTCCGATACTCAGCCTATCCTAAAATATAGACGCGAGAGACTTCACGATCAACTCATCAACAGGGCTCGAGATTACAACTAGGCCACCATGGTACTCCGAGCTATTAAATACAGCCGCGGAAAGCTTGAGATCCTCGACCAGCTCAAATTACCCCACGAAGAGGTCTTTATACACATCCAAACAGTGCAAGATGCCTGGGATGCCATCCATTCTATGCAGGTTCGAGGGGCTCCAGCAATAGCCATTGTCGCTGCCCTCAGTGTAGCGGTCTGTCTTAGCAAGTGCAATAAAAGCGGAGCACTTCCCGGTCGCCTCGGACCGGACATGACAGGCCCAGGTTTGATTATGCACAATCTCAGGTTCCTTCTTACGAGTAGACCTACGGCGGTCAATCTTGGGGATGCTGTGAAGAAGCTAGAGAAAGTTGTTGATTCAGCCCAGGCCATAGCTGGCGCGACTGACTTCGATATCAATATGGCGTACATACAAGCAGCAGAGCAGATGCTTCTTGACGATGTGCAGGATAATATGAACATAGGGCGTTTTGGTGCTGATTGGATTCTACGGCATTCCAACTTGATCCCACCAGTGGGGAAGATATCCGTCATTACACACTGCAATACTGGGTAAGTGTTGCTAGCAGATCATGATTATCTCCTAATCTCTCTTTAACGCCTTCTCTCAAGCTCCTTGGCAACTGCAGGCTACGGTACCGCTCTGGGTATTATACGAAGCCTTCACGCTCGTAATTTCCTCAAACGAGTCTATTACACAGAAACAAGGCCCTACAACCAGGGATCTCGCCTCACGGGGTACGAATTCCTTCATGACAAGATCCCAGCAACCCTCATTACAGACTCAATGGTTGGAGCACTCCTCGGGCTCAAAAGGGAATCAGAGAATATTTCTTGCATAATCGTTGGAGCAGACAGGGTGGCTGCAAATGGGGATACCGCAAACAAAATTGGCACATATGGTTTAGCGTGTCTGGCAAAGTTCCACAAGGTCAAATTCATAGTGGCAGCTCCACGGACCACCATAGACCTAAGCACGCCTTCCGGCGCAGACATTACGATAGAAGAACGCCCGCCCACGGAGGTGACGACGATGAAAGGCCGTCCTGTCAAGCGATTAGCGGACGGCAGCTTGAAAGTTGAAGGCGATGCTCAGGAGATTGCTATCGCGGCAGATCTCACCGGCGCCTGGAATCCGGCGTTTGATGTATCGTGCCATGATATGATTGATTGCATCGTAACCGAAGAAGGGGTTGTTGAGAGGAGAGAAGACGGGGACTTCCACCTCGACGAAATCTTCCGGATCTGAGCGAGCAGATACCCGCATGCACGGACTGGGCCGATCCTAATATGGCACACTCTGGTTCACTGGGAGTCTGAACGGTCGACACGAACAGGGGCTTCGTGGCCTCGCAGATTACTCGTTGCATGGCTTGACGAGACTGGCAACGAAGGAAAAGGGCAGTTGACGCGGGCACGGAACTGCGAATCCGCCTGGGGAAACTGCTCTCCAGCTGGGCGCCCGCGTTACAAGTCGCCATATAAGGACACTTTCAGAGTAAGGTCCTTGGGAAGTGGACGAACAGATTAGATACACAGCTATTATTGGATCAATAATCATCCATTAAAAAAGGTATGAGGCCCCAAATCCACCAAATATGTGACCAAGCAAGCGGACGGCAGCCCGAGAATGCCAGTCCGCGCGGCTCAAAATAGACAAAGAACTCAAGACGGTTATGTCCGGTCATAGGAATCATTGCTCTGAAAGGCTCTCCGGCAAGAAGCTCCACCAGCTCGGATACTTTCCCACACTCCGACGCCCCAAAAAACCCCGGCGCTGGTTATGAGGATTACTGACTCGACCCGGCTATGTCATCCTCTGTCTCCCTTTCCTCCCTCTCCCTATCACCCTTCCTTATATTCTCTACCTTCTGCAACGGTTCTTCCAACTTTCCCTTCACCTTGTCCTTGGTACTCGGTTTCCCTTCGCCCTTTGCAATTCCTTCTTGTTGATCCAAATCTTCCTCGTCGCTGCTACTCATACTGCTGCCATCACCCGGGACAACGGCCGTATGCTTTCCCTCTGCCTTCTTGCGCTCTCTTTGTTCATTCTTCCACTTGTCCATCTTCTCTTTGTCGCCGTTGCAATCCAACGTCACGATCTTGATGCCCGGAAGATTTTTCTGTAGAAACTCTTTCAGTTGAGTAAGTAGTTTCGCGTTTGGCCGATATGTACCGCTGTCATTGTCGATGATGAGTGAGTAATAAGCTGGATCTTTGGGCGCCTCGGCCTGCGGGGGCCCATTCCCTATGTCACTTGGAGGGTGTGTAGGTTGGTCGTCGGGAGAGCCTTCCTTGTGGGGCGTCTTGAGTCGTCGGATGAAGAATTCGCCAGAGAAGGCAATGTAGATGTTCACGTCACTATGCATGGTATGCTTGCTCAGCAAATCGATTCCAAATTCTTTGCCCGTCTCTGTGAAGCGCCATAGCCCGTCTAATGTCAGCACATACGTAAAGATTCTGCCGCCTTTGTCGTAATGGACGAGGTCAAGGAATTGTAAGGTCAGGTCCCGGGAGGGAGACGGAAAGGAGCCGTAGATGGTGTCTCGGTCGTAGTTGTAGATACGGTTGTGTTGGTGGTGTAGGGCGTGGTGGAGGACGCGGCCGCGTAGAGATGTTGAGGTAAACATCCCTTTGACGAACGGTCTAAACTCTACGTACCGATGGTAGAGGGATGCAGGCACAGGGCCGGCGAGCTGAATCTGGTTTGCTTGGAAGCTGTGAAGGACTTAGCCCGGTGCCATTCAAGAATGGCGACATCGAAATAGGACTCCTTACGCGTATTTCTCGGTCTTGCCGTCTTTGCCTGGCTCTTTTGTACCCGCCAGCCGGCCAACCATGGGACTGAGATGCTTGCTCCAATTGCAAGGCCCCACAGTCCAGAGCCTACCACCATTATCGGTATCTGTTTTCCCGAGGACCTCTACGCTAACGACCAGTTCGCCCGACATATGAATGCCCCGATTGAACATGGCAGCACAACCTCGAATGAAGTAGGCGCGCTTGCTCCCCATTCGCTTCTTGATCTTGTAAGACTGTTCTCTTATGCCTCCGACATTCTCACTTATATGATCGACATTGACATGCACATTGCCCAGGCGGTCATCATGGTCCGCGGGGTCCTCGTCGTAGATGCGCGCTTTGAGCGCAAAGCCATTCGCGGGGACATTGGCTACAATCCATTCCGAGTTCCATTCCGGATCACAGTTCCTTCTCACAGTAGGCGTACGAAATCTCATGGGAGGGTCTTGTTTGTGTCTTGTTGGCAGGCTCGTGGTTAAAGTAGCGAGCACGTACGGGTCGGAAGACATTGTATTAATGTCAGCCATCGGGAGCTTGGAGGCTCTGTGGAATGTGAATTTGACATTGAATCCTGGGGGAGCCCGAGGGACGGCAGTGTCGTCGAAGCCTCCGGCAGGTTGTCCACCATCATCCTCTTTCTTTCCTTTGCCGTACTTCTCCGCTTTGGCTTGGAAGGACTCGGCCTTTTGGTCGAACTTTGTCGCGTACCCAATGCTGCGGTGGCCATTGGGCTGTGATACGGCCTTCTCCTCATCCATTATTGAATGAAGTAGTCGCCGATGGATGACCAAAGCTCAAGCCAGGCAGAGAGAATGAAGAATCTTACATGCAAAGAGGGCGTGGATCGATGTCAGCGTATCTTACTACGACTTACGAGACTACCAAGCTCATAGCGGCAAATCCTGTTTGCGGGAGAGGAGATCAGGGTCTCCTCTCGGCTGCATCTAGCTTATTCCAAACCCTAACGAGCCTAAGATTAAGGTAAGTAGGTACCAGTTGCGACCTCATCGTTAATTACTGAAATAAACAGTCGGTACTAATGTCCGCTGTCCGGTACCGAGTATTGATTCGGTCTTCTATGAATTATGTCTTCATCCTGGCCATACATACCCTACAGTGGTGCAGGAAGATCAATACACTACATTATATAACGTAAGGTTATAGTCGTGAAATATTACAGACGGACGGCCTCGTTGAAACTTGAAAGGAAGCTAGCTTTCTACCTTACTCCGTCCGTATCGGTGTGGTCGAGTACAGTGTTTAGGTCCCGGTCGTGTGCCCGCAAATCTTGGCGCGAGAGGAAAGCCATTCTCCCGTCGCCAGTCTCTATGCCAAGCGATTTAGGAGGTTCCGAATGCTTCTAACATCTGGGCATTTGCCGTGGCTCTAAAGAACGAGTCTCGTCAGCATGTTCATGCAGTTTGGATATCGTCAAGCTTTTCATTCCAGGACTCGGGCCACAATGATGAGTGACAGTTTCGCTTGAACAGGCTAAGCAGACGCCCACGACGTTGATACAATGTCGGACGGAAGGCGTTTATCAATTTTCTTACTGCTCTCGCAATCCAGTCATAATTACCCTATCGCGAGTGTGGCTTTCAACCATGAGCAAGGTTCGAGAGAGCCTTGGGGCCTGGGGGTCATCTCAAGGGGCTTGGACAACGACGGGCTGTGCTATAGTGAGGCTTAGCCTTCTCCATGAATGTGCAGCCTCCAGGGCAAGGCAACATGTGACTGCTCCCATCATATCCCGAGGGCTGGACCTCCTCATGTCTGATGATATAACGTGGACAACTCTCACTGTACTGCCATGATATGAAACAATACCACTCAGTCCCGTAGTCACAAGCCTCATTCGCGAATTTGAAAAATCTCGATTCGACAATTTCATCTTCTTGTCCTGCGTCATGCCTTCCGATCTCATTCGAAGTATTTTTTCAAGGCGTCTGCGATATCGAGATGATAAAGAAACAGTCACCAGCCAAGCTGCCAGCAACGTTTCTGAGAAGGCAACAAGTAGTGCCAGTGCCCTGCACGACCCACCACCTCCCTACGCCTTTGAAAATCTTGCAATGAACAATGACAAGGAGCTGCCTTCAACACTATCGTCGATCCAGCCCGCTACCGCCCAAGCCTCGACTCGGTCTGGTTCTAAATTATCGTCCAGAGACTCCATTCGATTTTGCCCCCACGCGACCTCCTCGTTCGAAAGAGTACAACGCATCCTTAGACTGCCAAATTTTAGAGACAGCTTTGAAGGTCTTGACGCTCTGACACCTGGGCCCGACCACCGCAGCCCTTTTACTTCAGGGTTTCGACTTTGCAAACCAGACTCAGGCTCCGACCTGTCCATCAGTGAGTTTTTTCCCTCCGAACCCTCTCCTCCTGAAGTGTACAGCTTTCTGGATTGGGAGAGTCGTTACAGGGGCAAAAGGCTATCGAGACCTGAATCAAGACTCAATTCTGATTCCAGAGGAGAAATTCTGACTGTTATTTTTAGAGGGCTGGGGCAAGTACCTGTACGACAAGTATGGCACAGCCGCCTCGCGGAAGGACAAAGCAGAGTCAGGGACAGGTGAAGGACTCGTGCTACAATTTTACTGGATGATCAACTTCATCAGTGTCCCGCGCGAGCAACGTGAATCCAGAGAAGACATTCACCGTCTATTGTCTCAGACAAAAGTAGACGTTTGCACACATTTAACGCTTTCGGACCCGATGATCGTGGCGGCAGTGTATAGGCTCCTGCACCCTGGAGACGACGACGTCGATCCCATAGATACGTGGGAAGCGGGCTGCAACAACGGCAGCACGACCGTGGCGGCGTGTGGAGAGTGTGCAACGGTCGCCGAGATACATGGCTTTGGCACTTTTGTCAAGGTTGACGCGAAGAGATGGTTGGGCAGAGGGGAGGATTCCATGGATCCAGGTTGGCTTGCTCAGTGCGGAGTGTAAGAATGTAGAACAACAGTGACCAAGAAGCTGAAGAGGTGGTTGTTTGTATGGAAGCTGGAGGGAAGAGCTAGAACTGCACCTCGTACTTTTCACCCTGGATATACCCAAAATGCATACAGCGATTGGCAACATGCAATCTTGAACCCGCGTCCACGAACGCCGTCCTCATGGACAACAGATCCAAGCACAGCCCGCGGACAGCCGCTTAATGCCACTCTCCCTCCCGCTCACACCGTTCTGACTCTGAGATGTAGAGCATGAGACTCGCAACGGTCAAGGCCGTGTCAGGATCAGAATGATGCGGATCTTCAGTGGAGGGGAACCAGGGTTGGATTCTGCACTGCGCAGAGTCCCGCCGAGCGGGCGGGAACAAGACAGGCGTTCCTTTCGCTAGCAATGGATGGCTGACGGGGGACAGATGTCACTCAAGGGCGTGGAGAAGGGATACAAATCTCAGGCTGAAGAAATTCCAGGTAAAGCACTCAAAAGGTCAAAACCAAGATTCACATCCTCTTTGTAGAGCTTCATTACAAGACGGCATGGTTAGGATGGTTTTGGACATGGAACGGGCATCACTGGGAGTACGTATAGAGCATAAATAGCACTGCAGATATATGGAAGGCTCTCAGTCGTGAGGTTGTAATGAGCAGAGGGTAAACAGCACTAGAGGTCTCATTGCCATGATAGCAATGGCCCCGGGAAAAGATGATGGTATTGTAGATGGAATTGTTTGGTTCTCTTTCGCTAGGGTAGAGACTGGGTTTGGATTTGCGAGCTCCTGTTCAGAATAGCAAGGTCTCCGCGAGGAGAAGAAGTACTCTTTGAAGGCTGGGATGATGGGTGAAAAGAAAAACAACCTCTGCAGTTCAGCCGATTGAGCTGACTAGACGACCCTCCTGCTTTCTACCCTTCGCGTGCAGCATAACAAAACAATGTGCAAGATGAAAGACAATTGCATATATCTGGTGCGGACATCTCAGCGTTCCGTAGACCACTCCGCTCGGTTCGGTGACGATAATGACCAATGCCAAGTCAAAGCAGATGGGCCCGGGAAAATCCCTATGTTTCAGAAGGACGTGCGGCCTCGGCGGGAGCCTCGTTGGCTGCAGCGGCCTCAGCCTTGGGCTCGGCTGCCTTCTCACCTTCCTTCGATGCCTCACCACTTGGGGCAGCTTCGGCGTCACCACCATCTGACGAGGTCCAAAGGGTAAGGTTGTCGCGAAGCAGCTGCATGATGAGAGTGCTATCGCGATAGGACTCCTCGGAGAGAGAGTCGAGCTCCGCAATTGCGTCGTCGAAAGCCTGCTTGGCAAGATGGCAAGCGCGATCGGGCGAATTCAGAATCTCATAATAGAAAACCGAGAAGTTCAATGCAAGACCAAGGCGAATAGGATGCGTGGGAGTGAGCTCGGTCTGGGCGACGTCCGTGGCATTCTATCTTGAGGTGAGCAGATTGCTGGCGCTTATATAGAGAGTTTCATACTTTGTACGCTTCATGGGCAGCAGTAGCAGCAACCTTGCGCTTTTCACCTGAAGCAAATTCGGCAAGGTAGCGATGGTAGTCTCCTTTCCTAAAACTCAGACTTAGCATGTGTTGCAGTGCCAATTTTCTTTTTCTTGCTTATCTCCTTCTTCGTCTCGCATACATTTTGTGGTAGAACACCTTTGATTCACCTGACTCCGCCTTGGGGATGAGGGATTCATCCAACACATCAAGCACATCTTGACATACACGCTCGAGTTCGGTCTCGATCTTCTGGCGGTAATCGCGGATGGTACCAACGTGCTTGTCTGAGCCCTTCGACTCCTCTTTCTGCTCGATTGACGAGATTATACGCCAGGAAGCACGTCGGGTTCCGACAACATTCTTGTAGGCAACTGAAAGGAGGTTCCGCTCATCCACTGTGAGTTCGCCGCCAATCTAGCATTTTTATTAGACGATGAACTTTCGGACGCATTTTCTCCAGGTTGCTTGGTGGCCAGAGATGTACTACCTTTGCAACTTCCTGCGCGATTTTAGCATGAGCCGTCAAATAGGTAGAATTCACTGACCTTCATGTACGTGACCATCTCTGAGAAAGATCGACATCAGTATCATATCTATCATGTTGACGAGCCTGAAATAGATGCGTACCATCATAGCGCTCGGCTTGCTCACACAGCCTCGCAAGGAATGTCTTGCTGTAGGAGATTTAGTTTCGCCAGCAGATCATTTAGCAGAAAAACGGATGATTACCTCTCGCGCTGTACGCATCATTTTCAGGTTAGCTGTTGTTCAAGATGGGAAACATGGCGGAAGAGGATTGGTGTGAGGGACCGCCCGGACTGATAGGCGCGTTGATAACTCACCTCACTCGTCATGGTGTATCAGCTTGGTATCTGTGAGAGGTGGAAAGTGTATTCTGATGGTAGCAAGATCTGATGCAAATATGGGCGACGTGTCAATCGATGGAATAGACTCGAGTGCAGGCTCGATGGAAGAGTGGTGGTGATGTTTTGACAGCAAATTACGGCAGCCGCGCAATAAGCGACAGCGACGCTAATCAGCCCTATGTGGAGCCAAACAAACATAGGTAGCGCTCGTTGTGGAGACAGGATGTGGGAGTACCGTAGCACTTTTCTCTGCAGGTATCATTATTATTCACAATTGCCTTCAGCTGCGGTTGCTGTGCCTTCACCTCAAGTGCCGCGATCAGCTTACTGCCATCCTCTACACTACTGGAGTACGGGGTATAGATAGGCTACATGACTTTCAGTCTCACCAAATCCCAGGCGAACGTGAGGTATTTCCAAAATTCAATTGGCTTCATCGGACAGTGATTTCGGATTCGCATTGATTGCCTTTGCATGGCTCTGGACCCCGAGAAGACGTCTGAGGGTCATTATTGTGCTCTCGAGATTCTCAGTGCCGTTCCATAGCTTTAGAGTTGGGCAAGTACCCTGTATATGTCGAAAAGTAAGAAGTAGCTGTGTAGATAGTTAGCTCCTCGAATGAAATGCCCAGCCAGGAGTACTTTTAGTAAATGGAGATTGAGGCTCTGCTGGAAATCCTGCGGGGACGAATGAGACTAGGACAAAATATTCCCCGCCGCAGGAAAAAAGAGTAACCAATCAAAGCAAAGGACACGTTCATCTGTGCATTTACTGCTTTACTGATCATTGATATATTTCCACTTCTTTTCTTCTGACACTTTCTATATCCTCGTCATTCTTTCAGACCGTGTACTACTTGGCACTACCGCTTTACAAGACATCCTCTTCAAGGAGCGTCAGGCTCTTGCCGGTCCAGATCCCAAGGCGATTCATTCTCTTGCCGACATTATGGACGCTGCATACCTCTCCTCGACCGAGCAGGCTCTGGAGTACTTTCAGGTCAATGAACAGCAAGGTCTCTCCGAGCAGCAGATTCGGACATCTTTAGACAAGCATGGGCGCAACGGTACTGTATATCACCACATCCTTAATCGTAAGATAGTGCTAATTTACCTCCATAGCTTTACCGGAAGACCCTCCAACGCCGTTGTGGCAGCTTATCCTTGAACAATTCAAGGATCAGCTTGTCATCATACTCTTAGGATCAGCAGGAATATCTTTTATCCTCGCTCTGTTCGAAGATGGGGAAGGGTGGACCGCCTTTGTGGATCCAGCAGTTGTTGGTGCACTCAACCCCGATCAAGTCGGGACTACGCTGACTCAACAACAGATCCTAACCATCCTAATCTTGAATGCGGTTGTTGGCGTCTCGCAGGAAAGTAGCGCGGAAAAAGCTATCGCGGCCCTACAGGAATATTCTGCAAATGAAGCCAAGGTAGTTCGAAACGGCGCGTTGAAGCGCATAAAAGCAGACGACCTCGTACCTGGGGATATTATTTCAGTGGCGGTGGGAGATCGGATTCCGGCTGATTGCAGGGTACTCTCGATCCAGAGTAATAGCTTCCGTGTTGATCAAGCAATCCTGACTGGTGAGAGTGAAAGCGTTGGCAAAGATACCATTGCTCTAAAGGATTCTGGGGCTGTGAAACAGGATCAAGTCAATATGCTTTTCTCGGGTACGACTGTATCCACAGGTCACGCCACTGCTCTAGTTGTCTTGACGGGAGCATCGACGGCTATCGGAGACATCCACGAAAGCATTACATCGCAAATCTCTGCACCTACGCCGTTGAAACAGAAATTGAATGAGTTTGGAGACATGCTCGCAAAGGTCATTACAGTCATCTGCGTTCTTGTCTGGCTGATCAATATCCAACACTTCAATGATCCTTCACATGGCAGCTGGGCTAAAGGAGCCATCTACTATCTCAAGGTATAATCAACTTTCTCCTGCTCCAAAGTGAGATACTAAATGAACGGACAGATTGCCGTATCCCTTGGCGTTGCAGCAATTCCAGAGGGTTTGGCTGTCGTCATCACGACTTGTCTTGCTTTGGGGACTCGGAAAATGGCAGCCAAAAACGCAGTCGTCCGAAGTCTACCCTCTGTCGAGACGCTTGGAAGCTGCAGCGTGATTTGCTCCGACAAGACTGGTACCCTGACAACAAATCAGATGAGTGTCAACAAGATGGTATTTTTGAATGAATCTGGCACCGATCTTGAAGAAATCGATGTACAAGGGACGTCATTTTCTCCAGAAGGTGGCATTCTGTCTGGTGGCAAATATATGAACGATCTAGCAGCGACGTCTTCAACGGTCTTGAAGATGACAGAAGTCGCCGCATTATGTAATGAGTCGCAGCTGTCTTTCGATGCAAAGAACCTGACATATAGCAACGTTGGCGAGCCGACTGAAGGCGCACTACGTGCTCTCGTCGAAAAGATAGGCACACCGGAGCCAGCCACGAACCAAGCGGCCAGAGTGTTGCCCGCTCACGAGAGGTTGCACCATACAAGCAAGTACTTTGAGAAGAGGAATCCGCTTCTTGCCACGTATGAGTTCTCACGAGACCGCAAGAGTATGTCTGTTCTTGTTGACAACGGCCCGCAAAAACGTCTTCTTGTGAAGGGAGCGCCAGAGTCAGTCCTAGAGCGATGCACACATGCCCTACTAGGTTTTAACGGGAAGCCGGTCTCGCTAAATGGAAAGCTCACAAGCGTTATATCCAAGAAGGTTGTCGAATATGGGAACCGTGGACTTCGAGTCATTGCGCTTGCTAGTGTTGAAGATGTAGGATCAAATCCGCTACTAAACTCAGCAAAGACTACGGAAGAGTACAGTCGCTTGGAAACAAATCTGACCCTGATCGGCTTAGTGGGAATGCTTGATCCGCCACGACCTGAGGTTGCAGAGTCCATCATGAAATGCAGAGAAGCAGGCATTCGTGTGGTGGTCATTACTGGGGATAATCAGAATACAGCCGAGACGATCTGTCGTCAAATTGGCATTTTTGGCGATCACGAAAATCTGAAAGGGAAGAGTTATACTGGCAGAGAATTCGATGCTTTGAGTAATGGCGAAAAGCTCCAGGCTGCCAAGACAGCACTACTCTTCTCTCGAACGGAGCCCACCCACAAGTCTCAACTCGTGGATTTACTACAGTCAAGCGGTGAGGTTGTCGCGATGACTGGCGATGGAGTGAACGACGCCCCTGCCCTCAAGAAATCCGACATTGGTGTTGCCATGGGATCCGGAACGGACGTCGCTAAGCTAGCAGCGGACATGGTGCTCGCGGATGATAATTTCGCAACGATAGAAAGCGCCGTCGAAGAAGGCAGGTCGATCTACAACAACACCCAACAGTTTATTCGCTACCTGATCTCGTCCAACATTGGAGAGGTTGTATCGATATTTCTAACAGCAGCGGCCGGCATGCCAGAGGCATTGATACCTGTACAACTACTGTGGGTGAACCTTGTGACTGATGGTCTGCCGGCAACGGCGTTGTCATTCAACCCCCCAGACAACGATGTTATGAGAAGACCACCACGGGGTCGCGATGAGGCTCTTGTCAGTGGATGGCTGTTCTTCAGATACATGGTCATTGGAATCTATGTAGGTGGAGCGACAGTCTTCGGGTATGCCTGGTGGTTCATGTTCAACTCGGAAGGTCCTCAAATCACGTTCTGGCAATTGGTGAGCCACGTGACGATTGAATTAATGCTGGACTTGATGCTAATAAGGTCCATACAGTCTCACTTCCATCGGTGTTCATCACAATTCCCAGAGATTGGTTGTGAGATGTTTTCGAACGACAGCGCAAAGGCTGCGTCCACAATCTCGCTTTCGATGTGAGTATTATATCAAGAAATCAAAGCATCGCACACTAACGGGTGTCAGCTTGGTCGTCATTGAGATGCTCAACGCCATGAACGCCCTCTCATCTAGCGAGTCTCTTCTGACGCTCCCGCTATGGGACAATATGATCCTAGTCTATGCCATTACTTTGTCAATGGTCCTTCACTTCGCTCTACTCTACACGCCTTTCCTACAAACGCTCTTCTCTATTGTCCCGCTAAACTGGAACGAGTGGCAGGCCGTGCTGCTAATAAGCATACCCGTCATGTAAGTTGCAGCAATTTTTACATGGTGTCGGATGAGTGCTAAAAAACCTCTGCTAGATTCATCGACGAGATCTTAAAATTCTTCGAGCGGAAGATTTACCTACCCAAGCCTTTGGAGATTAGAGCCAAAAAGGAATAGATGGTATGATTACAATTGCGGACCATAGACCCGCGAGCGATCTCGAAAATATGTCTAGAATAGAAGCATAGAAACCAATGAAAGGGAATTTTCAGTAATAGCACCCTTTTCATCCAGTCTCTTGATATGATACAGTAATACTCCGTATGTGTTGCGAGGCAGGGAGGCAGGGAGGTCTACATTAGGGTTAGTTTCGGTGTTAAGCTAGCGCAAAATACTCAAGTCCGTTCGCTTCGGTCATCATCTTGTTGTCCGATGGACCAAATCTCTTCCCTTGCTATCACATATGTACTCCTACTAGATGATCGCTTGCAATTTGCGCGGTGTTTGCTTGCTCTAATGACACCAAAAAGGAATGCCCGTGCGATCATGCGTCAGGCGTAATACATTCTGCCATGCATCACTCCAGCATTCAGCTGCGATTAGACAGTCAGTTACCCTCGTCCAGTTGCGGGGATTTGCTGATTTACTGAACAACAATTCAGACGAAGCACCGGAGAGTCTTATTGCCTTCCTCGATGGACGAATACTATCCTCCTCTGAACCTTCGGAACCAGAGCCCGAACGACCAGAAAAAAGGCGAAAATTGACGGGGCCGAGAACCCCAAAGACGCCCCTTGAATCAAGTGATCTATATGAAGATTTGACTCTTGCTCGGGTGGATATTAGTATAGTGAGGTAATACTAGAGTCAAAGGGCTGCACGAGCTAAGTTTAGACCAGGCATTTCGGAAGAGCCTAAGCGAGTCGCATCCTTCGCCCTTCCCAGATCAAAATGACAGAGAGCACCAAGTGCTGCTTAAGCGGTTCATCAAGACAAATAATGGTGAATACTCATGTCGGATCACCACGGTGTCTGGTTTAGCTCTTGTCGACAAAGTGATATGTCCAAGCATCGATCCTCAGACGTTGAAGGTATTGCGGATAGCTATCATCCCTCCAACTCGCCAGCTACAAAGAAATCTCTTCAGAAGCAATTTCACCCTCTCTAGGTCTCTGGCCTTTGGCCATGGTGCGAAAACAACGGGCTTTGAACATAACGCGAGTGTCTACACACTCGATCTTTGTGTCAGGATCTTAATCCCGAATGCAAAGAGCTTGTCTGACAGCATTGGTATATCTCGAAACGACATACTAGATATCTGCGTACCCGAAAGTCTGCCGGAGAAGACAGGCTCCTGGTCTCCTCGTGACTTTTACGATAATGTTCATGTGCCTAAAAGCGATGGCGTGGCGCCAGATGTCCCATCAATCGATCGACTTCAATGTAACTTATATCCCTTCCAGAAGAGGACCGTCCAATGGCTTCTCTGGCGAGAAGGCGCCCTGGAAACTAGTGAGCGGTCTGAAGAACCCCCGGAGCTTCCTCATGGATTTGTACGCACTACAGATGGTGATGGAAAGCAATGCCTTGTCAGCCATTTCTGGGGTATGGCGACGACAGATGAGCAAGTACCAGCACATATGAGCTCTGAACCAAGGGGAGGTATCCTCGCAGAAGAAATGGGGCTAGGAAAGACAGTCGAACTTATTGCATTGGTGTGTACGAGTTATTCGTTTATTTCTATTGCATTTCCATTTCCATTTCCATTTCCATTTCGCCGCATTTTTACCTTGACACATTCCGCCTGCAAAGAAGCGACCAGAACAACATTTCTCCGCCAAACGCTCTTGCTTTCTCCGCCACAGATGCAAAACTCAGATATGACAACAATCATACGCCGCTGACCATGGAATCAGATGATGTTACACAAGTGGGATCCCGCTAAGCAGTCCGCGTCGCCAATAGAATTCCCACGATGCTCTGCGACACTGATTATCACACCTCCAGCTATACTTCAACAATGGAGAACCGAATTGCAAGGCCTTGCTCCCAGTCTAAGTGTATTCGTCTATGAAGGACTGCGAGTTGAGGCAGGCAAAAGCGACCACGAAGCGCTAATTGTACGGTGCATGCAACATGATGTTGTTTTGACAACCTATAATATACTTGCTAGAGAAATTCACTATACTGAGACATCAGACCGGAGTCTCCGCCACGAGAAGAGGTATGAGAAAAGAATTTCTCCGCTTATACAAATCTACTGGTGGCGAGTTGTGCTAGATGAAGCTCAAATGGTAGAGAGCGGAGTCTCAAACGCTGCTAAGGTTGCTAAACTCGTACCCAGAGACATAGCCTGGTATGTACACTTTCGAGCAGTCCTTCCTCAATTCATACTACAGCATGAGTCGTCAGACATCTTACGAGAGCAAATATCATCTTGCATCCCTTTAGACTGTTTCATTACTCGGGCTCTTATCTCGAAAAAGTTCTGACTTCGAACTCATCATAGGTGCGTTAGCGGCACTCCAGTAAAGAAAGACGCGAGGGACCTTTTCGGGCTTATCGAGTTTTTACGCTACAAACCGTATTGCGATTTTTCTACTCATGTGTGGGAACGCCTCGTCACGCAGCATAGAAATGTCTTCAAGCGGATTTTTCGTACCCTTGCTCTGCGTCACACGAAAGATCAGATCAAAAACGATCTTCAGTTGCCGCCGCAGAGACGTGTGGTTATCACTGTACCGTTCACGCAGATTGAAGAACAGCATTATTCGACGATGTTTGGCCAAATGGCCGAGGATTGTGGCTTGAGCCTGGATGGAACCCCACTAATAGTCGATTGGGATCCTGATTCACCCGCTACCATCGAGAAAATGCGTAGTTGGCTGATAAGACTGCGACAGACTTGTCTTCATCCTGAGGTTGGAGCCCGCAATAGGCGGGCCTTAGGAAATGGCAAAGGACCTCTGCGTACAGTTGGGGAAGTTCTTGAGGTCATGATAGAACAAAATGAAATTGCAGCTCGCTTGGAAGAACGCACGGTATGCCCAATTCCAAGCGGTCCCTTACTCAATTATTTTTGAGTTGAGGGGTTTATGGCCTCGACTATGCTCTGCGGACCTGTCTTACGACACATGTCTTAGAACGGGGGGGGCCTCTTGCCGTTGTTTTGGTGCTTAAATCGCAAAGTCATGCTGACTTTCAACCCTCATTAGCTTTTGTTATCTCAAGCACGAAGGGGGCAGATCCTTGAACATGCTAAAAAAAGCGAAGAAGCCTTAGAAATCTGGTTGCACACCCTCGAAGACGCGAAGTCAATAGTCCGTGATTGCCGGGAGCAATTGAAAGCCGAGATTGACCGACTTAGCGTGACCGAAAAGGGAGGAACTGACGAAATAGAAGCTGTGACAGTGATACGTACCGGACCCCAACGACAAAGACTGCGTGCAGGTATGTACTTTCTCCCAATGTTCGTCCAACGATCTGGGGTCACGCCAGAGGCTGCGCCTGGAGATGTAATGCTAACCTTGAAACCATACGTAGCTATCGAGATTGAGCATATGTGTACCTTCTTCGTTGCTAACGCTTACTACCAAATAAAGACCGATGAAACAAGGACCAAATCCGACTCACGCGAATTTCTTGAGCTTCAGAGAAAGGAAGAATTACAATATGAACGGGCAAAGATCCTGCGCAAAGAGTTACTGCGAGAAGCCCACAACAAGGCTGACACACTCATGAGCAGAGTTAATGAAAAGGTTGATGCAAAATCCCTAGTCAGAATCCCAGAGATCCCGCCACTCAGCAATCGAGGAGGCATTGAATCCCGAACTATTTTTGAGAGGTTAGAAAATTTGATCACAATGTTGCAGAATCAAGCGACGCAAATCAACGAATGGAGGGATAAGACGATTGGACTTCTACTTCTTACGCTGGTGGATGAAGAGGAGGCTGATCTTCAAGGAGACGAATACGAGACCTCGACGAAACGGCAAGACGAGGTACGTTGCATATAAAGATCGCGCGATTAAGTTGAATTCGCTGATTCCACTGTAGGTTTATGTGTATGTTGACGCTCTGAGGGCCCTGATTGCGGATCGCCACGACGTCCTGACCGGCCAGGAAAATGAACTTATCAAGCACGAGATATTGGTAGCTTTCAAGCAAGCTAAGGAGGGCCAGGGTCATTCTCCCGAGCTATTACTCAAGCTCTTGTCCGTTCGAACTCGACTTAAGCCTGCCAAAGACGTGGGCTCTCTTAGGGGTATGATAACAGAGCTTCGTGAACTTAAGACCACTCTCCGGGCAGCAACCGAAAAAGGCAATTCTCGAGCAGCGGCAGAGCTGTTGATAGTCAACGTCGCACTGGGAAACTTGCATCAGATCTCCATGGAACAAATGAAGGCAGTAGCAGGTCTAGATCACGAAGTCGATCTATTCAAAGATACCATGAACTTGCGGCTTGATTATTACCGACAACTACAACAGATCTCGGATACGGTGACTCCTTACGAGGAAGACCTGAGCGAAGAAGACCGCAATGGTATCCTGCTGGATAAAAAGGTATCCGAATCCCGCATAAAGGCTCGTATTGCCACGTTAAAGTCTAGAGGCCGCTATCTCGTGCATTTAAGGGATGAAGCCACGAACTTTGAGAGCCAGAAACTGTGCATAATATGTCAGCAGACATTTGAACATGGTATTCTGACCTCATGTGGCCATTCCTACTGCGTCGAATGTTTCCGTCATTGGTGGGCATCTCATAGAAACTGCCCAACCTGTAAGAAGCATCTGACCAGGAACGACCTTCACCAAATTACGTACGTATTGACGAGTCACATCGAGCGTAATTGTTGTTAGGAGGCTAATCGGAGTGTAGCTACAAGCCGCAACAATTGACCATGCAGGAAGAGGAGCAGGCGAAAGATAAGGCAGTCAGCGTAGCGAACGGCAAGGCATCATCTGCAATATACTCAGAAATACGCGACAACGTCCTTCATCAAATTAAAAATATCGACCTCGGCGGCTCGTTTGGAACCAAGATCGATACCATCGCTCGGCACATATTGTGGATTCGAGAGCACGATCCGGGTGCCAAGTCCATCGTCTTTTCTCAGTATCGAGACTTTTTGGATGTTCTGGCAAGAGCATTTGCTCAGTTTCGAATCGATTACACAGGCATCGACCGAAAGGATGGGATACAGAATTTTGTAAGTGCACATTTCAGCGCAAACCTTGGTTCTAAGCCGCAAGACTCATCTTGCGAGCAGCAGGCCGATTTCCACCCGAAACCTGTCTCATAAGCTTGGCTTTTGCATCGAAATGGGCATGCTGACTCCTGTTTTGCAGATGAATGACCCTAGCGTATGTTCCTGAGGACGGGTGACACAGAAGGCCAAAGGCTAATTTAATTTCGCAGAAGGAGTGCTTCTTCTTGCACGCAAAGGCATATTCTTCCGGGCTCAATCTGGTCAATGTGGGTTATCTTTTCCGAACCCTTTCTTCCTCATTCGTACTGTTTTTTGAGCTGCGAGACTTGTCTCAAGAGTCAAAGACTCCCAGGACCTGTTTCATGACTCAAATCAGATCTCAAAAGAGGTATTCTAACTCCGAAATAATCTAGGCTACGCACGTCTTCCTTTGCGAGCCGCTGATTAACACAGCGATCGAGCTCCAGTACGTGTTCCCCGAATCCGTGTTTCCTCTCCTGACCGAGTCTTGAGCCTCGATATATGTCTCGGTAGCTTTGGTACTCGAAATACATACCAAGCCACGATACACCCCCTCAAATAGGGAATGCTGACTGTGAAATTATTAATCCAGAGCTATTGCGAGGGTGCACCGAATCGGGCAGCACCAGCCAACTACAGTTTGGATGTATATCGTAGAAGACACGGTGGAAGAATCCATCTACGACATATCCGTGACCCGGCGGTTGGCGCACATGGGTCGGTCAAGTGGCACAGTGGAGGCGAGGGAAGATGCGAGTCTTGAGAATAAGATTGATGCGGCGAATACTATGGAATTGGAAGAAAGACCACTTGGCAACCTCCTCGCCAAAGGATCAAGCGGTGGTGAGCTGGTGGGTAAGGACGACTTGTGGAATTGCCTTTTCCGGCAACGGCCAGGTCACACTCGCTACTCCCAAGACGCAGAGCGAGAAATCGTGCGACAAGTTGGTGAGACTGCAGCAGAAGCTCCGCGGGACTTGGACGAGGAATCTTAGAAGAGTGTATGACGCATTTGACGAAGCGATTCCTTGCACAATGTGTGGTGGGCTCTATGGGTACTGAACGTGAGGTATTCTTGTGCACGTTTGGCGTGAAACCTGTCGGTATGATATCTTGAGATCCTCCATTATTTGCTCCTGTGCTATTGTATGCTAATCCACCGTTCAGAATGCGTGTTGTGGGCAGAGTGGTGGTGGAGGACATGTGTTGAACTTGAATTTGAACTTGAACGTGAACCTGTTGATATTTAATCTTAGGGTTTTAGACAAATCAGCCCTTACCTCCGGACGGGCCGACCATGAACGTCATAGAACTTTTTATGCAGCATATGGAAATGATTTATGACGGGAATCGAATAATACGGTAATGCGCATCCGAAATTGGCCGCGACTTGATTTTCTCTACTCTCCGTCAATCCAATGAAGATAATTCACCTGTGACGTTATCAATTATCATCAATGATCATTAAGTAGTTATCATCTCTCCTCCCATTCCCTTTTCCTTTTTCTTTTCACTTTCTTTTCACAATACAACACGCGAGTGTGAGGCGCCTCCAATTACCTCCCACGCGACACATTTGGCCTCAGATCCACTCTCCCAGCCAAGTCGCCCGCACCCCTCCACCGTCCAACATGGCCACTCCGAGTTCCCTCAAATACGCCTTTGTGTGGATACTGCCGCTGGTGAGCGCTTGCACATGGCTGGGTCAGTCCGAGAGGAACCCTCTTCCACAATTCCTGTGACCTGAAAACCCACGCTGACACGAGCCCAGCCATGCTGCTGACCATGTTGATTGTCTGGGAGTTGGAGGGCCACCCCCATTATGCCTCCATGAGCGCCAACCAACACATAGCGTACATCTCCGACATTGGCGCCCAAGGCCTGAAGCCCCTGTTCATCGCAGGCTGCTGCGTCACCACCGTCTTCCTCGACCTCTCCTTCGCCTCGGAGCGCTGGCTGCGGCACACGGGGCGTCTGGCCAAGAACTTGGGCGTCGCCGAGAAGGTCCTGTCCGGCCTGTCCAGTACGCCGCCCCCGGTCCCCCCGAGCGCAGACCCCGACGCGCCTCCATGCTGATCCACCACCGCAGTCATCTTCGCCGTCGCCGGCACCTGCGGCCTCATCCTCCTCTCCATCTTCGACACCCTCCACCACCCCCACCTCCACGACGGCTTCCTCCTCCTCTTCATCGCCGGCTACGTCATCAGCGCCGTCTTCATCTGCGCCGAATACCAGCGCCTGGGCGCGCACTTCCGCCAGCACCGCATCCTGCGCCTCTCCTTCTGGCTCAAGCTCCTCTTCATCCTCGTCGAGGTCGCCTTCGCCGCCGTCTTCGCCGCCACCACCTTTGACGGCCGGCAGAACGTCGCCGCCGTCTTCGAGTGGATCGTCGCGTTCGTCTTCACTTTTTACGCCCTCACCTTCTTCGCGGACCTGCTCCCGGCGGCGCGGAGCGGACAGGCGCGCACCAGCGCGGAGCTCGCGCACCTCAAGGGCGCCGGGGACGGCGGCGCGGTGGTGGGGGATCCCGTGTACGCCAACGGAGCGTCGGCGAATGGCAACGCATATGCGATTGGAGCGGCGGGGCACAATGGCGTTGGGTCCGCGTCGTATCGTCCGCCCGCGGCGCAGAACTTCTGAGAGTTATGCTCGGATGGACATACTTTTGTACATAGCGAGCACGGCGTCCGGGTCCGCATTTACAGGGAGACGTAGCCGTGTAGAAGGGGGTGGTCATCTCGGCCCACCTTGGAGTCGACATGTAGAACAAATTCCGAGAACCCGTCACGTCCAAAGGTCCCCTGTTGCCTCGTAAGCGGGTCACGAATCGAATCGAGTGTGAGACGGCCCGGTCGGGGCGATTGCTCAGCCGCCGTCCCTACCGGGGAACGAACGTCGGCGCAGTAGCTTCACGTCAGGCACCGAGGTATTGATCAAACGGAAAGAGCGAGACGAAAAGCAACTGGTTCTGCTTGCATAGTAATTCTGCTGGCAAAGTAATTACGGATAAACGCATACATCTCTCGCTCGCTAGATCCGACGGATTAGATATCTCTGTAGGGGCAAAAAAAAAAAGGACGTGCAGTCGCAGGATTAACAAGGTATCACATCATCCATCCGGCCCCCACGAACCCCTCCGAATCCCCCTCCGTCACAGGTCCTCCAAGAACTTCGAATCCCTCGCCGGACTGTCACTCTTCCGCTCCGCTCCCCCCAGGATCCCGGCCGCCGGCGGACTCAACTTCTCCGTATCGAACCGATCCCTCGCCTCCTCGAATTCCTCGCCGCCACCGTTCGAGCTTTCCGATTCCTTCGCGTGGCGCGTCAGGGCGGGGTCGACGTGACCCTTGTCGATCTCTTCGTGCACAAACTGGCTTTGCGTGATGGGCTCCCGCTCTCGCGGCAAGGGGCTCCGACCGCGGGTGTCTTCGTCGCTGGAGAGAGAGCTGATCGAGGCTGACGAAAGAGACTCGCGTTGGAGGGCCCCGGCTGCTGTCGGTCCGGTACGGGGGCTACGAGTCGACGCGGAGTAAAGGTCGTCGTGGGCCGTTGGGCTCACCAGGGGCGCTTCGGTCGCGGTCGGGCCGGTGTCTTTGCCAGCCATAGCGACTTCGCGCATGGAGGAGTCACCCAGATCGGAGCTGGTGTTGCTGGCATCAGGGCCAGTAAGGTTGGCGCCACCGACGAAGCCTTTCTCTTTGACCTCGGCGGGTGCGGTGGTAGACTCGGGCTTGGCGGGTCTGGTGGCGCGACGGGAGAACTTCGTTTTGAGCCACGAGGAGACCTTGCCTGTATCTTTGTCCTTCGTCAACTTGGACGCCGGAGGACCGCTCACTGTCGTTTCGGTAGTTGCCGCAGGTATGATGGGAGCTACTCTGGCTGCTATAGGATTCTCATGCTTTGTTGCCGCGAAGGGCTCTGTGATGGCGGGGGTTGACTCCGTCTCAGTTGCTGGTGCCATGGCTGTTTCTGCTTCTATGACAGGAGCCTTTTCTATGTTCGCCGTTTCCTTGACCAGCTCTTCAGTCTTGGAGGTTGTGTTTCCCAACGCTGCGCTTGTTGCCGGCTCTCCTTCGACAGGTGCTGAGAATACACGTCTGGCTATATCTTCAGCGTTCCCGCTGAGATGTCCTCCGCTTTCCGCAGTGTACACGGGTCCAAGCTCGGACTCCTCCGTGGACACTGGCGCCAGATCGGTCTGGCTCTTATTGATGGGCTCCGACTCAGATGTTGGCAAAAATGTTGAATCGATCCTCTTTTCTTCACTTGGAAGAGTCTCAAGGTTGGGTTCACCAGGGGCAAGAGGCGTGGTCGCAGGGATCGGGTCGAGTACTGGTGGTTCTGATCCAGCGACCACAGCTTCGGTGTCAGCCTCCTCGACCTCTTCACTAGGCTCCGCCTTGGCTTCTTCCTTGGGCTCCTCCTTGGCAACCACTACTGGCTCTTCCGAAACGACCTTCGTTTCCCTGGCTCTACGCTTCTCCTGTTTCTCCTCTTCGCGGAGGCGCCTTTCTTCAATCTTCTTTGTTCTCTCCTCTTCTTTTCTAGCCCTAGCTTCACGCTTTTCTTCCTCTGGCGATCGTTAGCATTTGTTTGGACGTATTATTTATTCGGATGTAGGTGTGGAGTTGAATTACCCTTGAAGCGCTTCCAATCCTCTTTGGTCTTTGCGTCACGCACTTTCTGGTCCTGATTCTTCTCGGCAGCTAGCCGTTCACGCTCGAGTTGTTGCTGACGGAGTTCTTCGTCTCTTGCGCGGTGCTTCTCGGCTGTTGCGGTGACCTCATCAAGTGTGGGTTGTACTTTGGCGGCAGCAATTGCATCAATATCCGCCTGGTCCATGTACCTACCCCCACCGATGTTGACCTTGCCATGATTGACCATTCTTGCCGAGCTTTCAGCTTTTGCCTTGGCTCTGGCATTTTCTTCCCAGTCCTCCATCATTGCCGGAGAAACTTTACCCGTCTCGCTGAAGACCTTTTCATCCATCCCATGCATGCTTGCTCTGACATTTCTTTGAGCGGCAGCCAAAAGGGAATCTCTGTCCTTCTGGCGTTTTTTGGCATCTACTTGGGCAAGCTTGTCCGTGAACAGAGACATTTGGGACCTGATCTGTTGGGAGCGCTCTTCGTCATCTTCCTGGCCATCGCTGGATGCGCGCCTTCGAGCGCGACCTCGTATTGACAGCTTGTGAGTCGGCGGTGCAGCTTGTGTTCCATAATACGTCCTGTAGGCTGCATGTTCATCATGGAGCTTGGCAAGGCGCTCAGATGCTAGTTTCTGCGCCGCTTCCTGCAGGTTGGCGTATTGCGGAGGGTTATGCGATTCTTCTGATGTAGCCGAGATTGGACGGTTGTGGACACTGGTAGCAGCATATGAGCTATCAGATCTCCGAGTTTCCGCAGCAGCCTCAATGGCCTTCTGTTGAACATCGTACATCTGCTTTGCCATTGAGACGGCTGCAGCGCGCAGGCCGGCCTGTCTGTTCTTCTCTTCCACCTCCGGCGCAACTGGCGGATGGGACGTATACATCTCGCGTGAGAGGTTGGTGATAGCTGCATTGTGTATCTTAGCGGCGTTAATTGTTGGACCAGTTGGGACATGTGGTGCGGGCTCATTTCTCCCAGCAGCTCTTGAAACCGATGTTGCTGCCTTCAGCGCATTTGCCGCAGAATTTTTCGAATCTGGGTATAAACTTGGTTCGATCGGAGTAGAGCCAGCTCGTTTCCTGCCGCTAGCCATCGATTGGGTTGCGGCCATCATCGCTCTTTTACCACCTTCCTCTGTATGACCGTAATCGAGTTGAGGACTCAAGCCTTTCATTCGCATCGCTTGACCTGCCGCTGAGTTTCCAGTGTCAGTTGGCGAGGGTCTCCAGATCTTGACGTCTCCTCCCTCCTTTTGAGCGAGAAGCGCGGCTTTAGAGCCGGCCGCACTCAGCTCTGGATGCCACAAGGGCGCAGCCTTGTAGTCTTTGGCTAGCATTGCTGCTTTGTTGGCAGCTGGTATCTCTCCCGGCTTCCAGTACTCGAAAGACTTGTGATCTTTGTTTGCTAGACTTGCGGCGGCTCCTGCTGAGGATTCGGGGTGGGCGAGGCCGACGACAGGATACGCGGGGAGATCTCGAGGGTCTGCATGCTTCAACGATGTTGCGGCACCTGGCAAAGGCGGTCAGTCAGAGGTCAACTGGCAGAGAAAGGCTCGACTTACTAGCAGCCGAGAGTTTATTATGTTCATCGAGGGGATAGTTGCTTGGCTTGGTTTGCGACTTATTGTCTTTACCTTTTGTTACATAGAGAGCGGCGGTCGCGGCTTATGAAGGTCAGTCTACAGATGAGGCTCCACGCGTGGGGATTGGTTGTCAATGCTCACCTTGATCCTCAAGCTTCTGCGTCTTGGTGGAAGCCATACTGTGAGTGAGTACAACGTTTGGTTGGAGTTGATATTGTATGTATTATTTGGAGTGAAACGGGTGTTGGGACTCCATGCGATGCCCGCTGCGACGGAGATGGACAGTAGAGTGCAAAGGCAATCTGGGTTGTTCAACTGTTTCCCAACGTGACAATGTGACAATTGAGTCGAGGTTGCAGCGGCGGGATCCTCATTTCCAGATGCCAACTAGCGCGCAAATATGACGTGGAGGCTGTAGTCGTTCCAACTTCCATGTCAATGATACGGTTAATACCTACGGAGTACGGTAAGATAAAACACAGATTGCAGCTACTACTCGTACTCTACAGTCTTTAATAAGGAAAAAATCAATCAATACGAACTTGTACAAGATCTGCCGAGGGATTCCAGAAATCAAAAAGCTGCCAGGGCCGCCTCTTGTACAAATTAACAACCGTTCTCTTGTTCACTGACCTGAGTAGCAGTTGTGAACTTGGACCTTGCGCGTATTACAAGTTGTCGATAGGTAGGCGGGATGAGCGTGTATTGCTTGCTTTGGTAAATGCATATCCTGGACGTCCGGGACCTGCTCTGTCGCGCTTCTCCTGCGCCTCTCAGATAACCCAGAATGATGCCGACAAGTCCGAACCTCGTGCCCTCGGATTCTCTAAAGAACATTCTCAACTTCCGGGACGTTGCTCGATCAATCAACGATAGTCAAGGCAAGCAGACTCTTTGAAAAGGCCGTACACTATATATCGCAGCGCGCGTCCAGTATGTACATTGCGTAGTAGTTCTTTTTCTTACCGATAGTTGTGTCATAAGGCATGTCTCTCCAAAGAAAACGACTCTATCCATTCGTCACGCCTAGCTTGAAAGTCAGATCTTCTTGCCTTGAAGAAGCGACGCTGAATGGAATGAGCGTAGGACAATGCCTCTAAAGTGGCTCGGGAATCTCTAACCTCAAAGTACCACATCACCACCATTATTGCGGGAAGGATAGGACTGGCCTTGTCGTCAGGCTGCGTCTGTTGCTGCTGGATATTCCACTCGGAACGATTAAGTGGGGATTACGCGGCTGGTGAGTACGAGTGGGAAAAGCGAGAGGGCGTCGAGGATGGAGGAGATCGGGCGGGTCGGGACTGGGCGAGGACTGCCGGCTGCATGTGCGGCTGGCTTTGTAGAGGAGATAGCTGGACACCTCCAAGGTGTTTGAGGCGCATTGGCGTGGACGAGAAGACTCGAGATAAAGTCAAGGAGAACGTGATGTACAGATAGCCATATCAGATGCCATACCAAGTATATGAAATGTGATCTGTGGAATTCTACCTATAAATGTCTCCGGAACTCCAAAACCCCGAAGACGCCTATCGCTGGCCTCTTCTTTGCTTTTCCCTGGCGCCTTCTGGACGCACGCTGACTCCGTAGCCTTGACCGTAAGGTGTAACGTCTACTTGAACTCCGTCACCTTCATCATCGTCACTCGCGCTGCCTTCCTCGCTTTCACTTCTCTCAGGGGTCGATTGGCGAGAGTGTTCTCGGCGCAGTGAAGAAGCCTCGGAAGAGCGCGCCTGAGGCTCTCCCCTGATGCGAGGGTATTGTACGTCCGGCTGCGGACTTGACACTACTCGTCGGCCTTGGCTGTACTGATGCGGTATCTGGGGAAGAGGAGGTGAGTATGCCTGGTACTGATCTGGCTGATGGCTTTGGCCGGATACGGAAGACGATGAGCGAGGCCGAGGCATCCAGTTCGGGTCATCCGGAAGACGTCGCGACGACTGTGGCGAACGTGGTGCTGGCGAGGGCTGAGCAGGATCAAGGCCCGAGGAGTACCGCTGTTTATGTGCACGAGGCAACGGAGGTGAAGCCTGTGCGAGGCTGTGCGAACTCGCTGAGCGCGAGCCCGAACGCGGCGATCCACCCTGTGGAGCTGCGGTGGACGGGTAGTATCCCAGCACCGAGTAGGCTGGCACGCCGGCTGGACCAGGCACAAGAATACCAGGTGGTGTAGCTCTTCTGGCATTGGATGAGCTATCGCCATCGTAGACAGGGAAATACCCTTTGCTCTTTCTCCTGCTAGACTTTTGTTCTCTTGATGCATCGCGAGACTGACCGCTGCTTCGACGTCGCTTGTCGGTTCTTATTTCTGGCTTTTTATATGTACTCTCGTCTTCATCCTTCCTTCTTTTGCGTTCGAGAGCATCTATCTCAGGCTGGGTCAACTTGACGTTTTTTCTTCCCAGCATCTGTGCACGACGTATGCGTTCCAAAGCCCTTTGCACCAGTAATTCTTCCTTGTCCCTAAGAGCGATCTGCATGGTACCGCCGGCTCCATGGTCCGAGCCATAGTCATCACCAGATGACTCGGAGGATATTCTATCATCATACGCCTGTCGACGGCGTGAGGTCCGACTCAAATTCGCACCTGTAAAATGCAGCTCATCGCTAACGAACGCCCCATCCAACCCGACACCTTGACCATCATCTTCATCGCTGTCTATCTCTTCAAAACGTCTATCCTCTTCCCATTGTTGTGCTTGCCTGCCCGACCCACTCCTTCTCTTCCCCGGACGAGCCCCTGATGGTCTTCCCCATAAAGGCGAATCTTTTGGAGTTCGCGGCCGACCACCTAGACCGCCTCCTCGGAAAAAGCTGTATCGATCGGTTTGTCCATAAAGGATGCGTGACCAAGTGTGGTCACACCGATAGCACCGACCAGCCATAGGGCTGTTGCGATTGGGGAAGCCCAGATGAAGACTGGGATCCCAATGATGAACAAGCCCGTGTATAGTTGAGAGGTGGTAAGACGAGTAAAGCCCAACTCGAGCTCCCGACCATCAAGCTTTTTGATAGCAAAGAGTCCAACGCCCATGAAGAGCATATCAAACAACAATGCGACGTTGGTGAGCAAGCTGTAGATCGTGAGCATCAGGGCTACCGCGAAATAGTTGCTTGAGAAGTATGACAGATTGTAATTGACCCTGCCCTGGATCTCTCCGAAATTGGCGGGCTTGGAGAGGCGTTTGAGGTCGAGAAACTCCGAGACGGGCTTGAGGTTTGCAAATCTGGATGTCAGCGACTGGGACCGTACTCCTTCAAAGCGGGATCCGAGATTCAGGCGAGAGGTCAGAGCATCGAGGGGTATATTGATTCGCGACATTATTAGAGTTGAAAGAGCGGCCTTCGGTGGAGGGTTTGGTTTTGGTTTTGGATTGGTAGGGTGTCTTTGGGATGTTGAAGTTAGGCGAAGACGGGGTGAAAGGAGCGATATGTATTTAGGTGCCTTGTGCTCGATGAGCTGATGGTCAAAAGGCAAGAAGCGGGGATTGGTATTACTTTTGACTGGGAATAATAGCGAACGATGTGAAAGTTGATGTGTAGCGAATTGTGGAGCCGAGAGACACCTCAAAGAGCCAATGTGTTCTTTCAACTTTGTCCCACAGGATGATATATAATCTGCTGAATGCCTATTTTTGATGTAGGGCGAGCAGGGGTCTGTCTCATTCAGCCACGAACTTCAGCCATCGAGCCATCGTCACCATAACAATCACATTCTCCCAGCTGCAACAGACATAGAGATATCACCCAGAATACTCGAAAAGTAAGGAACGAGCGACGGGGGACAAGTGTTCTCTTATTAAGCTTGGAGGCTTGACCGGATCCTCGGATTTCTTCGTACACTTGTGATTTCAGATTCTCCCACAGCCACCCGCCCGATTTAATTCTTTATTCATATTCGAAGGACCATCGACTGCTATTTTCCACCCACCTTTACAGAAGCTAAGGGCGACTACAGCTACTCGTACACACATCTCGGAAGGTTGTGTCATAGCTTCAGGCACACATGCATCACCTCCTTTAACTATGAGATCCCCACTCTTTCTTTTGCTCTGCAGCAGTCTGCTGGCGCTGGTAACTGCGTTTACCAAGGACGACCACGAAATATTCCGACTTCGAGACGAGATCGAGGCTTCCGAAGGTCCTGAGGTGACTTTTTACCGTAACCATCCATACTTTCCTACGAATCGACCATGTTCTTGTTAGCTTACTCCTTTGCCTCTCTAGATTTCTTGGGGGTGAAGGCCACCGCTTCTCAAGACGAGATCGTCAAAGCATACAGGAAGAAATCTAGGATCATACATCCCGACAAGGCAAAGCAGTCGCTCATAGCCTCTCGGGCAAAGGCAACTTCCAAGCCAATATTCGGACTGAAAAACAAGAAACCAGGCGTTCACGTCAATAAAGCTCCCACGGAAAGCGAAATCCAGACCGCGGTGAAGAAGGCTAGCGAGCGATATGCTCGACTTGGTGTTGTTGCTGAAATATTAAAAGGACCTGGTCGCGAAAGGTACGATTTCTTTCTGACCAGCGGCTTCCCCAAATGGCGGGGGACTGGATACTATTACGCCCGCTTTCGGCCTGGTCTGGGATCAGTACTCGTGGGCCTGTTTGCATTTGGAGGAGGATTCGTCCATTACGCAGCTATGTATTTAAGCTGGCAGAGACAACGAGATTACGCCGAACGGATCATTCGGGATGCGAGACGATCAGCCTGGGGCGACGACTCAGGTATTGGAGGGATTCCTGGCATTGATGCTGCTATGACGGGAGCGACAGCGAGCTCCCCTGCCTCTGAGAACGGTGCCGCTGTACTCAATCGCCGCCAGAAGCGCATGCAGGAGAGGGAGAACAAAAAAGAGGACAAGAAAACAAGCAAGGGGGTTAGGCGGAGTGGTACAAGTACACCTACAACTCTTGACTCGGAAGCTGAACAAGGGCCCCAAGGGACTAAGAGGAAAGTTCAGGCACCCAATGGGAAAGTTCTCATCGTGGACTCCGTGGGCAACGTTTATGTGGAAGAGGAGGGTGACAATGGTGAAAGGGTGGAACTCTTGCTAGATCCAGAAGAGATACCCAAGCCCACATTCAGACAGACGGTTTTGTTTCGCTTGCCGGTGTGGACCTACCGCAAGATTCAGCGTCGCATTGCTGGTGTTCGGTCGAACTATAAGCAAGCTGAATTGGAAGATGTAGAGACCACTACCGACGGCGAGGATGCAGACCAAGAGCTGAAGCAAGATCCAAGGAACGGGGTAGCTCGAAAACGTGGTAAGAGAAATGGCAAGGCGCACTAGCAAGACATAAAACATCCCGGTCATCAAGGATACCACAGCTCTGAATGAAGAACGATTTCGCATATAAATTCTTTCTTGGTCGTGGCCTGATGAGTTAAGCTTAGAGGCAGTAGACCATCGAAGGTCGACCTTATGCCTACTGACTATGTACAGGCTGTGAGGTATGCAAGCTGTAAGCGGGTGTAGTAAGTTTGTTCGCAGGTGTGTTTGGGTGTCCTGCATAGGTAGCTAAGGGATTCCATTTGGGCGGAAGGACCTCGAAGCACTGGGCAAACTACACACTACTGAAATTAGAGGATATTGCTTTTTGCCCGTACTCCGACTGCCGTTGATCTTGACAGCTTGCATGAAGAAACACCTTTGCTTTTGGAATCGACTGCCTCAAGGCAGCTGGCGGAACTCCCCATTTCGTATCAGTCATCAACGGCATGACAAAGTTAGAGAGATATCCAATGACATCTTTGCCCTCTCTGAACCAGGAGACTTCTCACTTCTTCACCCGTTAGCAGTGGCCCATCGCAGTGTATTAATGGTATGGGATCGGAACACTTACCTCCCACCAATATCAACACACCCATCACAACGCTCAAACAAACATCTGCGCCATCTTCATCAAATTCTGTACACCGCCCCCACCGCCTAAATCACTCCTTCCTCCAAATCCATGACTGCCACCAGCGCCCCCCGGCACCATACTCGCCAGACCAGCTGGTAACCGGATCCCAAACTTCGCCAGCATCCCCGCCAACGCCCCGCCCGTCAACAATGGGAGCAAAAGCATGATCAGCTTGACGGGATGGTTGCGCGCGTAGTCGTACAGGTGGCGGAGGTAGCGCTTTATTTGGGCAAGGATGCGGTTGACATAACCCCCACGAGGTCGGGCGCGGCTGGAGTGTGATGAGGAGGAGGTCCTGTAGTAGTAGCCTTTGCCCTCACTGGATGGCCGTTGCGAGTAGGTGGACGAGCGGCGCGGAGAGGAGGAGCGACCGGGACCGGAGAACCATGCCATTGCTGGTCAATAGTGAGATGGAGGCGGGTCGAGTCACACAAGTTGCCCTGGAGCTAGTTGCAGAGAGCACTGGACTCGAGCTTTGTTGTGTAATTTTGTAATTTTATAAGAGAGGCTGGGGCGGGCGGCATCGTGCCAAGAAGACGGGTCTAGGGTGAGTGTAACCCTAAGTTCAACGGTTGACTTCACGATTCATCTACACTGCTATGTATCACTATGTTCTGCAATTACTGCCTCGAGCTCTTGAAATTCAGTCAAGGTGTAACACCTCATGCTCCGCAAGAAAGGCCACTGCGTGGTGACACCAGAGGCTTCACCAACGCACAGCCTGGCCAGAGAGCGGACGTGCCTTCCCTCCGTGTAAAGATCCATGAGGAAAACGCAGGACTCGAAAGCAATAAGCCCGTGTGGTGGAGAGCTCCCGCCCACCAGGATGGCTTGCAAACTCTACTCTCACATTCCACAGACGTCGATTGTAATCTTTGTACTATGATCTTCAACAATATATCTGCTTCCATGGTGGGGGCCCTTCGCCGCTTACCACTGGATGGCAATACCCCCTTCTTCGTGTATAAATTGACCAAGGGACTCCTTGAAGGTACGGCAGTTGATTTCTAGATGTCTCATGACAAGCTAACACCGCCCCATCCATTCTTGCTAATCGCTGAAAGATCATACTCTTTCAATTTGGCTCGAAGTCTGTGGTCGTCTTCTTCACATGATAGAGCTACAGCTTACCTTCGAAGTCGGTACGCAACTCAATCTTCTTCGTAAATGTTTCCGGATCATGGTAATGCTGTTTTCTTAGAGAACAAAACTCACAACCGATTACCTTTTTACGAATCTCCCAGTACCGGGTCCATAGGAACATCTATTCTGGCAGCCTCGTGGTTGGAGAATTGTCTTGCAAATCATCCAGGATGTAAGTATCAAAGAGACGAGTGTCACCACCCTCCAAGCCGTCTCATAGATGTTGGGGATGCAAATGGATCTCATCCGCCGCATCTATGGTCTCCAGGAACAGCTTTCGTACCTTACATCACATTAAGTCATTGTTGGAGTATAGGTGAAGAGACCATGTTAACCAAAGCTTGTCTTTCCGACATGAGTAAAAGGATCGATCTCGCAAATTTATCCCAAACTCACCAACACGCCATTGCCATTACCCGGTCGCTTGGCCTCGGGTACCTCTGGATCGACAGCCTCTGTATTATTCAAGATTCTATGGTCGATTGGCAAACAGAAGCTGCTAAAATGGGAGATGTATTCAAATTCTCTTTCTGTACCATTGCCGCTTCTTGGGCTTCCTCTAATTCGGAAGGATGCTTCTTCAATCGAGGCCCTCTCTATGCAACGTTCAGTGTATCCAAGGCAGCTAATTCAGCGTCACGACCTCTTACCAATGTGCATTTGAAAGAAGACTACAGAAAACGGCGTAATCGATTGCGATCAGACACCATACCTACAGCAGAATCTGACTCGAAGAAAATAAAACCCACAACATTTGGGTGTGTCTTAGAACGAAGACGATCAAGACTATCGACGGAGATTGCAGGATTCAATTATGATCTTGATTCTAGCTCTCTCACGTACTTAAGTTGTAGATCCGCATCTACAATGTCCCTTGCAAACAACGCTAAATCAGTTGGCGGCAAAGGCTTTGGGACCATTGCGCCCAGACCTACTATTCAGTCTATTTCCAAGAGAGAACATGATCATCTGGGAAATATACAGTCCAGCTCAAACGATCGTGATGCCTTAGAAAGCCCCGCGAAGATTAGCATCAGTTCGGAGTCCAAAAGAGATACTTCAACAGCAAATTCCGCAATTCAGCATACTCTCTGCGAGCTGGGTCGCGGAGAAAGTGCTGTCTTGTACATTATACCCCTTCAAAAAGACCTATGGGCGCACTCTGTAGAATTGAGTCCTCTGAGCAGGCGTGCTTGGGTTTTGCAGGAGCGACTCCTGTCCCCCAGAACTCTTCACTATACAAAAACGCAGCTATTTTGGGAGTGCAGAGAGAGTAAGGCTTGTGAAAGTAGCCCTCATCCGTACCCAAAGATCCGGATAGATCGTTTCGATGAACCCAAGTATCTAGAGAGCACACACGAACTTTACGGGCTCGATGTCGAACCATTGCATCGACATTAGCCCAACATCATCGAGAAATATACGGACACCTCGATGACCAAGCTTGAAGACAAGCTGGTAGCAATATCTGGCTTGGCAAGACAAGTGTACAGCATCACCAAAGACAAATACTGTGCAGGCATGTGGAGAGAAGACCTGGTAACGCAACTCCTATGGCGGCTGCAGAGACCGCAACATAATATTGACCTGCCTTACCGAGCGCCATCATGGTCATGGGCTTCCACAGAGGGCAAAGTCGAGTTTACGAAGAAGGCCGACCATATAAGATCGGAGATAGAGATCAAAAGCGTACAATCAATCGGAGTCGATGGCAAATCCTGGTCATTTGGCCAGATCGAATACGGCTCTCTACGCGTTCGAGGCGCGATGCGAGCTGCCAAAAGATGTGACTGCCGTGGCCAAAGGTACACGCTGCTGCTGTCAGATCAACTTGATGAGGAGCTTGATACAAATGAATGTGACTACTATCCGGACAGTATCCCCTAATCTCTGTCAGAGAATCCAATGTGCTTACCTGTGGCTCGTCTACTTTCCGGTGCTTCTGCTGGTGGAGATGACAATGAGCAGCACGGATTTATAGCTGGTCTAGTGATTGAGCCAACTGGAGACTACGCCGACGAATATCGACGGCTTGGTTGTTTTCGGATAGCAGCAAGTGCGGGGACTGCTTGGTTTGGAGTAGGCCAAGGACGGCTTCTGTGGGATGTCACCCTGGTTTGATCTGTAGAGAGACACTCGCGGGTGGTTTGGTTAACAAGTCGACCTTGGACCTTGCAAAACGAGAAGGAGTAAGTGAGCGGGAAGAGACTCATCCATACACCGGCGTCTGCTTTTAGCATGATAAAACAACCAAGATCATGACATGGGTATAGATAGTCATATGAAACACCGTTCTCCAATACTACTGCGTGCCTCCTAGAAGCGCATCACTTGACCAGTTCTGAAGAAACCCCTTCCTAAGATGCTGCGGTCACGCCATCGACGATCGATCTCGAGCCTACCAACCTACGACATCGCCATCAAAATGGTATGATAGTGTTGGGCGGAGTAGTTTTCTGCGCGGAGGTCCTGACCCAGTCGTGTTTAAATACTGTTGAGAACGTGGGTGAGGTGATGAGCGGTCTTTGGAGGGAGGCGGTGCCTGATGTGGTCTGATCTAAGGGTGCTACGAAGCGGGGCGGAAAGAGAAGTTTCTTGTCGAGGCTCTGGCAAAGTCGTTTCGTGACGGGTTTGGATGCATTTGGAAGGGTGAGTGTAGTGATGGGTGTATCCGTTGGAAGGAGGCGATTGCTTGTGTGGTCTGAGTCCCTGCTGTCATAACGCGGAGCGCGAAGTGAACTTTGTGGAGGTTCCAACGTAGTCGTTTCTAGATGGACAAAGGGCGCTTTCCTCATTCTCTGAATCTCCTATTCTTGCTGATAGACCCTTAAAGAAGTCGGCACAGTACCATAAATGTGGGCAAAAGTTTAGTCCAGCCGACAATATGAAACAACATCTGCCCATACAGACGTCGGTAAAACCTGTTCGCAAAGGTAAGGTTTCCCTCAAATCCCCACCGTGCCATATATGTGGGATACAGCTTAACGACAGCTTCCCCTCCACGTTGGAACGTCATTTGCTCACACGTTCGACGGACAAAGACCGCTTCCCTTGTCTTGAGCCGGGATGCAAAAAATCCTTCCAAACATGGACAACTTTGTATAACCATGAACTTGGTGTTCATCTAAGGAGATGGGAAGTCGATTGCTCCGAAATCCGAAGGCGGAGAAACCTTCTCCAACAAACACATACTAACATTCACAAGACACGTTGCTATGTGAAGGACAGAAAGCAACTCTGGAGTGTCTGTAAAGTATCGTTTACAAACTCGCAAAATCTTGAAGCGCATATGCAAAGAAAGCACGAATGAATCCAGGATTTCTGCGACATTTGCAACGTCAATATCCGAGGCCACGGGACACTGGAGGACCATATGCGACGTCATGAGACTCGTCCGGATCTTTGTCTGTCATCACTGCGGTGTCCTCTTCTACAGTGCACGTAACCACCGTGATCTCAGGATCATCTCCGTTTCGCCAAGCCAACTTCGCAGTTGCGGGCTAAATCTGTAAGGCTCAAGCCTCAGCGAGTCAGCCTTATCAATTTCCGTAAGGCGAGACCCTCGGACCCTTCCATTTGCTTGGCAAAACACTAATTCTACGTCATGCAAGGTGCTCTCCCACGTGTAAGTGAGGCTTCCACGCCCATGCATGAGCTGTGTCCACGTATACCTTCAGACAATCCTTCAGAACTGAACTTTAGCACTGCTCGTGCCTCTCGAAACCTATTGTCCCCTATTTGTCCTAGGCAGCTTTTTTCTTCATACCTTTCAGCTTATCTTGGACGTGCAACGGTAGGCATCACGCCTTGAGCAGCCGTTTTCGAAGAGATGTCCAGTAGGTGTCATTCGCGTGCTCCTAATTCATGGCGACTCTGCTGAGTTTGTTCTAGGCGCGCCTCCGGACTACTGTATGACCCAACCATGCATCGCCTCGTTGTATTTCTGACATTTCCAGATGTGATCCTCGACGTATCACCCCAAGCTACCCAACAGCAAATCCGAGATGCCTACAAGAAGTAAATTCATCGCATATTCATACTATTAATACACCGGGCTTATCGTCTGGTCAAGACAAGCCTTGAAATCGCACCCCGACCGTGTCCCGTCCGACTCCTCTGAACGTCCGGCCCGGACCAAGAAATTCCAGCAGATCAACGACGCATACTATACACTTTCAGACCCCGCTCGTCGCCGCGACTATGACTCTGCCCGTTCGTACCATGGTTTTCCCGCTGGCGACGAAGACAGCGATCCTGACACTGAAGATATACCCCGCCAAGAGAAGCCGTCTGGTGGCTTCCCATGGTCTGCGTTTGGTTTCGGTGCAAAAAATACACAGGAAGAAGAACACTTCAGCAATGAACAGTTCGGAGGTATTTTTGAGGAGATGTTGAGAGAGGAGGGGATGGCAGAAGGCAAGGACGCAAAGCCCACCAGTAAGTTTTGGAGCATGGTAGGAGGACTGAGCGGTGGAGCTATGGGCTTCATCGTTGCAAACTTCCCAGGGGCTATCGCTGGAGCAGTGGCGGGCAACAGATTAGGAGCTGTGAGAGATGCAAGAGGGAAGAGCGTCTACAGCGTATTCCAGGTGAGCGGATTGCCCTTTCTCTTGTTTTTTGATGGAGCAAGGAGCGAGTTTGTCTGACGACATGTTAGGAGCTACCCCAAGGTGACAAAGCGAAATTGCTCAGTGAACTAGCTGCGAAGGTTTTCGCTCATGCGGTAGGGTCGTGATTTCTAAGACCTTGGCTGTTAGGCTGGACTTGTTGCGCAGGCGTTCTTGGTGATGAATCGCATTGATAGACTCGATCGCACTCATACCTATAAACTCGTTACGCATTCGTAAACCTTGAAAGCCCCAGAAATGGAACGAGCACGTCGGATTTCGTATTTGGGCCATCTTGCTATGTGTTCTTCCAACGATCCAAAAGCCACCTGAGCACTAATCCCTTATCAGGCATTATGCGGGCCGAGGGGGGCGCTACCCCGGGTCTTGGCAACCTCGAAGGTGACGTTTTCGCAACGCCTCCTCTCTTGCTAAGTATTTTCCTTTGAACAACTCAAACACCATGTATCGTTTTCTGAGGTTCATCTCATTGTTGTACTGTTCTTCATCCCTCTCTTCAGCACTTGGTGTCCCTTCCTACCAAGTACCCTTGACGGAAGACTTGGCCATAGCCTCGAAACACACCATATCCATCGAGCTCTTCAATGATCTTGAAGAGCTATCACGGGTAGTCGATATTTCTTATTGCGTTGGATTGACAGGAATAGGCATACAGAAGCCTTTCCTATGCGCGAGTCGATGCCAGGATTTTCCTAGCTTCGAGTTGGTGACGGTAGGCGTCCGATTTCTACTCTCTGGCTTACGCTTATATTTACCTGTGAGTAGACATGGAATACCGGCCCCTTCATGTCTGACAGCTGCGGATACATCGTTCTTTCTCATCCTCCATCACCTCCAAGGATCATCGTAGCGTTTCGCGGAACGTACTCAGTAGCGAATACCATCATCGACCTGTCAACTGTCCCACAGGAGTATATCCCTTATCCAGGCGACGAGGACGATGACGAGGATGAGCACAGCAGGGGCTTGCGGAAACGCGCAATAAACCCACAGAAGGCAGAATGTACCAATTGCACTGTCCACGCAGGATTCATGACCTCGTGGAGGCATACTCGACCTCATATCCTGCCCCATCTCAAAGAACTCGTTCAGAAATATCCGGACTATCAGCTAACCTTGGTGGGACATTCTCTTGGCGGGGCGGTGGCAGCTCTTGCATCTCTTGACTTCGAATCTCGGGGATGGAAACCCCAAGTAACCACCTTTGGTGAGCCAAGAATCGGGAATCAAGGACTGATGGAATACATCGATAAGGCTTTCTCGGATGCTGGTCACACGGACATTACTGGCAAGTATAGACGAGTAACGCATGTCGATGACCCAGTACCTTTGCTTCCTTTGACAGAATGGGGCTATCAAATGCACGCTGGAGAGGTTTACATCTCGAAGCCGGAACTATCCCCAGAGACCAAGGACCTGAGGTACTGTGAGGGCGATGAAGATCCAAATTGTATAGCCGGCGCGGAAGTCCACAATGAAGCTCATGGAGATCCGATTGCCCCCGGCACTGAGCAAGGCGCCGACATAGCAAGTTTCATGAACTGGTGGAGCGAAACGAAGGGACGTCTAACAGTACCGCCGCGCTTTCGCATATGGCAATTATTCTTTGCTCATCGAGACTACTTCTGGAGACTCGGGCTTTGCATACCTGGCGGAGATCCCAAGGACTGGTATCGAGAGTATCCTCATGGTGAAGAAGGAGAGCTTTAGATGCCGTCTGAGCTTCTGGATTTTCAGCGATGGCGTTGGTGGCGTTACCTGGGGGTGCTATATCCTATGTACTGAAATTGACTGCTGTTTCCACATGATATGGTGGCTGTGATTCAAGAGCTGAAACACAATAATTCCAGCATCGGATTCTCCGAAGTTACAACTCCTGACAGACTTGAATGGCATCATCACCTGATTATGTTCCTGATTCCAGCAGATGAGTAGATTTCCAGCTGCCTCGAGCCTTTTCGTAGGAGATACTCGATTGCCGCGAAGTCTTTCTTGTCCAGCCTGATGTTCTTTTCAAACTCGGTTCTGTGACACAAGGTGTCATTTTGTAATTTCAGATTATTCCTTTGAGTGGCACCTACCTTGCAAAGCCTTTGAAATTTTGTCGCACGTCCTAAGGCGGGTTAGGTTTGTTCTTTGATTTGGCAAATGGACATTGAATAGTGTAGGCGACGAACCGCTGGCTTCTTCTCTATCTCTCGCAGGCACTGGCGGTAGAGTGACAAAACCCCTCTCTGCAATCCTGAGAGCTTCATATCTCTATCACCAACAACAAGAGATCAGCGTGGGAGTCGATAGCATAGCGGCAAGAAGCCGCAACAGGATGCCGCTGCCGGGGATAAAGCCGGCGTTTACAGGGCCCGGCCAAAGGTGATGCAATGGCTCCAATGGCTATCAGACATGGGCGCATCGGTAGAGGAAGCTCAAGGCTTTACAACCTACCACTCGAGCTTCAATTGAGCTCTAGAAAGTCTCTGTTCTGTCGTTAAACTCCTTCAAACCATCCGCGTTATGCCTCAGTTTTCACGTCTGGTCCGATTCCTCGCCCCGAATGGCAGTATATACTATGGGGATGCTATCTTACCAAAGGGCGTCAGCGATATTGGGAAAATAAAGCAAGCTCGCGTGATCAAAGGCGATGTGTTCGGTCAACACGATGTGACGGAGCAAATCGCCGTATGTGCTTCCCCCGCACATTCGTATCCTACTACCCGCTAAATCCAAACCAGGACGTACGCCTTCTCCTTGCTCCTCTTGCCTGCGAAGACGTCAAGACCGTTCGCTGCCTCGGCCTCAATTATGAACAACACGCCAGAGAATCAAACATGCCGCTGCCGAAGTACCCCGTGCTGTTCTATAAACCTGTCACTTCACTTGGCGGGCCCTTCGATAATGTTCCTATCCCTGCCATGGCCCAAGAAGTCGATGGGTTAGATTACGAGTGCGAGCTTGTGGCCGTTATTGGCAAAGAGGCGAGGGAAGTTCCGGAATCCAAAGCCCTTGATTATGTCATGGGATATGCAGTCGGCGACGATATTTCACATCGCGAGTGGCAACTGAAAAGAGGAGGCGGGCAGTGGGCGTTGGGTAAAGGCTTCGATGGGTGGGCTCCGTTTGGGCCAGGCATTGTGTCGAGTGCTTTGATGAAGAATCCTCAAGCCCTCAGAATCTCGACCAAGGTTAATGGCAAGATCGTCCAAGACAGCAGTACAAAGGACATGGTTTTTGGAGTGGCAAAAACAATCAGTTTTCTAAGCCAAGGGACGACTCTGCTTCCTGGAGATTTGATATTCACTGGAACGTACGTACTACCTAGTGCCTGCTTGGACTCCGAAAACAGCTGATTTGTTATTAGACCACAAGGCGTAGGGTCGGGCAGGAAACCGCCATTGTGGCTTAAGGATGGTGACGTTGTTGAAGTCGGCCTGGAAAGCATTGGGACTTGCGTGAACAAGATCGAATACATCAAAAGCAGACCAAAACTGTGAATAAATACTGGAAATGCAAGTGCAAAGCCCCACTGAGCTCGTTCCTCATGTCTCCTACTTCCACGTATTTCAACACGCATTACCTCGACACACCTAGACGTGCATGCCTTCAACACAACGCCCGCTTGTGCCTAGCCCATTGAACAGCTCTTAAAGCTCTCGGCTTTTCATGTTCTTTCCTCGCTCCATACCTCTCCGTACAGCAGATAACTGATACTCCACCCAGACACACTTGACTACTTCACAGTTGAGCACAAGCTGTCCCTTTCTTTCAAAATGACCCGGTTCTGTAAATCGCCCGCTCCCCAGTCAAGGCCCATCATTGTTTCAATGGAGCACTAACGTACCTCAGTCGTCCAATGACCAGCAGGGGACATCATAGCTCTGGATCTTGATCTCGATACAACCACCGCTGCAGCAACCAAAGAGAGATTCGATGCCCATGTTGAATGAAAGTGGCGGGCTAGCGAGGTTCGCACACTTCGCAGTGACCTCCCATCCTGAGGCATCACATTGAGCTACCAGAACCGACACTTAGCGACGGAACAAGTATTCTCCAAGTGCAAAATTCGAGAAGGATGGACGCTTTACGCGCAATGGCCTCGCAAAAGTGAGACGGACGAGAAAAGGAAGAAGTATGGAAAGGGTTGGGGTAATGAGCCTGTGTTGGAGAGGATGATAAGAGAGAAGAGGGAGGTGAAGAGAGCGGGGAGGGAAGAGAAGAGCGTGGGAAACAAGGCTTTGGGTGGGGCGGCAAGCAAAGTGATCTCTGCGGTGGAGGAGGATACCACCGAGTCTGCCCCTGGAATTGGCGGTGACGAAGTGATTCCAAGTGGGTGCGTGTCGGACTACCGGTCAGGCGACAAGACCGAGGTCGGGGCCAAAGCAGACTGCGCAAGCGCAAGCGGAGAACCAGGATTGCGTGAAGCACTTGCGGACGAAGAAGAAGGTGAGCAACAAGCGGAGGAAGGGGACGAAGAGAGACCGACGGGAGAAGTCGAGCGGCATGATCCGTTTGCAGATGAGGACGATAACAAGGAAAATCGAGGGCCGCAAGTCGCTGCGCCGATCGTGGAACCTCGAGTGGATGACTATCCAGCAGAAGAGTGGTCAGTAGTTGACGAGAGCAATAGCGGCTTAGGCGTGGACTTGCTGGAGGAAGTCTTCGACTTTCGATCTCTCAAGCGGCAGTTGACCTGCGGGTTTTTTGGAGACTTCGATGCGGAAGCAGGGGTAGAAAGACACGAGTCAAACTGGGGATGTGAGTCAAGGATAGCATGCTGCTCTATCTGTCACTGCTTGTCAACTAGTCTTTCAAACTTCCTGCGTTCTTCCATAACCCCTGATCGTCTCAGCGAACGCCCAGCTCTGGTTCTCCAGCTGTTCATCTTCCTTTAACTCCACGCCGCCTTCCTTCGTTACCACAGCGATCGAGTACTTATCCAGACTCCTTGCGTCTCTGTAGAATAGCACCTTCATACACTCTTTCACGGCATCCACAGCCTTCTCCCTTGTCACGCCCGAGACATGGCTCTCGTCATCCGCCACCTTTCTCAACAACGGCTGTGCTAAATGTGCGCCAAATCCTGTTGCCAGCGTCGGGCTGCTGAACGTCGTGCCCAATAGATCTACGCTGCTTAGAAATGGTTTATCATCCCCATCGAGTCCGGCTACCAGCATCTGGTTCCAGAGTGGATTGATGTCGGAGCGGCGTTTGTACATGACTTTTGAGAGGTAAGTGTGTAGGTTTCTAGCATTAAGACCATGCCCTTCTGACGAGTAATTCTCGGTGACGTCGAGCGAATTAAGAAGCCGATCGATGTATTGCATATCTGAGACATCGCCGCCGATGCCGACAATTGCGCGGGAGTTGAAGGGCCGAAGGCGTTTTACATCTGTGAAACGGGCGAGAGAACCATAGGATGCTGCGGGGAGGGACAGGAGCGTTAGCTGGATCAAGGCTCTAGCAAGAGGGGCTGACCTACCTAAATTATCCGCGGCGATGACAACTCCATCCTTGAACTTGACAGCTAGGACCGATGTTCCCGTGACTATGGGCTGCTGAGTGTGGCTTTGGGGGTGGCTAGATTGGAGATATGAAGCATCGTATGGTCCATAGACATCATCGCGTGGCTGCAACATGGACTACGCATCAGATACAGCTCGTGGGAGGGTAGGCTAGCTCTCGACTTACACGGCCCCATGCCTGTGGAAGATGGTTCATCTTGACAACTTTGCTTCTGTGACCGAGGATTTGAGGCAATGTTCCAGATTTGAGATGGATGATCTGCCAAATACAGACTTTGGTATGAGTATGTCTCAGTATGAGAAAAAACAAAGGACTTTATTACTTATGAGTATGGAGCTGTCCTGAGCTTGGATGGTCTACGCGTATTGATGCCAAGACAATGTACTCTATCCTGATCGGGTAAATCCTTCCGCGATTATTGTTTACCCTTATATGTACCCTCTCCACGCCCTCGTCCCGAGCTGTAGGGCCGCCGGTAGAACAGTGTGAAGAGCCTCACAACAAGATTTCCTTCTGGTGTCGCCTACATGGGGTTCCTACCTGCAAGACACTTGGTGAGCCTGATTCCGCACCTTTCTCATACGCTTCATCCGATTCACGAATCCCCCTTTTGATCACAAGTGTTTCGATTCTCGTCATCATCTTGATGTTTGGAGACTTGCATCGCTCAGATCCATTCGTTCTCGCTTAGCTCTAATCTTCCCCACATCATGCCTCCACCCATCAATCGATCTATTCGGCAAGTAAGTCCAACTCACTGGCAGATTGGATTGTTAGTGTGCGAACGGATCGATACCAACGATACCATCCCCCCAGCGGATGCCCTTGCAGCCTGGAAAGAGTACAACTTCATGTACATCATACGAATGACAAAAGACAGCGAAAATGCCTTCCCACCCTGCTTGGGATGCTCAGATGATGTACAATTGGTACATGAGGGGGGGACCTTATCGGCGGTGTGGGAGATTGGAGGAGCGGCCTTCTGCAAGGTAAAGGCCTGGAATGCTGCCATGATATCAGAGGACAGAACGATCGCCTTCGTCAAGGAAGTCGCGCCACAGATATCTACGCCAGAGGTGATCTATACATGGACCGAGCGAGATAGGTCATTCTTGATTCTCAAAAGAATTGAAGGGTGTACATTAAGAGATGCTTGGACATCACTATCGCCTTCTCAGCGTGACTCGGTAGTCACAACCATCACACTCTACTGCAATATCCTAGCCGAGAATATTTCCACAACGCTCGGCAGCGTATCGGGAAAACCTGTACTCGAACCATATCTAACCCCTCCTAGCTCTGATCTTTTAGGACCACTGAGACGTGAGGAATGTGCAGAATATTTCTCGGCTTCTTCGGGGGAGTGTCCACCGATTGGAAAAGTCTTCCACTTTTACCATCCAGATCTCGCACCGGGAAACATCATTATATCCAACGGATGCGTAGCAGGTATCATAGATTGGGAAGCCGCCGGCTATTATCCTCGTTTTTGGATTGCTACCAAACCCTCTGTTTCCCCCGGCCTTGACTTCTGTCCCCCAGTCGCTGAATCTAACGATTTTGAATGGAGGAAGCGCCTACGGATAGAACTTGAAGACAGGGGATACCCGCAAGTTTCTGGGTGGTTTATGGCGTGGAGAGAATTCAGCTGATGTAGGATCTCAGACACCGTTGTTTATGGCCGCTCCTACGCGTATACCCCCTCTCTGCTAGGCGTATACCCCCATGATTGTTCGGCGTATACCCCCCCCCATCTTTGGTTAGCGGCCCTAGCACAACCTCCATCCATCACAGTCCCCGTATTTTACCACAATTTTATAAAGCTTGAAGAACAGCTTTGTAATATATCAATCAGATGTTTTGCATCATAAAGTTAATATGTACTCGTGGGAAATGTGATGCAAAGAGTGGAAAGGCAGAATGGTACTTTTTCGCCGTATATATTTTTTGGTGAAAGTTGAAAGTTGTGTTTTGGGGAAGAGTGCGCTTGGGTTTCAGAGTAGAATCTTTATCAAAACTTATCAAAGCCCTAGTCAATACAGAAATCTGGTGGGTGTGGTGGTGTAAATTAAATGTGAAATGTTCGGATTTTGCGGTAAAATGGAAATGGTCTATGGCTGAAATTGAAATTGAAAATGGTGTCTGGCCGGGAAGCACTCAGCGGGCGGGCGAGCTGAGTGCGGGGGCACGATTAGGTACTTTAGGTAAGGTAGGCAGTACCTAGGCAGGGCGCTACCGGGACCCGTACGGCTTCTATAAAGTTTGAAATAAATCTCGCACCGAGATGGCGACCCTCTAGTAGGTAAGTATCAAAAGTTATAACATCCAGAAAGCTTCAGACTGGCTCCTCACACGAGGATAACCATCTCGGGCAATCTTCCAAGTTAGGTAGGTAGGTAGAAAAAAGACCTATTTGGGTAGGTACTCTACGCTTGTCACACCTGCCCCACCTTGAGCTCCCAGGCTCCCAGCTCTTGCGGTCAGATGAGTACAATCACAATATTAATGAATGATACATCACGCAATCATGTACAGTAGATTCAACGTTCCTTGGCGTCACGTGCGGATTATCTGCGGCCTTTCTGCGTTCATAAGCCTCTCATGTCTCCCTTGCTTTCTATCAATCAAAAGACCATCCCAATGCTCTAGATGCTTAATGTCTTGCTGTTCTCGACTGCTTGCCCAATGATGCTCCCAATTTTGTTAGCTGGCCTCGGGGGCTTGCCCATGACTTGTGCACTTCCCCCTGGACAGCTACTTGCTTCTAAACATATGGAGCCATTGCTTGAGCGCAGGCAGGATGCCTCGCAGTACCCAGCGCATACGATTGACATGCCCATTGACCATTTCCCAAAGAACCCACGTTATGTCCCGCATACAAATGCCACCTTTTCTCAGCGATATTATTTCGACTCAACGTACTATAAACCTGGCGGTCCAGTATATCTGTATATAGGAGGTGAAACGAGTGGGCCGAGCAGATTCTCAAATTTGGAGACCGGGATCATCCAGATTTTGATGAACGCAACAAATGGATTGGGCGTCATCCTAGAGAATAGATACTATGGAGAATCGTTTCCTTACAAGACTTCAACTACAGACCAACTAGCCTACTTGACTACCGAGCAAACAATTGCGGACAATGCATACTTTGCCACTCATGCAACCTTCCTTGGGATCAAAGGCAATATATCGGCACCGAATACTCCATGGATCTTGGTGAGTTATGTTTTCCGAGCCCTGTCTTCCTGAATCGCATTGCATTTGGGATTGCAAGATATGTCTCAGGAGTAAAAAACTTCCGGGACATGTTTGACGACTCTGATTTGATCCCAAAAGAGATCTGCTGCTGACCCCGACATCATATAGTACGGAGGAAGTCTAGCGGGAGCTCAGACTGCATTCTCTGTCAAGCAATACGGAGATTTGCTATATGGCGGCATTGCTAGCAGCGCCGTAATTCATGCGGTGCTCGCCTATCCTGAGTGGTACGCTCCAATCCAGAAGTTCGCTCCCCAAGACTGCGTCACAAGTATCAACAACATCATCGACAAGTTCGATGCACTAGTTGCTGCAAACAACACTGAAGCGATAAGAGAGTTCAAGGCAATATTTGGCCTTGAGGCGTTGATAGACAACCGAGACTTCGCGATGACAATTGCTTTCCCAATTGGTGGGCCAATGAACTATCCGACTAACACATGGCAAGAGCTCAATTGGAACTCGACATATGGTTCCCAGGATTTCTTCCATTTTTGCTCTAATGTCACCAATCTTGATGCCCCTGAAAATATCACAGCAGTCGACACTGTGCTCAGTAAATACAGTAACGGAGAAGCTTGGAGTAATCTCGGTAATTACGCCAATTACGTGAAACTTACACTCCTCCCACTCTGTGAGGGTGTCCCGATTGACAGTGTACGTATTTTCGGAGTTCATATTTCCTCTTCTGAACCAAACATTGAGTCCAGGGATATGTCCCGGGAGAACTTACTCTTTAGACGAGATTTAAACTCGCTACACCCCCTCAAACAAGCAAAACTGACTCCGAAGTAATACTCCAGACATCTTGCTTCGGTACCCAGAATCAGACTTTCTACGCCGATACAACCAATTCGGCAGCACGCAGCTACCTTTACAGCACCTGCACCGAACAGGGCGCCTATCAAGTCGCCCCCGCGGCTGGACGCTCGTTAATCTCCCGTGTCCTCCAGGTCAACTACACCCAGCAATGGTGTGAATGGGCTTTTCCGAAGGGGAAGTTCAACTCGATACCCAGCACGCCCAATTTGAACTACTACAATCATTACGGAGGTTTCGATTTCTCCGCGGATCGTCTAGCCTTCATCGACGGCAACATCGACGTCTGGCTCGACGTCTGCTATCACTCAAACGACGCCCCAGCCCGCTATTCCACAGACCTTCATCCCGAGTATTTGATTGCCGGCGCGGGCCATCACTGGGATAGCTACGGCATTCTTGATCTCGACGCCGAGCCACAGTTCATCGAGCAGGCGCATTTGTGGGAGATCAGAACGGTGAGGAAGTGGCTGAGGGACTTCAAGAGCTGGAAATCGACTGTTCGACATTCAGAGCTCTAGACACGGGAGAAAGGCCGATGCAAGGCTTGTTGAAGTATCGAAAAAGTGGATTTATCATAGAGTGTATCGGCCAATCAAATACAAAAGCTGCCGTAATCATGCCACACATTTCTTGTTTTGTTCTATTGAGCTAATCAACCACTGTAACTCTCGACGTATTGATCGCCTATATCAAAAGTGAGAATTTGGTTTAAGAAGTCTTTGCAAGGCCTATCACAGTCACCGGGGACACTGCATCCCAGGACACGAACTTCGGCCTTGTTGAGTCAATCAAACATGACAAGTGTTCGCACGCTCCGCAAGGAGGATTCAATGTGATTTGTCACTATGTAGTGATAACCTAGATCTGTGAGCGGCGTCACGGCTACTCTCAGCCATCGCGCAGAGAATCGTATGTAGATCAGCAGAGAGCACTATTGTGTCAGGAACCCTTGAATCTGTATATGTATGTACCTAAGATTCGTTCGAACGCGGCGCAATATCTGTGGAAAGAGGTGTTGGATGTCGGAGGGTGTGATGATGATGGAGGAAAGATGGTTTCTGTGGGCGAGAAGGGGATTGAAAGAGTGCGAGATGCCCGTGGTGGATATCGTCCGTTCGGGATGAATGGGGAATGGGCATGACTTGCGGCGGTGGATGCTCCTGTTCATCAGGGAAGGGAGAAGCATTCGCGTGCGAAGGAACGAATGGGGGCGGTGAATGTCATACGATATGTGAGTGCGCCCAACGTGCTCTCGTCTCTGCCTTCGGCATGCTTGCTACGTACGTTTTTGATGAATGCATGATATCTAAGCCGCTTACACTGACATGTGAATCTTCGTCTCAGAAGTAATCTTACTGCAGGTGATAAGGATCACTAAGGTAAGCTAGCGAGATCGGCTTGTAGAGCACCTACTGGCCTTGGTAGCACGAGACAATCGGTAGGTAGACACGTAGAGTAGGTAGAACATCCTCGTGGTTCTCGTAGAGCGGATGCGGTGTCGTCGTCAAAAGACGTTGCTTCTCATTCCGCGTGAGCTTTTTGCATTCTGCTTTGGGAATGGCTTCGAGCCCATCAAGGACGACCGTGTCCCCCCTCTATGATTTCTGTGGGAAGCAATGGTAGCCCGGACTCCCCATCGTCACGCCCACCTCTGTTTCCTAACCCCACTGGCGTCAGCCTTTGTAGCCGCTGCTTTCGTTCCAGCCACGCCCGCCCTACTTCATCAACTTGAACCCACGATACACTCTCCTTTGAGGATCTGTGAGCGGTCGTCTTCTCATGAATGCTAACAAGAAACCTCTTGGAAATGCATACATTCTCTTCCATGAACGTTGGACCTCACGACTCAATTTTCTTGACTGTGAATCCTATACCTAAGTTCTAGTCTCAAGCATATACCATCAACAGCCACATGCCCAAAATCTCTTCATGGCACAGACGGTGTTGATACCACCGGATAGTGTTCCTGACGCTTTCGCTGTATGATTTTGGCTTTGTGCTCTACATTGCTGCTCTAACACTATAAAACCCTGCTCATAGAACGCCTGGGTATCCGTCACCTTGATCGCTCTAAACCCAATCATTGCCCAAGATAGCATTTTTCACCAAAGATGTGTCATCTTCAGCAACGCATGCCGGCTGAAAAATGCCCTGTTCTTTTTCCCTAAGATATCTGCAGACGCTGTCAGTTCGAATGAGAACTGAGGAGTGGTGCTGGCACTCTTGCGGGACCTTACACATGGGAATACTCAGCAGGCAAATGCCGACTTGAACGCTTGCAATAACGTAAAAAACTTTCAATATGCCGCCTCGGACAAGCCAATGGTAGGCTCCCCATGTCAAGCCGAAGCTGAAAAGGTTTTTGAATATCAGGAGGCACGTGACTAAATGATTTCGGAGTCAGAACGTCTCTTTTGGGATCAGATCTGAGGCATGATCCAGGCCCTGGGGCCCCTTCGAACAAATCTCGCAACGCCTATCCAGTACGAATCAAGAAGGGTATGGCTCGGAGAAAGATACTCACAGGCTTCGACAGCGATATCCCCTACATAGCTATTAGCACGCTCTCCAAAAACAGTCTTTTCTTTGAAAAACAAGGAGAACTTACGATGGGCGTCCACGATGTACAACGCGCTCTGGATTTGGATTGCGGCGTCAGTCTTGCTTCATTGGCGGGGTGTAGCGAGCTTTGAAACACGTATAGAAGGCAAACGGTCTCATGACATGTCTCTGGACTCAAAAAGGTTCCAGCAAAGGAAACACGGATCCCGAATATACGTACAGAGACGGCGCCTAGGACCATGCCCATTACCTCCAACGCGTAAAAGAAATCTGGCCAAAACCAGCCATATTTAGCAACATTCTTGGCGGTGATTCCAAATCCGTAGAGTCCCGCACATCCAAAGACTAGTTGCGCCGCCACAAGTAGGATACGAAACTCCGGTTCATAGACTCCTTTGTTTCTCCGGATCATTATCTTTGCGCTCCAGTCCGCCAATAAACCTGCTAGAAGGAAGCCTAATATTGCTCCGACGAATGGCCCCGTGTACATATAGCCAGTATGCACTTCGTCGAACCAGAGGGGAGGGCCAAGAAATATTGCCTTCATTTGCCCATGGTCAGCGTTACTTCTTGGTGATAAAATTTGAGCCACAAGCCATGTTCCAAGAGTATTATTCCATATATTATTTTGAGACGAAAGTATTGTTAGAAATTAATAAACATTTAATCTAAAATGTAGACTCACAGCTAGAACGACACCGATCATGACAGTCCAACCGATGAGGGTCCCTTGGATTAGACAGGCCCAAATTATAGCTGGATGAAGAAAGAGGGGGAGCGGACGAAGGACTAGTTTGAAGAAGCCTTCGTCGGTCTTGCGGCCATTGAAGGGCAGGAGAGAACGGGCAAAGCTGACTTTGGGGGGAATTTGTGATGCAGAGCGCCGTTCTGGGACTGAGAAGTGATCCTTTTCTAAAGAGGTCGGAATGCTTGACTCTGGACTTTGTCCGTCCTCGTTGGGGCGTGCTTCGTACATATTGGGAGGAGCACTGTGCTGTACAGGCTCTTCACCTCTGATGTCGGTATTTAAAGAGTCGTCCCTTCGAAAGGCGGTTTCAGGGACGAAAAAGAATATCAACGGTAACATAGCGCCACAGAAGATAGCAATGAAATAGAAAGACCACGGCCATCCTATGGTATGAGTAATTTTCCCTACCAAAATGGGTGTGAAAAAAGCTCCACCAAACAGAGCAAGATTCGAGCAGGCCATGCGTTTGCCTCTTTCCTATGTCACAAGTCAGCTGGTCGACCAACTGATGCACTCAAGGACCGATGTTGGGCATACGTGAACGAAGTAAAGATCTCCCACGCTAGCATTGACCAGAGCTTCGAAAGGCGCTAGCCCTACCCCTTGAATGATTCTTGCCCACAACAAGCTTTCGTAATTTGTCCCAGTGGCACCTCCCCAGGCGCTGGAGATGATTATGAGAATAGTACCCAGTAGATATAGATGGCGCTTGCCCCAAACTCGTGCGGAGGCGACGAAAAGGAAGCCTGCCACGCCGACTCCAAGCAGATGATAGCCAGTGGCGAGGGCCATCTGCGTAAAGTTCTTGTCAAAGAGCAGTGATAATGTGACGGTGTTTGCGGCAAGCAGAGGACTCAACGTCGAGGCAATGACCGATTGGACCGACAGTATGACGAGGATCGAATCGCGCTTCCAAAGTGGCCAATTCTGATTCCATCAACGTTTGCCATGTCGGGACTAGAAAGGTCTTTCTTACTAGAGGGTCGTTTGGATCATCGCTTGGCTGTGGCACGAGTATGATGGCACGAAGACCACTTCTGTCATACTTCAATCGTCGCGACTCGATCTGCCCATCTTGCGTCGGTCGACTTGCATCGTCATAAATGAACGCGGTCCCTAAAATCAAAACTAGTTAGCCTCTTTCAGAGACAAGCCTCCGGTCAACAAACCCGGAACAGTCTCAACTCTTGAAGGTTCCAGAATTCCGAGGCCCATCTTGACGAATCTCAAGTCCTAATGATTGTCCAGTCTTATTGAACGGGCTACCTATGAAAGCTCAGTAATGCTTGTCATAGTCAGTATGCTCAGTGCTTTGAGCTTGTTCGCCCGACACCATTTCCCTGTCCCTGTCCCAAGTCTCTGTGGTAGTAGAGCACCCTAGGCAGTATCTTCTCTGGAAGTGATGTCAGCGTCGCATCGGTTTCACGTTGGACGCATCGAGATTGACTCTTAGCGTTTGAAAGCCGTTCTTCAATCAGACTAACCAGTCTGGAAGCGAAAGTCGTGTCGTTGCTCTCTTTATGCTTGAGAGGATTTGTGAACGAAAGGAAAGGGAAAAGAAGGAACATGATTCTCCTTTCAACTGTTAGGGTATCGAAAATAGGATAGTTCTGAGGGTTAGGGCTTTCTCCCACCAAACATCCCTCCCTCCCGTCTCCTATCATTTGTACTCTAGCAGTACCACTACAAAGTATAATAATAATGAGTGTGGTCTACAGCTACTAAGACTATATCTACTGACATGTATACTGAATACATGAAATAAGAGTATATATTGCTATGCTGGAATATCAAATTGTACCGGCCGATCTGCGCAAGTCCGGGAGCTCTGCAGTCCCTAATCGAATGCCTTTTGAAATGCTCAAGGCATATCTCAGACCACATTAAAGTACAGAGCCGTTGGACCTGAAAGATCTACTTCATGGGCAAGGCCTCGAAACAGGCCTTATCACAGCAGCAACAGCGGGGTGGGGGAGGCGGAAGAGGTACTGCAGTGGTACAAGAAGTCGCAGAAAATCATCGGGTGATTTGTTCACGTAATGGTAGGCCCACGGTACCCAAAACCCGATGATTTTGATTCTCTGATATATGCGCCTTGCTAGCAATGAAATAATGGTATACTCGACATTATCGTGCGGAGTTGCCATACACTGGAAGTAACAGAAATAACACGCTTTGCATGCCCTAGCTGGTGTACGTAGGTACCTGTACCTGTACTCTAACCTACGTACCTATGCACATTGGTGGGAAAAAAGGCAGTGTTGGCGCTGGTGGCAATTTTTCGAGACGCGGGACGTCCAATAATATTCTCGTAAAGGCAATGCTATGGATGGCTATGTCCCGGCCTTGTCTCTGAGATTCTGAAGAATAATGGGTGGATGGCCGGGACATAATAGGCCATTCATAAGTAGATGCACCATCATGCACGACCTGGGATCGTCTCGACTAGCACTAGCAGCTGAGCTTCAAACCTTTAACCTTCGCGTCGCTCCTTTTTGAATTCCCAAAGTAGAGTAATTATTAATATTGATTGGGTATAGCTAATTACAGGTCCAGAGACGCAGCACAAATCTCTTCTTCGTCTTCTACTTCTTCTTCCTTCTCATTTTCCTACCCGCTTCAACAGATACCTGCTTTTATAATCATGAAGTTCCTTATCCAAGCAACCTTGATCGCCTTCTCTGCCCTCGGTGCAGCTCAACTTCAAGATTTACCGGGCTGTGCGAAGCCGTGAGCTATCTTTTCCAAATCTTGTCTTCCCGATCCGTACTGCATTTGAGTCGCGAGACTTGTTTTAGAACTTGGAGATCAAATTGATCCCTAAAGAGGTATTCTGACCCTGAATACATGTATTATAGTTGTGCAGCCAATCTTCCCAGCCAATGTAATCTTGATGGTACGTATTTTTGGAGTCCATGTTTCCTCTTTAAGACCATTTTCTGAGTCCGGGATATGTCGTGGGGGTATTCACTTTCGAGACACTCTCAAATAAGCAAGACTGACTTCGAATCGCATAATCCAGTCTCGTGTATCTGCTCCGACGCATCGTGGATCACCGGAATTTCTTGCTGCATAAGCCAGGTCTGCTCTCCATCGGATCAACAAAGTGGGCATTTCCTCATTCAAACGTCACAGTTACAAGGCATTATACTGATCAGGCTGCATAGAAACGCTCAATGTCGCTGTCCAATTATGTGATACGTAAGTCTCAGTACCCCAAAATCGTGAACACAAGCCCCCACATCTAGATATTACGAAGATATCGAGTTACTGACAACAGTTCTACGCAGCGTCAACGTAAAGTTGCCATCAGCAGCAAGGTATGTTCATTTTGCAGCTGATCCTTCTATATATAATTGAAATTGAGTCGCAAGACATGTTTCGGGAGCAAACGGCGCTTCTGCTTCCGAGACTTGTCTTGCAATTCCATTGTCTACCTCGATAAAGCAGTGCTGACTCCGAAATCTGCGTAGCTGTCCTGCCTCTGCTAGTGCTACTGTAGCTGGAGGAAGCACCATTGCCAGCGCAGGCGACAGTACCATGGCCTCGAGCGCGGTTGCTGGTACTGTCTCCGGTGCCGCGATAACATCCTCGAGTTCTACCTCAGAGGCTTCAACTACTACTCCTACCTCCGGTACTGGTGAGTGAATGATTCCTTGGTTTTTGTCCCTTCCGGATCGCGACCCTCTGGACCCATATTCACGGCTCTTCGTATCTTGCAACAGTTGCAGGACCTCGAGGCGGTGGCATTTTGTATTCTTAGTATGGCTTCAAACTCGATGTTCACAATGTGCAGCCAAGATCTTGCAAGATTTTCGTTGACGTTCCGATCGAACATTTTGTTTCTTTCTGCTTTACAAAGTTTAACAGCTAAATCATACCCAGGGTCCTCATCGTCCACGACGGCATCAACCTCAAGCTCTGCCACTCCTGCATCAACAGGCGCAGCTCAGGTATTGGGCTCAAATCTGGGCGCTGTAGGCGCAGCTGTGGCTGCTTTGGCATTGTTGTAGCTTCTGACTAGGGCTTTATTGTTTGTGATTTCCCACAAGTGGGGCGGACTGATCGCGGCGGCTTGTGTGGTATTGTAACCTAACTACACGAAGGTATCGGGCCTGGCAATTAAAGGGCTGGCATTGGGAGTGCTTGTGTAGCGAATGCCCCGGTCCTCGTGTCTCCTGTATGGTAGGTTCTCTTCCAAGAACGGGATGTATGTACAGAATGTGTTCTATATTGCCATTCCTTGCCAACCAAAGCCCTTCGGTGTCTCTTCCTATTCCTTCCTGCTCGCTTTTCGTCAGACGACGCATACTTGATACCAGCAGGTGCGCCAGCTGATCGGTCGCCCCATGGAATGCACCCGAGTGTCCAAATTGGTTCTCATGGGACAGATTTTGCAATTGCTCCAGATTATTTCATGCGCTGAGAAAATGTGGGACCCGAATGCTGGCTTCTCCATTGAGGCGTTCTTGGCGTGTTCACAGTTGAGAGAACATGGGCGTCACCCTTTCAAATGCGTACAATAGACATAGGGTGCACGCGCAAACATAATCGACGGCACGAGCACTGAACTTTGGGCTGATCAGGAAGCCGAAGTGAGCACGCGTAGGGAAAAGCGGGTGGTCTGTTCGATGGGATCTGAGTTCGAATGGTTGTGGCGCTGGAATTGATTCAGTCTTTCAGCTCCTGCTCTCTCGCATTGTCACAAGATAGCATGTCGTGAGTGGGAGTGTGTGTATCACTGTGAGGCTCTGCAGCATTCCCGAATGCAGAGTTCATGCGAGTAAAGATTGATCATCTGAATTGTGGATGATGATGATGATGATGATGATGCATAATGCACATTGTCATTGTCTGACGGACAGTCCCGAGTGATAAACGAGAAAGAGATTGGCCAATCATCTGTTATCAGCAAGTAATCAATGTGCCTCGGAAGCGCCCCCCACCTCTTTCCCTTCTTTCCACCTCCACCACTGCCCAGAGTCATCACCTTTCGGGAATTAAAAGCTAGCGTCAGCCATCGTTACCGTCCACTCGGTGCCCTATTCCTCTTCTTTTCTTCTTTCCTCTTCCTTCCTTCCTTCCTTCTCGACTTTACCCTTCCACTTTCATCAAATGGACCACAGGAATACTCTCTCAACCCTCTCAACCCTCTCAAACCAAGGCAAATCAGCTGTCAGCCCCACCGCCCACCAAAACATCAACCTCTCCGCAGCCACTATCTCAGATATCTGTGGGGCAAGACGCCACAAAATGTTCCATTTCTACGCCCACTGCCACCCTTCGCACAGATCGTGATGTATATATAAACTCATCCTCTCGTCCCACCTTCAAGTGCCATCTTCTCCGCCGTCTCCCACTCCACGACATCTTCCACACTCTATCGGACACAAAGCATCTGCCTTGTTGCAAGACCATCCACCCGTATCTTACCTACCCGTTGCCTATCTTGGATATCTCGAAACGTCATCGACCGGCAGCGGTGAAGTCTGCCATATGGCGAAAGAAACGTTTCAGGAGGCCAAGGTAGACCTCTCCACCCCGGAATCCAGTTCCCTCGATTCCACTGGCGCTGGTCACGCACCGCCAGTGCATGATGACCAAGTGGAACCGCGAGCAAGTGTCCCTCGTCGCATTGTCGAGAGCTTTAGGCGGGACCCGACACAGAGAGTCACTCCTCCTGGTGTCATTGGTGCCAATGGCGCCGTTTTCGATGCCGAGGCCGCTGCACAAGCCACGGCAGATTCGCCCTTGGCGAGGAAGCTGAAGGGACGACATTTGCAGATGATAGCCATCGGAGGCTCAATCGGTATGGCAACCATCTCGCAGCTGGCTAGCTTAGTACTTATCCTTGTACAGGTACCGGTCTTTTTGTCGCCTCGGGAAAATCCCTCTCCAACGGCGGTCCAGCATCGGTGTTGATCGCCTACAGTCTCATTGGGGCCATGCTCTTCTGTACGGTTCAAGCTCTCGGCGAAATGGCCGTCCTGTTCCCCGTCGCTGGTTCTTTCTCCGCCTACTCAACCCGGTTCCTCGACCCAGCCTGGGGTTTTGCAATGGGCTGGAATTATGCAATGCAATGGCTAGTGGTCCTGCCGCTCGAGGTTGTCGCCGCAGCAATCACAGTCAACTACTGGAACTCCAATATCTCTCCTGCCGCCTGGGTTGCCATCTTTCTAACCATCATCGTAAGCATCAACTTATTCGGCGTCAGAGCCTATGGTGAAGCGGAATTTGTCTTCTCCATCATCAAAGTCATAGCAGTGATCGGCTTCATAGTACTCGGAATCGTCCTCGATATTGGTGGCGGTACTACAGGGTACATAGGTGGAAAATACTGGCATAACCCTGGAGCCTTTCACAACGGCTTTAAGGGGCTCTGCTCTGTTTTCGTCACTGCCGCCTTTGCTTTCGCCGGAACGGAACTTGTCGGTCTTGCAGCTGCTGAGACAGCCAACCCTCGCAAGTCTCTCCCAACGGCAGTAAAGCAGGTCTTCTGGCGCATTGCTCTGTTCTACGTTGTATCTTTGACTCTCGTCGGTCTGCTGGTTCCTTACAGCGACCCTCGCCTCATCGGGTCTTCAAATTCGGACGCTAAAGCCTCTCCTTTTGTTATAGCCATCGAGAATGCTGGTATCACCGGCCTGGACTCCGTCATGAACGTTGTGATCATGATTGCAGTCCTATCCGTTGGTAATTCCTCGATCTACGGCTCTTCGCGAACCCTGGCAGCCCTGGCAGAGCAAGGCCAAGCGCCCAAAATGTTTGCTTACATCGACCGAAAAGGCCGTCCGCTTTTTTCCATCGTCTTTAGTTCTGCGTTAGGATTCCTTGCTTTCCTTGCGGCATCGGATAGAGAGGAACAAGCATTCTTGTGGATGCAGGCCCTTAGCGGTCTCAGCTCTATCTTCACTTGGGGCTCCATCTGCCTCTGCCACATCCGGTTCCGCAGAGCGTGGAAGAAACAGGGTCACACCCTTGACCAGCTAGCTTTCCGTTCCCAAGCCGGCGTCATTGGCTCTTGGCTTGGCTTCTTTTTGAACGTCCTGGTGCTCATTGCACAATTCTGGACTGGCATTGCTCCAGTCCCGAACCAGGATGGCACTCGTGTAACCGGTGCCGCGGCCTTGACGGAGAACTTCTTCGCAGCGTATCTGGCCGGGCCTATCGTGCTTCTATTCTACATCGCTTACAAGATCATCTATAAGACTTCTTTCATGAGGAGCGAGGATATGGATCTGCAAACGGGAATCAGGGAGCTTGATTTGGGAGTGCTTGTGGCCGAAGAGGAGGCGGAGAAGGCCCAGTGGCCGAAGTGGAAGAAAGCTTACAAAGTCTTCTGTTAGATTTCGTTTCCACACCTGGATGCATGATCTTTCTTTGAAATGGTCTCCAGACACCGAATGGCGTTATGGCAAGATTTTATCGTGAGCATTATGGGCAGCGTTGGGACGCATTGGGAATGGACTGGGATGTAATGGAGTCTCCGGGCATCATTACGGAAGGCAAACTGCGATGTATGTATGCAAGGATACCCCTGGGCACGGTCGGATTTTGAGTGTCTAGTTCGGTGTAACAGGTCAGGTGTTTGAGATAGAACACCCTTTGGGTTAAACAATTTCACACAATTGAGCCACTGCCATGCGCGATACATGCGATGAATAAGAAAAGAAGAGGCCGCATGGGTCAGATGGGTCAGCTAGCTCATGATAATGCAGGGACGAGGACGGCTTGTCTTCGTTCGATGAATGTGGTCAGGGTATTATTACAATGGCTGTATTAGGCTCGATTCCGAATGGCGCTGGTACAATGGTGTAACGGTTTTGAGTTTTACTTTTATGAATGCATTTACTATTCCTAACCCTTCGTCACGACTGTAGAGCAGACCTCACAAGCCTCTTGTATCCCTCCACGGCGGTCAATAGATCGCTAGCTTTCAGATGCTCATGGTCCGAGTGAGCGACCAAGATGCTCCCCGGGCCATAGAGGTATCGCTTGTGCTTCCCCTTGAGGTTCGGTATATCCGTTCCATAGTTGACCGACATCGTCTCGAACCCTTCCACGTCGCTGTCAATGTCCACGGGCCCTGGATGCGGGACGCGGGATCAGTACCGCTTGTTTGAGGGGTGGATTGGAGCGTCGAAATGGGTCTTCGGAGCAAAGACCCCGAAGACGTGTTTCGAGGACTCGAGGTGAGCTACAATAAAGGAAATGTGGACATTTGAAACAACGTACCATAGCTGCCGTCGCTGAATTCCAGCTCGAGATCCTCGTCCACCGCCTTGACAGCGTCTGACACCAACCTTTTCACAGTTTCCGGGCATCCAGCAGCAATCCTGATCCCAATCCTGCCGTAGGCTTCCGCAGCGATTACGTTGGCAGCAACCCCGCCTGATATCTCTCCTACGTTCAAAGTGCTGTTACCGAACTTGTCCGAGCTAGGAAGTCCCAATTCCTGTAGAGCAAGCAGAGCAGGCACTAAAATGTGGTTTGCATTCTGGCCAAGCCATGGGTACCCGCTGTGTCCAGCCTTTCCGTGGGCTTTGACTGTAAATATCAAGATGCCCTTGTGTCCAGTTGCGAGTTTGAGCTCTGTCGGTTCGCCGAAGATGACAGTCTGCCATTCCATCTCCAGGTCGTTTGCTCGTCTCATCCCATCGCCCCCAGTCTCTTCCCCAACAACGAAGAGAAGGGAGACATCATTCGGGGAGATTTCTCCAGAAGCGATGAGCTCTTGGATGGCATGGAACTGTGTAGCTACACAGGCTTTGGCGTCCACGCTACCTCTACCCCATAATTGATCATGCTTATGAATCCCATAGCCATAGTACGGTGGAACCGTGTCGATGTGCTTCACGATTTCGGAGTCAGTGTTGGCAACCCAATACAAATTTTCACTTTGGATTGCAGTCTCAAAAGCCGGTAACTACAGAAAGGCAGAACATCGCTCGGAAAGGGTGCTTACGCTCGACAGGAGAACGGGCGTCTGCCGATTTTCGCCAGGATAGGCTAGAAGATTGAATCTCTGCTTCTGAACTCTTAGCTCCTCGGGTTGGTGGCCCTGTAAGCTTGTGGGCAGGGCATCGAGGTATTGTCTCTCCACTGTGTAATTGTGCGATTTGAGGTGGGTTTCTAGGAATTCTGCGACGGCTTGCTCATTGCCTGAGATGGATTCAATGTTGACCAACGCTCTGTGTAGCGAGAACAACGGATTCTTGCACCCTTTACACGCATCGAGGCCGACTTGCTGCTCGAGTGCACGGTTATTATTTATTTGGAGTTGAATCTGTTGGGAGAAGGTGGTGGTCGCAAAGACCAAGGCGCAATGGAGCAGCCATGGATTCATGAGCATCCTGTTATCTACGAGTAAGACACAAAGTGGTCACGTCAAGCCGCAATTGCAGTGTGGAGATGTCGGTTCCCTCGGTTGAGCACGTTGTCTTTGCAGTGGCCACTAATTGCTGGAGCTGGGGGCAGAGGGCGGAAAGGCTTCTTGGGGGCTGAGCGTATGTAGATTCTAGAACCTATGCCCTAAGGTAGATCCGCCGACCACCATCAGTGACAGCCTTGAGGGATGGTCTTATCCGTCCATGCCCATCGAGCGTCCGTAGCAGTCCGCACACTTTCTCATCACTACCTAGTAGAGTACAGGGTGCACCACCAGGAGACTGTGAGGGTCGGAGAGACGTTGCATCGCTCCCGTCAAAATCGATAATACTCTCCCCTACCCAAGGTGATGAAGCGTCGTTCAATTCTTGTCATCAGCTTCATCATACTCGATACATATGACTGGCTTCTGTTGATCCTCTCTCCGTGCACTCGTTTGGATAGTGGACATAGTGGACCAGTCCGACCGAATTCCCTAAGGGACTCTAGGTACTCCGTACTCGCGGCTTCTTGCTTCAGGGGTCTCATCCCCGTTACTTAAACTTTCCGTGTCCTCGGTCTATTTATAATTAATTACGGTAACAACCCAATTCAACAACACTGCGAGCGCAACTGCCAATTGCCTCCGTACTCTACACCAGGTAGACCAACCCTCGACCCTGCAGCTCAAGCCTACATCTACATGAACGACCGCATTCCGGCAGACTCCAACGCAGTGTTGCATCCCAAAGTCCCCCTTCCATTCATTACAGCGGGCTGCCTGAAACACTTCAGCCCCCATTCAAGATTCCAAACATTGAAAATCCTTTCCTGGACTGCCCGACGACAGTTTTCTTCCCACCAAATCCAACCGGTGTCCGGTCACGACTAAGCAATCATAGAGGGCAACGGCCATTGGACCTGACGCGTGAAGGCGTTTCTGTCTGGGAGTCTGCATTGCTGCCACCATCCACTGGTGCTGAGGATGAGATAGCTTTGGCGAGGTTTCTGTCAAACCAGTTGCGAGCACCACTGTTTTTGACTAGGCAGCGTCACAAGTTTCTTCCAAACCTTCTACATGCCGATCAAGTTACCGAGAGGCTTTCAACGACGCAAGTCTTCCGGGAATGCTTTGGAGGAGCTGCCAAACCCTCCTGAGCCTTCGTTCCGCGTCTTCGAGCGTCCCCAAGGGAGGAAGTCTTTCGATGGGGGAAAGAATTACAACAACTATAAGCGTATGAGTCTGGCGCGCCCATTGAGCGCAGGGCAGTTTAGGGAAGATCATCTCTTCGTCGATGGGATAACGAGAAACCCACCCCCAAATCGGTACGTTGGAGTGGTCCAACGTGGAAGTTGCAGCTTGCTAAAGAAATGTCAGGGGTAGCGGTGGAACCCATGATTCTGCCTCCAGCGGTGGCCAAAATGACAACTCCTCGTCCGAGGCACGGTTCAGTTCCACGTCAACACTACCTATTTCAGCCGACGTACCTTTGGACCGTGTATCCTCTCCGAAGGCTATTGACCCTTACAAAATACCAACGCCTCCAATACCTGAGTCAAATCCCCTTTCTTTGAGAGCAGCTGGAAGAGCGTTTTCTTTCGGCCGGAAGAGGGTGGGGTCGCCATCGGTGCCTGTACCTGAACCTCGACCAGTCATAGAATTGGTGACTTCAGATGGCTATGAGTCGTCCAATCGGCCAAGAGCAATGACCGAGAGTAGCTATACTAGTGGAAGCACTGCAACACCGCCAAGGCTCCTAGGTACTGGGCTCGAGCTGGATCAGTCTGATCTTAATGAATTTGGCAATATGTTTGACAGCTTTGCAAAGAATGAGATCAAGCTAGTGGAGGAGCCAGGAGTGCTCGGTGTTACAAATACAGAGAGTCCGGTACGCATTGAACGATTGATGTACGTTGACAGCCCCGCTAAAGATTCTGTAGGAGAACATGTCACCTGCAGGGTCTAGAAGTTCGACAAAACAGTATCCTGCTGACCGCTCGCCGTACGCCGCTTCTCCGATACAAAGCGACCGATACCGCCAAGTGGAAGAGTCTCCGAGTTCCTTGACCAGTGATTATTCGCAGGCAGGTTTAATGGCTAGTAGTAGCCAACGAGCAACCGAAGCCCTTGCTTTCTATAGCAGTAACTCTTCTGGGACTCGAACCATGCCACGACCCGGATCGAACACTTCCCCACAGAAAAAGACGCAGCAATGGCCTCCTTCTGTCGTCGGAGGGGGGGTTCGAAGAAACAGTTTTAATTCATCGCGCAAAGCCTCCGCAAGGGAGTCTGCGGACTCCGCCATGTTGCAAGACGAGGATGCTAGACTGGCGATGGACTCTCTCACCGCAAGCCAGAGGCTCGACCGTCAGTCTGGGAACTTTGGCGCATATAAAGACAGCGATGACGAGGCAGATAACCCTGCTGCTTCCTTAATCCCGGAGCCCTCCTACCCGACGCCGGATGCCGCCTACGGTGCTCAACGATTATCTAAGCGGGACACGCGACAGCTACCTCCAACACCATTATTCGACAGCAGCGATCAGGACTTCTCTACCACCTCATGGCGGCAGGAATCGACAGAGACCACACCTCGAGCACAGAAGCGTGAGTTAGCATATCAAGAGCAACGTTCACTGTTCGATGCATCGCCTCAACCGACAGGAAGATCAGCCTCGCCTACAGATCCCCAAGTCCAATTCCCCCCAAAAACGGAAACCCAGAACAAGGTCATGACTCCTGCTCAGTTTGAGCGGTATCGACAAGAGCAGGAGATGAGACGAGAGCAGTACTTCAATCACGATATATCAGACGAAGAGGGGGACGACTACGAAGATGACGACGAGATAGAGCGAAACAAACAGCTTGCTCGACAGAGAAGGAAACAGGAGGCTCATCTTTCCGTGTATCGGCAGCAGATGATGAAGGTGACTGGAGAGCAACCTTCTGGTTTGCCTGGTGTACAGCCGCGTCCAGGCATGAGCGCCACGAATCTCACGGATCGTTCGAGTACCCCAACCTTCAGCTTTGACAAGCCCTCAGACCCAACCAAGGCTAGTGATGACGAAGATGAAGATGTTCCGTTAGGGGTACTAGCAGCGCACGGATTTCCTTCAAAGACCAGACCTCCTACCGCTCTCACCAATTCCAGCGCAAGCATCCAGTACAAGAGCGAATCGTATCCACCACCTCCATTATCTACAATGGGTACGTCAGCAGGTGGGGCAGCTCGTGCTCTTCCGCCATTTGCACGGAACCTACCTCCAGACCCATATTACGGGGCAGGCCTCGTCAACCCCTCCAATCGCGAGTCTCTAGCGCTTGGTCAAGGGGCTCCGGCATCAGCCTACGGCGGGCCTCCCCCAAGCATGGCGCCGGGTGGTCTTGTTGGAGTCATCGCAGGCGAAGAACGTGCGAGAGCTGCGCGGAGAGGAAGCCCTAACGCTCAAGGGAATTATAGCTCTCCCCTACCCCCTGGAATGTCTCAAATGCTGCCGGGGATGCCGCCCATGATGTCACCGGGGGAACAAGCTACTGTTCAGATGTCCGAGCAGATGAACCAGATGATGCAAATGCAGATGCAGTGGATGCAACAGATGCAGCAAATGATGGCCAGTGGTATGCAGAGTGGACCCCAAATGCCATTCGCTTTTCCTCCCCAACAGCAGCAGATGATGATGAATGTCGGAACAGTAGCTCCACCAGATACTACCCAAAGACCAGTGTCTACAGGCCCACGGTCTGCACCGGGAAGTCCAGCGGGTACACAGGAGAAGCAACAACGCGCAATGAGTATGATGGGTCCTACACCCGCTGCTGGGTGGCAGCCTCAGGATAACAATAGAAATCCTACGGTCTTAGGCATGATGAGCGGTGCGCTTGGGGGAATACATTCAGGCTATTCGGCGTCCATCGCGCCATCCGAGCGCAGTAATGTCGGCATGCCGTCGCGTTATCGACCAGTATCTACTGCGCCCGCTGATGAACATGCACAGAGGGCAGCCTCGAGAACATCTACATTCACGAGTGGAATGCTTCAGCAAGGGGTGTCTGGTCGGAACAGCAGACTATCTACACCTGGCGATCGGCAAAGCAAACCGTCGCCGAGACCTGTCTCTCGAACACCGCCCAGAAAGTCTACCGTTAGTGACGATGACGATGAAGAAGGGTGGGAAGAGATGAAGAAGAAGCGTGAAAAAAAGAAGAGTGTGTGGAGGATGAACAAGAGAAGGGACGAAAGGTTGGATGTCTATGATTATTCTGACGCGTGAGTGTAGGTCGGAAGTTCCTGCAGCCAAAGCCGGGGCAGGCAGAGGGGATAGCATGCACAGAAAGAGTCGTAATGTACAAAATTTAGTGGGAGGTGCTCTTCGGGCGATAGATCGCCCAGGGCTGGACATATGCATAGGCATGTTGTACTATTCCCGGTCATAAGGTAGGTAATTGGATTCTGCATCTAGCCATAGCAACCTTGGTGTGGCGTCGAAAAGACTGCATTGACTTCCTCCATCTCTTTCTCCGCGATATCAATTTCTGCGGTCCTTGCATCGCATGGTCGGATGAGTGATTGGACAAGATATCGATCAAATTCTCAAATTACAGATGCGCATCTTGTGCTTTCATTTGGCGGTAAAGACGCTCAATTTCTCATCCCATTCTCATCATCGTTGTCGAAAGGTAAGATCACCATTGGTCACCGTTAGTCAAATTGTCGACAAAGTGGCAACCGTACCAAGTGTTGGCCATCACGCCGAAGAAATTGCAGATTATTCTACACGCAGTGCATCCTGTCTCTTGTGCCGATGTCGTCGGGCATCAGCGAATTTGTGCCACTTCAGTTCCCGCTCTTTCTGGCCCTCGGGCAGTGATCTGGGCGGGACTCCAGGATGGCCTAATCGGGTATAGTACGTTTGGAACCTTGGCGAACTTTCTCGAAAGTTCAAGTCGTTGCCACCACTATGGGTCAGCATGGGGAATGTCACCCGTGATCCAGATTGTAATTGAGATGGGTCAGCATACTGGCAGCATCGAGCATATTCTAGAATCGGTCTCCTGGGGTATAAGTATTCTCACCAGCACCGACTTGACTCTCCATTATTTCTCAAAAGACAAACAAACATCAAATCTCCAAGACCACCTAACAAGCCAACTTCCTCAAGAACAAAAACACTTTCCCAATTCTAAACCTACCGCCACAAACCATTCTCTCGCACAGCCAAACCATGCAACCATACCGCATCGTCTCCACTCGCGCAATTCCTCGCGTCTGCAAGACAACCACACCGACCCGCACCATGTTTACCACACCATTCTTTCCTCATTTCAACAGCTTGGGCAGCGACTTCGCGCCCCTTTTCCGCCTGCTTGACAGCGCGACGGCCGACCTCGTACCCTCAGCTCGTCAACAGAGTCGGCGAACATTCACACCAAGATTCGACGTCCGTGAGGTGGGCGCTGCCTATGAACTTCAAGGGGAGCTTCCAGGCCTCGAGCAGAAAGATCTGGATATCGAGTTCTTGGACGAACGGACTCTTGTGATCCGCGGCCGGACAACCACTGAGGCTTCCAGGACCAACGAAGCAGCAGAAGCAGCAGAAGCAGCCGAACCGGCAAAGGCTGTGGCCGACGAAGCAGCCAACGATAACGTTTCGGAGAAATCAGCCAACTTCCAGAAAGCAAGCGTTGAAGACGAATATGTCGATGCGGGTGCTGAGAGTGAGGCTGCCGATGGAGCCAAGACGCCCGCCAGCACGACCGCCGACGTAGCACCTACGGCCGAGGCCAAGAAAGCTGCAGAGCCGAGCTTCAAGTACTGGGTTAGCGAACGATCTGTTGGGGACTTTGAGCGACGGTTCAGCTTCCCGGGGAGAGTAGATCTCGAGGCAGTCAAGGCCAGCTTGAAGAACGGCATTCTATCCGTTGTGGTCCCAAAAGTGGTGGCCAAGGAATCGAGGAGGATCAACATCGAGTAGATTGGAGATGGATTGGGATTTGCATGGCGATGGTGCTGGGGTGAATTCAGGCATACGCGAGGAGTTTAGGTCTAGCATTAGCAGGTGAATGAACGATGCAGAAGACAGATAGTTGATTCAAATCCAAATCAATTGGCACACTTGTATCGCTGTAATTGATATGCACATGTTAGAACGAGCGTATTCCGATGTCATGCCAAATATACTCCTTGACCAGTCTCGGAGTGAGTTTCTCCCTATAATTAAAGTGAAGTAGATATGCAGATGCACAAATTCGTTAAATCTCTACAGTCAGCCCTACAATCGATTCTTCCGAAGACGTCGATGGTTCCACCTTTGGATCCAATGCAGGCTTTGCTTGAAGGGAGCAAAGCCTACAGTGGTGACTGAAAAGGCTTTTTTCTACATGTAGTGTACATGTTGCTATCCTCGCCTCCTCTGGCTATACCTGAAGAATCCGTCATGCGCTGTACCTTAGCAACAGAAGTGTTAGACTCGATGGGATTGAACAGATTTCAAGATCTACCCGAGCATCTCCACTCGGTCGTGGACTCCACACAGGCACGCCTGCGAATGATGATTCGTGGAACACGTGGTAACGCGCTGGGAGATGCACTTTTGAGGTGCAAGATTGACAGGAGGAAAGGAGGAGTCGAATGTCGATCAGAGTGCCGTGTCAGCCAATCATGCGGACCTTGACGCCAAAGTCGGCGGGGTATCCACATCTCTAGGTACCTGTGCGTCTTTGCCAAGCCGACTTCTCCAGGTCTGAGTACCGTGGTGGTGCACAGGACCAAGTGATCAGAGGGTGGGTCTTTGGTGGAGATGGACAGAAGGGACGACCGCCTTGGGACCGAGAGACTGACTCAGGGGTAACCTGCAGCCTGCCCTCGATTGTCGATTCACTTTCCTTCAGCTTTATAATCATGATTAAGGTATAGGTTACCGTATACCTACTTTCGGTTACCGTATCATGATTATTAGATTGAGATTTGGGGCCCGAGTGTTGTGGTCACTGGACCCTGGTCCGGGGTGATTGATGCCCGCAGATTGTGTAATGAGACTAGTTAATGGAAGATATCCAATCAAATCCATGCCAATCTTATTCACCCCGCCGGCTCGCAGATGAATGATGCAACCAACCCCTCAAACTCTATCACCCATTCACACTTTCACACCGACTAATTCGAGGCTTAGAGCTTTAATGCTTTAATCTTCCGAGCCTCAGCTTCGTGACAACGTCTTTTGCTCTTCCCTCTTGCCCTGCCCCTCGTCAACGTGGAGGCTCAAAGAGCAACGACGCATCTCACTCTACTCGACTTCCTTTCTTCAAACATCATGACTCGAGTTACCATTGATCCCAATCCCAATCCCGATATCCGTATGACAAAGCCAAGCGGAACGCATGATCTCGCCCGTCTGTCCTCTTGTTTTTCCCGCCAGCCCGTCTATCCCCAAAGTAAATCCAGAAAGTCATGTGAAAAGCAAAGAGAGGACGTCCGTAATCTAGCTTGTATATTTTCCGTGTGTTGCCGGTGTAGCCTTTGCACGGCGAGGGATTTAGCATAAGTCCGTGTGTATCAAGCAATTCGGATAACTGCGATGGGCGGCTATGAGCCTACACGAAACATCGCTGTCCGGACTCCTGCGTTACGCGTTGTTTCGGAGGACTGCACATGGATCAGCAGAGAATAGAACAATGAAGGGGAACAAGAAAAAAGGGGGAAAATGACCAAAGGCTTCTTCAAAAAGTAGCATTTGGTGCCCCGTCATCTTGGCTGATCAAGACATACGAAATGTACCCCCCACTCGCGCGGCTGTCGCCGCTTTAGCGAGTGAGGTACCTGAGCAGGGGTAATTCTCACCATTCACACACCCAGGCCACACCCAAGTCGCGCGGCCTGCGTCAGGCGGTCCAAAAATGGTCAAGGCAATGGTGCTCAAAAGGAGCGGTGTGCCGCTCCTCTCCTTGACTCTGAGTCTCACTCTTTACGCTCTTGTACTTGCTATACAGCATCATGGGTCAAAATTCATCATCTGAAAAGGTTCTCTCAAGAGCTAAAGCCAATAGTTATGTCTACAAGGCTCATCACAAAGAGGACAGCAAGATTGACAATACCTAATATGTGGCCAAAATTATCAAAGATCAGGAGTCTGTTCTGAGGCGCTATGAGATGTGAGATGTACGCCCATTTATTTAATTGCTCGCTCAGACTCAGAACAGGTGGATAGCATCTGTCAAGAAAAAGAAGGAAGACCAAGGAGTACCATTTCTTGATGATATGATGGACGGTCTGTACATTACAGACGTGGTATACAAAACTGTCATCGCGTACTGTCACAAAATCTGCATCATAGCGAAAAGAGAAGTAGGAGATAACTACTTAGTTGACTACCTAGTGGCAGTAGTAGGTAGTAGTACTTTGGTATTCAATAGTGGGGTCTCGGGGGCCAAAAAAGCCACTTCACCAGGGTCTCGACCATTGTCCATGCCCAAAAAGAGAGCCTCAGCTGTTCCTACGTGCGCTAAACCTCTATGAAGCTTGCTGACAGAATTGGAGACGGATTCCTAACGTCGCATCCTTGTGATGAAAATGTTCAAGAAAGGTTGATTAGCTCTCCCAAGGGAGCAGTTTGTATACAATTTTGGGCCGTGAGGAGACTTTCCTCCTCAGTATTACTATGCTTCAAGTCCTCAGACTCCTCCGATCAGGTCCATATCAGGCTTTACAGATAGCCACTATCTAGATACATGAAGAGACTCCCACGGTGGTAGTCGCTATATGTAATGCCCTCGAGGGTGCCGGGGAGAGTTGAATCCGTTCTCACAGCCCGTCCTTAAAACACTCAAACAAAACCATCCTGAAAACCTTTGAACCTTTGAAGAAGAATGTGCTTCTGATGATCCCTCAGCTCCAAACCCTCACGTTTCTTGTAGCGGCTGCATGTGCTTTGGCTCGGAATTAGCTTTGGTTCAGGCATGTTCTTGGGGGTGATTGCCTTCATGTGTCCAGGCCGTCCTAGCACGGCCACTGTGGGTGTCAATGCTAATTGAAACACTCACCGAGTCCCCCTTTGAGGTAGTCGTGATGCGTTCGCCTGTGTCTTATTCTGTAGCGTCTTTGTTTATCTGATAGCGTCAGAATTGCTTCAGTCTGCCCGTCTTCATAATGAAGTCTGTAGTGGACACTACCCTAGTTGGGTCCCCAAGAAAAACGTTGATATTAGTCTCTCTATGATTCGCTCTCATCCATGTGCCACTCGGTCATCTAGACCCATTGCCCTCTCTTTTCTTTTGCAGCAAGTGGTGCCTCCTCTACCCCGCCAGTCTTCTCTTGGCAGTTAATCTTGTCTTGTGCTTGCATCTCAACTTTGCGCTTCAAAGAGCCAATATTTCAATCCAGCACATTATCCAATTCACTGTGCGTGCGGGATATATTGGCTACCTTGTGGAAGCTGTAGACATTAAGGAGATGCATATGCCAGTATAGGACGCCACCTGGGTGCGCGAGCCACCAGTAGACCAAGGACTTAGCCTAGTATAATATGTGCATGGAAATGAGCGTACGTAGAGTCTTGTCTTATTCTGTACTGCAGTTTCGATCTGGGGGGGAAAGTAAGCGGAGCCGCCTGTGGGATTATGATGACCCGTCAGAACTTACAGATTTGCATCTACTTTTTCCAAGACATCTACGTTTCTTTTGACCTTTGGGAATATTTTGTTAAGGCAACTGAATGTCTAGAAACGTGCTCTTCAAGACTCCGAGGCTCACAGACTCAAAAATACGGTCGCCAAGACATTTTCTAGTAAGCGAGAACCGGGTGCCGTCCCGTCTTCACGCTAAGAGCTTGTAAAGCATTCTAATCAAAAGAAGCTTGGGCTTGACAAGTCTACAGATTTAGTGCCAAACTTTCAAACACGCTTTCATTGCCTACTTCTTTTACTTTTACTCTCTCACTCTCTTACTCACCCAATCACTTATTTCTTCCTTGCAATACAAGCATCAATATGACAAAATCTAAAACAACTTCTAAGATCACTGCACAAGCTTTATCTTGTAAAACTCATAAACAAACATATGATTATTTTTGGCAAACAAAATTGAGCACTTGATCATAGAATGCTTTTGAATCTTTTTGTAATAAAAAAGGAGACTGTAGCAACGGCAAGGCTTCAGATCATTATGCAAAAAGTCTTGATGCTATTTCAAGATTTTGCGACAATAAATACTTTATAGAATCTTGTCGAATATTGGCAACACAGCTTCGGAAAGACTTTTCCACTGCAGTGAGTACTTAATTTAATTTATCTTGATGTTTCATGACAATTACCTCAAACTCGACTGGATCTCTATCTTTTTTATGGAAAGCATTTTCTGGCCTACTCGGTTGGAGGATTTTATGTGTTCTAAACCTCCTTGGTTCTAGACACCTCATAAAAAAGATCAATTGAAAAGATTTTATCTTGATGGGAAGCGTTTTCTGACCTCCTTGGTCAGAGGGCTTTACATATTATAAGCCTCCTAGGTTCTAGACACCCCACGAGAGCTTTTAGTTACGAGAGTTTTATCTTAATAGAAAGCGTTTTCTGGCCTCCTTGGTCAGAGGGTTTTACGTATTCTAAGCCTCCTCGGTTCTAGACACCCCATAAGAACACTTAATTGAGAAGGTTTCATCTTTTGATCATTTAAGTCGAAGCAAACCCATCTTAATGAGAGGTAATGCTTAACCCGCATGATCGGATAGCTCAATATATCCGACGTTAGCGTGGTGGTAGAACCCCCTCGCACCCCAGCCGCCTTATATTTTATTATTGTTAATGTTTTATTTTTAGACTGCGAGATCCCTCCGTTGAACCAGTACGAAATAAAATTAATATAAGCCAGTACCATTGGTTAAGTTTCATACCACTATCGAGCGTGGCAATTTCAATAATGGTATCATTTACGGCGGCACCACTATTTACAAAAACAACGCTGGAACAAAACAAAAACTACACCTGGCAAAGGGTGTAGACGGGAGCGATGATGAGCTTCAGACATCCTTGACAAGTGCAGATAGCAATGAAGGAGATTCCTCTTGATTGAGATCTGAAAATCCAATGTTCCATACCACTGTCGAGCGTGGCAATTTCAACAATGGTACCTGTTAGTAGCGGAGTGTCGTCCGCCGCCACAGTAGACGTGCGCCACGTAGCTGTGCCACAATCTAGCCAAATGAGGCTTAGCGTGAGTATAGAAGCAAAGCATACCGTTCCATTGATCTGATTTTCCATGACTGCCTATTTGAGGCATATGGCCGTGGGGCAATGACAAAGCGGTAAGGGGTCGGATGATGCACGGGCATGCTTGGCGAAAATATTGCTACTGGCGATGCCCTTGAGATTCTTGAGGGGATTCTCAAGAATTAGTCTACTATTGATAGCCCTATATACAAATATATTGCTATCGCTACTGAGTTCACATTGCTACATATCACCCTAGACTACCTACCCTTAACCGTAGGCTAGTCTAACAATGACCAAGGAGATGAAGGAAAGTCTTGGCATCTGAGGTCTTGGCGAAAATTTGGCCAGGACTCTTTTTCGACCATGACTCCCAATCATTCACCACCAACAGTCCATGATAGTCTAGGTCAACGTCTGTTGGGTCATAGAGTGCGTATGGGAACCCTTTGGCTATGAATAGCAGCAATGAGAGCATACGCAGTTGATATAGGAGTCATTTTTGCTCAGAGTTACAGTGAGGTCCAAGTGAAAGAAAATTCGAGAACGACAACGCCACCGGCTTTTGGCTTATAGGGTATTCTTTCAGCTTGGGGGTTTAGGGAGAGTACATATTCCATGTTCACAGTAGGGCCTGTAATACACAGTATTAATATTTAGCATCTTGCAATAATCTCTGACACCACGTCATATACACCTCCTTTGATTTTGGCCTGGCTATCCTTAATTGAAACGCCAACTACGAGCGCCTCTTACCGCTTCTCCCCCTTTTCAGTGCGCAGAAAGCGGCAGCGATCTGTTGAAATACCCGCCACAGAAAAAAAAAAGGACAAGTAGGAGTCTGTATGGTTTGAAAAGACCTGTACATGAGGATGCCGGCTTGAAGAGTTGCAAATGGGAGAGAGCTCATGCACTTGCTGGTAGGAAACCGCTGAGCAAGGCCGGAGAGAGTGACGCCGTCCTCAACATGGAAACAAATTCAACTGTGTGCCTCACCTTTCTCACTTTACGAGAGTCACACCTGACCCAATAAACACAGTAACAAATCACCCTAAAACCATCCACCCCATCCGGTGACTCTTTCTCTACATATAATACTCCTTCAGAATTGTCTTCCACCAACATCCCTGTTCCCACCTTCAAGCTCAGCAAGAGCAGCCATAACATCCCTAAGACTCTAGCTCAAAATGACATGCAAATTGATGTGGAAAGGTTGTGCCAGAATTACAAACCCTTCAAGGACACTGCAAAAAGCATACTCAGCGGCGAGCGCGGATCGACCATGAAGCTTTGATCTGCAGAGAATATCATTAGGGATATAAGCCAGAACAAGACCAGGTCCGAAGAACCCATCATGTCACCACTCGTACCCTTGATTATCCTTTCCTCTGGCACAGTGCCGAAGGTCACAAGTCAGGATCCCACGAACGATGCGGACACAATGCAGATAGATGCCACACCAAGAAATGAGTCAAAGACTTGGTCAAGCTCTTCAGCGATGAAGGTGCTCTGTCAACATCAATAGACAATCTACCAGGCACGTCCTGCCTAACATGGCTGGAAGCCAAAGATCAGATGAAACTTTATAAGATGCTAGTCAAAGAGCAAGAAATGACCAAGCTAAAGCCAGACTACATCTACAGCATTTGTGAAAACCAATACCCAGGCATCCATGGTCAAAGATTCGGCAGCCACACTCGTGCGCTATTGGGAGTTGCCTCAGAAATGGTTCACCCCTACTTCATCTTTGAAGGTAAAACAACCGAAGGTGAACTCCTCGACATCGAGAACCAAGCCATTCTCGGAGGGGCCATCTTTATCCAAGCTCGCCGCCTACTCAATGCCAAAGTCGGAAATAGAGATGTCTTAGGCGCAGATTTGAGCTCTTTTATATACTCGATAGCAATAGACACAAACAGTGTAAGAATCTCACTCAAGTGGTGCAATATTCTCCCAAAGAAGAGGCAGAAAAGTGGGGTGCGTGACGGTGGCCAGCGTACAGATAGTAAAGAACTATAGAAAACTTACCATATAAACTCTCTCTACTCTGCGCTCCTAGACAACAAAGACATGCTGAAGGGACTGAGGAGGAAGTTGAACAACATTGTTGACTAGGGTTGTATCCAGCAAATAAATAAGATCAAGAAGGTAATGACTGACATTTACGAGATTGAGCGGGCTGTCAAACAAGAGGCTTCGATAGAGTTAGCAAATAAGTCCTCAAAGAAGAAATTAAAGATTACGGGTTGATGGCAAGAAGCTTGTCAATGATATAAGTTCTGTCTCTTATTTGCCTCAATTTCGTAAGTGAAATGTGTGACTCAACAATGTATCATCACTTGACATCTTTATGCTTTCATCGAACATCACCTCAGCCGATGATAGAATTTATTCAATGTCTCCCGGTATAAGTTTAGGACAGCCGGTTCCCTTTGCCCTATGCCCACCAGGCTATCCCAAAGCGAAAACCATCCCCTATCATAGCATCCTAGCCTTGATACCAGTAAAATTCCTGCCTACTCAAGAGACTTCTACTAAACCACACGGCTTCCTTAGTTTCCTTGTTACTACGACAGTAGGAGAGCGAGAGATGCCTGCGAGCACTGACTGCAGCGGGGCCCGCGTCACAGACAAACAAACACGTCGCCTTCACAAAAAGAAAAATTGCCAATCTATATTTGCTCAACACCTCCACCAAAGAACTCAGCTCCAATTGACGCCAAGATCTACCTCTTTATCATCTACCTCTTCTTCATCAGAGACTGAGAGCATAAGCCACAGCATTGCGACGCGCGGGCATGACGTGACGGAAAAGCCAGGAGCCAAAAGGACAGAACTGGGAGAGCAACATCTGAAGCAATAGATTGGAAGAGGCGGCGGAGTGTTAGCCACCCTACCCATTCTCCCATCGTCAGTTAATAACCACACCCATCTCTTTTCCACTCTCGCAACTTAGTCTCCAATAATATCAGATGTAACTACCAATTCCAATCTTTCTTGTTCTATCGAAACCCCACCAGCAATGTCGGTGATACACTTTGCAAAAGAAGAAAAGCTTGATTGTTTGATTGCAAGAGTAAGGTGTCCAACAATGCAGGCGATCAATGCTACCTTATATCTATTTGTTGACAAGGTCATTTTGCGTTCTACTTCAGAATCTAGACTGTAGATTCAATTTTTGTAGAGCTTATCCTAACTTTATATCACAGCCATCGAAGATTGGCTTATACATCTCAGAAAGACAGCGATAAACTCTCTGTTAATACTTCAAGGACAACTAAGCTATCTTCGTCAATATACCCCCCAACGCCAAGCAACGCGTCTGTTCGCATGCCGCTTGCACTGCTTCCAAAAGCCTTACAACGAGTCCAAAGAACGGCCCAAGGATTTGAGCCATACGTCAATCCCTACACCCAAGTCCCGTTCTTAACCACAAGCTCAAACAAGTACCTAAATGTTTTAGAAGATACACAACATCTCACCGCATATCAACAACAATGGAGATTGACAGGATCATCAAGAATTGCGCATACATGTTCTTTCAAAATTAGGCTTTGTTGAACTACAGCCGTGGCTAGCCAACTTCAAACTTGTACAGTAAGTCCCTCAACTTTCAGATCAATCTCGTGCCCCAGATCTTTCCTAGTCTCCAACGCTCATTCAACACAAGCTTGATGAGCATGAACGACTATTTAACAAACCACCCTCCAAAGACGCCATCGGCCGCAGTCAAGGCGATAATCACCGGTGGTATTTTCATTGGTTTGAAAAGTCGGTTTTTATCTCTAAATAAGAGATTGAGGGCTCTTAGATTTGATGATCTCTTTTACCAATTCAACTTCTCGCGCGGCTCCAATGGACTACCATGCACTGGGTCCTTCTTCCTTCCTGAAAAAGCCATCGCGGATAAATGCTATCAATCACAAGAGCTAGAAGGAGACATTGAATGAGAGGAATTCAGTCCATATTCATTATACTTGGACAAAGCTGGGCAGTAGGCACAATAAACATAGCAAATCATGAAAGAAACTCTCGAACTGCGACATTGCGGTCAATTAAGATCTCGGACCTCTTGAATGCTTTTGAATCGGATGTGACCTCCGATGTCTTTAAGATTAGACATAAAGCCTCAAGGGTGTAGTCATCATGCAAATTTTACAAGTCATGGACATCTTCAGCTCTTCAGTATAGTTATGAGTCAATACGCGCAAAAGTGTGTACTAGTTCTTGCTTTAATTTATGTGTCTTCAGGAGGTCAAGTCTTATTGTCCGCTTTGCCGTGAACCATTCAATATGTGATTTTGGGATTTTTTTTTTTAATAATGGGTGTCTTAAAAGCAATAAATCTACCTCGAGTTGGATACACTACCAAAGACCATTGATCAACTGCCATCAACTACCCAATCGTTCCAATGTACTACCGTAAACGCAATCTTGAGAGTGCCTTTTAGGACCTTAATCTCACGACACCATAATCTCGCAACCACTATCAACTGTGGATCTGTCACCTGCCTTGTCATCTGTCACGCTTGGCACCCAGGACCCATTCCACACCCTCTGTGAAGCCAAAAGTGCTAGGCAGCTAGACTCCAACACTCTCGCTATCAGACTCTGTGATTTTCCTGTTGCCTCTGCAAGGACTGGATATCTTTAATCTCGAGAGACAACAGCAGCCAAGACGGAAGAAAAAAATAAGTAGGAAACAAAAACATATGAAGGAGGTTACGGCAAGAAAGATGCCAGCTGAAAGAAAGAAAAAAAAGGTCCTGAAGGCATTTATAGTAGCAAGACAGCAGAGGCGGTTCCAAGCCTTTACCAGATTATGCGCCCGCTTGCGTCATATTCCTGAGCCCTTATGTAATGCAAATCTGACTTCAGTATCTGTTTGTGATATTTGTCATAATGAAATCAATGGAATTTTGGACAAGGCGAGTGGCGTACAGGCTGAAGCTATAAATCCTACGCTCCAATTCCTTGCGTATAGCAAGATACAATCGCATTGCAATGCTCTCAAACATGCGTAAAGCTGACAAACTTCAACAGCTGCTTGTTCCGCTGAAAAAGAGACTTCGCTAGATTCATCCTAGTCTCAATTTCAAGTTAGACTTTGCCAGCCCTAGCACCCTAACGCCGTGAAGGCTTTCAAATAGAGGCTTTGTGAAAAAGCATCTGAGCCGTTTGGCTACTGAGCCTATGGAAGAGGAGTAGATGCTGGGGATGGCAAAGAAAGTCTGTGTTTAGATTGCGCCAGACATTTTGTATAGCTACCGCTTGTTCGAATACAGGGTACTGTCGCCTTGAGTCCGTTCACTGTAACGTAGTTTCAAGGCTTTTTAGTAACATTTACTTTTGCGAAAGATGCCAGGTGATGACACGTATGTTCTGAGAAAGATGTGACAGTTGTACTCATGTATGGTGGGGTTAGAGTAAAAGGTAGTGAATAAGCCAAGTAGACAAAATCCTAGAGACTTAATTATATATAAGTAATATTTTTTTATATTATTTACTTTCCGCGCTAAAATAATATTATTTTATATTAAATATTATTAAAACCTAGAGAAATAAGTTAGATTAAATTTAAAAAATAATTTAAATTTAAAATTTAAAATAAAATAGATTAATTATAATATATAGGAGTTTTAAATATAAAAAAAATTAATTATATTAATAATAATAATAAGAATATTATTAAATAGAATTTAATAAAATACTTCTTAAATTTTATAAATAAAATTAATATTTAAATATTAATAATTAGATAAAAAGTGTTTATTTTTTTTAATAAAGATTATCTATATAAGATTTAATATTTAAAAAACAAATATAAATATAAATATATAATTATAATATATATTTTATATAAAATATTTAAAATTAAATAAATATATTTATAACTTAATAATAAAGCGTAATTTATAAATAAGATATTTATTTAAGAATTATATTAGTATTTTTAAATAAATATTATATATTTAAAGTCTAAATATAAGCTTTAATAAATTCAAATTTTTTTTTTAAAAATTATTATATTTAAAAATAAATATTTTATAATTATTAAGATCTTATCTTATAAAATAAATCTATAAATAATCTATTTTATAAAAGAATTTTATAAATCTTATTTTATAAAATATAATTAAAATCTTATATTTTTAAAATATCTTAAAAATAATTTATCTTATAAAAAGATTTTATAAATCTTATTTTATAAGATATCTTATTTATATTCTTTCTTATACCTTTTTTTTTAAATATAAGATTAAGGTCTTAATTTCTATTCTATTATTAATTTAAGAGGGATTCAGGTTAGGATATCTCTAGGAATATCCTATATCTTTCTAAGGCGTACTTATCCCGTTAAAATAGAGTAAAAAAAATATATAAAAAAAACATAGAATAATATTAATATAGTTTTTTTTTAAATTTTAACGGTATCAGAATAGTCTTTTTAATTTTTAACGGTATTAAAAAAAGTTTTATATCTTTTTTAAAAACCGGGAAAAGTCCGCCTTTACTTAATACTGTTTATTTAATTTTATACCGTACTGCTACTGTATCTATACGGTGTGCACCCTCGCAGGCACGCCCCTAAGGTAGTTCCGTCACTGCGCAATTTATTTCCCCGACACCGAGTGTGTCTAGGAGACTGTGGCAATGAACGGGTGCAGTGTGCCAAGTCGAGTACAGTCGTGACACCACCCTACAGTCCCACTGACGTGAGAAAGTTTGACAGCAAAATGGGACAAGATGATACAAGTTGAGAAATGCTCCTCAATGCCGTAACCCCTCCATTCTCTACCTAAGTTAAGTTACGACTCGTTTGAAATAAGATATCCATCATTCTGCAGCCTCTGCATATACCCACGGGGATCGTACTTTCTCGCCGCCTCCTCGATGGTCCGGAAGTTCGCGGCGCCGTAACTGAGTAGCGGCTTCTGGGTGGCGGATGCCGTGCTCGGGAAGATGAAGTCCAGCGCCAGCCCTTCCGCTTTGGCGCTGGCTTCGATTGTGGTGAAGAGGTCGTTGATGACGGAGGTGACAAGGTCGGTTTCGTTTACGAAGGTGTAGGTCATGAAGAGATCGACCCCTTTAGAGGTCAGTGAACCGAACCTTGTTGGGGGGCGGGGGCTACGGAGAGATGAAGTGAATGAAGAGAGAGAGAGGCGGGGGGGGGGGGGGGGTCCCAGAGGAGTGATGGAAACTTACAAACTTGAGGCGTAGCCTCGATCCCGAAAAGATTGCCACCGTTGATCGACTCACCTTCACTTACTAGGTTGGGTAAGATGCCTTGCGGGGTGTAGGTGATGTACATCGTCTCGGGGAGAGTACGGCTAGCATTCTGGATCAAGTCGTTGGAAATTTGCATGAATTTCCCATCGACGACTTTGTGTGTGTAGCCAACCCCGACCCAGCTGTATAGGTGATGTCAGCCATCACACAGGCGTCCGAGGAGTGGTCTCGCTGTACTTACGACCCAAGCGTCTTCGCCTCGCTTCCCACCTGGTAGATTGCGGATAGCGTGCCATTGGTTGGGGGCACCAAAGTTGCTTGGGTAGGAATATTATCGAATCTAGCGAATTCTTTCGGCGTACTAGTCGCTTCATCATAGCCGAAGAAGACAAAACAGAAATCAGGATTGACCTGGGTTCCAACCCCAACCTGGATGCTGGTTTTTGGGTCTGTGGACGGGTCTGCAAGATACTCACCGTATGCGGCAAGGACGGCGGCAGTGTCGTTTAGGCCGTACGTATAGATTGAATAATAGGAGCTATCGGGTTTAGTCATGAGCTCGAATTCAGTGACAATGCCTGAGAGGACCTGTTTCAGCCGTCTGCGCCGCGGAAGAGGTTCATTTTCAAGGGGCAAATACCAAAGTTGGACATGCCCCCTTTCAGAGCTGTGAAGAGATCCGCGTACTGTGATACAGTAGCATTTACGATCGAGCCGTCCATTAGCACCACCTGCCAGCCAGCGTCAACATGTACCAACAGTAACACACGAGCAACTTCATTGGACTTTGGAGTACCTCAAACCGTGATACGAGGTCCAACCCGAGACCCCAACTGTTTACGAACAGATTGACCCCTCCTAAACAAGGAGACACGTCAGCCTCCTCTACCGGGAAACTCCACCGGTAGTGCACTATACCTCCCAGCAAGAACCCTCCAACCCCAACCATCGGTTCCCGGCCCCCCGCAACTGTGATTCCGTGGGGTTCAATGTATTCATACACAGCTGACCAGCGGTTCCCTGTGCCCACGGACACTGTCTTCAAATCGGAGCTGAGTGATAACGTGTTGAGATTTTGAAGAGCAAGAAGCACTCCATTGCTGCCAATGCTGTTGAAACCTGGAGTCGGCTTATGACCGCCGCTGCGGACTGCAAATTTGGTCTCCAGGGCCGTCAAGACCTTGACGATCACCGACAATTGCGGTGGACTATCAGGCGTCAAGACACAGGCTGGTTCTAGCCAGCACGTTTCCGACCTGCAGGGATTTAGCAAGGGCCCTGATTAGTATGACAGACAGCAGCTGATCTCGCTTTGGTGCTGCGATCGACCTACCAGGGAATCTCATAGAGAGGGATATAATAGTTGGACGAGGCTGTGAAGGTCTCATTCTGAGGGAAAAGAGATTGCAGTATCTTGCACGTTTGGGTGGGATTGCTCATGATCGGGGGAAACGTCGAGGTATCGACTCCAAGACTCTGCAGAACTGATCCTGGGGAAGAAATTCTAGTCTCCACCCGGTGCGCAAGGCTGTACAAAGCGAATAATGCCGAAGAACAGAGCAAATAAGAGACCCTCATGACGACGAAGTATGAGTGTAGTTAGCAAGAAACACAGGCCAACTGGGCGGGTGGGAGACTAAATAGTACGACATGGCGGTCCAGACTCTAACTGGGGGCTGATTTGGGGCGCAGTTGGTCAGGCTGCCACCGATTCATTTTCTTGAGTGAGACCAAGAGAAAGAGCTGATGAAGATGCGAGCTGATGCCGTTTCCTTCTTGCACATGGGCCCCAATACGCCATACGCCATACGCCATGCTCCTGGACCAACCAATAATTCACCGGAAATCGGACCAGTCGGAGAGTTTTGTAGCTGGCCCTGGACCAGTCCACGTGTGTGGACTCTGAATTTAGTACAGCTGCCTTGCTAACTACTGAACCAGATAAAAATGCAGTGTTTCACCCAAAATAAGCCGACTGATTTGGACCACTCCAGATCTCTGGACCACGAGCCTAGACCGTCGGGCGCCTCGGACCGGGCGGTACTGATGTAGAAGTGTATGTTGTACCAAGTATACAAGGTAGAAATGAAGGCAAGACACCCGTATCAAACATGATGAAACTGATATCAATACTAAAATGAACTTGTGCATCTATAGGTATTCAACACATTGCGTATGCGAATATCATCCAAGTCATGATTTCCCCGAGGGACACGAACCTTGATTTTTCAAGAAACATTTTTGCATCTCCAAGCACGTTGCACGCTGAGCCGTTGCTTCTTGCCAAAAAACCGGAAATGGAAAGGAACATTTTTTCGGCCGAGACACTTGATGATTTAGATAGAAACCCTATCCGACCGGAACAGGCACTCTACTTTCACCCAAGAACTCGTACTCTTCCTACATACATACTTTTTACTACGAGGCCTCATGGTGCATTTGAATCGACTTTGATGGTAAGATGGAAATCATCTGGCTTTGAATAGACTATCGGGCTCACGAACATACCATTAGGGTAGCGTATCATTTACACTGCGCAGCACACAGTCTTCATTCTAGACCATCACTGCAAGTATCTAGGTCTGGGAATCTCAGCTCCCGAATCCCCTGTCGTCCACTCTTTTCGACCGAGACCTCAGCACTTAAGAGGCAAGGCCGAGTCACGTACTCTCGGAGCTAGATATCATTAAAAAAATCTGAAGACTCCGGTTCATCACCTCAATGAAATGGCCTCTGCTACTGACAAGACATGGCGCTTTGAAAAAGCGGATACAGGGAGTGTAAAGGCGTCAAATCGAAATGTTGCTCGTGGGATTTGGCAGATGGGACGGCTGCATACTCGCGAGAGCTGGTTGTGCTGGTGCCCTGCTGGTTTGTAGCTTCCCTTTTATACAAAGTCGCCATCATTAATCATGCTGATGGTCTTCTAGTATGGGCCGCCTGCCTGGCGGCTGGAACGCGAGAAATGTCACTGGATCTGCCGACCTTCTGTCAAGTACTCTTCAGCATCTGGAGCAGTGTGACCATTACACACGCGGTCTTCACAACGTTCAAGTATGTTGATGTATTCCACTTGTCTTTTTGATCCTTCAACATCACACTTGGACTGAAATTGTGGATACAGCGACATTGTTGACTGCGAATTCGATGCCGGCGTCGAACGCTGCAAAACAAGGCCTCTGCCGTCCGGAATGATCACCTATGGCGAAGCAGTCACAGCCTTCGTTCTAGAGCTTCCTCTCACTTTCGCTGTCGTGTATTACATGCTCGGTCAACCAGGTCTCATCACCTTTGGCCCTGTCTGGGCGCTCAGCGCCGTCTATCCCTTTCTCAAACGCCACATTAGCTTCGCGCAGCTCTTTCTCGGCGCCATCATTGGAGGTGCGGTGTTTCCCGGCTGGGTTGCCGTTACCGGTGATATGAACGGTCTCGAAAGGGCACTTCCTCTGTTCGCGGCGACAATGAGCTGGGTTATTTACTTCGATCTCATCTACGCAACCCAGGATCGTGAGGATGATGCCAAAGTCGGCGTCAAGTCGCTCGCCATCTTCCTTGGCGATAAGGCCTGGATCTTCCTCGCAGGGCTTGGGCTTCTTCAAGTGGCTTTCTTTGCCGTCACCGCGTTCAGGGCCAACCTATCTTATATCTTCTGGGTGTTTGGTTTGGGCGTGTGGGCTTTGAACCTGCCATGGCATGTCCTTTCGTTGAACCTGGACGATCGCAAGTCCGGGGGCCGGATCTTCAAGAGGAATATCATGCTGGGCCTCTACATGACAGGCATAGCTTTGGCCGAGCTGATTACCACTCGGGTATATCTGAGATAAGTTGTTAAGATGAACCATAGTTGCAAGAGAAGATGGAACGAAAGGACCGCAGCCTATCTTAGATAGAGATGGTCAATCCAATCTTCTTTCTTCTTTCTACCACAACACAACAAAAGAAGAGAAAAACCCCTGTCCGTGCCCGCTACCTACATTTCTTCCTTAACCCTTGTGTGTCTCATTCGATCACTCTTCCCCCTAAGTAAATTGTTATTTTTATCCATCCATCTCCTCTACAATCACACAAATGCCCATTTTTGTTTATATATGTTTTTCCAAAGCATTTAAATAACCCGATATCAAAAAGCTACATACCTACTAAATCTCTACGCGCGGACAAAATGGGTTGGGAAGTTTTTCTTTTTTTCTTTTTTTTTCTTCTACATCTTCCCTTCTTCGGAAGCACCATCAAATACCCCATTCACCGTCTCTCCCTCAGCGCTCTCCTCCCCTTCCCCCTTCAGCGTCCCCGCATCCCCCAACCTCGGAATCAACCTCTTCGCGTTCCTCCACGCAATCCGCCGCCTCTGTTCCCCCCCGAGTGTAAACTCCTCCAAAAACCCGGTATGCGTCTCAATCGTCCGGGTGGGCGCGTACGGGAAATCCGACCCAAACAGCACGCGGTCCCCGTGCGCGAATCCCAGCAGCGCCCGCAGCGTGTGCTCGTTGGTCGAGAGCGCGGTATCAAAGTAGAACTTTCGCGCGTCTTCCAAGAACTCGGCGGCGCCGTGCGGCTGTGCACCGCCACCGAGCCCATAGTCGGCAAGCAGGTGCGCGGCGCGCGTGGCGAGGAACGGCAGCGTGCCGCCGGCGTGGGACAGGATGATCTTGACGCGGGGGTAGCGGCGCAGGGCGCCGCTCGTGATGAGGTCGACGGCCGCGCGGCCCGTTTCGTGGGGGTAGTCGATGATGGGCTGGGGGAGGCGGGCGTTGACGAGGGTGGTATCGGCGCTGTGGGTCGGGTGTACGAAGACGACGGCGGCACGGCGGTCGAGCTCTTCCCACAGCGGGGCAAAGGACGCGTGGCCCAGGTAGCAGTTTGAGGGTCCGTACCGCGTGTAGAGCGTTACGCCGTCCGCGTGCAGGTGGTCGAGGGCGTGGGCGGCTTCGGCTAGGGCGGCGGGCACGTTGTCGTGAAGGGTGGGGAGGGCGGCGAAGAAGCCGAATCGGGCGGGCGAGGCGGCGCAGAGGGAGGCGGCGTTCTCGTTGACGGCGCGTGCGAGGGCGGCGGACGGGGCGCCGGCGAGGATGGTGCAGCCGGGGGCGGTGAGGGAGAGGATGGCGACGGAGATGGCTTGGGAGGTCATGAAGCTGAAGCTCGATTCCACGCTCCAGGCTGGGAGGCCCCAGCCAGAGGGGTCGCCGGCCGTTTGGCGAAATGCTGTTGGTAGGGTCAGTGGGAGGAGGGGAATGGTGAGGAAGAGAATGGTATGCTTTACCTTCAGCGTAGCATAGAGGGACGAAATGTTGATGAACGTCTACTTTATTGGGCATGGATGATTGGATATTCTCCATAACTACCGATGGTCCCGACTTTCTCTCCACCTGTGCGCGAGTTGGTTCAATCGATCTTGAGGCACTAAATGTATGCTAGAAAGGGTGAAAAGAATAGGGAAAGCAACAAAAGGAGAAAAGCCATCAATCGTTTTCAACGACAGCGGACTAATTCCCATTCTTCACTCGCTCTCGAATCTCGACAGAACTTGTCTATTCACCGTATCAAATTCCCGCATGATCGTCTTCCTTCTCGGCTCAGACCTCGGCCGAATGCTTGCCTCAAACGGTTTCGGGCAGCACAGAAAACCCTCCGAATATCCCGTTCTCGGATCCACATTCACGGGCGGTGTCCCCTCCTTCTCCGTCAACGTAAATGCCCACAGCATTTTCGCCATCGCGAGCCACAGATTTCGCTCCGCGAGGTGGATGCCGGGACAAATGCGACGCCCCGAGCCGTAGCCGTAATGATCGCGAGCGGCGTAGTCGGGCGAGATGGCGTATTCGGGTGCAAGGAGGGGTCGGCGAGCGTGGCGGGTCGGATCGAAGATGGAGGGATCCGGTGAGGAGTTCAGGTCGTGATGCAGACCCCAGGTGTTAATGAAGATAGTAGTACCCTTAGGGATGTAGAGACCGTTGATTGTGTCGTCTGTTTGGGTTTTGTCAGCAGGGTGGATGATGGAGCTTGGTGCTCTTATGGCGGGGAAGAGATCTCACCTTCACTGGAAGCATGGGGAAAGGCCAGCGGGGTCACTGGACGCCAGCGCATGGTTTCTTTGACGATCATGTTGATGTAGGGTAATCGGGCAAAGTCGGACCAAAGGGGCGATCGGTCATCAGCCATGACTGAATCGATCTCTCGCTGCGCCTCCTTTTGCACATTGGGGTATTTGATCATCGCGTGGATGAAAGCGAGAATGATGGATGAGGACGTATCGGAGCCACCCTCAATCAAGACTCCGCACAAGAAGTTGACTTCATTGCGGTTGAGCTGGAGTTTGTCTTGCTGGTCCAGAACACCGTCGAGGAACGAGTCCACGCTGCCGACCTTGAGGCGCCGTTCCATCACGCGAGAGACCATCTTGCCGTACAACGCGTCCATTGCTTTGCCAACGTTGCGAGACCTTGTTTTCCAGTTGCCAAAGACGCATTCGGGAATGTACTTCAGGAAGGGAAAGATGTCTACGGGCGGTGTGGCTCCAGTCTCCATGACTTTGGACCATTCTTCCATCAGGTCATATAGTTGGACCATGTGAGAAGCTCTGGTTGTAGTGCTGCGGATTCCAAACACTGCCAGACCTTCATTTTAGCCCTTCAACCACGCTGGAAAATGATTTACATTGATCCCAACTCACGCAAGGTCATGATGATGCTGTTACTGAAACGCTTAGGGTGCAGCATCAGAGCTTCGGGCTCGGTGCAGAAGTCTCGTAGCATTTGCACCGCCTCGGCATTCTGTAGCGTGACGTGGTGCTTCTCGCAACGAGCCTCATGAAAGTGCTGATGAATCAGCTTGCGAAACTTTCGCCACTTGTCGCCGTGGCTCATGACCAAAAGATGGTCTCCACGGGTGATGAGATGATGCGAGACATAAGATGCTGGTCTATCGCTGTAGATCGCACTTTTCTTATCAATCATGGCCTTGATCAGACTGCGATCTGTGATCACGACAGCTGTGGAAGGGCCCAGTTTGAGGGAAAAGATGCCACCGTACTGTTGTGCCCATTCTGCGAATCTATAGAATAAGGAATAAGTGACACTGAACTCCACCTAGTTCAACTCGAGACTGCCTCTTTTCTTACTCACTTGAAGTGGGCTCCACTTTTGGGCAATTGGTGAAGGTTACCAATCAAGGGCAAAGTAGGAGGGCCTGGTCGCGTGATGAGAAGGTGCACACTCACTGTTGGAAATGTCAACGTACCAGGTGGAAAACTACGCTTTCGTCGCCCTGGAACGGTGAGAGTATACACGGTCGCTACAAGGAATGCTATGAGAAGCTCAAGCAGCAAGACGTTTGCCATGCCTCTTAGTCTCTGGTGAGAGAACAAGAGGGGGGGTTTTCTTCTTCTTTTTTGGGGGGGTTTTTTTATGGAGTGACTTGTGACAACTGGAATGCAACCAATGGGTAAGGTAAGGTAAGGTATGCGAAAGGTGATTGAAGCTATGGGCCAATTGGCTTCCACATGAACAATATAAGGGTAAGATGATTTTCCTAAACGCACTACCCTAGTGCTCAATAGTTACACCGTTGTTGATTTCCAATTTGGAGCCAAACGACAAATGTCTGAGTCTGAGTCGAGTCTAAATCAATCTTTCGGCCGAGAGAAGAGATTCGGCTCCGTGGTTTCTGAGTCAGGATGCAAAATGAGACGGTGCTGAATAGGATGGATGATACATGCGAAAGGATCTACGACTATCTTCTTCCAAGCTACAGCCGATGCATCACAATGCTGACCACTCCGAAATGGTGTGTAGGATGATGGATTTTGCAGTGAGCATACTGGTATTCAATCGGCCGTGCATCACAACTCCGAATGACTAAAATATGCCTCGAGAGTAGCCTGCTCCGACGGCGTTGTATCAGATGTATACAACTCCAAATCGCCTTCGTTCTTACAAGAGAACCAATGAAACCGTCTGTCATCTCGTACAACTTCGGTAGTAGGCAGTGATTTACTATGCCCTACCCTCTCTAGTAATGCTCCTCCTCTCTTCCATCATCAAAGGTTATTCCTGATATTAGCGTATGCAGGACACTCTGGAATACTTGGCGCTGAGGAAATCTCTCCCCCCCTATAGTCTCTGTGGTCAAACCAACGAGTACAACGTAAGGGTTGAGGACTGTTATAGACAATGACTATTCTTAACATTGCGATTCTAATGCAGTCAGAAGATCTAAAGAATATTCAAATTTGAAGAAGATAGAAGGAGCTCCAAAATTGAGCCTCTCGAGCTTAAAATTTTAAAGATTCCTGCAAATTATTATATTTTCTCTATATCTTCACGAACACTGAATATTCTTTTGATATTCTTGCTGCACTGAAATTGCAATATTACGAATACTTATTTGTGTATATAAATGTTCTACGTATAGAATATATTTGTTGATTACTACAGAGACTGTATGGGGGGAGAGATTTTCTCAGCGCCAAGTATTCCAGAGTGTCCTGCATACGCTAATAGTAATGCCTGTGTGCCAAAGTAGTGCTATGAGGGCAAGTTCTAAATATCTGCAATCTGTATTTTTCCTTCTCACTTGTGACTCGCACAACATAATAATACTTCTATTCCAGTCTAATAGTGCCAACGCCGAAACTTCCAGTCCTTTCTTCCTGCCCAAGTAGTACGTTTAGTCAGGCGGTATGACATCGTCAAGAAGAGGGAAACGATAGGGAACTCGCCAAGTTGAACGTTAAAGTTCACGGCATAAGCCGTGCAACTTCCTTCATTTGGGTGTCTTTTTGGAAAAGTGAGCGACAAGATGGCTCACCGTTGGGCATGTCCAGATGAGAGTCGGCCCGATCTTGGTCTTCATCGCCTTTTGAAGCTGGATGCGCAGCTCCACACTCATGACGGAATCCATCCCAAGCTCAGAAAGTGCAACGTTGGGATCTATCGAGTCCTCTGACAGCAGAAGGGTCGATGCAACACACTGCATGATTGTCTGGACAAGGAATCTCTCTAGCACTGGGCCACTCGCGGGTTCTGGCAGGCCATCTTCTTCGGAAACAGTTCTCACTTGCGTGACACGATGACGCACAGTGATGTCGTTCAATATTGGGTGAGCCGGTGCGTCGTCACCTTCGACGGCAAGAGTTCGTAAAATGACTGCATGGTCGGTATGGTACTTGGATATCTGCTCCCATGCGAGGAAAGCGTCATCTCTAGTAATGTCTCTGATGCCTCTCGCGCGGAGCTCGGCATCAACATACTTGGTGCTAGATGCCATTCCCAGCCCACGCCAGCTAGTCCACATCATACTGATCGTGTTATCCCCAAGATTTCTTCGGTGCATTGCCAGAGTATCCAAGAATGCATTACCGCTCGCATAGGATCCTTGGCCTGTAAATCCCAGGAGCTGTCCGCATGACGAGAAGAGTATCATGAAATCTAGCGTCTGCGGAGGGAATGCCTCGTGGAGAGCTAAGGCACCCGCTATCTTGGGCGCGATCACTGAGTTGAATGCCTCAACATTTGTTTCTGTGATAAGTTGATTGGCCAATGTTCCAGCTGCATGAATCACTCCGAGTACCGGTGGGAGAGAGAGATCATCGAGTGCAGTAAGGAGCTGAGAAGAAGCACCCGCCGCAGTGATATCAAGAGAAACAAGATGGATCGAAAGCCCCATTGCCTCCAACTCAAGGATGCGCTGAATCTCTAAGGTATGCTTCTGAGACTTCCACTGGCGCCGTGGTGGCAAGCTTCGTCGAGACAATAGGACAAGTCGCTTCGCTCCTTTCTCGGCTAAATAAGTGGCAACTTCCAGTCCCAAGGCTCCTAGTCCGCCAGTGATCAAATACGTCCCGTATGGCTGAAACTGAAGAGGGATCCGGTTTCCATTCGTGTTGTTACAGTCCGCCGTGAAAGGTCGTAAGCGCGCATTTCGTGGTACCGAATCCTCTATTCTGATCACGTCTACACCATGCACATATTTGACGGCTTGCATAGGAAATTGATCATCTTCGACATCGATGAGCCCATGGAAGACGTCCGGCTCCTCGGATTGAATGATGCGTGCAAGACCAAGCAAAGCTGCCTGAGATAGGGAGCGATCATCGGCGCCTTTCGAAACGTTTTGGGTGATGCAAATCGCTTTACATTGAACAGAGGCTCTAGTAAGAATCCTGACAATTTTCAAAAGCGTGTCGCAAGATCTCGCAGAAACTTCGTAAATCTCGTCTTTTGTTCGCGCGCCGTCGGGAATGAAAACTACGATCGCATCTTTTCCAAGCTCCGGTAAGTCCTCCGGGTTGGTGATACCCACGGAGCGGATTCGAAGATAGTTGAGGCGACGTTGGTAGCTTTCAAGAAGTGGTGAAGGTTGATTACAAACGAGTATGACTTTCCCAAAGAGAAGAGGGCGCTCCGCAAGCTGCGCCGGTGGCCAGACTATTCTGTGTATAAGACCCCTTTCTGATTTGCTATCGGCTGGGTTTCCCTCGATACCAGCAAACTTCAGGCCTTGGATGTTGCCCAAAATACGCCCTTGTTCACTCAGAATAAGGATTTCTGCCGTTACTGGCGTGTTCGACCTTTTCACATAGATATAGCAGATCATCGGTGTGATTTCACCTGATTGAATGTCAACCTTTTCAATAGCCGTGGGCATGCGGAGAAGTGGATCTTTGTAGAAAATCGTTGAACTGATCGAGGTTGCTGCGTCTAAAATGGACGCCCAAGAGCCTCCATGCCAGTGCTTTGAGGAAGATCCCTCAGGATCAGCATGGACTTTAGCCAGCATCTCGTTTTCACATCCGAAATGCTCGAGCACTTTCCACGGAAAGCCCATTTCCGAAACCCCAACCTTGGCGAGGTAGTCGATGGAGAATGAATTACCGAAACGGTGAGTGATCCTCTCCTTCAGTAGGGGGATTTCAATTTCTGCTGCAGATGCAAGGTCATCGCCGGCAGGAGAAACTTGAGTTGTTGTATTCACCATCCAAGAGTTTTTCTCTCGGGTAACATTCGCTTCTGATTCAGTCAATTTCGAGAATATTTTCATCTTATTGTCTTCAAGAACAACCTGGATCTCTCGCGGTGGGTCAACTATCACCGGAACTCGAAGTGACACATTCCACAGTACATGATCAGGAACGGCAGATAGGAAGGTGTTCAATAGGACGGCGGCCGGTACAATTTGAACGCCATGGAGGGGATGACTGCCTGGAAACGGCTTATTTACAGGACCCAAACAAGTTTGCCAGATCACGGCGTTGGTACCATTGACAGCTGTGCGGCCTCCCAGGAGAACGTGGGCATGAACGTCATGTGTGATACTTCTTCCTACCGTCGGGTCTGTGACTTTCCGCCAGTATGGCTGATGCTCCCATACGGTACCAGGGACGTTGGGTAACCATTTTCCTGGCAGGATACTCTTGAAATCAGCCGAGTCGCCCGCACAGTGTAGCTTTCCAAGTGCAAGAAGCAGGCTTCTTTGAGTGTCTTTGTCTCGGAGCATTGTAGGTATTACGGTGCCATCTGAAACATCGGCATCCGCGAGGATCTCTGTGACAGAATGAGATACAATTGGATGTGCAGATACTTCGAGAAACACTTTGAAGCCATCTTCAGCAGCTGCTTTGACGGCAGAGGTGAAACGGACCGGGTTGATCATGTTGTCAATCCAATAATCAACGCCTCTGGTTCTTGTAGTCCGAGGGTCTGATGCTGACGTGGAATAAAGGGGGACACTGGGGCTTCTAGGGCTCAAGAAGTCTTTCAACCCCTCTCGTAACGGCCGAGCGAGTGGCAGTAGCATTGGGCTGTGAAAGGCAGTGTCAGACCGTAGAACTCTAACCAGAAGCCCCCTTTGCTTCCACACAGCAGAGACCGCTTCAACTGCGTCAATTGTGCCGGAGACCACACAAGATGTTGGAGAGGAATCGACGGCAACAGCGATGTCATTGTGATTTCCGATTTCCCGAATCGCATCACTGAACGAAATATTGACCCAAACCATAGTACCGGTGCCAGCAACACGGCGGTATAAGCGAGCTCTCGTACAGCATACCAGAGCCCCTTCCATCAAGGTAAGCGCACCAGCGACGACAGACGCGGCAATTTCACCGTGAGAGTGGCCGATGATAGCTTGAGGCTGTATTCCACTCGTCTTGAGGACTGCTGACAGGCCAACTTGTATTACATAGATTAAGACTTGAATAATTTCCGTTGATTCGAAATCACCGGACCGCAACGCAGCCGTAATAGAAAAGTTCATTTCATGTTGAACAACTGGTTCTAGTAACTTTACTACGTCCATGAAAGCTGGCTCTTCGTCGAGTAAGGTGCGGCCCATATGTCTCCATTGCGCGCCATGTCCAGAGAACACCCATACGGTACCTTTGCTGTCATTTTTTGATGGTGCGCGACCAGTAACAATCTGAGGACTTTGTCGGCCTTGGGTAACCTCGTCAAGAAGGTGAACAGCTTCCATCAGGCTATCCACAACAATTGCAGCTCGAAAGCTGTGATGCCCTCGCTTGACCGCTAAAGTGTAAGCCAAATGGTGCAGGTCGATTTTTTGGTCCTTTAACTCGTCGGAAGCTCTCAAAAACTGGGCCAAGATAGAAGCTACAGCCTTAATGCGAGACGATGAAGGTGCGGAGAGGAAGATAGTGGTAGAGCGTCTATCGGTACATGGCCGAGAAAGAACATTGCGGATCAGTGGCCGTTGAGAGGGTGCGGCCTCAATGACCGCGTGAGATACCGTACCGCCATACCCATAGCTCGCGATCGCTGCCCTTCGCGGCCAGTGAGTTTCCGGCAACCTGGTCGGCTCTGTGACAGTCGCTAGCAAGCACTGTGTCCAATCGATCTTCGTATTCGGGGTGGTCAAGTTGGCTTGTGGGGGTACCATGCCTTCTTGAAGCACCATGATCGCTTTGATGAGTCCCATCACACCTGCGCCAGCCTCCAAGTGGCCTATGTTGGATTTCAAGGACCCGATGTAGCAAGGCGTAGATCCTGACCGGCGCGATCCTGATCCATAAACATTGGCCATCGCCCTACATTCCGTAGGATCGCCAATCGGTGTCGATGTCGCATGTGCCTCGATGTAGGAAATGGTGCTAGCAGGGATTCCGGCAGTCTTCAAAGCTTGCTTGGCTACTCGCTCTTGCGCAAACTGATTTGGAGCCATTATTCCGTTCGTGCGACCATCAGCTCCGACAGCAGATCCTTTGAGTATCGCTAGGATCCTGTCTCCGTCTCTTGTGGCGTCTGCTAATCTTTTCATAATCACTATTCCGGCACCCTCGCCTCGCCCATATCCTGCGGCAGCTTCATCAAACGACTGGCAGCGTCCATCAAGTGATATGGCGCCGGCACTGTCCAGAACCTTGGTCAGACCTGGTCCAATCAAAGCATTTACGCCTCCAGCGATAACAAGAGAGGTCTCTTTGGCTAATAAGGCTTGTCGACCGTGATGGACTGCCACAAGAGAGGAAGCACATGCTGCGTCAATAGCACTACTGGGTCCCAGAAGATCCAGAACATAGGAGACACGATTAGGTATTCCACAAAACGCAGTACCAACCCCCATCCAGGCTTCGACGTTTGGCAAGTCCTCCAGTAGCAGTCGAGAATAGTCATCGGAATTGACTCCCATAAATACAGCAGTATCGGACCCAGAAAGGCTTTGGGGTGGAATGCCAGAGTGCTCGAGAGCCTCCCAGACAGTTTCCAGCGTGATTCGCTGTTGAGGATCTATCTGTTCAGCTTCTCTGGGGGAAATGCCGAAGAAAGACGCGTCAAAGTCCTCAAGATTATCGAGAAAGTAGCCATTCGAGGTCATGTGGGAGAGGATATCCGCATTCCCAGGTTGACGCGTCTTATAAGGCTCCCATCTCCTGCTCGGCATGGCACCCGACGCATCTCCTTTTTCCAGTAGAAAAGTCCAGAGCTGCGAAGGAGAGTTATTGCCTCCCGGTACGCGGCAGCTGTAGCCAATAATTGCAACATCATTCATCAAAATTTCAGACTCTGGCGGCGATACAGAGGTTGTGGAACGTTCTTCTGTGGACTTTTCAGGTGTGAAAGCAACGGGTTCAGGATCTGATTTCACCGATGAGTCGGAGTGGTAAGAAGACATGACCTTGTCTGTACCTCAGAGAGAAAGGGAAAGCAGGCTATACCAAGCACTGAGTATAAGATGTGCACTGGGGTCTTATGGAGTGGTAGCACATGTTGTATCGGCGACGCACGAAGTATAGAAGCACAAACACTCAATGAGGCTGATGCCATTTGTCATTACTCTTAGTTCAGAAAGCCCTAAAAGATAAATAGGACTTACCGATGCAACCTTTTCATGGTAGTTGGCAGCTTCTCACGCGTCAAGACCACACCGGCCGACGCATAAGCTTTTCCATGCAGCATTGCGGTTAAGGGAAGGCGTAGACAGACCTAGGCTCTCGCTCCACGAGGTTTTCAGGTACACTGCATCAAGCCAATGCGGGACTACAATCATTTTCCGCGCTTGCACCAAATGAATTTCCTCCTTCTCGGCCGAGGTGCGCTAGAGTCCATTTCTGACACTATTCAGTCTGTGGCATCCCGTCGATGTCTGCCACTTGGCCCTACAAGAAGTAGAGCTCTTGACGCCAAAGGAACAGCGCTCAAAGATGAAGTTCTTTGCTTTGGAAGAGTGGGCCGAGGCCAACGCAGCATACGATGCAGACAATCCTCCGTACTGGCACGCGAAAATCGTCCCCGACGCCTTCACGGTGCTTTCCGGAATCTTTTGGTCCGCTGCGTACATTTTGATGGCCATCAGGAGCTTCAAAGACAAGTCCTATTCCATGCCGATCTACTGTCTCTGCCTGAATATTGCTTGGGAAACAGTGTTCGGCTTCGTGTATGGACCCGGTGTGGTCAATCAGATCGTTTTCGGACAGTGGATGATAGTCGATGCCTTTCTGGTTTACACGACAGTGAAATACGGCAAGAGGCAATGGAGACAGCGGCCACTGATTGCGAACAACTTGGGCTGGATCATATTATTTGGGTGCATCTTTTGCCTATGCCTCCATCTTTCAGTCGCAGCCACATTTGTACCCATTGTCGGACGCCGAGTCGTGCCCTTCACCGCGTGGCCAATGCAGCTCCTGATCAATGTTGGTTGTCTTGCACAATTGCTCTCGCGGGGTCACAGCGAAGGGCATTCCTGGACAATCTGGTATGTCTCACAGCGCTTTTGACACTCGTTTGCTGAGAAGGGAATGAATGAGGATAGGTGGACACGAATGATTGGTACAGTGGCAGCAGCCATCGCTCTCTACTGGCGTGGATACTATTGGCCCGAGCGGTTTGGATACGCATCGTCGCCGTATTTTATCTTCTTGTTCTTTAATACTCACCTTTTTGATTTCTTATACCCTATCGCCTTCTTCTACATCAGGAAAGAGGAGCAGGAAATGGAAAGAGAGGAGAAAGGGAGAAAGACTCAGGTTGGCAAAGAGCAGTGAAGGCGTAGCAGATGAATTTGTTGCCATTTCGTCAGTGAAAAGAGGGGAAATTTAAATTGGACGGCGAAAAGGTTACAGTAAAATTTCAAGGCCTAAGGAGGTATCTTATCTTACCTACGGTATTGTTACTAGGACCATGAGGCCGGAATGGGTGTATTTTCTCTTTCTCCCTCTATTCTACTACCACTTTTGCTCCATTTTCTTATCAATCCGCCAATGACTCTTTACACATGTCTACCTCGCAGACTTTACGCGACCACATACAGATCAGCGACGGAGAGAAGCCAGAGGTCATACACCTAACGTCTTGGCGCAGGTTTTCCTATCTTCTCACTCGATACCCTTCCCTCCGCTCAACCTGCCCCCCTTTGCCACCTCTGAATGCTTCCGTTCATGTCGTTACCAAGTGTGAGCAGCTTGGACTAGTCAATTCAGTGGATATCCTCCGCAAATTCTAGCCACAAAGTTTCCCGGGACCGCCAAAACCCCTCTCTCCACAAGTTCCAATGCCGCAAATAGCGAGCCTCGCTCATCTCGGATACCGTGGGCAACGGTAAGTGGCACGATTTTCAACGCTACCCTTGACCAGATGTACCAAGCTCCTGTCGTCGTATAGCCGAGCCATCGTCGAAGCTCTGTCGGTCGCTTTCGCACATGGTCATCGATCCCGAGTAAATAGCAGGTCAAGTCTTCGGTTATGAGCGCCAGTCCTTGAATCAAAAAGTAGCTAATCTCGCCGCCGTCGGAGAATGGCAGACCGTGGGCGCGGGTGACACCGTACGATCCGCAAGCGTGGATGCAGCCGGAAATGAAGAAGGCTCCCATGACCAAGAAATAACGCCTCGCGAAGCGAGCGGCGCGAGTCTTGGACTGGAGCAGAGGAGAGGGCGCTAAAGAGAGAATTTTGGTAGGCGGGGCACTAGTTATTCTTCGAAGCTGTTGATGCCAGGTACGTCTGTGGTAATCATCAGTCTTTGGCTATGAGTACAACACTTGTAGCTTGGCTTGGCCTAACAGAAGGTCTAAAGTGGTTTTGGTGGACCTACCCCCAGAAACGCCTGATACTGTATGCGTCCTTCAAACTACCGAAATTTGGTGGCCAACTTTGCGGCTCTTGCCACGAAGATGGCCCAAGCCTCAACCCAACACAAAGCATCGAAAGGGGCAGCGTCAATACTCCGAAGTGGCTGTAAATTGTGATGGCGTACGCCAGTACAATAAAGAGGTAGAGAAACACAGAATTAGTGGTTATCGAGATTGCCATTTCCCGTAGCGGCAAATATGAGAGAGCTGGGAAGCCCATGCGTATATTTTGAGACATTAGGCCTACAAGGTACAAGCCACCGTACATGGCAACGTACTCTAGCAGATGGACACTTACGAACCGGGAGCGTGTCTGTGACTGCGCTTTGGGGATGCCGGTGACTTGCCAGTCCCATCCCTTTCCTCGCGTCACGCAGAAGAGCTCAGTAGCCCAAAGAAACTTTCGGGGCCAGAGGAACTGGTTTGCGTCTTCTTTGGATCCGTCGGCATTGATGCGATGGAAGTCTCTTTCTGGCACATGGATGTAAAGTCGATCTATGTAGCGGGCACACAAGTTGCCGAGGAGTAAAGACGCCGTGTATGTTACGGCCGTGTTGGTAACGTTGCTTGGTGGCGCTGCGAGGAAGGCTTGGGTGAGGAAAGTAATGTGGAGGAAGAACAAGCCATTACGTAGAGGCGATGGCGACTTGACCGAGCTAGTGAGGATAGCGGTGAGAAATGACAAGGCAGTGTACTGGGCGGAGTCGAGGGTGTGTAGAAATGGCAAAGTTGTGTTGTGTGTGTATTGCAAGAATGATGTATTGGACATGGTGAAAGTCGAGATTGATCAACTCTGAAAGGATGTTGTCCTTTTGATGGGTCTGCCTAAGCTCGTTCAGACTCAAAGTGAAAAGTGAAAGGTTGATTGAAGTACTCGGCCGAATCTACTGCATCTGCCACATTTCTCTGATTATGATATACAAAGCACACAACCGCCATCCTTTGATTCTCCCGCCATTACTTGCAAAGTTTGTACATGTTTGTGGTCACGGCACAAAATGTTGTTCTTGCTGGATTTTCTAAGTGAGCATTTTAGACATCTGTGCTTCATACTTCTGGCCATCTTTATACTGTATCACGCAGTACGAGCTATATACCTCGTTTATTTCAGCCCACTATCCATATTTCCAGGATCGAGATGGGCAGCTGTAGGAGAGTAGTACGCGGCCTCGCTATTTCTCTTGCAAATCTAGGTTCTATGCTAAAATGAACGAAAAGCTGGGAGGCATATTGGAATATCGGAACCACTCCAGGCGCCCGGGGCCAAACCCTTTTCAAGCTACAGGAGATGCATAATCGTCTTGGTGAGCCATCTACGAAAGTCTCACGGGGAGGCGGAACAAAGGACGAGTTCTCACGGCGCTCTCAGGTCCAGCCATTCGGATGGGACCCAACGAGATCCACATCTACGATCCGACCTTCTACCACGAACTCTATCGCGTGGGCAGCAAGTACTACAAAGACCCAAGCATGCACAAGGTGCTGGGAGCTCCAGCTAGCACGCTTGTCGAGCATGACCCTGTTAAACACAAACAGCGACGAGCGCCCCTGGACGCTCTCTTTGCCAAGTCCAATGTTACGAAGCTTGAACCCTTGTTTCTTGAAAATATCGAATACTGTTCGCAACGCTTTGATGAGTTCCACGCAGCTGGTAGGCCAGTCCCTGTTGAATGGGCGCTCAAATCTTTGGCTTTAGGTACGTAGAGCTTCGGATGCGACCGTTAGCTTCCGCCAACTGATCATCGACGCAAGATACGGTGTCTCAGTTTGCGTTTGGAAGGTCTTTTAACGCACTAGCTGATGCTGATTTTCGTTCCTTGCCCGTCCGCGTGTTCGTGGAATACCTTCACAGCCTGCACGTTATCAAAGCGTTTCCATTCGTGAGGATACTAATGCAGAGATTACCGCTCTGGATTGCGAAAAGGGTTTCGCATACTATGGAGATGGGAAATGAGTTGGAACAGGTCAGTCCGTCCCGGCTTCAAGAGGATGGCCATTCTCGCTGACCTTTTTTGAAGATCACGGCTGCAAAGATTGATCAATTTATTGAGGATCGAGAAGATGGGAAGATGCCTCCTTTTCCGACAATGATGGAACGCCTTCTGATCCCCATCCCCGAGAAGGGCTATCAGGTTCCAAACAAGCAGGGTCTTCGCGATGAGATCCTCACCATTCTCTCGGCAGGCAACGACACTACCGGAATCTCCAATACCGTCACCATATTCAATGTCTTGAACGATTCCAAGATCCACAGTCGTCTTCTCGCCGAACTGAAAACGGTCCTGCCAACTCCAGAATCAACAGCTCCGTACTCGGAGCTCGAGAAACTTCCCTATCTGGTATGTCATCGGATTGGTGATCTTCTGAGTCTCCAACAATCGCTCCGCTCGAGGGAACGCAGCAGAAACACTAATCAAACTGTCGTCCATGTAGACCGCAATCATCAAAGAAGGACTCCGCTATGCTTCACCCGCTGCATCACGAACTCCCCGCCTCGTGCCTCCCGGAGGCGTCACTCTACCGGATGGACGCTTCATCCCCGCAGGCACACGAGTCGGCATGTCAATCTACCACATCCATTACAACGACACCATATTCTCGGAGCCCGGGAAATTCGACCCGGGTCGCTGGCTTCACCCCGCAGACGAAATCGCCGAGCAGACGAAGTTCATGGTCGCCTTCTCACGCGGCAGCCGATCGTGCGCCGGCATTAGGTATGTTCTACCACATCGTATTTACTACTGGCCACGAATTTGTAGAAAGGAATTTTCGTGTCGGCCACAGCTGATGTTTACTTTCATTTTAGCCTTGCGTATATGGAAATGTACATGGCCATTGCGTACCTCATACGTCGATTCGATTTTGCCCTAGCCGGTACAACGGAGAAAGATATGGAATGGGATGATATGGTTGTACCGCAATTCCATGGGGAATTCAAAGTCCTCGCGAAGCGGAGAGCAACATGAGGCTCATCTGAAGCAGGCTAAGGTACTTGGGAAAAAAGAACAATGTGCCAGCATTTTGGTATCGGAATCTATTGGGCAGCTGCAGCGTGGTGGTTTCGGCCGATAGGGCATACTTCCATCCCGATTAATCATAAGATCAACCCATTCCTATCCCATCCCATCCCATCCCACCATACCCTTCCAACCCCAAACAATATATTAGACAACCTCAACATACCTTCCCCCAGCCAACAACCCCCCACTCATCCTTGCACCAAAAAAAAAAAAAACAAAAAAAAAAAACAAATGGCTCCCGCCATCCCAAAATCCTACACCGCAGGCTCCAACCCTGTGGAAAAGTCAGTGCGTCCTCTAACTATATACTTATTCCATTCACTCTCCCATCCCCAAAAACACCAACAACATCAAATAACACCAAAAAAAATCTCTCTCTAGATTCGACGGCGCCTTCCACGTCACCAAGCACCCCGCGCCGGCCGGCCGCGCTATACATTTCCACGTCAGGATCCAGCCACACCATCCGCTGCTCAAGGCACTCGAGCGCCAAGGCAAAAAACCGCCGACGCATTTCCATCCGAGGCAGTGGGAGTGAGTTGTTTTTTTCTTAAATATTCTGTTCCTGCTTGGCTTTTTTTTTTTTTTTTTTTTTGGAAAATGGGCAAAGCGATGTGGATTTGGGGGGGGTGTTGTGGCGTGAGTATAGGAGAGCAAAAGTGACGAGAAAAGAGGAAATCTAAGGAGCCTATTGACAGTTTGAGTAATTTGGGTTTGTTTTTCTTTATTTTAATCCTTTTTTTTTTTTGTTTTTAAAAAAAAGAACAGAAAAAGAATGAAGGAGAGAGAGAGAGAGAGAGAGAGAGAAGAATAAAAGAGGAAGAGAGAGAGAGAGAGAGAGAGAGAGAGAGAGAGTGTGTGTATGTGAAACACAAAACAATAAAAGAAAACCATCTAACAAAGCAACACCAACAACCCCAGATACTTTGACGTCAAAGCTGGCAGCCTGACTGTCGAAATCGACGGCCAGCCCCACGCCTTTACCGCATCCACCGGTGAATACAGCCTCCCCCCCGGCCCTCACCACCGCCTCTACGCCACCCCCGACCAATCCAGCCTCGTCGTCGAGTTCTACCTCGGCGCCAGCATCATTCCCCCATCATCCTCCCACTCCTCCTCCTCCTCCTCCTCCTCTGCGGTGCCGCAACTCGACCAAGCCTTCTTCGAAAACTGGTACGGCTACCAAGAAGACATCATGCTGCGCGGCACGTCGCCCGACCTGATCCAGGTGCTGTGCATGTTCGACGCGGGCGACAGCTACCTGTCGCTGCCGGCGTGGGTGCCGTGGCGGCGCTTCTGGGGCTACTGGCTCGGGGTCGTGCTCGGGCGCTGGATCGGCGGACTGCTGGGCTACAGGCCGTTCTTCCCCGAGTGGACGACGGATTGGGAGGGCGCGTGCGGGAAGATGGAAAGGTGTTGGAGTCAGAAAAGGTTTGCGGACCGCGGGGCGCAGGAGAGGGTGAGGAGGAAGTTTGTGGAGAGGGGGGAGGAGGTGGGGAATGGAGGTTTGTATGAGCAGGGTGAGGTGGGGAATGGGGATATGTGTGAGCCGGGGAAGGTAAGGAATGGGGGCTTGCATTTACAGGGGAAGAGCTGAGCGGGCGTGGTGGGGATGTTTGTGTGAACAGAGGGGTCTTGAGTCTGATTGGATAGTGGTTGAGTCGGGCATGGTGGGAGTGTATGATCTCGGGAGGAGGAGCATTGATTGCCGTGGTATGAGTTTCAAGTCCTTGGGATGCGAGCATTAGGGCCTCATTATGGATTATTTAGGCCTAGGTATATTATACAGTAGACAGATATCTTCGTGAAGCAAGGGCAAAGTGGGAATCTTGGACGCAATGCAATCCATGCAATCATGACCGTATGAGACACAAACCGCATCCGGCGTATTCTGTCATGTTATGAATCATTGTGGTTGTAGACCCTCTGCTTCTGCAGTCGCTTCATCCCAGGCCTTCTCCTTCAACATGACACCCTCCGGCGAAGCAAGAATGGCATCGGGTCTAAGATAATCCTCATGTCAGCTCCAATCAACTCCAGGTAAAACGCTTTTCAGAAAACGCAGTGAATGAAGAATGAGTGCTTACTCGGTGATCTTATTGTTTGCCAGGAATTGACCATGTGAATCCTCGCCCGCCACGCTTGTTGCAAAGACATAAGTACTCGCCCCGACTTCGACAGATCTCGCTCGAATCTTGCGCACCATCCACATGAGAGACTTGAGCCAAAGGGCAAGATGCGCGTCGAAGCCCGTGGCAACCATGCCCGGACAGAGATTATTGACGACGACGCTGGAGGCCGGGACATGTTGCGCGAGCGCCTGCGTGAACCCGGCAATCATGAGCTTCGAATCCGAGTATCGTTGAAAAGCGACGTATCTGGACTTGTCGTCAAAACGCCGAGTCACCGTCTCTTTCTCGCCCAGAGGCTTCTTCTTGAGCGAATGTATTGACATTCCTACGCTTCCCACAAAGGTCAGTCTGGCAGGATAGCCGCGCTTCAAGGCGGTCGATTCGAGGAGGGGCAGGAGCAGGAGGGCGAGCAGAGCATTTGAGTGGTAGTTGACTTGCATGACTCTCTCGTGTCCGCTGGTACTGAGCTGGTACTCCATGATGTTGACGCCTCCGTTGAGAAGTAGCACGTCCAGCACGTCCAGCTCCTTCTTCACCTTGTCGGCGAACCCGACTACGCTTTTGTAGTCGTCCAGGTCTAGTGCCAATACTTTGATCTCGGCATTAGGATTGGATGATTTGATGCTAGGATGTGAAGAAAGATACTTGGCGGCTTCCTGCCCTTTGGTGATGGATCGGACGGCAAGAATGACGCGGGAGGCCTTGAGAGTAAGGTATTGACGGGCTACCTCGAGGCCCATGCCAGCATTCGCACCAGTAACGATGACAGTCTGGCCCGCCAGATTGAGAGTGGTTGGAAGGGGGCTTATGGGCTGTTGAATGAAGCCCATGGTGAAGAGTCAAGGCCGTCTGGGATGAGAGAGATGAGAGAGATTCCGGGCTGGACCAAGTGTGAATAAGGAGTGAGAATCCTGGGAAAGAGCGTAGGGATGAAGAGCATGCATGCGAGAATAATCGCAACTGGCCGTATCAACTAGCTGTATACAATACAGCCAGTTCATCACGGCCAGTATAACATGCCAGCTGCTTGGAAATACCTTAGGAAATTAGGTAAGCCCACCATCTCTCGGCCGAGATGTCAAAGCGGGAGTTCCCGCATGACTTACACGTCTGAACCCAGATATGCACTGCACTAGGATATGCATAGGGCTAACTTCTTATTTATACTCCTTTAATTATATAAGTAATATAATATTATATTATCTAAAAAATAAATTAATTTAAGCTATTATTTATCTATATATTAAAGAGTTATTAAAATAAATCTAGAATTAACTAAGTTAGTATTAGACTAAAGTATTTTATCACTTTATTCTAGAGGGTCGCTATCTTGTAGAGGTCTCTTTAGGGGCTTCTTCCGGGGCTCAGGCCCCCTTAGGGTCCCCCAAAAGTCGAATCCCTGGGTACGGTTAGTCGCTATGCCCTAGGGATCCAGAGGAATAAATATTTCAGTTCAGTACTAACTCAGTCAGTTCTTAATTAAATCTTATAAAAATTAAATATTTAAAGACTCTATATTTTAAATTTTAGACTTTTTTTAAGTAATATTATATTATACTACTAGAATAGGAGAAGGAAAATTAATAAGAAGTTAGCCCTATGCATATCCTAGTGCAGTGCATATCTGGGTTCAGACGTGTATAAATTCCGGCTGGCATTACGCGTATAGCCCCTCTCTATTAGGCGTACAGCCCCTTCACACCAAATATCTGTCTCCGATCTTTAGCCGTTAGCCCCCGGCAGGGCTGGTCTGTTTAAATTCCAGCGCACCGTAAGAGCGAAGGAGCGAGTGTGTGCAGGAGGGCCCCCAAAGGGAGGGAGGATCCTGTTCACTCGTGACCGCTCTGTAGGTAGCAAGACCACCAGCTTTGAAGCTCTTAAGAATGCGTATACCTAATATAAAAGGGGGGTTGTACGCCTATCGAACAGGGGCTGTACGCGTAATACCAGCCTAAATTCCCGGCTTTCTTTGCCTGGCTGCATATTGGAAACTCTAGCCTCATTATTACTGGTAAGCCTACTTACTCGTACGGCCGACCTTTGAATCACGCACCAATCAAAAGTATCTTATCTAATATCGGATCCACCAGTAAGATCATTGAAACTGGACTCCCGCCGCAGCAACAGCAACAAAATATGATCTGCAGCTAAAGAAAACGCCAAGAAGTTCGAGCTTCTCGAACTTGTAATTGGTGGGAAGCTTAGTCAGAACAAGACTACAAGATCTGATTGGTGCGTGATTCAAAGGTCGGCCGCACGAGTACAGGAAGATAATCTTCATGCAAAACAGTCTAATTCTGCATCTCCGAACGGCCGCAGGTGGTTGTAGCTACACGCCTCAGCTTCGCCGCCAGGCATCACCGATGAAGCGCAAGGCTGACTGTCAGTGCTTTATCCCTCCACAGCCCAACATTCTCCAAATCCTGTATTCTTTCTTCCTTCCTTCCCCTCCATCATGCCTCCCACTCGGGCTCGCCCATCCCTCAGCTGCGCCCTTTGCCGTCGCCGTAAAGTTCGTTGCACCAAGGAGCAACCCGCTTGCGATGGTTGCGTCCGAACGAATGAGGTCTGCGAGTATGACGACCAAGCTTGGAAGGCATCACAAGCCAAAGCGAACCGGAAGCAAACTGCCAGTAAACAGAAGAGCAATGGCCGAACGAGTAGAGTTCGAGATGCAATCCCCCAGGACCGAGACTGGGTCGCTTGGACTGCACAATCATTGGCTCCCCCTCAGTCACGATCGACCACGGGAGAAGCCAGCACAATTCGAAAATCTTCGTCTGAACGTTCTTTGGACCGCAGCACCCGCGCTTCTCCCACCGAGTTGAGCGACTCTGCAAGCCTACAAGATAACGGCAATTTCTCCGACGTCTTTACATCAAATACGAGTGAGCCGTACTTCTCACACCTTGGACGGTCTGGCATGTACGATAGCTTATCGTCTAACACATCGTGGACCACGATGAACCCTGAGGGTTTTACTGGAAGCTTAAGTCCTCAACGGCGCACGCAGCTCTTAAGCCCAGGGAGTACTGTTTCTGATTCGCAGATTTTCTCTCAATTACATCAGCCTGCTACATCTACAAGGTCCTTGTCTCAAGGAGTGCAGGCCCCCCAGCATAACCCGCAATCAAATTCTTTGAATTCTGTCAAATATCCTGGCAGGCCTGACAGCACGATTGACAAGCAGAGGCTGCCGAACATTAGCACTCAAATACCCCGCCACCCTGGGTACCTTAGCATACGATCTGGAGCTCGGTCTCGATATATAGGAAGCGCATTCTGGGCTTACATCAAGGGGACCGTACGTTCAACCTCGTAGATTTGGCACCAATGGCTATCTGACATGGCGAACAATACAGGAACCAATCTGTGACAGCTTCCTTGGCGGGACCCAAGAGGCTTCGGATGGTCTGCTGCAACCGTACATCAACTCTCCAGCACTCGCACATCTACTGGCCTTGCTTCCGCCAAAGCCCGCCTGCGACGCACTTCTTCATTCTTTCCTTATTGGAGTCCGACCTATCAATCCTCTGATACATGTCCCGACCATGCGTTCTGACTACAACGATTTCTGGCACTGGTATCAGAACGTGGAGACTGAATTGCCAACCGACAAACTCATTAATGACCCCACCTTTCTGTGCCTTCTGTTCACTGTCCTCAACTGCGGTGCTACCATGGCTTCCGCAGTCTTTTGGACGACTGGAGCTCTACATAATTTGAAAAGACAGTCGACCATCGAACAGCTGGAGAATGCTTCTTCCACGAGCCTCAAGCTCGTTCAGCACCTCCGCTTCCCCACTTTCAATACCCTTGTCGCGTCTTTACTGATGCATGGCTGTTTAAGACATGAAGGCCAATCAAGCGATGACTCTGACTTCGTCAGCGCAATGGTACGGGTTGCTTACGGTATGGGACTACAGATTGAGGCGTCTGAGCTCAAGCTCGACGCCGTTACATGCGAAATGCGTCGCCGTGTCTGGTGGTATATCCTCTGGCTTGACCTCCAGCACAGCATTTTCAAAGGTTTGCCAATGTTCTGTCACAACGAGGCTCAGCGGAATGTAGCAATGGTCAGCGAACGCCGGGATAAGGATATTGCAAGTCCTCAATGCGCAGACGTATCGACGCTGTTGTCCGGGCTGTGTTCAGCTTCTATGCTCTTTGCCATAGGCCGCTTTGAGACCGCCCGCGTCGAACGCTCTATGGTCAACCATCTTCACAGTGCACAAGGAGCGGAAGGAGAGTATTTGGAAAAGATCAATGATGCCTTCAAAAGTCTCCATATTACCTTGAACAGCTTAATTAGTAGGATGCCTACTCAAGGCGTCCCCGAAAAGGGAATGATTCCCTCTCGCTTAGCCAATGCGTCACCTCTTAGCCATCAAGAACTTTACATGGACCATTTGAATAAGCCGACGGTCTTCACATCCTGGACGAGAATCATGCTGACTATGTTGAAGACGGAAGCTGCGATTCTTCGGGAACGAATGTCATTACAGCGAGGCAGCGTCAAAAATGATGAAGGGCAAAGCCAATGGAATCGGTAATTCCCCTCTCCGTTACTAAGCGTTGTTGATTCGCAGGTCGGATCTTCTGAGTCTCATTGATTTCAAAGTGCTGAAACATACTGACTTAGTCGATGAATAGTGTTATTCAACTTTGCACCTCCTACCTCAGCAACTTTCTGCAACTCATCCATGTCCCTGCATTTGCGCCTTACAAGTGGTTCTGCTTCAACTATTTTGGTCCCCTCCAGGCCGTCTTTCTCACTCTCACGTACTTTGAAGACGTCCAGGACTCAGAAGCAGAAACTCACGCTCTTTACTTGGTCGATGAGACCATCGACTTCTTCGTGTCGGAGAATGACAGCCATCACTCATCAGCTTTTGGCAAGCAGAGTCCCGAATCGAACAAGAAGAATATCCAGCCGATGGAATCCGCATGGACAAAGCTGAAAGCTCTCCGCAGACGTCTTCCTTCCCACCTGGACTGCCAAGAGTCTCGAGACGAATGCTACCTAACCCCATCGTCTTTCTCAGCGTCATCCAGTGAAGTACCTCCATCTCAAGTCAAGGCCACACGCAGAATGCATAACCTTGTCGCTGAGCCGAATATGGCAGGCTCGAGCAAAGGGGGTGATTTCGGATGTGACCGCGATGTCGATATGATCTTGGACAACTCTGGTCTAGATATTTGGTCGTCTTCGTTGATTCAAGAGTCAAATGGAGGTCTCTCCCCGGAGCAGTATGCGATGGGAAGGCCGGATCATGATATGAGCGCCTTCCAGTCTTTTACCAAAGCGCCGACGCCGGCTGTCACTCCCATGGGAGGTGCCCGAGACGGCAAGCCGGACTGGAGGCAAGGACACAGGTTAGCAAAAGAAGCTGGAAGTCAAGAAGGAGTGTCAGCAATGTCAGACTTAAGAGGACGAGCAGCGGATAAAGGATACGAGGATGACGTTAAGAAAAGTACAGGAGGGCGAGGCTCGGCGGGCAGGAATGGTAACAGCAACAGCAACAGCAACAGCAACGGCAATGGCAATGGCGCTGGAAGTAGTCACGACCAGGAGTTGAACTTGAAGGAGAAAATGGTCGACGATGAACTGTGGATGGATCAATAGATGACAGTAGAGAGCATGAGAGTATGAATAGATGAAAGGATACCCCTGCTACATTTGTTACGAAATCATTGGCGTACGCGGGACTGGAAAATCAATTCCCAAAACAAAAGAGGGGGGGAGGGAAGTCCTCAAATAAGGTAAGAATTATAAATTTTAGTTATAAATATAATAACAACTACATCTAGTCTAAACATTCTTAAAACGTTTCAAAAAATTCTCCTATTTTAATCTAGCGCTTAGGACAGTCAGAAAGATATCTCGGCTCTCGGCCCGAGCCCCTTGCATGACTAACCCGTTTGGAGAGGATAAATGTCTCGCCCGAAACATTGACTTACTCAGCATCACTAATGTTTGCTACCCTCATGCCTACCTTACCTTAGCGATATTGCCATTTCCTAGTATCACGCATTCAATCAGTCTAGCCATCTCTTCAACTACCTACTCACCAATCTACCTACAGTCCCCTCCCACTGCCAAAGCCTCTCAGCCATGCCCAGATATCCCGCTACATCTCCTACTACCTCTCCTTCATCAGCCCCTTGATCTTGCCACTGTATCTGCATACGACAGCTTCCACAAGCTATCTACTCTGAGAGCTCTCCTTCATGTCCTTCCCTGCTCACCAAGAGCCTCAAGAACAAAGTAAGCGCGGCTCACTTAGTAGTACCCAGCTCTCCGAATCTGGCCCGGATCCACCTCATCCTCATCAACTGCCCCCCTCTCAGACTTCCCAAGTGGCAGCCTCAGACCCTGAGAAAGATGGCAACCTTACCGTCCAACCGGACCCAAATGCCAAGTTGGACGATTACGACGCTCCGAAATATCCTGGCCCCTTTGCCCTCGCCCTCCTCACCCTCGGAATCTGCCTTGCCGCTTTCATCGTCGCCTTGGACCGCACCATCGTTGCGACCGCAATCCCACAAATCACCGACGATTTCCACACGCCAGGCGACGTCGGCTGGTACGGGAGCGCCTACCTGCTGACGTCCTGTGCCTTCCAGCCCATCTATGGCAGAGTCTTCAAACACTTTGACGTCCGCTGGTCCTTCATCGGTGCCCTGAGTCTCTTCGAGCTGGGCAGTCTCATCTGCGGCGTCGCACCCAGTTCCGTAGCTTTGATCGTCGGGAGGGCAATTGCAGGCTTGGGGTGTGCCGGGGTCTTTGCAGGGGTCTTGGTCATCGTCACTTTGAGCGTGCCGTTGGCGAAGAGGCCCGTCTATATCGCACTTGTGGGATCGACGTAGGTGTCTTCATGCTCTCACATTCTGACCGCATGTGTGAATGCTGATGTCGGTGTATCCTATTCTAGTTTCGGGGTGGGTGCCATTTGTGGACCCATCATTGGTGGCGCTTTCACCAGCAAAGCAACTTGGAGATGGTGCTTTTACGTCAATCTACCCGTCGGCGCAATCACTTTTCTGACCCTCATCTTCTTCTTCCATCCACAGAAACACAGTCGAGCCAAGGAGTCTTTTCGCCAAAAGCTGCAGCATCTGGACGCTGTCGGCAACTTTCTTCTCATCACGGCCGTGATCATGCTATTACTAGCCCTTCAATGGGGTGGAGTCACTTACGCCTGGTCGGACGCCAGGATCATCGGTCTTCTTGTCGGTGCTGGGATAGAGTCCCTGATTTTTTTTGCATGGCTGGTTTACCACGGGGACGCAGCCCTGATTCCCCTCGGCGTCATATCACAACGTACCGTGGCTGCCAGTTTCACGTCTGCCTTCTTCCTCTCAGGCACCCTACTCATTCTCACCTACTACTTGCCGTACTGGTTCCAAGCCATCAAAGACAACTCCGCTATCGCATCAGGGGTCCACACTATTGCATACCTCGCGGCCAACTTTATCCTTTCCATTGTTGCGGGTGCCACGGCTCAAAAAACAGGCTACGTGAACCCCCCCGCCATCTTGGGGGCCGCTGTTGCCAGCGTCGGCGCTGGCCTCATCACAACCCTGAAAGTGGACACGTCAACTGCACGCTGGATTGGCTACGAAATACTCATTGGCGCAGGCATAGGTGCCTCGATTCAACAGGGTGTGGTCGCTGTTCAAGTTGTCCTACCAGATGATCTTGTCCCCATTGCCACTTCACTGATCCTGTTCTCTCAGAGCCTCTCGGGTGCAATATTCGTCTCTGTTGGAAGCAGTGTACTGCGAAATAAGCTGGAGAGCGGCTTGGAGGGGGCGAGGTTGCCTGGTGTTGATGTGGTGAAGGTTCTGGATGCGGGGGCGACTGAAGTAAGGAGTATCGTACCGGCTGATCAGCTCGAGAAGGTCTTGGTGATCTACAATAACGCGCTAGACAAAGTCTTCATCATTGCTGTGCCACTGGCTGCGATGGCGATGTTTTGTGCGTTTGGATTGGAGTGGAGGAATTTGAAGGGGCGTAAGCCCGCTGGTAGCAGCTAATTCCAGAGAGACAGCAAAGTTTTCAGGAAGTACTTTACCTCTTACAGTTTTAACACAAGCCTTTCCCGTAGTTGCTGATTTTTTGGTAATAATGGGATTGAATGCAGTGACATTAACATTTCTATGGTGTCACACCTATTGACCTTAGGCCTACACGCGGAATAGATAGATAGACAGGGGGTATACGCGTGATACCTACCTAAACGATATATAATTTAGGATTGAAATCAATCTCTATCACGATTTCTTTTTTCTACTTATTTTAGGTGGTTATACACAATGTAACCTGATCTGCAGGGTCATCACGAACCCGACAAAGTTCAAAACACAACAGGGACCTATCTACACGTGTAGTATCACCACCTAACGCAAGAATAATCGATTTCCGAGGCTCCACGTTGCAACCTGCAGTATGATCCGGCAATTTGCCTCGCTATTACCTAGCTTTCGACAGGCTTTCGTCGAGACTTCTGGTCCTTCTCCTTAGGAGAGCTGTAGACCTCGCCTTAGAGGCTAGAGGGATCCCGTTCATTCCGCACATTCACTTTGTGCCTCAGACATTAGTTGCAAAACGGTTATTGATCGCGTCACGCACGAAGTTTGCTACCCGGTAGCGATCCCGGAGCCAAGTGCGTGGCAGGATTAGTACCGCAACGGTAAAGATGCCCGTCATGATAAGTTTCACCTTGATGCGAGGTCGTTTACTGACTCGGTAGAAAAACTAGATTCCCTCTGAATAGCTACGCTTCAGCACTGATTTGTTGCCTTTGCCTTAACTACGAATTAACACCTAGCAGGCACGACTGCACTGTTAACACTGTCTTAGACAAGATGCATCACAGCGGCAACAGCTTGAACAACGCCAATCTGGACGAGGCACCATTAGCCGCGGCATCATATAATGAGCTTCCCCATATTGATGACATGAGGGATACTGCGACCAAGCACGCCATAGCCCATGCTAAGCTTCTTGGCCCTATTACCTCACAAAGTCTTTCCCAGCACTTCTCCGTCCATTTCATCCACAAACACTTCAATATTCCCAATGATCGGGTCATGGTGTACGAGACCGTCCATGGATCAAACCACCCTGACTTCATCCTCTGCAGTCCTCGCCAACCATCCAACGTCAAGGACCTACGTGGTCTCTACTTTCGGGCCTCTGAGGGTGGCAAGATGGTGGCTTACGAATATACGACAGACTTGTGTACTGATTTGAGTGCACACGCGAACTTTGTCGCCAAATTTGCGCGTGTCGTCTTGACTCTTGGTGTCCAGGATGTGTTTGCTCTAACGGCTAAGAAGCTTCAGGGTGATGCCCTCACGGAGCTTGAAATGCCAGATCTTATCTCGACGGTGCTTGTAAACAACTGCACTTGGCTGCCATCGGTTGCTAAGTCCTCGACATCCACGGACTGGATGGCATCACCGGACTATTCGTCGTATGCAGGCACGCCAGGTGACAGTATCCCTGGCATCGTTTCCTTGAAGTGCACACAGACAAGGTCGACTTCACACTACAACGTTACTTGCAGCCGTACGAAAAGTGGTAAACACTATCAATCGAAAACCCCAAAACCAAAACCAACCCCAAGACCACCCCCAGGACCAACTCCAGCTCACGAAAAGACCACCACGGCTGATAAGCTCTTCCTTGACGGGCAGCCGCTGGACGAAGGATCTGAACCGTACGCCATCATTCGTCACGCCAGGGCACGTGTGGAAGCTTACTGATGATCCATATTTGGCGTTGATGTGGAAAGGTACTTGCTTTTTCCCAAGCGGCCGGAAGATGGAACTAATGCTTTCCTAGATCATGGCTACCCTCAGGAAATTGGGTGCTCTGAAGTTGACCTGCCTGATTTGCCGACGGAATCACCAGAGTCTTGGAGAATTACCCCTTGCCCAAGCCAATTTCTATGCGATTCAGGGAAAGACCATGGCAACCAGTGGTTTTTCTTGATTTTCTCCAGGGTTCTCATCATCTACATTTTCAAACTTCCAATTATTCGTCAATGACATGGCTAGCCTTAACCTGACCAAGTTGTTCCGCTATTCGTAGACCTGTCACCTCGGATAAGCACCGAGACCCCGGCATCAATAGATCAATGGAGTAATGAATCCATGGGCGAATGGAAATCTGTTGCCTCTTGCCTCTTGCCTCTTGCCCCCCCGCTTTTAAAGGCAACAAACAACGAATTTCTATCCGCCCATTAATCCATTGATGCCAGGGTCTCACTCTCGGCGTTTATCGGTTACTCAATTGATAAAACTAATAATGTATTAATAATGTCTTGTCAACGAATCGTAAGGTACCTTAGTCCGAAGAAGGAAGAGGGAAAATGCTAAGGCTCGTGATAGGTGGACAGCCAATTTTGATACCACACACCAGAATTCTGTCTTCCGGCCTTTAACCGTTAGCCCCCGGCAGGGCTAGTCTGTTTAAGATTCAGCGCACCGGAAGAGCGAAGGAGCTCGTATATACAGGAGGGGCAGGGAGGGAGGATCCTATTTACGAGTAACCGCTCTGTAGGTAGCAAGACCATTCATTTCGAAGCTCTAAAGGCTGTATACGCCTTAAAAAAAAATAGGGTAAAGAATTGGGCGTCTATCTATTACGTCCAAATGCTAAGGTACTGCGGAGTAGATGGAGCTAGACAGATATAATATAGTATTGTCGCTTACGGAGGTCGGCACCATAAGTCCTAAAATAATCCTAACCCTACTTTCGGATAACAGCCCCAACTTTGTATGGTGGGTCACTATCCGAGGAGTCTTGGCGTTTCAGGACTTTTGGTGCCGACCTCCGTATGAGTTGTAAATTAAATAAGAATGCTTGGCAAAATTCATTGCGTGCCACCTTAACAATCTGCAATTTTTCTGAGAAATTTTTTTTTTATTCTTATTAATTAAAAGTACTATTATACACAACTTTTTAATATTCTCAATATTAAAATTAATTAAGCTTATAATTATTTCTATTTTTTTTTTCTAATTTTCTTTCTAAAAAAAATCAAAAATTTGTTATACGTCTTCTTAATTTCAACTATCTCCTGCGGTCTCTACAGCTCGATCTTCAAGGTTTATTTGCAATACTATCAAGGATGAGAGCTACAGCCATAGACAACAAGAGGAAGAAGGTCGCTGGCGGCAAGAGGAGGAAGGTCACGGGCAGCAAGAGGATGAAGGATACAAGATTGCATTCGATCAAGATCAGGATCCATAGAAGGAATACGACAACATGATAGATAGCTAGAATTCTTCTGCCTCAGCAGCATTTATTTCATCTTGACTTTTTAGAATATTCCACTCCTTTTAAAGAGATTTTCTTTGTAATATCTATCCTCCTTTGCGTAGATTGCAAGGTCTAGAAAGTCACGGTATCTGCCATCATCAAAGTATAGCACAGCTAAGTCTTGATGCCTCTCAATCCACGCCTTCAGGATCAAAAACAAGGTCTTGATCGGGTTCAGATCAGGCAAATATAGAGAAAGGTACTTCAGAAGAACTTCTGCGTAATGGCACATACTAACAAGCTTAGTATTGTGATGAACTGACGCGTTATTGCATACAATGATCGATTGAGGCTCGCTCTTATTGAAGCTATCGCAATAAGAAAGGATGTGATCTCGTACGAAGTTGATAAAAATCTCTTGCGTAACGGAGCCCTGGAGAATGATCTATGACAAGTAGCTTTGTATAGTGAACGCAGATAGGAGAGTCCATCTCTTTAACCGTTTAAATTCTTCGCTAACCCACAGTCTCATATTCAGTGGTGCCTATCCGTACTTTCTATCGCGTGAAGACGTCAGTATATGACAAATGAGGGCATCGGAATGCTCACCAGTTTGCTCGCAAGCCGCCAACTCATCCAAGAAGATCAGCTAGTCAGGTTGCCAGTCAACTAGCGCAGCAAACCAGCTTTCTTGTAGGAATGCGTTGCGCTGGCTAGCAACCCTCTTTATCCGCTTGCGAGACTAGTTAAGGCGGTGTAGAACTCTCCAAACGGTACTTTCATCAACGACAAGGTCATATTCATTAAACAGCATATATACCAACTCATCAAGATACGACATAGGGCGCTCTTCGAGGTACGCGAGTAGCTGTTCCTCATAGTATTGATTTATGACTCTAGGGCGTCTGCCAAGGCTGTTATTTAAAATGAAGACGGTATTGTATTGAACCCAATGAGACCTCATCCGCTGTAGAGACCGCAGGCTAATATAATAGAGACCAGTTACGATAACATCATTGCTATGGCCTAGCTCAAATTTCTCCTGAATAAGGGCGCGAATAGGCTCTGGGATAGGCGGTGGCATAGCGATAGCGAGGTCAAGACAGCGAGGTCAAGGCAACGAGGTCGAGGCAGCGAGGTAGAGGATTGAAATGCCTACAAATAAGCTACACCAACCTTGGGTAGCAAACGGACTATAAATGGCTTTAAATATGAACAATTCTACAATTATATATTGCAAAATACCTCCTACTCTACTTAGGCGGTCGTTCCAGCAAAAATTTAGTAAGGTGGCTGCCAAGTTTGCGCTCCCGCCTATAGTTTTGCAAAGATACGAGGATACAGATTCCGTCAGCAATCTGCAAGCAGAATCAGATATATAAGACGTGAGATCACTATGGAGTTCAGAGCGATATGAGTATATGGGTAGATTGATAGATAGATTAATATCTGAAGAATCAGAAGACTCGGGGGCATGCCTCAATACCCATATATCCGCCAAGCATAGCACATGTCATCCAAATGTCATGTTGGGGCCAGCCAACGCCTAAAAGAGCGGCGGTGCTGTGGTACATTGGTTAGCTGCAAACCCAAATCATCGCCCTAGTTGCGAAGTACGGCAGCAGGTTTGACAATTGCCTCCCCTCCTAGGCCCTGGTCCTCAGGTGCCCGGGTGCTAGCTGGTGGCATAGAATGCTCGTTAAAAAACCTCTCTAGTGAGAGGAAAAAGAGTCATTTGGGGGGTGCTTGCGCGTATATTTGGCAGCAACACCCGCAATAGCCGCGCTCAACGTCAGAGCAAGCGGATCAATTATTCTCATATATCTAAGCAGTCCTAACCTACTGTGACTCGTCGAGTGCATACCATTGCACGCTCCTACGTAGCCTCATAATGTAGCGACGCTCGGAGTATATACAAACCCCATATTTGTAGCAAGTAGTCAGCATAGGATCTGCGGACAATGTTTGGGGTCATCCCAAAAAACCTTTGGACGCGTTTGGTGCTCCTAAGGAAAAAGACGGACCTTGCATTTGTAGCTTTGTAGTTGCGCATGAGCATGTGGTGAAGGCATAGAAGATCAGTTTGTATTGAAAAGTGGCAAGGCAGCGACATACTGTGGCGGGCATTCGAATTGCGTCAATGAGGGTAGTTATAGAGCGTTTGTTGATCAATAACACGTAACAATACGCGCCAAATTGATAGTGGGCAGCAGCGTATTGTCGTCCCAACAGAATGGGTTTGTTATTGTTATTGTCAAATATCAACAACGCTAGTCGCCCAGCCCCCAGGGTACAAATTTGACAAATCTTTAACCAAATTGTTTCTTTTTTCCTTAGCAATTCTCACCGCTATCTCCTTGAGTATCAAAGACGCTTGTCGCTGGCGCATGCATGCTGATGATTGTAGCTTCCTCTCCCTCATTACCATCAACATCACCAATATCTCTCTCTCTCTCTCTCTTATTGTAAGTTGTGCCTCACTCCACATCGCGTCAATAGTTTGCTAACAGTCGGCGCAGTATTAAGCGCAATAACAAATTGCAAGCAGTAAGTCATACATCTGATTCCTGATCGCGTTGAGAGCTCATTCCGTCATTGTTTATTGATTGCATGCTAATGTTTGGCAGTAGCTGACCTCCTCTGCGTCACCTGCTGGAAGAAAGAGACTGACACGTGTGCGCAAGGCATTGCCCTCCCGTGTGCTGAGTGCAAAGCAGGTTGCCGTGGGATCAATCGCTGCATTGAGGTCCCCAAGCCCTTTCACGCAAAGGTGTTGCTGAGCCTCGGTGCAACGCAGCGACCCGGTGGCCTGACAGCGCGCCGGCTGCAACGGCAAAAGGCCCTGGGGTGTCAGATTATCTAATTCCGCAAGGAGGCGGGTCAGACGGGTTAGACGGCGGGCTCACTGCCCGTCGTGCTCAATCAGACCCAGACAGCCCTAGCTGTCGCAGAGTTCCGCATTACAAAGTTGAAGGGTCGCTTGCGGCAGGCAGAAACACATCTCGCCAAATACGAGGACTCTTTTGGTGAGTCTGACGACAACGACAACGCTTTGGCGACCCTCCGCTCCCCCTCCTCAACTGGAGAGGGCAAGGGGTCGCCGTTGGAGGACGGGGAGGAGAACGATAAAGACAAAGATGAGGACGAGGACGAGGATAACAAGGATGAGGAAGGAGAGCCAATGAGCTCCCTCACTGCTCCAACAGTTGGGGAAGGGGCCCCGGTGGAGGACGACGACAAGATGGTGGACCCCAACTCTGCAGGGGAAAGAGGGTCGGCCTTGGTGGCCGACGACGATAGTTGGGTCCCTGCTTGGGACACAGAGATGACGGCGGTGGCTTCCGGTTCTGCTGCTGACAAGCAGCAGCGGAAAGCTGTGAAGCGGGCGAGGAGAAAGGTCGCTAAGGCAGCAAGGATGGCAACATCGCCTTGAGTGGCGATTCTCTTGGGGGGGTTTGATTCTCCTCCCTCAGTGAGTAGTTGAGTGTGTGCTTTAGAGGGTTTGATTCCCCCCACTAATCAATTTTGTTTCTTCTTCTATCGCTTGCTCTGTTTGGTTGCCGTTGATTCCGCTAAGTCCTCAGTGATAATTGCTTCGTGTTGTTTCTTCTAGTGTTTTTGCTCGTTTCCCGCCTGCTCATAGGCTTGGGTCAGCTTGCTAGCACCCTTTAGTTCTTCGTCTTGCAGCCATTGATTATATTCTTTGCCCAAACCAGCTTACTTGATCTTGTACCAGACGCTTTCCTTATTCTTGATCTTATCGACGATTTCTTTCACCTCCCACAACTCGTTATTGTCAATGAGTTTGGAGGCTTGCATGAAGACTTTGTCGGCATCACTGCAATTGCGTAGGTGGCATGGTTCAAGCAGCGATACATAAAAGTTATTATGGATGCAATACTTGGATGGCAGCAATAATCGGTAAGCCTGCGCGCCTACTTTATCAACAATCCTGAATGGCCCCATAAATTTATGAGACAGCTTCTTGCTTTGGTATTTCTGCTTCAGGTTTTTGGTCGCCAGCATTACCAAGTCACCTACTTTGTAGCCTTAAGGCTGGTGAGTCTTGTTATAGTACTTGATTTATGCGGCAACAGCAGCGTTCAAGCGCTCAGCGGCTTTGTTTCCTAATTCTTGCAACTGCTTTACCCTGTCGTTTGCAGAGAGCACTTTCCTTTTGGGGGAGTTGTCCTTGACTTCCCATCGGATTTCAGGGTAGTACCCATACATTAAGAAGAATGAGGTCGTTCCAATTGAGGAATTCCAGCTGTTCATGTATGCAAACTCTGCCATGAGGAGTTGCTTCACCCAGCTGGTCTGCTTGTCATTGGCGAAGACTCAAAAGTAGTGCTCCAGCACCTAGTTCTGACGTTCAGTCTGCCCATCCGTTTGAGGATGAAAGACAGTGCTTAGGCGGCGCTTGATCTTCAAATGGAAGCAGATGGCTGATGTTAGTAGTGGAGTGTCGTTGGCCGTCACAGTAGGCGTGCGCCATGAAGCCGTGCCACGATCTAGCCGGATGAGGCTTAGCGTGAGTATGAAAGCGAAGCATACCCTTCCATCGATCCGACTTTCCATGACTGCCTATTTGAGACATGCGATCATGGGGCCATGACGCAGCGGTAAGGGGTCGGATGACGCACGGGCATGCTTGGCGAACATATTGCTACTGGCGATGCCCCCGAGATTCTTGAGGGGATTCTCAAGAATTAGTCTACTACTGATAGCCCTATATACGAATATATTGCTATCGCTACTGAGTTCACATTGCTACATACTACCCTAGGCAAACCTACCCCTAATCGTAGGCCAGTCTAACAGCTGACCAGAAGGCACTGGTGAATACAGAGCCCTGATCACTAACAACGCCGTCGGGCATGCCATAGCGGCATACAATCTCGGAGTGAGATATCTCTGCTAGCTCGGCAGCGTTAATTGTAGTAGAGACAGGTATATACCTCACCATCTTGGTGAATTGGTCCACCACAACCAGAATGATGTCACAGACAACTCCTTTGCACTTGCTTGGGGGTAATCCTGTGACGAAGTCCATAGAAATCTCCTTCCAAGGCTTAGTGGCGACGGGTAATGAAGTCAGTTCACCATATGACCAATGTCTTGGAGCCTTGGTTCGCTGACAGATATCACACAATTTGCAATATTTGGTGATCTATTTCAGACTCCCATCCCAATGGTATTTTCGGGCAAGAAGCTCATGCGTCTTTGCGGCTCCAAAGTAGCCCGCCAAAGGGTCATCATGACATTTACTGATGAGTTTTTCCCTCAAGGCTTCATCTTTAGGCACGAAGAAGCGACCGTTGTTTCTCAACAGCCCTTCGGAGTCCAGAGTTCATGCCTTATTCCGCTTTTTTTGGCGGCTAGACGGTGAATCTGCATCATCGTGAAATGAGCGCACTCATTCACTATGAGCTTGCAGGTCTTGAATCAACGTCTTCATAGGCCGTCGCGGCTCTTTGTATGCGGTTTCTCGCACGTCTCAGACATCCTTCCTAGGTATGACCACCTAGATCCCTGCAATACAAAAGGCAGTTTTCATTGCGGCAACAAGCTCCTCGCTCTGCGTTGACTTAGAGTCGGTCCAGAGCGCAAGCTTGTTCTGGAGCGTTGGCAGCAGCTTGGTATTGAGTGGCAACACCCTCTCATAGTTGGGGCAACGCAATAGTGCATCAGCGGGGTTCAATTTTCCCGCCTGACGGAAGATCTCAAAGTCATAAGCAGCAAGCTTCAGAGCCCAGCGGGCTTGCTTAGAGTTGAGTTCCTTCTGCTTTATGAATCCCTTGAGGTTATTGTGGTCAGTAAAGACCGCAATGGTATAGAGGCTACTCTTCAAGTAATGACGTCATTGCTTCATTGTAACAACAATTGCCAGCAGCTCCTGGTCGTGAACCTTGTAGTTTTGCTCCGCAGGTATAAGTTTCCATGATCAGAAAGCTACAGAACGTCAATGGTCGCCCTGGTCCGGCTGCGAGAGCACAGCTCCTAGGCCGTATGCAAAAGCATCAGTTTTGAGACAAAGCTTCTAGTTTGGGTCATAATGACGTAGGAATAATGCGCTGGCAAATGTATCACGTAGATGCTGAGAGGCCACATCGGCCCCTTTGGTCTATTGCAATGGTCCGGGCTTCTTGCCATCCTTGCTCCCTTTAAGCAAATTGGTCAAGGGGGCTGCAATGCTCAAATAACCGTATATGAAGCGACGGTAAAAGTTGGCGAAACCCAGAAAGACTTGAACATCTCAATAGGTCTTAGGCTTTGGCCAGTCCTTGATGATGGCCACCCTTTTGACGTCCATGGCTACCCCCGCGGTGGAGACCACAAAGCCTAGGAATTCGACCTGTGTCGCATAAAACTGGCACTTCTTTAGGCTGGCATATAGCTGAAACTGACAAAGGCGTTCAAGCACCTGCTTGACGTGCTCCCAATGCTCTGCCAGATCTGAACTATAGATGAGAATTTCATCCAAATACACCACGCAGATCACATCCACAAGTCTCGCTAGCGCGCGGTTGATGTATGCCTGAAACGTCGTTGGTGCATTGGCAAGGCCAAATGGCATGACCATGTATTTGAAGTGGCCATATCAAGTGTGAAACGCTGTCTTCCACTTGTTGCCTTCTCGTATGCGGATTTGATGGTAGGCATCCTTCAGATCCAGCTTTGTAAACACCTTGACACCGCATAGTTGGTCCACTATTTTGGTGATCAGGGATAGCGGGTGTCAATTCTTGACAGTCACCGCATTTAAACTCCGATAGTCGACACACAGGCAGAGTCCCCCGTCCTTCTTAGGTATGAAGAGAATCAGCGCTCTTGCGGAAGACGTGGAATGTTGGATCCACCCCTTATGAAGACTGTCTTCAAGATAGCGGCGGAGTTTCGATAGCTCGGTCTGAGACAAATTGTATAATGGCCCATATGGGGGCTCTTTGCCAGCCTCGAGCTCAATAGCATGGTCTCTCTGCTTCAGAGCAAGCAGCGTCCCAGCCATATCAAGGGAGAAGACGTCACTAAACTCCAGTAGTTCCTGAGGAATCTCTGGGCGCTGATGGTCCTCTTCTTCACCTTGTATTGCTGCCGCACAGCACATAATGACAAAGACGTTTGATTTCCAGTCAATGTCCTTGGTGAACTTTGTGGGTGCGTCTAGCTGCAGATTGCTAGCATTGACCTTGAAATGCCACTGTTCTGTTGAAGGATCAATCAGAATTTGTAGCTGCTTCAGCCCAGGCATCCCCAAGACAACATCAGGACCCGTGTGGTCAACGAAATAGAACAGTGTGCAGTACTGTCTACTGTGACCCCAGCTGTCAACCATTCAGTAGTCCAGCTCGTAGGCGCCGTAGCAATACATATTTTACCCGCTAAGGGATTCCGGCAGCGGCAATTGGGCGTCATCAATAGGTTTGAGATCCTATTGGACAACATACCGCGGTGATATCAAGTTAACATGGGCACCGGAGTCAAGCAGTATACGAAGCAGCTGCTGTTCGCCGTGTGCCTTGATCCACCCCGTGGCTATAACCGATTTGATAGCCTCTATTTGTCGTCCTTCTTGCTCCTCTTCTGAGGCAATTGCAGGGCTTCGTCTTTTTTTGATCCGGTAGCAGCGACCCGTGCAACTGACGGCTTGTCTCTATCCGGACAATCAGGCTTTTGATGTCCCACCTTCTGACAGTAATAGCAAGTGTCGTTTTTATGGTCAGGATTGGGGGGTTCGGCTTTGCGTTTGGTACCGCGGTCTTGCGTATGCGTTCCACGACCGCTACCCTTCTTCGAAGAATTGGGTCTGCTGACACGGTTGTCTAGGGACCTACTTTTAGATACCCCTTGGCACTTTAAATGGGAACCACCACTGCTCCGATGATTTGCGTTGGTGCATTCTAGATTCTTCTCTTGCATAATGGCCTGGGCAAGAATCTTCTCCCATTGCTTTGGGACGTTGCCGGTAGCCAGTATCTTCTCTTTCAGCTCTGGTTTAAGCTTGGCCAGGAAGAAGTTGGCCCTAACATCCTGATTGGAGGGGGGTAGATGGGCCTTCAGTTCTTCCAGATAGGCCTTGAAGACCGATACCTTCTGGTCGAGCCTCTGCTTAGCTGCTTCCCAACATTCATACGCACCTAAGTGGCGATTGATTGGGTCGGCAACTAGGTCGAGTAGGAATTTTTCGAAAAAGGCAAAAGTGACGTAGTTCATGTCGTGGGTGTTGAAATATGAGTGCCATTAAGTATTGGTGTCGCTTTCTAGCGACTGCGTACAGTACACGACCTTGGCGGTCTCAGTGGTGAAGTACTCGAGACTCATGAGGAATTTGACTTTGACCTCTCGGAACCAGCGCAGGTGCTCCCCTTCGCTGGAGCCCTTGTAGGGACGCATCTTATCAGGACGGAGCGTCTTGGTCTTGATCAGTAGGCTAGGCAGGGGTGCGGCAGCAGGCACGGAGCCCGCTATAGAAACATAGGCGGGCATGTTGACCGGTGTCCCAATGGGGGGCACGGCATTGGTAAGGGCCCTTGTGGCGCTTTGGAGTTGGCGTGTCTGGGCCTGGAGTTCTTTTAGGCGTTGCTCCTTAGCCCGCCAGTTTTCCGCTGCTGCTTCTTTGAGAAGTTCATCGATAGCTGGACTAGGGATACGCAATAGATCCTCGTGATTGCTACCCGGTGTGACGGGCTGGGGGTCTTCATTGTCCCTTACCTCGGTGATAGGATCTCAATGCTCCACAGTGTCACCCTCCATTGTGTCCACGACGTCGCTTTCAATTGCATTAGCTGGGATTGCCAACATAGTGACTCTCGGGCCTTATCCTTTGAAAGGTAGAGATATTAGAATTGTGAGGATACAGATTCCGTCAGCGGTCTGCAGGTGGAATCAGATATATAAGACGTGAGATCACTATGGGGTTCAGAGCGATATGAGTATATGGGTAGATTGATAGATAGATTAATATCTGAAGAACCAGAAGACTCGGAGGCATGGCCCAATACCAATATATCCGCTAAGCATAGCATATGTCATCTAAACGTCATGTCGGGGCCGGCCGACGCCTAAGGGAGCGGCGGTGCTGTGGCACATTGGTTAGCCGCTAACCCAAATCATCGCTCTAGTAGCGTAGTATGGCAGCAGGCCTGACAAAAAAGGAGTACCCACACGTGCGTCTCAAGCATCATTCTTTTGTCGTCCTACTCACAACACCAAGTGACCAATAGCAGCATTATCACCCTTCCAGTCATGTATCTAATCCATCCAATATCATCAGATAGCTCAACTTTTCTCACTCGAGCGACCTTATGGAATGATTTCAGTGATTGATCATTGGGGATTCTTTGCTCCATATTAATAAAAGTAAATCAATCTCCGGCCACCACTTTTTCAGGAGGCTTTTTGACTTCCAGCTGACATTACTGCTAACGTTGGTAAATCACCACTTTATCGGCCACTTTGACTTCTTTGCTCAATTTCTCCCCCAAGAATATAACATGTTTGGTGAGATTACTTCTGATGCCAACTTGCCTTAATGCTTGAACACAGCATCAAAGCAAGCCAAAAAAGTGCGGCAGCTTGCCCACTCACACTTGAGCATTTCCAAAGCATGGGCTCAAGGCCCGCATCTACAAGAATTTTTCAGAAGGACAATGATTGTGACGCTGCAAAATGACCACAAGATCATCATACAATTCCGACCTCAGCCCCTAGACATGGAGCCCTTCAAAATTGCTCAAAGAGCATTTGGACCGGCAGTTCCAGAAATCAAGCTGCTGCAGGATCAAGATCTAGAATGTAATGGGATTTGGGTTTACTATATGACGTATATTCCGGGAAGACCCTGGCTTTAGTGGACAATGGGAAAAGATTCAAGGACTCCGGTGACTGTGAATCGATTCTTGGGCCAAATACTGTCTAAAGGCTGTGTTGAGGGTAGCAGTGAGCTAGTTGTTGATCTCAAAGTTTGTCCTCATCTTGCGCTACTATTATCCTCCAAAGACAATTAGATCCGCCAGTTTTGAAGTGTAACAAGTGACTTGCTTAGTAAGCTAGACCGGCTAAAGACGCTTCCGCTCTTTGTGTCTCATTTTAATCTAAACAGCATCAACATTATGGTGGACAATGACTGCGAGGTTACTGGCCTTATTGACTGAGAGTTATCTACCCCTCTTCCTTTTGGTATGGGATTTAACCGCATCCATACACTTGCAGGGGAATTCTCTGAGCAGAAGTTCCGAATGCCGCCCGAGTTCAAGGATACAAAGAGGGGGTTTTGGCAAGAGGTCTGTCATGGTATATCTGTGGATGTACAAAAATTGTTTGATACTAATCTAGATACTGTACAGATTGCAGTTACGCTAGGGACGTTGTTAGACACTTTTCAGCTTAAAGGAGAGCAAATTGGACTATACAATTATGTCATCATCGAAGCTCTGCCAAAGTTTCTTATGTATTGTATTCCTTTTGTAAAAGGCTTAGATCCGCCCTATTAGGAATAAACGAGGACAGTCGGCTTTTTCTACATATCCTAACTTGCTTGCGACATCACGTAGATAGACAAATACGGACTATGTTTTTCATTCTATAGTCAAATTCACTAGTACCAGTCACATCAGAACTATAAAAGCAGTCCACTGTACAGAGCATATAGTATAGGATGAGTCTTCCTCTTGCATGCTCAGCTTAACAATTGCGTACCATATCAAGACTGTAGAGATGTCAAGCCAAATTGCCATAGAGATCTCCGCAAATTAAGTCTCATGGTGATCGGAATACTGTGATGCCGTAGCGAGAATTCCTTAAATGTCTAGAGTAGCTAAATCACCTTTTTTAATCAATTTAGCACAGAAAGAGATCGCTAGCGTTGTTGAGTGGTATTTAAGTCAATTCCTATTGGTGCTAGTACAATGCTGTAGTGGTGTTTTAATATTTCTGCTAGGCTGAGAATACTCCCCGATATTCTACTTGCTTTTGATTTGATTTGATTTTATACTCGTGTCTACTCAAACTACAAAGAGTAATTACGGGCTACTGCGTAGGCTATATTACAAGAGAAACCTTTCTCGACTAAGTCAAATTAGGGTGAAAACTCTTGTTGTTCTTCTTTGTTGCTTTCTCTTATCGTATAGACTTTTTATTACACTAAGTTCTCTAACCTATTTGTACAAATTTGTACGTCTTCTTAAAGTGCTTGGTACTGCTATCAATATTGCTTACCATACAGTTGCTCTCTAGCCAGCAAGAAATGTCCTAGAAGGCCGATTGAGATCAGCTATTGGACTGCTGCCTTCGCCCCCCTTGGGGTTGTTAATATCCTCTCTAGATCAGCCATCCTGATCTTCTCTAGGAGAGTTTATTTTTTATTCCTTAGCCTTGAGCAGAATAGAAGAATGTGTCTAGCATCCTGCTTTCTCCAGCCACACTTACATGCGGGGGAGAGTATCCCAGGAACCTTGAAGGTATGTAGGAAGCATGCCAGGCCAATCTTTCCTGATTGCAGCTGAGTTAGAGTTGAGCTCTCGGCCTTTGCCAGGCTTTTGTAGAGAGATCTCCTATTAGACCATAGATCTCCTCCCTGTGCTGGGTTACGGTGTTCCTCTGGGATCTTCTCTTGGTACTGGGCCCATATTGTTTCCCAGGTTGCTTCTGCCAGTCCCCAATAAGCCCCTTAGCCTTTCTTTTTAATTTTCTTTAATTTTCGATTTATCTTTATAATGAAATACTAAATAGAGGTAGACGTTACTAGATATGTTCTCCGTGAGCTGAAGGAGAGAACTAGCACTTTTCTTAATATTAGGCTAGTAGATTTCTACTGTTAACTAGAGAATAATGATAGACAAAGAAAGGTGGCATTCGGCTAGTACGATTGGTTATCAGAGGGCGCTTGTACCATAATTATGAATTGAGAACGAAAGAAACCACGAGAAATATGAATAACCCTTACTACCTTAGCTAGCCACTGGGATTACCTTGGTTCGCGCGATAATCACCTCGATCGCGCGTCAATAGGGCGGCGCTCACCCTAGACTTGATGAGGGGTGATTTCGGGGTACATTTCGTATGTCTTGGCGCTACTCGACCTTATATCTGCATACACTTTTAGCCCCCCATCCAAGGCATCTTCTTACCATACTCACCACTCTCCTTATAGACATCAGGACATCTTGACACCATTCATCTGCTTGCTCATCTCCCTCTTTTCTCATGGACTAACCTTCCCCCTAAAAGCCTGCCATCGACCCCGCAGCGCCAAGTTGTGGGGGCAGCCATGACTGCTGATAATTGCTAATCCAACGTCTCTAACTCAACCCATCAGACCTTGCCGCCGCCCTTTCAGGCCAGCTGTTGCGCAATCTCACCCCAATGAACCGTTGATCCTGCGACAAGCCTTGAGCGAATGGTCGACTTTGTAGCATTTGGGCGCAACTCCATCGCCTTCGCACGTTCCCTCGGTGATGATGGACTCGGGGGCACGGACTGCAGAGCAGGCCAACCTTGAGTCCCAAAGGGTTTCTTCCGGCATTACCCACGATTTGCTTGGATATCGACAGAATGCGCAAGTGCCACGCTCTGCCGACGGACGGAGTACGCCGCGGAAGCCTACACCGTCCCCGTTGCAGGTCAGCGAGACTGCCACTGCGGCGACAATTGACGGAACGCAAAGCAACCTCAGGAGTCCCAAATCGCCGACTGCATCCTACAGAACTAGCCTTTCGCACTCTTCTCCCTCTTCGCCTCGACCTAATCTAGCCGCTAATTCGGATCTGCCCAAATCGCCCCGGGATCAGTTGGACGAGCCTCTTGGTGCAGAAAATGTCACTACAAATGGGGGTACGAGTGCATCGGAGGAAAGAGCTTTAAGAGCTACTACGGCATCGCCCTCAAAAGCCCAATCCTACAGCCAGCTGCGGAACGTCTCGTCCCCTCTCCCTCAACCAAGGGGCTTGGGCAACTCCTCTCCGCCTTCCCCTCGATCCACGGCACCGGCCCGGCCGGAGGTTCGACCAATGCCACGGACATCGTCCATAGACTCCGCCATCTCGAAGCATTCGCACAAAACCTCGCTGGATACCTCTGGGGCATCAGACATTTCCGACCTTATAGAAACGGCAGGCTCCCCAGAGGCTGTGATTCAACATCTGTTGAAGGAAAAGCAGTATTCGGCCGTACAAAACGCTCAACTATGGACACTGGTGGACAAGCAGCGTTCATTGGTTCTAGGATTAAACCAAGATCTTGAGAAAGCTCTGAAAGACAAGGAAAAGTATCGGAAGGAGTTGAAGGAACATTTGGATAAGGTTCCGCCAATCCCAAGCATGACGCATAAAGCGCCAGTGACACAGCCAAGAGATGCTAGCCGTTCTCCAGCACGTAGTGAAGCCTCTGCTGATCTGCCAATTCAGAGACAGAGCCTAGAGTATTCTATTCCCCGTAATCTTGAAGGCGATGGGTCGCCCACTGGCACATTGACAGATCGCAAGGATCATGGTCAGGATTCAAAAATGCATCATAATAAGTATCAAGATCAAGATCAGAACAAAACGTCGAGCGCGACGCCAGCAGTCTCAGAAGAAGCGGACGATTGGGTGAAGAGCAAACCCCGGGCAAAAGGTTCCAACCATTCACACAAGGCCACATCGAGCTCTGATCTTGGCGTTCTCGGACCCGTCAAGGCAGCGCATGTCTTGACTGCCATACAAACGAACGGGCTGGAGCCATCAACCCGGAAGGATACACCTGATGGTCCGTTACAGCTCTCGCAAGCTGCAAGACCCGTTGTGTCACCCACAAACAGCTTCACCGCGAAACGTTCCCAGCCTTTCTTTGCCAAAGCTTTCGACGGTCCAACTTTAGCGGTTATCGAATCGACTTCCCCAGGCACTGACATTGAAAGAATGACGCCGCCTCGTAAGCCCCCTCCTGCGCCTTTATATCTGGGCCAGTCAAAACCCGATGAGCCAGCTCAGCATCAATTTGGACCCGACGAACATTCTGGCTCTGACTATGATGAAAACATAGAGGTGGACGAGTTGCCTGCTTTGGATAGGGGCAGAAAGAAAACACGAGAAGCTGATGACAAGGAACGAGAAGCTGCCTTGCTTAAGGAAAAGCAAGATCGAAGTCGCTCGAAGAAGGAGAAAGGGTCGAAGCCCCCAGCGGACGTGGCTAAGCCAGTGGATAAGGAAAAGGGGAATACTGCGCAGCTTCAAGATACTCGCATTCCCGTGTCCGTTAAGGCATTTTCACGAGAACCTACCGCAACTGGTACATCTGAATTTTTGTCGCCACCAGCCTCGCTAGCAGGTGTACTCAGTCCATCTGGTGGCCTTAAAGGGCCAGTCATCACGGAGAGGCTCATGACCATGAAGCCTAGGAGCCCCGGCCTCCCCTTAAGCCCACGCCCAAACCATCGTCCAATGAACCCTCCAACGCCGAGAATGCCCCGCGATGGTGCGGGGACGTCCTTAGGGTCTCCTCCTATGTCTCCCATAAACGCTTTTCCTGGGCTCCCTCTTTCGCCGAGGGTCTTGAGGCAACCTATTCCCCTGCCTCCCAGCACGCCAATGTCGCTAGCTTCGCCGAAGCCGGCGAATTTCGAGAGTCGCAACGACTCCCATGAACCGGCCCTAGGGCCCCCTAGCACCGTGAAGAATTCATTGACCCATCTGCAAACGCAGCTGGTTCCGGAGCCTGCAGAGGCTTCAAAGCAGAGAGGTATTTTCAAAGGCTTCGTGTCTGATGCGTATCCGAAGCTTTTGATTCCACCTAATGCTCTACCCTCCATTATTGTAAAGGTGGTCTCTTCGCGCCTGAAGCCTTCGCGCCACAGCCTAGTGCTGAAGGGAATTGACGAGGAACCAGTATTCACTCTCGGAATATCAGCTCGGTCTTATCGCCAAGAACTGTGGCAGGTCGAGAGACCCATACAGTCGCTTCTACAGCTAGACCAGCAGCTTCGTCAGTCTACGGCGTTTAATATCAGGCTCCCGGACCGATCGTTGTTCACCGGTCATGCTCCTACGAAGATTGACGCACGAAGAGTGGCCTTGGAACACTACTTCGAGAACATTTTAGACACGCAAATGGACGAGAAAGCAGCCCTCGCGTTATGCCATTACTTATCCAACCACGCCTCAGAGCCAACCTTCGGAGAAGTTAATGGTTTCGCTACCGATCCCTACTCTGGATCACCTGTCACGCAAATCCCAGAGGGGAGGTTTCTCAAAGAGGGCTATCTGACGAAGAGAGGCAAAAACTTTGGTGGCTGGAAGGCACGATTTTTTGTTCTCGAAGAGCCCCTCTTGCGTTATTACGAAACTCCTGGTGGATCTGTGTTGGGAACGATCAAGCTTCAAAGTGCTCTCATCGGCAAACAAACTCCCAGTAAAATGTCCCACTCACCCTCACGAGGGCCTGATGACAATGAGGGCCATTATAGACACGCTTTTCTCATTCGTGAACCGAAACGCAAGGACAAAGATAGCTTTATGGACCACGTCCTCTGCGCTGAAAGTGACGCTGAGCGAGATTCTTGGGTGGCAGCCCTATTACATTATGTGAATGGTCCAGAAATAGATGGCAAATCGAGGCCTCCACTGGTCAATAACGACTCGGGCTCCAGCAAGGTCGTGGCTCCCACGAAAAAGAACTCGCTCAAGACCGATGTCGTCAGTTCCGACAGCCCGAACTCTGAAAAGTTCGACAGTCTCCAGGCAGTTCCTTACGAGGACACTAAGCCAGCTCAAGCTTCTCATGTGCGGATCACTCCTGATCCTCTGCCAACAGAATCACCTTCACCGACAACATCCAGCTCACAGCCTTCTATGAGAGCATATTCATCGCAGTCCAAAGCTATCTCGGCGCCTTCGAATGGTGCCAAGATCAACGATGTGGGAGCTTGGGGAAATAAGCCGATGGCAGTCCCTGTGGGAACCCAAAGGGAACATAAGAAGCGAAGCATCTGGGGTTTCCGCGATAAAAATGGCCCGGATCTTGGCCTCAACCACTCCAACGACTCGAACCTCAGCTTAACACAACAGCAGTACCAGGAGCAAATCACCAATGTGAAAGCAGCTTTTGGCGCACCTCTTGCTGACGCTGTCGAGTACTGTGGCCCACGCGGTATTGATGTCTGCTTGCCAGCTGTCGTCTATCGTTGCCTAGAATATTTGGAGAGCAAAGATGCTCCGAGTGAAGAGGGCATCTTCCGTATGAGCGGGTCAAATGTTGTGATCAAAGGTCTCAAAAAGCGATTCAATGCCGAGGGCGACTTTGATTTCCTCGGTCCCGACGAGCCGTACTTTGACGTGCACGCTGTTGCTTCATTGCTTAAGCTGTATCTACGCGAGCTGCCTCAGCCAGTCCTGACACGCGATTTGCATCTTGAGTTCATAGCTGTTTTGGGTAAGAAATTTCTCTCCGGTTTGCATAAGGTAAGCTTCGAAGTACTGACCTTTACGTTCAGACCTTACCGAGAAGCCAAAGAAGATAGCTGCCTACAACGCTCTCGTCCACAGGCTCCCCAAACCCAATTTTACACTCCTGCGAGCTCTCTCGGCCTTCCTCATCAACATTATCAACAATTCGGAAATCAACAAGATGACCATGCGTAACGTCGGCATCGTCTTCTCGCCCACCCTCAACATACCAACTCCTGTGCTCTCCATGTTCCTTACCGAATTTGATGCCGTCTTCAGCGAGACCGTTGAAGCTACTACTATTCCGTCCCTAGAGGTTACGGCGAGTGAGCCTTTGACCCCGGAAGACATCCGATCGCCGAGGCGACAGATGTTTTCGGACATACCTACTCCCTCTTATACTCAAGAGACTTTCTCCGCATCAAATTTCCATCCGCCACATTCCTACGAGCAAGCGCCCAGCAGTCATACAATGGACCATGGTGACACGGGTTTCATTCCCTTACAGCCGGCTTACGGGACATCGGCGTCTCAGGCCCAGCAGGGCTCGGTCACCATACCTGGGCCCGAGTATGCTGTGGCTCGGCCCCGGAACCTGCCCGCCGGTGGTGCCGCGAAGGCGAGGAGAAGAGAGAGCTCGATGCTGTTGATGGGCCCAGGCCAGAGAAAGAGCTCCTTGCCCATGATGAGCGGTGAAAATGGTAGGCCAACCTCATTCGAGGATTGACAGGACTGACGTTGTGGCAGAAATGCTACATGAAGAAACCACGTTTGATTGATCGATCTACCATATACCCCCAATAATATGTAAAAGTAATGTGTGGTCACTGCTTGTCAGCTCTTCAGCGCGTACTGTGAGCCTGGCGTTTGGGCCCGGCATCTAGCGACTACCCTGTTTTATACCCATGATACCTCTGGATCAGGCTGGTTCCTATGATGACGCATAGTTTTGTATTTCCTGCCGTTTTGCTCGCTGGGTTTGGGGCGGTTCAGTGACGGCGGTTGACTCGACCGGATGGCATATTTCTCATTGACTCCGTTGGGATTTCACATCTCGAAATGCGAGAGACAATGTTATACCCGGCGTGCTTTACCGTAGGGGAAGAGAGTTCTGTGCAAAGCATGCACGGCATTGCACGAACACGCTCAATCTACCGCCAAAATGGTGCATTCATATCTAAACCATGTGGACGCAAGGTCCGAATTCAAGTGATTTTTGCTTTCGATTCCGTACCTTTGTTCTCCCTGCAGTGACTTCCTTCACCAAAGGTCGTCTTGAAAGCCACTTGAAAGCCACAAGTAGAGTACATTCAATCGCGCGGTCGAGGCACGTAGATGGTACCACAAGTGAACGGTCGAGCCTCTGTGTGGGCCTGGGGAAAACTTGATCCCCAAGCCGTCCCTATTTTATAGACAGTTGAACACAACAAAGTATGCAGGCTCGAAGCATTGCATTCCGGCTGTTTGTTTCAGATTCTGGCACTAATCAATCATCGTCCTCATCCGAAGCGTCCATGGGAGCATCGCTGTCTTCTTCCATCGGCGCCTCCTCGTCATCACTTTCATCCTCCCTTACTCTCTTCACACCCTTCCGTCCGTCCTCCTCTCCATCGACTTCCATCTCCCCCTTGTCCACCCATGCCTCGATAACCTTGGCGCTTGGAGCGAAAGGGACAGGCGCTGGGAGAGAGGAGGGTGGTGCGCCGAATATAGACTGCTGGAGCTCCGTTGTCGTGATTTCGTTCCCCGCCGCGACGGGCATTCGGTATGTGCCGTCCAGCTTCGCTATCGTGTCTGATTTCCCCTTTGCATACTGTATCTTCTATTCTCAATCATCAGCGTCTGCCTCCAGGACGAACCGGTGAAAGCGGGCAGGACCGACCATCTCCTTCCCGAAAAAATCAAACCCCTGGAGCGCTCTCATGGCTTGCGTGCTCGCCTGCACGTCTCGAAACGCAACGTGCGCCTGGCCTCGCATCTTGTTGTTCCGAAGAGCGACGACGTCGAGGACCGCGCCGTAGGTCGCGAAGAGGGAATAGAGGGAGAGGCGGAGGTCGGATTTCTGGATCTTTTCGGGGAGATTGGTCAGGTAGAGTCTGTGATGGTTTAGCTAGAGATCCGTATTAGAGCCAGGCCTGCCTGTTGATAACGGATGAGACTCACGTTTGATTCGGAGGATATGCAGATTTATGGGGCGGGCCATTGTGGGATGGCACGGGCTTGGTAGACATTCTACCGTTCGGGCATGTATTAAGAAAACGAGCAGACGCTGTCAAAAGACATATTCCTGCTGTTGTGAATTAGTCGAGTTAGTCCTAAGGTACTTGAGGTATGTAAGGCATTATGGTGGTCTGGTGGTTTGGTGGAGAAATTGAGACAGCCTTGCAAGGCTAGCGACTATAGATGTTAGCTTTGTCACACTTTATCCATCTCAGCTCTTCAACGGCATAACGCGTAGACTTCCACCTGCCTCCAAAGACAAGCTCCGAACGTTCCTACTTGTATCCACCAGCCACGACTTCTGACTCTTTATCTTTCAAAAGTCATTTGAGAAGAGAACAGCTTTATGGGTTTCTGTTGAAAATGGTAGGTCTACGCAGCTCAGACAAACAAGCTTGGCTAACCGTTTCACCAGAGCTCGCCCTTCGCCATCAGTAAGCTGCCATGGCTCCCGATGGACAGGACGTCTTTATTGTATGGTATTTCTGACATTATCATCTAGATGGCGGTGCTTGTGTGGCCATGGTCGGCAAAGACTGCGTTGCGATAGCTTGCGATCTTCGCCTCGGTCTTCAGTCACTCACAGTCTCCAACAACTTCCCCAAAATCTTCTCATACGGCGACGTCTACCTCGGTCTCACGGGTCTTGCCACCGATGTATCTACCGTCTCCGATCTTTTCCGCTACAAAGTCAACATGTACAGACTACGAGAAGAGCGTCAAATATCTCCGCAGACTATGGCAAATCTGGTTTCGACGAGTCTGTACGAAAAGAGATTCGGACCTTACTTTGTCAGCCCTGTGATCGCCGGTATAAACCACAAGACTGGAAAGCCTTTCATCTGTGGCTTCGATAGCATTGGGTGCATAGATTTTGCGAAGGACTTTATTGTTTCGGGGACGGCTAGTGATCAGCTCTTTGGAACGTGTGAGGGATTGTGGGAGCCTGACCTGGTACGGTGGAGCTCCAAACTTCGAGACGCATGGAAGACTTTGCTGACACTACCCAAATTTTGTAGGAGCCAGAAGATCTGTTCGAAACCGTATCGCAGGCTTTACTCAATGCGGTAGACCGAGACGCATTGTCGGGATGGGGTGCACATGTCTACATCATTGAAAAGGACAAAGTTACGAAGAGGCTGTTGAAAGGTAGACAAGATTAGAGGGTCAATAAGTCTCAGGCGCATGGCGATGAAGTAGGGTAATGGAGACCTTGGGGCATGCATAGCGATCAGAATTCTGCACTTATCTAAGGCTCGTGTGCCCAGTGAGATGTCTCGAATTCTTTCAAAAGCAGCAGACCTATATTCCACCGTCTTCCCGTATTATTGCTATACATAAGCGCATTGAGGATCTCGATTGAATAAAGCATCATAGGCTCGGCGCTAGTGGTATCCCCACGTTTCTATTACCCCTTACTCAGGCCGGTTTTTCAGGAGCGCGCACTCTCTGCGGGTAGCAAAAAAGCCTGCACACCCTGAAGTATTTCAAGGGGCCACAGCTTGTCAACCACGACAGCAATCGAAAAGATTTTTCTTTGCAAAATGTAGAAAAGATAGTTCTCCAGAATATTTGTACTCAAATCATCTACTAAGTCTCGTTCGTGGTGATGTCATCAAGACTTCCGTGATTTGGAGGTGTACAGGCTTTGTTGCTACCTGCGAGAAGTGCGCGCTCCTGAAAAACCGGCCTGAGTAGGTAGGTACCGTATGTACGGAGACCACCTCATGTCTTGGCGCCCGCGAAGCTGGTGTCTCAAACTGATACCTAAGAGAACCACCACATATTGGCTTGTAGTAGTCCTATACACCGTATCGCTTAACAAATCTAGAGATGCTCATGCACTACTACCAATACGGTTCTCATACAAGAATCCAATAAAGCCGCGGCCCTCTCCGCTTCACGAATATCAGTCAACATTCGTATATGCACATTTCACAAATGATCACATGAGTTGGTTGAGGTCTCAAGCGGGAGTGCAAGTATCAGGTCTCGGCTACCCGCAGTCCTGTCTCTACCCTCAGGCCTCGGAGTATGGGGAATGTCAGCAGTCGAACGGAAGACGGAGGAGCACTAGTCCTTCGAGACCAAAGTCGCCGTGAGTGCCCAAACTCACAATGCCCTCCTACTTCCCAGACTGAAATTGGAATAACAGTATCTATTGCATCCCTCACCGTTCTAAATTCTAAGGGAAAGATCCTGCTCAATGTTGTCCCCAACATATACCCTGCGACTAGGATCATTGCCAGGAAGGACTATGGCGACGAAAGCCTTGTAGAGTACATACAGGTAAAAGGAATCCTTAATGCAAGAGAAACACCTGGCTGACCAGGTCCGTCTTCCAGGACCCCGAATCTTCTCCTACATCGCCTCTACCGTCCTTCTTGTTCCGGCTAAACAACGACGACGATCTCATATTCAACTTCACCTTCGTGATCCGTCAAAGTCCAAGCGGCTTGCCAGGGGCTTCAGGAGGTATCGATACATTCATCAATGGCCTTACCTTCGCCTTCGCATCGAACAACAAGGACCTCGATAATCTAGTCACTCGAGAATTTCACGCGGATCCAAACCTCCACAAGAATGCCAACGTGGAGCTAGTCGGCGACTTTTCGACAGGTGGTAGCCCGTCTGCAAAATTTGAGTGGTCATGGAAATGGCGTCCGCCGAAGACTACCGAAGATCGAGGCGGAGGTTGGCGTAATGCTTGCAGCTTCTCTGAATACGATCAGAGGGCCCACAAGCTTCAAACCCTTGCATTGTTCAGCTTTTGGGTACAGAACACACCAAGAACGCTCACTAGCCCCCAAACGCCTTCGCCATATTTTGAGCTAACTGTACCTCCACGACTCCGAATCCCATCGTCACAATCTATAATCTCTGCGCCAAGTGAGTCGGATCAAACGGACATGGGGCTACCATCACCCACTATCGAACCTGGAGAGATTAGCTTAGGTGTTCCACAGGTTTCGACTAAGGATCTAGTGGTAGTCGGGGTTTCATGTCCGCGGCCTGGTGAAGACATGAGCGCTGTTGAAGACGGACCCCTGTTTCGAGCCACGATGAAAGCACTGGAACAAAAGACTGGGAACATGCGGACAAGGATGAAGAAGGTCTTGCGTAAAGCCGAAGCAGCTCAGGTAGCTCAGGTCGAATGCAATGCTGCTGTATCTGCGTTCATGGAAGCGCTTCGAGAAGCATCGGCGTCAAACGCAAATGCCATCCAGCCAGCACTCGAGCACTATTTCGAAAAGATTGCCAGTCAAATCCTCCAGTACGAAAAGCAGAATACAGTGCATTTGCAGAAACTCATCATCGATCCGCTGTCCAAGATATATAATATCGATATCAAGCAAGCAGAAGCTAAGAAGAAGGATTTTGAAGATGAGAGTAAGGATTATTATGCGTATGTCAGTCGCTACCTTGGCCAACGTCAAGACTCGTTGAAGGAGAAGAAGCGAAACGAAAGTGACTCAAAGTATCAAACGAAGAGGAGAAATTTTGAACTCAAAAGATTTGACTATTCGTCTTTTATGCAAGACTTGCATGGTGGCAGAAAGGAGCAGGAAGTGCTCTCTCAATTGACCAAATACGCAGAGACCCAATCGAAGAGCTACCTGTCGACTGCAAAGAAAGTTGGAGAGATGGCCCCTCAATTAGAGGTCTTGATTCATGAAGTAAGGGAAGCTGACAAGGAGTACAAAATTCAGCGGACTGAAAGGGAAGAAAAGCGAAGAAATCTGGAGATGAACACCAAGACTTACGTCGAGCCTGAAGCTGATGCATCTAACATCCTACCCATTCAGTCCAATGCCAACGGAACCTCCGCCCAAGAATCTGAGCTCTCACGGGCTGATAGTAATGGTCGAAATGGTCTTCACTACTCTTCTTCGACCGCGTCACAACATGGTTCAACTTTGTCTGCACGAAACTCCACTCATGGTGTTCCATCCGCGCCCACCAGTCGACCTAGCAGCGGTGTTCCCGTGATCAGTCCCGACAAGTTCAAAGGGTTCCGTGACCTTGAAGAAAGGGATCATAATAGCACCGTCAGTCAAGACAGGGTCCAGCACAAGAAGGAAGGGTTACTTTGGGCTCTAAGCAGACCTGGCTCCCACGTCGATCCCAAGGGCCTCAACAAACAAGCATGGCATAAGTATGTAGACTCTCTAGCGTATATCTGGTCAGATACTAATGTATTAGATTCTGGATCGTACTCGATCAGGGTAAATTATCCGAGTACAGTAACTGGAAACAAAGGCTCGATCTTCATATGGAGCCGATCGATTTGCGAATGGCCTCGGTCCGGGAATCTCGCAGCGCAGAACGGAGGTTTTGCTTCGAAGTCATCACGCCACAGTACAAGCGCGTCTATCAAGCAACGTCGGAAGAAGACATGAACAATTGGATAAATGCCTTGAACAATGCCCTGCAAAATGCGGTCGAGGGCAGGAATCAACCTCAACCCTTTACACCTTCGACGACTGAGGAGAGGACTGCTCATCGAAATATTGGTTCTATACTCACCGGCAAAAGCTCATCGTACTCTGGACATCATCATCCATCACCTTCCAACGCAAGTGCAGCCAACAACGTACATAGGCATCGCACGGTCGGCGCACGACCTACCTTTGTTCGTACGGATAGCAACAGCTTTGAAGATGATCCCTCGAAACTTCTCCAGATAGTGCGAGACAACGATCAAGGCAATCGGTGGTGCGCTGATTGTAATTCCGAAGCAAAGACTGAGTGGGTCTCTATCAACCTAGGTATTGTGCTGTGCATTGAATGCAGCGGCATTCACCGCTCTCTTGGCACCCACATATCCAAAGTCCGCTCCCTGACTCTCGACACAACTTCATTCAGTACCGACATTGTGGAAGTCTTGCTCCAGATCGGCAATCGTATCTCTAACATGGTGTGGGAAGCTACTTTGGACCCCAACCAGAAACCCTCACCACAGGCGACGCGTGAGCAGCGTCTTCGCTTCATCACTGCCAAATATGTTGATAGAGCATACATAAACCCCATAGGCTCAAATACCCAGTCTCATTATTCCAGCTCAGACGAAACGCTTCTGGCTTCCGTTAAAAAGAACGACATCCAGGGAGTCCTCTACGCTCTGGCGCTGCGCGCAAATCCAAACGCTACCGACCGTTCCCGAAACACGCACTCCATCTTTCTCGCTCTGGCAGCCGCGGATCCAGCTGCCCCAGCGGGCTCCGCCCACCCTTCACCTGTATCCTCATCTAACGCCAAGACGATATCTGGTGGTCAGAAAACAATCATTGCTTTCCCTGTTGCCGAACTGCTGGTTCAGAACGGTGCTGTTATCCCGTCTACTCTACCTGCGTTTCCACTTTCCTCAAACGCACAGCTGTACATCGATCAGAAAACCGGCAAAGGCGTAGACACGCTCACTGCTCTGCCGAACATAAACAGAAACAGTGGCGCCGGCCCGACTGGCATAGAGGGTGGCAAGGACGGTCAAGCGAAGCTGCAGAAGAGAAATAGCATGGGCGGCCGACTGGCGGTCCGACCTGGGCAATGAAATGAGCCGAAGAAGGTCAACGGAGCTAGCTTTGTAGCCTGACCTGGGCTTCTGTTTGATTATGAGCGGAGAGGATAATAATTGGCGGTCTGGGTGGTGATTTCCTCAATACCGTCACTGCTACGAAGCAGAGCTTGCTAGCTCTCTCTGGATAGTGAAGCTGCATTACGGTCGGGTTTTAGTAATATCTAATGGTTCCAACGGCCATGTGTACGTGTTTGAGGTTTGCAACATGGGATATATGTTGAGATTCAGCTTGCCTTGATATGAGAATGGCATCATGGGAGGAGTTGAGTGTTGCTGATTCGTCTCGTATGACTGCAGTCAATTCATATTCTCCCTCTTTGAAATGATTTCTTTAGGCAAGGTCAGGCCGACAGCACTACCCACTAGCCCGATCCATAAGATCAGATACTCGACCGGACTGACTTCCCCGTTGACCCCACCCAAGATATCACGCATAGCTTCAGCCGAATTGCAAGGGTGCACCCAAAAGCACGGAATGTCTGTTAATGGGTGGTTCTGCAATAATTCGACCGATTAACCCCTCTTACAGATGCCAGAGACAAGGCCCTTGAGACTACTCACAGTCATACCAATACCACCCATGACACCCAGATTTCTTACTGCAGACTGAAGGTGCGTCGGTACTAGGTTTTCGTAAACGGTGTCTACACTCTGGAGCAGCGAAGGTGAGAAGTTGTGGACGAAGAAGTAGAGGACCGGAACACGGTAGCTCGTAGATCGTAGAATGTGGTATTCTACTGATGAGACTATGCTGGACTGGGGAGAATGGTGAATGGCGATCTTTGGCTACGGATTAGAATTTGCACTTTGGCTCGGGATATTCAAAATCGAAATCCTGAGCTCACGTCCTCGTCTTCTTCCTCGACACCGCTGGGATCGTGGATGCTGTGAGGATGTTGCGCAGCGGAGAAGAGCTTGGTGGATCCTGAGTGTGCCGAGGGATGGATTCTGGGGCGCAGAGGACGCGTTATCTTGAGGTACTGGTGCTCTCCCTAGATGGACATGAGCATGGGAGAAAACATGCAGACCTTGCCTCTGCGCTGACTACCCGAAACAAGAAGGAAGGAAGCCAAGGGAAAAAACGGAAATTGTTTAAAATAACAACATGACAGAAATGGAAGATGATAGATGAAAGTTTGTCGGCCAGGCGAGCTTACCTCTCTGCGCGTCTCTAAGCGGATATCGCTGGACCTTGAGTCTGAACGGCGCGCCAGCGCGTGACAGGCCTCATCGAAGGCTCCTCTCGATATGAAGCCGGTCTCCTTTGGCCAATTATCTGCCATGTCACCGTTACTGCTCCACTGGCGGTTCGGGACCTCGCACCGTTTGCACGAGCATCGAACCTTGGTCCTTGATATAATCGTTTCTCATGACGGGGCTAGATCTCTTCTTTGCGAGTCACGGAGCTGATTTCGGTCCGGACAGCCTTGCAATAATCTATTTCGAGCAATTGCTTGTATCACTGAATGGCTGTATGGCGGTCTGGTTGCATGATTGTTATCATAACTATAGGTATAGTTGCATGACTTTATGATTCGAGTGATTGTGGGGACTCACTGGGGAGACGCGATGATTTGCCCCGCTAGAAAAGACCGTAAGATTACCGTTAGCATGTCGTGCTCGTTAGCGGTGGCTGAGTCGGTCGATCATCTGCGGGTCAAGATTTACTCAAGACTGCATGGCGGGAAAGATGTGCCTGAATGCTGGAAAAGCAGGGAACAAACAGCGGCCACTTGCCCATGATGGGTAAGGTGCTGTAGATCTAGATAGCGTCGAGTCCCTTGTCACTGTGGCTGAGATCCTGTTTACCTGCGTAATCGCCTGTTGCTCTGCCCGTCTCCCCATGAGGCCCACGCCTAAATTGGACCATCTCCTCATCTTTCCTCGTCTTCATCATTGCATTTCTTCACTCACTCTTTCATGCGCACCTCACCTTTTTCTAACCGTGCGCACACTCCTGGTGAAGGAAATACAGCCTTGTAGCCAGACTTCCGGCGCCAGGGGATGGTTGACAGGTTGTCCCAGCCTTCTCACTGATCACTGCCAGCCCCTCTCTGCAGCCTTGTTTTAGCGTGCCATAAAAGTATCAATTGCATCTCCTGCCAGTCCTCGATTGGAGAATCACATACCTTCCCAGCATCCAGTCTTTTTCGCATATTCGCCCTCGGAGAATTGATTGAGAACCCGATTTCCCCATGGAGGACTCATCAAATGTCGACTTCGGCCCCCGACGGCTGTCCAAGCCTCGGACGAGCATGTCTTCTTCAAATCTCCTCAATGAACAGCCTACCACGCCATCGTCACCTCACAATTCCTTTGATCAGGACTACTTTGGTAGAGATGCGGTCGTCGTGGATTCCCACGGCGAGCGTAGAAGCCGGAGCAAATCCCGGAGCAAAATCAGAGCCTACCTGTATGGCTCGGGTCATGACATTGTTCAAATTTCATCGGACGAGGAAGAGGCACCGACTGGCCTTGCAGGTGCAGCACGCGACGTCAGAAAACGAATATCACGCACAGCTTCCTCCATTACGCCGCTCCACAGTGCCAAAGCATCGGCAACACGCCTCTCAAATTCGTCGAGCTCGGGACTGCTTTCCACACGCTCGACAGAGTCTCAAGGAGTGGACCCCGAAGAGTCAGCCATGATAGCGGACCAGATCAAACAAAGAGTCTACCATGATAGTCTAGCAGCCCAGAACCACGTCTCCACGCCAGTGGACGAGGACAGGCACGTTGACTCGTTGATGGCGCCACTCCGTAGGAAATCACTTTACACACCAGGTATTGCCACTAGAAATGCCAGCGATATACTGCGAAAGCCTCCCAAACCACCACCGGCTCATGATTACTATTACGACCCTTCGCGTCCCGAGATCTCACCTCTCTCTCATCTCGCAGCATTGACCGTAGCTGAAGATGGGAGATCTACCCCATGCGATCTTCATTACTTGCAACTAGGAGGACTGCGACTGGGCACATTAAGGGTTACAAATGGAGCTAGTTCGCCCGTATTGGGGGACCATCCTCCGGACTTGACATGTCGCTCAGCAACGCCCGAGTCCAAAACACACGAGGAATACTATACAGCATCGGAAGGAAGTGTGGCTGGGGATGGCGATCATGCCACACCTCTACCCCCGAGGGGTGGGAGTCCCTTGAAGTATGAGAGCAAAATTGAGGCTGGCATACGAACAGGCAATCAAGTCCCATGCAGTTCAGACGAATCTTTACCTTTCGAGAGGGAATCATCGAATGAATCTTTCCCTTTTTCAAGAGAAACAGCCGATCAAGTGGCTCGTGTTGGATGGGGGACAACCGATCAGTCAGCTCCTTCCAGAACGGAAAAACCGGTTGGCATACTTCTAGAAGAAGGAACGTCGAAGGAATCGTTTCCTCGCAGAAGGGAATCATGCAAAACCTGCCCTATTGAAGTAGTCAAACCCAACGAAGCTCTCGCTTTTGAAGATGAATCATGCGACGAAACCAAGGACTTCGAAGGGGAAACATCGAAAGACTCGTCTCCCCTAAAAATAGGGTCATCCAAAGCTCGTCCTGTCGAGAGGAGGACGCCTAACGAATGCTTTCATGTCGGGGGAACGTCCCCCAATGGCGCCTCGGACATAGCAGATGAATATATTGCAGAACTTGACGGCAGTCCATTCTCTTACCCATCGCTTGAAGACAAGAGGGAGATCTTACCACAGTCACAGCGTCCCGCAGAAGAAATGCGGAGACCGTTCATCAATGATGCTGAGGTGCAGCGTGCTGGAAATGGCAGCGGCTCAAGGGAAGACGCTCTGCGAAAGCTCACTGTAAATGGAAACGTGCCATCGACGTGGCGACCCGAACGTCTTTCCGTCCTGTCATCTCAGCCTTTGAAATATAGCGCCGCTTTGGTGATACCTCAACAAGACAGTGGGTACTCTTCGTACGCTTCATTGACAAATGCTCCTTCCCTCGAAGTTTGCATTGAAGGTGGAAGCAATCCAGTCCCTTACACCAAGGTCTCCCATTCACCCCCACCTCAGGCCTTTGAGACTGTCAGATCTTCCGCTCGATCCTCTTTTCGAATACCAATACGCAAGCTCCAGAAACAAAGACCAAAGTCACAGCCTCCACCCGTGAACCTCATCACAGGATTCCATGAGCTTACCGATGCGAACATACCTCGTATACCTTCAATTATCGCTACGAGGCACGCAAACAGGCTCAGCCAATTCCCCCTTCTTGAGCACACTTTTCCAAGCTCGCAGCATACAACTGCAGATAGGACCTTTTCTCCGTTTCAGACTCATGACGCGCCGATTCGGTTTCCGTCCCCCGCAAATGCTCTTGAAGCGGCCTCTGCCCCTTTGAGATCATTTCCCACGGACTCCTCCAAGCCCAGAGCTGGTACGTTTGTTACCGAGGAGGATGAATGGGGAGCTTCGGATCTGGTAAGATCCCCTAGTTGGTCTGAATTTGGCGGTGGCAGGAGAAGAAAGGAGCAGAAAAAGCTGGTTAAAGAAGAAAAAGGAATCGACAAACGACTACTGAAGGAAGAGAAAGAGCTGGAAAGAAGACTGCAGAAGGACAGAAAGGACCTCGAAAGGCAACTCAGGAAAGACGAGAACAGGCAGAGGTCCACCCGCTCTCGCCCCGCTTCCAGAACGAGAGCGAGGTCATCTGAGGGTCAAAGCAGACACGACACACTGGTGACTATCGCAGACTTCGGAACCGTGACCGAATCTCTGGGTAATAGCCCCTACGACATTGCAACATCGACGTTTCACAAAACACAGAACACCAAAAACTGGCATCCGCATCAAATCAGTACTGCTATGCCAAGACCTAAATCTTTGTCCGGCGCAAGATTGCGCTCTCAAACAATGTTCCTGGACATGCCTTCTGTTCCAGCTTTGGCTGCAGTGGATCTCAAGACGCACAACCTCGAATGGGCCCGCGACCGACAAAGAAGCCACAGCGCCTCTGCAATAAGGGCGGAGTCATTCAACGACAGCATTTCCGGACAGTTGGTTCGACCTCGCAGCACCTTGATAGAAGATGCCCCGCCAGTGCCAGCTCTCCCTTCAGCGAAACAGGTTCAGCGACGAGAAGCCGAAATCATAAGGTCTCGGCCCCATAGTATGATAGTCGAAGCGCCAGTGCCAGCCCCTACCTCGCGTGAAATTGATGGGCGAAAGGCGGTCCCATATCCTTCTGAGTCAGGTGCAGGTGTTACATCGCGCAAGACCAAAGCTAGCCAGATAGTCCCGGACCTCTGGAGCAACGGATCGCTCGAGAGGAAGAGCCCTAATACTGTCGAGAGACCGAGACAAGAACCCAATAGTCTGACTGGTGAAACTGACGAGGCCAAATCCGCCAAGGACGACGGTTGGGGAACCCAGAGCCACGCTTGGTCTCAACGTCGAAAATCGGCCGGGGAAGCTCTTCTGAGAAACCAAGTCAGAGATACTGTCGATAGTCAAGAAGCTGCGAAACCTGCTCCACTCTACGAGCATATTGAGCGGCCTAAGTCTCTGGCTAGAGCTTTCACTCCTGAAACGTATCAAGCCTTTACGCCTACTCCTAGCCATCTTGGCCCTTTCCCAAATCCGCTGGCATTACACCCTCAGTCGACCGCACAACAGCCGACCTCTACCTCGAATATACCACCTTCTCGAAATCAATCAGCCTCTCAGCAGACGCAGCAGCCTGGCTGTAGCTCTCTCGCTTCACCTCCCAGGCCATCTGTATCTTCTTTTCAGCATGAAACTCAAATGCCAATCCCCAGGCCACGCCATGCGCAAACCCAATCGTTCCAAATCCAGCGCAAGCGTGTTGGTTCTGGCCCGTCACTAATGCGCGCGGAAACCGCCATGGTATCCAGCCGCCACCAAGGCGTTCTTGTCTGATCAGGGCTTGGTGAAGGTGCTGGCGTGAGAAGTGCCGGGGCCGAGGCAAGCAAGGAGAGCATGGAGACATTCAGACGGTTTGCGTTGGCCCGGAGTGGCAGGCGGTGATGAGCGTGCATGCACTCGACGAGGATGACGTGTGCTTTTTCAATCGGTCTAGCAAGCGATCATCTTTTATATGCTGGATCACAGACAAAGTTACTTGGAGAGCGAGATACCATCAATTTTTGTTCATGATGAGTGTATAATCGGGTCCATGATTGTAGATACATGGTCGTCCGTACTTGTAAATAGAAGATCTCAGGCAAGCTGTGGGCTCTTTCATCAACACATACAACCGTCCGTTGTTATGCTCATGTGATACAATCAGTAGAAATCACGCTGTCAATGGTGTCCACAAACGGCCGTCGGATGCTTGGGAAAGGCCCCCGCCGTCTTCCATATGATATCTCGAAGCTCGTCCTGGGCCCGGGGAAGGGTGGAACGAGTAACGCACACTCAAGACCTCCGTCACGAAGGCGTGAGGGTGGGGGGGGATCCGTGGTCGCTGGCCATAGCTTACATCTACGGGGCGAGTACATGGACATGGAGAGATTCACTAGGCGTTTCACAGGCATTCCGTACACATCGAGGCGCCGTCGCGGGTGTACCGCACGCCTTTACGGGTCACGGTGCACGGCTGGCACGATGCGTGGACGTTTTCCGTTGGGACACACGCTATCGAAGGATAGATCTCGACGCCCGCGCCAACCGAAACAGTTCCGCTCGAGGCCACGGCGAGTTTGTTCTCGATGCCCACTCGGACCCTGTGCCCCGGGAGCGGATGTTCGAAGCTCTTCCCTTCCCCGTCCTGCGTGTTTCCATGCGGGGTCGTCGGCGGGAGTTTGTGGCCCCGTTCGCGGAGTAGACGCCTCGGTGGTGGTCCTGTGCCGTCTGATTCTTTGGGTCCCTCGACGGGGGACGCGTCTCACGGGGAAGTGTGCAGGCTGATGCGGGAGTCGGAAAGGGGGCCGAGCGTGTGAGTCTCCACAAGTCCCCTGTCGTCGCTATTTCGTCTTGGTTGGGTTCTCGCCCGTGCCGGTCGCGTGGCCGGTGCTCCCGGTGCCTGCGTCGTCGACCTCCGAGCCGGGGGCGTCCGCGCTGGCGACGGAAGTGAGCAGGTCGTCGATCTTGCGCTCCAGAGCCGTGAGCTGCGTCTCCATGGCCGACGCGGTCCTCTCGCCCCTAGCGCCGGCGGGTTCATGGGTCAGCTCGGGTGGCATTGGTGCGGTGTGGATGGGAGCGGGGATGGGGGCGATGAGCATTTCGAGCTCGATGGCCGAGGACGGTCATGACGGGGGTGGATGGCGGGCGGGAAGCATACTTTGCTAGTTCTTGAAATGCCTATGACGAAGAGCTTGGTGAGCAGAGATCGGAGGGAGGGGGGAATGATGACATTGCCATACTCGCGCAAGATTCGCATCAGCATCAGCATCAGCAGGAGCATCAGCAGGAGCATCAGCAGGAGCATCAGCGTCGCCCGGAGAGGCCGACAGGCGATTGTTGGGAGACATGGCTAAGGTATCTTACTTCTTGTGCGGTCAGTCAGAGGAGTAATCAGGGGTGGGATGAGGGAATTTACTGTCCGGAGGTTATCTAAAATCCCGATCTACAGGCCGATGCGAGCGATTCACAGGAACAATGCAGGTAATGTAGGTAATATGTAGGTAATGTAGGTAATGTAGGTACCTTACAGATACGCTGTCGTTTGACCTTTGAGCTAGATCATTGAACAGGAAACTACCTTAAGTAGCAATCGTCGTCACAATTACTGTTGAGGCAGCATGGAGATTGGACGAATTGGCATGCCTTTCCCCTCCCTTTCTCATCCATGAGGAATGAGGAACGCAGCGGACACTAGTAGTAAGAAGACCGCGGACGGCAAGCAACGAAACGCCATCATATTGAGTGGTTGTTGCGCCACCAATCATCTCAGCGTCGGAGCATATCGGTTCCTCCTTCTCTGGCATGACGATTGCTGGTCTCGTCTGCTTCGTTGATGAGTGACGGAGGATTGCCGACTGCCTTCTACTGACATGAGCTCTCGTTGCACCATGGACTCCTCGGAGAAGATCTTCCGTTGCGGTAGACATGCACGGGCGTCACGTGTCTTAGTCATTAGCTCCATGGCTCTTGGGTAGAGCGGCGTACTTGATATCCATTGCGTGGTGCGTTGTGTGCGTTATGTGCGTTATGCTGCCCCGATGTTGGAAGGTGGAGAAGCGCGGATGTTCGGACATTGGGAGATTGACGTTCTGATCCGGATTCCGATGGCTGCTTGCGAATGAGATGCTCGATCCGACTGTGGGAGGTGGTGTGGTGGTCGACGTAAGCAGGTTGACGGTCGAGGGTGGCAAGAAAGGTTGGTGGGGTTAGTGGGGTGGCAAGGGCCGGACATAGGAATGATGGCGAGAGATCGAGAATCGAGAATTGAGCATGGAGAATCGACGATGCAGAGCGATGGACGTTGCCAAAGTGTGATGGCGAGTTGGCAACGAGGGAAAGGCGGCCAGTCCAGGGTCCAGCCCAGATGGAGATTGCGGCGAATGAGACGATGGACGGGATCTGACTAAGCGGCTTAGCGGCAGCTTCCCATCTCGAGACTCGAGAGGGTCCCCGGATGGGAGAGAATCGAACGATCTCGACGACAGGCGTCCCTTTGATTCGAGGCTTATTATTATTATATGTTACCGCCAGCAATCATTTCATAATTCATTATTACCTGTTCATCCTGGACCCTTTTTTCCCTTCCTTTCCCACCTCAGACCTGCGATGTGACACGCTGCCCATTCGATACCATGATTATCATTATTATTATTATGCAGATGACTTTCAAGATCTACGATCAATTGTCGATGCACCAGGCACTTGTTAGATGAAGCTGCCTCATGCACAATTTCCATACCCTCCAAATGCCCTTCCCCTCGCTTTGTGCATCCTCGTTATCAATTCGTGATCACCATCCCCATCCCCGTCCTCATCCCCATCCCCGTCTCCATCCCCATCCCCGTCTCCATTCGCATTCCCATTCCCATTCCCATCCCCATCTCCAACCCCATCTCCACCCCCATCCTTCCGTCACACAACTATTTCTCCGACGGTCCTTGGATCAGTGCTCATAGCGTGGCCCAAGTCGGCACGCTTTCTTGCTCTTCACCAACTCATTCACTCTTCCATCACCCGAGTCCGCATCCGACTCCCTAGCTAGGCCCCCGTTGGCCCCTCCACCATCTTCCAACGTACGATCTCCTGCCCGCCCCAGTGGCATCGGACCATAACCACATCCGGGACGGTGGCCTGCATCGACTTCTCCTGCCCCATTCGCTAGGTGTCTGACCTAGAAGCGCATCTTATGTGTTGGGCACTTTCGATCTACAGTTAGACATATCGAGATCACCGGGCATGACGACTTCCCACGGTTGACAATCAGACAATCCTTGGGAGGAGCGTGGACACAAGAGCCAGTACTCCATGGGATACCTGCGACCTACAACACCACATAGACGCCATTGTGCCGCCGAACTTTGCGTCGTCGAACGTACAAGTTGGACATTAGATCCTGATTACTCCACGGCCCACAGCGTTGATGACTGACCTCCATCGCATTTTCTCTCGACTGGGTCTTGCACAATATGTCGAGAGATTCAGCGAAGAAGGCTTTGAAACTTGGGAAACGGTCTTAGAAATTACCGAATCAGATCTGTACGATCGTACTATCTGCTTAAAAGTGCATGGCTAATCGGGTTTGTCAGGGACGCGTTGGGAGTAAAGCTTGGACATCGCCGGGTCAGCAACCGTCGATTTAATCCTCGCGGTATGGGCATCTTTCGCCAGCGTCGAGCTAACGTTGGTTTAGGTATTGCAAAGAGAGATAGCCCAAACGCGTGGTGTGAGTGTGGAGCAGTTGCACTTCCCCTGCAGATCAGGCCATCACGATGGTCGTCAGAGCACTGGAGGAGATGAGAGCAGGACAGACGGCCAGGGCGCTACCGGCGCAGGGGGCAAAAGAAAATACCGGCGTCACCCCAAGGTATAGATTCTTCTTCTTTGGTGGGGACATGTTGCGCGTTGTTTCGCTTTGCGCGGTACCTGACTAATTCTTTTGGAACAGGCCGATGAGAATGCGCCTGAAAGACCACCATCTGCCTACGTAATTTTCTCGAACAGTGAGCCTCACCATTCATACCCCTTCGGAATGTTACTAACAGCATCAGAAATACGAGAAGAATTGAAACCCGAGAATCTGTCGTTCACTACCATTGCCAAAAGAGTGGGGGAGCGTTGGCAAGATATTCCAGCAGAAGAGAAGGAGCCATATGAGACCGAAGCTTCCGCCGCGAAAGAGAAATACCATGCCGAGATGGCGGACTATACAACCACCAAATCTTATAGAGAGTACCAACAGTACTTAGCGGAGTTCAAAGCAAAGCATGCTTCGAATTCAGGTGTGTACACATGATCCCAACCACTTCGCCAACTAACTTGCGACCAGATGGGAAACGGCCAAAGCTCACGCCAGAAGAAACCCAGGAAAGTACAGCTAGTAGTGGGAGCGTAGTAAGCCAGCCTGACGGCCCAGAGTCTCTGTCTGGTAGTACCGATCTCAGGCACCGGAGAGTCGGCTCCGTGAGTTCAGAAGGCCTCTATTCAGCTGCCAGTGGACTTCCATCACCTGCAAGTGTCACGTCCGGGCCACCCGTAAGACGGGGAGGTCTGTCCTCCATTCTTCCGCTCGGTAACACGTCGCCGTTGTCCGCGTCGCCGTCCGCAGCGTCAGCTCGCAGAGGGTCTTCAACTAGCCAACTGTTCCTCACTTCGGGCCAAAGCCGGCCTTCCGCCGAAAGACAGTCTCAGCGAATGGCGATGACATCATCAGGGTCAGAATATTCCCGTATTGTGCCTTTCGAAGACAGAGAAGCGCGGACATTGCAAGGACTTGCTTCAGAACCGTTCATTGAGCCAATTACGTCTAGAGGTCGAAGGAGCCCCCTTGAAAGTCCGCGGCGGTCCACGCGCATTCCCACACAAGTCCAGTATAATGCATCGGATTCATCCAAATCGTCAATAGCTTCTCTGCTATCGAGTAGTAGCACCGCTGCTTCATCCCTGTCCTCGCCTGCCACTTTTGATGGAGAGAAGAGACCTGCATTGTCTCTCCCACCGCTCGCGACACTGAGCCCGAATTCGGGCAGTAACGGATTGTCGTACGCCGAACCAGCGGCTCGATCAACCCTTCAGACTCTTGCTAGCCGGACAGCATCATCGTTCACTTCGGATCAGCCTTCGCAGCCTCCGTTCAATTCATCGTCATCCACAGGTATGAAGTTCGAGTCTCTTCAACTCCCACTACCATACAACATCTCATTTGGCCAACATCCATTGCCACGATCCGACAGCGACGGTAAACTGGCTAACGTGTTCGATATACAAGATGTATCTCGGGAAGGGGCTTCTCTTCGGGATTTGAGCCTTAAGCATGAGCATGGAGGTGCTACTCCGACGATCCCAAGAGGTCCTCCTGAACCTCGGCATCCTCCGCATCATCCCAATCTACCATCCCTCCCCTCCTTTTTACGTGATGACACTCATGAACCATTTCCCCATAATGCGGATCCACTTTCGGTCCTTGCATATGCTGGAAGAATCGTTGGACGGGAACGCGAGACTCCACGACCATCTTGACTCTACGAAGTCATCTGCAATTACGACCGTCATTGATCATTTCAAGAACGTCACAATGCTCTACCACTTCTCATATTTAGTCCGGATAAGGTACATTCAACAGCTCCAGGTGCAAAGAATTGGGATTCGAGTTGATCTGTCGATAGTCCTATTTGCTGAGACGTGCTTGCGGTACCTCGCCTGCGTTTGAGCTGCATCCGAGACAGCGGTCTGGAATCTTGGCTGAATGAGCTGTTTGAGACTCTTGAATTGAAAGTGTGCCGATGACCACTCGAATCAGTAGCCACCAGCTCATATTCATGTGTACATAGTCTAGATACCCATGCCTTTCATGAAGATACGAGTTGGATGTAGAGACTGCTCCACGCAGAGGTCATTGAAATTAAACGATATTGCCAGCAAATCCTGTCACGGGAAATCGGTGGGGTGTGTCGCACGGCTTCGACACATCGACGATATCTTGAGACACGATTGTTGGGTGGTGCGGTCTGCTCTCGCTCTCGCCTCGCATGGGAGGCAGGTGAGAAGTACCGAGAGACGTTTCAGGTGCTAAAACCTCCTGGCTTTCTCTCCCCTCCAAAGCCCCAGTAATCCCCCAGTCTCTCCGACCCACTCGAAGACCCAATCGACCGCGGCTTTCACCAAACCCTTTTTCCTCCGGGCTCTCCCATCGCCACCGCCGCCCAAGCTCCCATCGCCCGTCCCGAGACTTCCCCCCGTAGCATACTCACTGCCCATACTCGGGAGCACATTCTCACCAGCGCTCAGCGACACGAAGAGGGCGAACGGGACGAGCCAGACACAGATACCGAAGTAGGAAGCGATTTCGGTGAAGGTGGGGATTTCCGGGCGGTCGTAGATGGATGACGGATAGCGAGATGACGACGAGGGCGACGGGGGGGTCGAAAAGTGGCGGAACCAGAGGAAGTGGTTGACGAGGACGAGGACTGTTTTGATTCCGTCAGTTCGAAGCGCTCGGACGGGGGCACGGGCAGGGCAGGCTTGCCGCACGACAGCACGAAGACGGGATCGGTCAGTTTGACGATGGGGAAATGGCGCAGGTTGCCCATGTAGACGGCATGGCTGGCGATGCTCACGAGGGAGGGGAGCAGGGGGAAGCGGTCGACCAGCGCCAGGAGCGTCTGGACGGCGACGGTGGCGTAGATGAGGCGCGTGAGGAGCTTGCGGGCGAAGACGGTGTGCTCTTCGACCAGTTCGGAGAGGTAGTAGAGTCCGCTTGCTGTGGGTGACGGTGTCAGCGTGGGCGTCGACGGGGGTTTGGGTGGCGGGCGTGGGGGATGGGGATCACGGCGGGGATGGGGGGGGAGCCATTGGGTAGATACCTATGGCCAGGGTGAGGAATCCGAAGCCGAGCAGCACCCCCGTATAACCGACCAGAGGGAGGATCCACATATCTTGATGGGCGACGTGTCCATGAGGTCAAGGTTGAAGCTTGGGAGTGCGGAGCGAGGACAGCTTGCTCCGCTCCGCTGGCGCTCGGCAAAGAGAAAAAAAGAGTTTAATTCACCTGCTCCTCCCTCTTTCCTTCCTCGTCCTCCTCTCCGCTCCACTCCTTCCTTGGTCTTGTATTTCGACATATTTGATATGAGGGTGACAAGAAGCAGCTCCTACCATGTCTCGTCCAGAAGACACACTGTAAACCCCCTGCTCTACAGCCATTCCTCCGCCCCACCTTGACCCTGTTGACCGTCTCCTAGCCCTCCCGACCTCTTCTACAATGACTCCGAGTCTCGCAAGTACACTACGTCCTCCCGCATACAAAATGTACAGGTTGAAATGACCAAGCGCGCCCTCGAGCTCCTCTCCCTGCCCTGTCCATCCCTGGTCCTCGACGTCGGCTGTGGTTCTGGTCTCTCGGGCGAGATCCTTTCCTCGGTGCCGCCATCCGACGGGGGCCCTCATATCTGGTTCGGCATGGATATCTCCGCGTCCATGCTTGACATTGCCTTGCAGCGAGACGTCGACGGCGATCTCCTACTCGCCGATATCGGGCAGGGCGTACCGTTCAGGGCGGGGACTTTCGATGCGGCTGTCAGTATCAGCGCTGTTCAATGGCTTTGCAACGCCGAAAGCAGTGATACCAGCCCGCAAGGCCGACTCGCGCGCTTCTTCAACGGTCTGTACGCGAGTCTAAGAAGAGGAGGCAAGGCGGTCTGCCAATTTTACCCGAAGAACGAGGCGCAGAGGACCATGGTCAGCGCGGCGGCTATCAAAGCGGGGTTTGGAGCGGGTTTGCTGGAGGATGGAGCTGGGACGAAGAATGCAAAGGTCTATTTGGTATTGAATGTTGGGGGTGGAGCCATTGAGGGAGTGGTGGAGGGCATGGCAGGGGTAGATGTTGTGCAAAGAGGGAAAACCAATCTGGAAAGGAGAAGGGCAGAGAATATGGTAACAAAGGGAAGTAAGCAGTGGATCTTAAAGAAGAAGGAGCAGATGGAGAGGAAAGGCAAGGTTGTGAAGAACAGCTCGAAATTCAGTGGGAGGAGAAGAAGAATTGCATGGTGACGGTGTAAGGTTTTCCAATCACTCATTGTTCAGCATGGCGCTCTGGGAAGAATCGCTTGAGATTTTTGCACGTATGAACCGGCTTCTCTCTTGATAATGGTAGCTGTGAGCAATGCTGAAAGCAGCCACCAAACGCACTGTACTCATTTAAACATTTGACTCTTCTCTCCTGGGTATTCAATACTATGTACATCCGTCTACACAGAGCTCAGGTCGATTCCATGTGGTCCAGGACAGACCGTGTGAAGTCGTGGGTGGTGTTGTTGCCACCCATGTCTCGAGTCCTCGTTTTGCTACCATTCATATCAGCAGCTGTGGATTGATCTTAGAAGGATTTCTTACCCTTCTTTGATAACATCATATACGGCTTTCGATATGCGGTTTGCGTGTTCATCAAGACCTAGATGGCGGAGAAGCATTGATCCGGACAAGAGCATCGCTGTGGGATTGGCTTGATCCTTTCCCTTGATATCGAGGCCAACATGTCGACACCCTGGCTCGAACACTGCCACGTCACGACCCATGTTGCAGCCCGGCACAATACCCGGGCCGCCAACGAGCGCAGCACCTACATTCGACAGGATGCCACCGTAGAGATTGGGCATAACCATGACGTCAAATTGCTGAGGTCTGGAAACAGCTTGCATCGAGGCGTTGTCGACTATCATGTCATTGACCGTCAATGTCGGATAATCCTGGGCAACTTTGTGGAACGTATCCCTGAAAAGACCGTCGGCAAGCTTCATGATGTTCGCCTTGTGTATACATGTGACCTTTTGCCTGTGATTAGCAAGGGCGAAGCTGAAAGCGAACTTGGCGATCCGCTCCGATTTCGCTCTTGTGATAACTTTAAGGGATTCGACAACACCTGAGACAGATTGATGCTCCAGACCCGAATATTCGCCTTCAGTGTTTTCTCGAATTATACACAAATCCACATTATCATGCCGAGTTTTATAGCCAGGGATGTTTTTGATGAGGACAATAGACGCATAAATGTCGAGTTCTTGTCGCAGTGCAACGTTGAAAGACTGGTGGCCAGACCTCTCGACAGGAGTGTGTAAGATACCTTGGCAATATCTCAGGAAAGGCCTCTTGCAAACGCAAAGGAGTTTTCTCACCCTTTAGACCGAGTTTGTTCCTCTTCAAAGAAGCTATTGACTCCCGGAAAAGCTCCTCGGAATGTTTATCTCCAGACTCGACTCCAGTGACGTCGATCTGCTCCCACTCAATAGGTACGTTATCGGCCTTGAAGATAGTCTTCACGGATTCGGCAACCTCAGTACCAATACCGTCACCTGCATTCTCGTGTAAGGAGCCTCAAAGGTGAAATGGGAATTGAAGGGCAATCGCTAACCAGGTATAAGTGTCGTTGTGTATTTCCCACCAAACTTAGTTGGCTTGAAGATATCGGACTGCACTGTAGCCATAGCTAGCGGAGAGGTCAGTCAATTGTGATTTCTTGGATCTCCACGGGTTGTACTCCTTGCAATTGGTGGGGCGGCGCGCCATGGTGATGAAGCCTTCAGGCCCTGACGGAGGGACTGAAAAGCCACCGCGGTGATTAGTAGCCTGTACATAAGAAGCTCAAGATGGACCTCGCCCATACCTTTGGCAGACTTGTAGGCGTTCGAGACAGCATTGCGAATGTTGACCAAGGAAAGAGGTTGAGGATGGATTTCCTCCGTTTAAAGGGTTGGCGGATAACGCAGCATGCCCGGACCAGTTGATGCCAAGCGTTCTAACGCGCTAGCAAATCGACTTGTTCCTAGTGATTGCAACTACCTTACGAGCTTACCTACGTTCACAATTCCACATTCACCACAGCATTCTCTACACCTATAGTCAATATCGACGCCATCCTGAATTAACTGGTGAATCAACTGGGCCCCTGTCTCCCACGCTGACTTAATATGACAAGAGACAAGTACTGCAAGAATAGGTACTTATGGGGCGGCCACGGACTAAGACCAAAAGGCTTCTTTGCGTCAAATGACATATGTGCCAACATACATTGTTTCTTACTCTACATCTTCCAGTCCTTAGCCTGTCCAGAGTAGCTCCTTTTGCGTCTCCCGTTCTTTGTTCATCGCCAAAGTATACTGGCATCGATCTTCTATAATCCGCAATTCAGTTTTGAACAAGTGTCGTGTGTGTGGCTTGTTGATCTTCCGGGCCAGCCAGATATCTCACAACGAAAATTACAGGTGGTCGCAAAAGATGGTCGTCCAGAGTCGAAAAATCCTACGTCGTTTAGATCGATTTGACGTCAAGTTTGGTGGTCGAGTTCTTTTATCGCTTTTGTGGCCCAATCGAGGTTAGCGTTTAAACACGACCTTACTGGATTGGGGTATCAATAATCAAACCCAATGCCAAAAGACCTTATTATCGCCACCTCGTTCTTGACAAGTCGAATTCTATGAGCAGGCTCGCAACGGTCACTCTTGACGCACACTCTGAAACCATGCTTTTGGCTTTTGGAATCCAGATCCATTCAAGTCCTGGGTATTTCTGCTCTAACAGCAATGTTAAAGGGGCGCAGATTTCTTCGATGACCACTTACACAGACTTGGAAATCCCGTCTCCGTCATGACTCCAGATACAAAGTACTCCTATGCCATTGTCACTCTCCGTCGCCATTATCGATACCCAAGTCTTATTGACAAAACAGCAGGCCTTGGTGTATCTTATTGACAGCTGATTCTGCAACGTTTGGTCTCCAGGAATCTTTTGAGAAGTCCTTTTCTTTATTGAAAACCTTTCACTTCTCAAAGCTTATTGACGATTGTGACGTCCTGAGTTCTTGTCTGCGCCCTATAAAGATCTCTTCCTCGACCTCGATATCCTAGAATCTTCTTCTCTCATACATTTTCTCTTCTAACCCTGTTCAATATCTATCTTCTTCTGACAACGGTCACTCATTCAACATTCTTCTACAAGCAAACATCTTCCTACAAGCATACATCAATTCCAAATAACAATAGAGATCACCATGAAGCTCACGAGCATCATCTTCACTTTACTCCTCGCAATTGCCTCGGTTGGAGGTGCCGCAATCGCAGATCCGGCGCATGAAGCAATGAGCTCGCGCGAATACTGTTACCGAACCGGCGGGCCATGCTCCATACTGAAGCGTGCTGCCGAAGCCGCCGCTGAAGCCATAGCTGAAGCCCAAAGCTGTAACGGATTCTGTTACCGCGCTGGTGAGCCTTGCTCGAAAGCCAGACGTGACGCTCTCGCTCTCGCAGAGGCTACCGCCGAAGCTTTTGTAGCTGCCGATCCAGAAGCTCGTCCGTGTCACGCCACTGGAGCGTCCTGCTCAAAGGCCAAGCGTCAAGCTCTCGATTCTTGCGACAATCCTCCAACCCTTCCTACTGCAAATCGTAAGTTGATCTACGTCCCCTCTGCCCTGCTATAAATGGTCCAATGCTAACAGGTCGCTTAGCATCAACTCATGGGAGCACGCATGGGTTCTGCTGGCTCGCCGGAGAACCCTGCTCCAAACTCAAGCGCACAGCAGAGGTAGTCGCCGAGGCTATCGGCCAGCCCAGCCAAAACCTTGAAGCTGGTAAGCAGACCTAATTTCGCGATATCCTGTCCTGCGCTTCGAGATGCTAATATATCGCTTGCAGAGTCTGAGAGCTGGCAAGGATCCTGCTGGGTTGCCGGAGGGCCTTGTTCCAAGCAAAAGCGTACACTTGGCGACGTGAATACCCTCCTCGATAAAATATTGCTCAGATAGATTGCACCCGGTGGACAGTGTCGACTACGATCCCGGTGATATTCTACGGCCTCTCATCAATGCTTTTTATGAATCGACACGCTTGCATTTACGAACTGTTATCGATTGAAACGAAGTCCTCATCTTAAACGAATTTCACAAACTAATTTCATTTCTTACCTTCTTTATCTTGTCGTGGTGGGAAGTTCCTGCGCTTGGCTGGTGCAACACATTGACCTATACCATCTGGCATCAATTCCTGATCATTGAGAAGGCTGTTCTTGACGTAACGATCTACTCATACCCGCTATCAACATTATGTGTCCAGGTGACAACGACTACTTTAATCGGGTGATCGCAGGACGAGAACCATCATTCAGGCAACATCAGTATTGGACAATGAAACGCGTATGAGCTGTACTCATTAGAATAGCATCAACTTAACTTTTCATAGTGAACTCCATCGTGGGGCGAGATGAATGAATCTTAGCGGACCTAGTCGTACTCAAATACTTTTCATGTTCCGCAGATAGAATTTCCTTTTCCTTTTTTTTCCGATAACTTGATAACAATCTTAAGTTTCTACTTCGCACTCTCCCAGTGGCCTAAGACTTACTGTGAGCGTGAGTCAGGAAATACGGCACATTTCACATACATTAGACTATCAGGGGCCTACGTGGCTTTGAACTTCAAGACATTGTAGTGCCAGTAGACGTAGTCAAGAAAAGGGCTGTATCGTATAAAATTACGCTAATGGTATTTTTTTAGCATTGGCTGAGAAGCATCGCAGAATGGCCGCTAGATATATTACAGTCAGTCATTAGCGGTGATCCAGCTATACGACATTCTTAGCTTTCCGGTTGACACCATGAGGTTCTCATTTCTGACTTTGCTGCGATGACTGGCCTCGTGAGCTATGGCAGTAGTGATGAGGAAGACTCCGCTGATCAAGGCCAACGAATGCAGTGGAAGTCTCATGTACGGTTGTCCCAAGCTACTATCACTGTTTCGACTATCAGTCTGTTGCTGACTGGATAGACCTTAGACCCCACCGCAGTCGGAATCAACAGTACCAGGAGGGCAAAGACCATCCAGTGAGCCTGCTCGTGCTTCGAATCCTTCTTGGCGCTAACACTGGCAGATGATACAAGAGACGAGCCAACTGGAGCCCCAGCAGATACATTCCTACAGCCCGAGCGTCCCAACGGAGCTATTCTTGGACCTCCGCCACAAAGAATGAGCCCAGAAAGCAGCGCTCTTTCGGCTCCTTCGTCACCTTTTACGATTCAGCGTGCGACGATCCGTAGCCTGACGTTGCCTACGAAACCCAACCTTGATATCCCTCAATCGCCCCTTGGCTCGCCCACACCAGACACGGACCAAAAGTTTGCTCATTTCCTAGAACTAAAGAAGCAAGGTGTCCATTTCAACACCAAGCTCGCATCCTCTTCAGCCCTCAAAAATCCAAGCTTACTAGCTAAGTTGATGGACTCCGCCGGTGTGGGTAGCGAACTGCAGTACACAACCACATTGCCTACCGAGTTGTGGGATCCAGTGGAATTGCCTACATGGGCTTACAAGGAAGCGCTGGCAGAAGCCCAGCATGGTCTTTCAAAGAAGAAAGAAGAAGAAAGGGTCAGACTTCAGCGCGAAAGCGTAGATTTTGTGGCCGCTGGGTCTTCGCGGCAACCAAGTGGGTTGGGCGTACCAAAGGGATCAAGAGCAAGTGTTGCGGAGAGGGTTATGGCGGGACTAGGCAAGGACCGAAAATGAATTGCAATTGAGCACCACAGGGGTGCAAAACGATGCAGAGATGAGAGGATCGACGAGTGATGGCCGGCATGTAGGAAGGTCTCAATCGCCGAGGAGGCGGAAACGCTCGCCTTCAAGGTGAACCGTCTGTGAAGATAACTATGGGAACATACCTACTCACCACGGTTTTTAGTGTTGGGACAGTAAGCGAATAACGAAAACATTCAACTGCGATACTTACACGGCAACAACAGTTACGATAAGACTTCCTATGATGGAGTTGTAGCGCTCGATGGTCTCTATCAGTCTTACTGCAAGACCACCCTCTTCAATGCAATGAATCGAGAGATGAAGAGCAAAGCGTGTTTGGGTGGTCTTTGGCTGTCCCAACAATAGAAACCATCCTGAGTAAAGTCTAGTGCTTTCTATCCTCTGGGTAGCAGTATATACCCACATACCTACTGCGTGGAAAGCGAAATCACGTTCCGGATTGGCGCGTTTCATCAAAGCAACCGAACATTGCTCCTTTCTTTCCCCGTCTTTTGTGGTGTAGCTCAGCGACGTTTCAAACACTGTAGTAACACTAACACGGCTTTCCTCAGTCGTTGTACTCTCGAGGCCAATCTGCCGCCTACACCCATACCATGCAAATGAAGAGTTGGTGTCAGCTAGGGGACACAGTAAATACCGCGCAGCTGGACATTAAATGATAATCATAGTCAAATGCAGGGAAAATCTGCATTCGGGCATGTACGGGGTTCTGCGCTACGCCTGCAAGAGAGAGTTATGCCAAGATTGGCCGACATGAAAGTTACCACTCGCGGCGGACCCGTGGTAGTCACGAGGCCGAAAGCGCGCGTTATGAGGCCGAAAGGGTCGACAGGATGGAAAAGCAATATCAGAAGGAGGAATGATTTTCACACGAGTAAGCGACCGGAGTCAGATTCAGCAAAGACCCGGTCCAGGCTCTACAACGCCTGCACCATGCCGAGGATACGGGAAGAGCTTAATTTTGGAGCGCACCTCCACTCCTCCAGTCAATGGTGCAGCTACTCGGGCAAGTCACCATCGGGTAGCGGCGACTTGGAGAGAGAGTGTCGTTGGACGATAAGGACGGTAGGGAGTAAGTAACTACACTTGTCGTATGCGCGTGCTTGGTCGGATGTTCAACGTACGTTGTGGCCTCATCATCGCATTCCCTTCCTTGTTACCGAGTAGGTGGGTAGCCGGGTTAGGTACTTCAGGCAGTGACAGAGTGCTAGTGCAGTGATCAGGAGTACTAGTGGATGGATCGGGATTAAGATTGGACATGTCGTAAGAGGCAAGGATCAGTGATGTTGGGCTGTCAAGATCTCACTCAATGACATCAGAGCGCATGGAGGGCTAACGTCCAGAGGGATAGCGCCGATAGGGCGGCGGAATATGGTGACTTGGTGCCTTTGGCTTTGAGGGCGGTTGATATCGGCAGAGCATCCGGTCAGGGCCTAGATTCATCTCCTCGTCAGAAAGCTCGGAAGCATTATTTCTGATTCTTTCCGAAGTCTGCTCTGGACGGTCGGTGTGTGCATGAGTGGTGGACTGGTAGTGGACTGACGGGATACATATGTGAAGGAAGTATTCCTTGACCTGTGAACTTGTCGTGCCACGGACGAAGCTCACACTCTCTATGCGGAAATAAGACGTGAAGATCGTTGCTTGCCCGGAGACTGATGACTAGGTACAGATTTTGATGCTGATGCTCTGGTCAAAGGCCGGACTCACAGAGGTGTCCGTGGCGTGGGCATACTGTTGTTGCGATGCCAATGATGATGAGCACCTTGAGTCAACGATCATCCATTCATGAGCCATCGTGCGTGTATTATGTCTATTTACAATAAAGGGAGAAGAAGCACGGAATGAATACTCTCTACCCGTAGTCCCGTACCGACGAGCAGGATAGGGTACATCCTTTGATCCTTTCACCAGGTGAAGCGGCAAAAAAGGTAAAATCGAGGGCAAGGTCTAGAACACGGAAGGACGCGTCTTGTCTGGTCTTGCTACCTGACTCTAAAGTAGTCACTCTACTTCATTCACACTTTCACAGCCCCGACCGAGCCAAGAGCCAAGAGCCAAGAATGCATGTTATTGTTATTATTACTACTTCTAATCACTCTGCGCCCTACCGAGTAAGTACAGTCGTACACGTCGTAACTCTTCCAATCTTTCTAGAACCTCGCCCCTCCTTTTCATTGGCCTTTTCACTTTCGACTTATATCCGGTTCAAGCGCGAGCCGGTCCGCTGTGAAGCAATCGAACATACCTCCTCCCACTCATTCCAAGCCTCTTCTCCAGACCCATTTTACACCACTCTCCACTCCTACCAATTCTTCCATCTGTGCCCGTCGCCTTGCCTAGGAATCCTGGGAAACCCACTGACCGCGACTGCCATCACTCTTTCCTTCAGCCAGCCTTTGCCGACGCACTGAACAGGAATGAGCATCCGTCGACCACTCGACCAGAATCACGCCGAGTGAAGTGGGCGCCGCCAGCGCCGATCCAAACTTCGGTCGTCCCATTCTTTGACAGCGCAAATACACCATCCGTCTGCTCCACGTCTACGCTCCGATCCAATGATACCCCTCCAATCGACGTCCCTGCCCTGCTTGCGTCTGTCCAAGGTGTTACAGTACATACTTACCTGATGCACGAGAACGGCGCCGGAGATGAATCGCCAAAAGCCAAATCGTCAAAAGATGCATCGTCAAAAGACGAAGAAGAACGTCGGCGGAGACCCTTTGGCGGACATGATGGAAAGGACAACGTTGTGCGTTTCAGGTCCCGAACCAGGCGTGGCTGCGCATGATGGGGATCAGGGGTTCCGCGAAACGGTTCAGCAACACTATTCTGTAGTGGAGAATAATGTCGTCGAGCAGCTCGTGCGGCTGAAGCAAAGTCTGAGGGAGGCGACTACCTATGATTTCTGGAGCTTGCTCATGGAGGGCATGACCAGTATTACCGGCGCCCAATACGGGTTCGTTACGAAACGGATTCTGGTAGATGATCAGAATTCGGCGGTGGAGATGCCGCCGATTGGAGAACCTGGGTCATGTCTGCTCGGCGTCGCCTTCTATTACAACGACGGCGAACAGCTAAAGAACCTTCATCGAGATTACAAGTACCTGGCTTATGGCGCCCCTTGTCATAACATGAAACATGACAAAGTGTTTTTGATTCCCGAGGGACTACAACAATTCGTCCTCAACAATCCCAACGAGTTTCCCTTCCCCACTGAGGCTTACCTCGGAGTGCCGTTGTTCGCCGAGGGAAAGTGCTTTGGACACTTTGGCATGATGTGGACTGTTAGGGGTGTGGACAATCTGAGGTTAGGCTGGGGCTACATTGAGCTGCTCTTGCATGCACTTGAAGACATTATTCTCGAACGCTTGGTGGATGGGCAGAGCTACGCCAAGGATGTCGTCGGGAACAAGCTTAGTAAAGTCATACCTGCTGAAGCGGTCACAGCTGCACAATCATTGAAACCATACGCTCGAAGTTTGTCTCACGAGTTGCGAACCCCGATGCAGGGTGTTGTGGGAATGCTCGACGTTATGCATGCAACGGTCCAAGAATCTTTGGAAGGTCAATCAGATGCGTCTGTCCGCAAAGTCTTCAAAGCATTGCGGGACAATATTGAAGTGGTCCAAGGTATTTTCGCAATCCTTGACGATCAATGAGGACAGGCAATAACAACCATGACAGATAGCTCACGAAGAGCTGTAGAAGCCGCTGACAATGTGGTCCACGCATATGATTTGAATATGCAAGTGCCAGCTACGCCCAATCCGCCCAATGAGGACGAGAGTATGGATGGGATAGCGACTATCTCATACACCGGTAGAAGACCAAGTATAAACATTGAGGGAAAGAGCATCTTCTTTCGACGAAGCAAACGACAGAGGACAAGTGACTCTGGCAATAGTGGCCCAGTCACCAAGCATCGGCACTTGCAATCTCAGAGCTCGACACCGCGTCGGGAAGTTTCACCTCATATAGCATCACTACAAACAGCTGTTGAAGAAAGCGGCGATGTCACGAGTGGTATGGAAGAATTTGCTGGGCCAACTCTCGCTCTCATTGAGCCCGAGATCGCATTCGAATTATCCGAGCCCGAATACACTGTGACGCCGAGCTTGAGGCACACCAAAATCCGCGAACTGCTGCATATGACCATTAACGACTCCCTAAGAAATGGTGGACGACCAGAGTCTGCAATTGCGGAAGACATCGACGGCGGTGAGGTAATCGAAGTCAAGACCAGAAGCTCAAATGGGGATACTCGTACCAAGATTATTGAATGGTCGGTGGATCCCCAAGTCCCAGAGGTAATATTGGGTGAGCGACCGGAAATCCCATTTTGGAACATATAATGCTAATTGCGTTATAGTCGATGAACGTGATCTGTTAAAACTGGTTTCCTGCATTTTCATAAACGCCGTCAAATTCACGGAAGAAGGCAAAATATCTCTGCGGGCAACCCTGACTCCCAAGGCTAAGTTTATCGTTATCAACGTGGTCGATACAGGTCCTGGTATCCCCCAGGCCTTCCAGCCATATCTATTCAAGGCATTCTCCCGCGAAGATGACTCCCTCACGCGGCAAAAAGAAGGCTTAGGCCTTGGGCTCATGGTTGCCAAAGGTCTTGCCCGCAGGATTGGCGGAGACCTTCAATGTGTAAGGACTGATACCGACGGTCCTCGACGCGGCTCCGAGTTCGAGCTCCGAATACCACTCTCCTACACAGATCCGGACAGCAGGACATCATCTCCAGCCCGCACGTCTACACCCGCCCGTCTTCCTGGAAGCGAGTCCATTGCCAAATCTCGTGCTCGGCGAACATCCTCAATAGATCATCGACGCACGCCCCGCAGCCACCATGCTCCCACAGCTAGCAAAACACCTGACCCGTTCCAATTCAAGGCCACCTCACCCCTTGGCCCTTCATTTTTGTCCCGTCGTAACAGCCTTTCCCAGCAAACCCAAGCCACTCCTTCCCGCCGGCCTTCGACAAAAAAGTCACCAACCTTTGATCGCCATCTTGCCAAGAAGTATCCTCTAACTTTCTTAGTCGCAGAGGACAATAAGATAAATCGCAAGCTCCTCGTAAACATGCTTGGGAAATTCGGTTACACAGGCGTGCATGAAGCCTACGATGGCGCCGAGGCTGTGCGTCAGATGAGCATTGACAGGATTTCGCGTGGCGAAAAGCCCATAGATGTGATTTTGATGGACTTGTGGATGCCAAATATGGACGGGTATGAAGCGACTCAACGAATATTTGCAATAGAAAAAGAACAAGGGAGAAGAAGAAGGGACAACGCCGAGGAAGACGACGATGACGATGGTAGGACGAGAAGAAAGCAGGTTAGAGGTGTTACGGTGCTGGCTGTCAGTGCCGACGTGACAGACACTGCATTGGAAAAGGCGCGGGAGGTGGGAATGGAAGGGTTCATGACGAAGCCTTACAAGCTACTGGATCTGGAGAGATTGGTATTGGAGTATTGCTCCAGCGATAAATGATGATATTAACACTCCAACACATTTCTCGAATGAAGGGTTGGGAGTGTTGGCGAAAGACGAAACATTGCTGGAGGAAGAATTGAATGTTCGAATGAAGGGTTGGGAGTGTTGGCGAAAGACGAAACATTGCTGGAGGAAGAATTGAATGTTCGAATTAAAGATACCCACAGATGCTGAGCCAGGACAGGACCCATGAGCTATCGAGGACGAAGTGGGCCAATGTTGCTTCTGAAAGGGTGCTATTCGAGAGGGTTCCATGTCCTAGATGTTAGATGGGGAAGGTTCCATGATTGGGATGCCATATACCATGATATACCAATATGAGTTACCGACTCATTAGGCCACTTTGCTGATAAGTATCTGCTATTCGCGGTAACTCGCAGGAAATTTTGAGTACGTAAAATAAAAAGTCGCTTAAATCAACGCCGCCAAGCCCAATCCAGCCTAGATACCCGCACCACCTTCGCACGAAGTCCTAACGATGAACCATCTTCACATTCTCATCTAGCAACATCAACCATCACGATGGCCGTCAAACCACGCAGTGGAATCGCTGTTGGTCTCAACAAAGGCCATGTATGTCTGTTCTCATCCTACAGTCTTCCCTAATGGAGCCCTGCTGCAGGACTCGTCAGCTTTTGACAACGTGAGCTGATCGGTTTGTTCGAGCAGAAAACCACCCCTCGCGAATCGTCACGCATATCACGCACTAAAGGGCACTTGAGTAAACGTACCGCGTTTGTTAGGGAGATTGTCAAGGAAGTGTCTGGGTAGGTCATCCGTCCCACCAGGTCTCGAGTGTAGGAGCAGGAAAGCCATCAATCAGCCTTCTCGGTCGGAGCCTGATGCTGTCGAAACCTGTGCCCAACATGCGAGGCGCGGGACTGTGTATTCCGCAAATGATCTCGCCTGGGCGGGATACCGGTGGCTTGAAATAAGAGACTGTAGCTGACTCAATCGATTCAACAGATTAGCGCCCTATGAGCGTCGTGTGATCGAATTGCTTCGCAACAGCAAGGACAAGCGCGCCCGTAAGCTAGCGAAGAAGCGAGTACGTTTTGCCTTTTTCTCAACTCCTATCAGAATCTGTTCGGCCATTTACTCTGGGCCCCTTGAAGCTATCCAGCCGGACATGCTCTTGGATGGGTATTGGCTGACACTGATGGATTGAACTGCAGCTCGGGACGTTTGGACGTGCGAAGCGAAAGGTCGATGAGTTGCAAGGTGTCATTGCTGAGTCAAGAAGGGCTGGACATTAGATGGAGGCGTTCGGAGCTGGAGGACCTGTGGACGCATCCACGGAGACTCCCATGTGGTCCATCTTACGGATCAGCATTATGGACGGAGATGGTGAGATGCACATTGTGACCGTCTGAGTCAGTGCAGTCTCATGCCAAGCCCCCTTGTGCTGCCTATGGGGACTCGATAGTGACACGGAGCAAATGATTCACGGCTATCTACCCAAACTCCTGTTGGATGCTACTCGCATGCCTCATCTATAACCATGCTCGCTAATAGCAAGATGCATCATAACGTCATGAACCTCCTGATATCGTCACATCGCTCTCCCAAAACAAAGGCTCCAGGATCCCCGCACGCGATCAATTTCCTCATCAAAATCGTGCCTTGTCGTCACTTCTTTCCAGGCAACTTGAGCCATCTGGGCACGCCTCCTTTCCTTTCCCGCCCTTCATCCCTTTGCTTCCCTTTTCCTTCGATCGTTTCACTCTTTTCCTCCTCCGTTTCGATCCCTTCTATTTCCTTGACTTCTATTTCCTTGGCTTTGTTCTGGAATTCAGGTTTCAGCACGCTGCCTTCCCTTACTTCACTGCTTGCTCTAGCCTCCCATATGACGTTAACGAGTACCCGTCCGGCCATGCCCAGATCACCTATCAGTTTCACGTTGCCCTCTTTGGGCACACTCCTCGGTCCCTGCGCCGAGCTGAAATTGAGAGAAAACAGCTCGTTCTCTTCCTTCATGAGGCCTTTGACAAAGTCGTAAAGATTGGTTGAGGTGTCCAGGTTTGAAAATGTGCTGATCACCTGCATTTGATCTGGAAAACGGACCTTGATTTCCACATCTTTCGCGTCCGCATTTCTCTTGGCTTGGATCCCGGCCTGGACTGCGAGCTCAGCATCAGTGGGAAGACGCTTGTTGACGCTTGATGTTGCAAGGCGGGCTTGATGCAGTTTGGCGTGGGCGATGGTGGGCTCATAATCCTTCTCGTTGAACGCTTGGCGTGAGGCTGCAGGTGTTGAAGCTGACGATGGAGCGAACACAGATATTGGGCGCTTGGATGGGCCCGTTATCGTTTGGTCCGAAGTCGACAGAGCATTGGAGAGGAGCGCAGTAGGTTCCGGGTGAGTCTGGGCTTCGCCGCCTGGGGGCGATTGGGAAGAAACCAGAGCTGCTGACTGCTGGGGAGGCGCTTGGATTTGAGACGGTGGGGAAGGCTTTAGAGGCGACGGTCTCTGACTATCGTAGGGAGCAGGGAAGGGTTCTGCCGCTGATGGATCGGATGCTGCTGTTGCCGCAGTGGCAGAAAGTGGACCTTCGGTCTGTCCGCCCTCAATAGACTTGAAAAATTTGTCGATCTCGGCTACAGCCTCTTCAAAAGGACTTTCGGTTCTGCGAAAGCTGAGGCGTAAGAGAACACTTCCACTATTGAACCCCAGCTGCGCAAGAGACTTTTGCAGGTCAGTGAAGGAAGCAAGCTCCCTTCCCATTACTTGTATTAGGGGAGTCTCATAGAACAATCTTCCGGAACCACTCCCCCCAGTCTCCACTTGCGGTATCCCGCGAGCAGTAAAGTTTCTACTGGACTCTGAGTCCGTCGACCCAGATTCGAAGTGTCTGAGTAGCAGCCATAATGTGGTTGTACTTGGGAATTTTCCAGTAAGTCTGTTCGAGGCGCCGGAGTCCGAGTCTGGAAGCTGTAGAGCCACGGAGACAACTGATGGCGAGCGCGAGAGAACTACTACTTGTAGCTTGGCACCTGAGGATAGACCTGAAAGCCGGATGGGTTGTGAAAGATCAAGGGTTTTGTTGTTATTCCTACTCGCAAAGGCACATTAGCATGGGCTTGAGACAAACCGCAGTGGGGCACCCCTTACTTGAGCCCATGTCGAGAGGCGTCTAAGCCGAGTTTTGTGCATGCTTCCTGTAAGACATCGGCGAGATACTTGGCAGGCGTGGTTTTAATGACGGCCCGGCGAGCGGATGAGTCTAGGATAACAATGTGGGATGCCATACAGTGTAGATTGAAGCCCAGTGGAAAAGGTGTGTCTTGCTGGGTAGTCGAACCCTTTGTCAAGCGGGCATGACAAGGGTCCGAATGTACAGGATGGATCCTCAGTCGCGTGCAGTATGACAGGAGCTGTAGAGTAGAAGATGTAAATAATTCGTGGAGCTGGAAGCTGGAGGTTTGCCTGTGCTCCGTGCTCAATACGTGGGTTAAGGTAGCGCGTGTGCTTCAGATGCGGCAGTGCGCCGCTTGTACGGCGGACGAAGACTGACACTTGAACAAAACCACTTGCCCGCATGGGTTGGCATTATTGGAACCCCAGGAGCTACATTTCGACCAAACACCTTGACCATTCGCCACTCATACGTCAAGAGCGATAGTAGAGAGCTACTCCTATCGCTCGGTATCCATGATGGCTTCACCCGATGTCCACCACCTTTTCCATCACCCAATCGCAGACCATTCATTCTCCGCAGATAGGCAGACACTAGCTGTGGCCAGAGACAATAACATTGAGCTCTACAGCAGATCTGGGAGCAAGTTTACCTTGCAAGATGAGCTCAAGGGACATGACAAAACTGTAACAAGTGTCGACATTGCACCGAGTACTGGGCGAATCGTCACTTGCTCGCAAGGTGTGCCCTGGGGAGAGCTCAAAGGAAGTAGGGAAAATTCTGACTTGAGGACTCGTAGATCGCAACGCATATGTATGGGAACCGTCACCGTCCGGCTGGAAGCCTACGCTCGTATTACTCCGCATCAACCGCGCAGCTACATTTGTACGGTGGTCACCATCGGAGAAAAAATTTGCGGTTGGCTCTGGTGCCCGGGTCATTGCAGTCTGTTATTTCGAGGAGGAGAATGATTGGTGGGTGTCGAAGCATTTGAAGAAGCCCATACGAAGTACCATCACAACTGTGGCATGGCACCCCAATTCAGTCCTTTTGGCGGCTGGATCAACAGATGCGCACGCGAGGGTATTCTCGAGCTTCATTAAGGGGGTCGATTCTAAACCTGAGAGCAGTGTCTGGGGCGAAAGACTGCCTTTCAACACTGTGTGCGGAGAGTTTCTAAACAATTCAGCGGGTTGGGTGCACGGCTGTGCTTTTTCGCCAAGCGGCAACGCTCTGGCGTTCACTGCACATGATAGCAGTATCACCGTGGTCTATCCAAGCGGTCCTGATGAACCTCCTACCGCTGTGGTCAGCCTGAGCACACAGCTCTTGCCCTTCCTCAGCCTGATCTGGAATGGAGAGAGCGAGATCATTGCTGCTGGATATGTAAGTAAACTTCACGCCCACAGGAAGCTGCAAGTGACAATGAGAAGGACTGCGAAGCATATCGACTGCGGGGTAGTGAGCAAGGCTGGCAGATTGTAGGCTCTATGGAATCAAAGGGCAGGCCTGGACTGGGAGAAATGCGCGAAGAATCTGCTCTGAACATGTTCAGGCAAATGGATCTAAAAGGAAAGAGCAAGGACGATACGCAGCTCAAAACGGTGCACCAGAACACCATTGCCACAATCAGAGTTTATGATGAAACTGGCGGGACTGTCAAGAAGTTTAGTTGTGAGTACTTGACGGTAGTTCGGAGTCAGGAAGAACGCCCACATGCTAATTGTTCGCAGCCAGTGGTGTTGATGGGCGAGTTGTCATTTGGTCTACTTAAGATGATGGTTGTCTATGAAATCGGAAAAGCCTACAACGTATACTTTCTAGGGCGCCCTGCACTGATGTGAAAAGAATTCCCAGTCAACGGCCATCAAAGTCTACTAAAGGATCATGTTGACTGGGACAAGAGTATAAGGATGATGTCGTTGTCAGAGAAACCCTGGGTCCTAGAAGGAATTTTACATTATACAGTAGAAGATGGTCGTCCAGACTACGGCTTTCTCACTAGTTTCTTTCGTTCTCTCGATCCTTTTCCTTAGGTATCATCATGTACCAGTGAGACTGCATGGGCCGCCTCCATTTCTGGGAGTTACTTACATTTGCAATGATATTGCAAGTAAATTGTTCAGCACATGAATGACATGGCAGACCAAGACCAACAGCACGAAATGAGAGACCGTCTTAGGAATGGTGTGGTCCCTGCCCTAACTTCTGCGTCAGGAAAAATACTCGATTCTCCCAGAGCGACCTACCAAGAGAACTTGGCTCCAATTCTTCACGTCAAGGAACATCTCTCTCCTCCCAGTAGGCCTCCCCAAGATCTTATCAGTTAGCACACCGGAACACACACTCTTTCAAGTCCCTGGTGCTGGAGAGAGCTCCTCAATGCACAATCCTCAGGATGTACACTCGTCGCGGCGTGACATTCAGTCCGTAAGAGCAGAAGAGCACCATGCGGAGTCAGACTTCGACAGTGCTCAAAACAGCGCCACTCCAATTTCCCTAGCAGATGGGGCCAGCTGTGCACCGTTGACCGCCGACCGAGTGATGCAGGAGCCGATCATCATTCCGCAGCCGCTGCTCCCATAAGTATTGTGAGCCACGCGAATCTATTTCAGACTATTGAACGCGTCTGTACTATGGCCGCCTCAGATTACTGCAGCTCTCGCACCAGCTTCTCTCGAGCGCAGCGCTCTGCGGCCGACGCTTGCCAAGTCCAGCCTGATGCGACTCATGGCTTTCTGTTCCGCCCTGATGACGGCTCGGTGAGCTCTCGATGCTCTTTGCTAGTTGACGCACATGTTTTCGGGGTCCCTCTTCCTCTTTCAGAGAAGGATCCAAGTATTGAGGCATGCTGTTGAAGCGAGTACTCTCGAAACACGTTCCAATCCTCGAAAACCCCTCTCAAATCAGCAACACTGACAAGCGAAATCGAAATTCAGGTTGCGCAAATTTGCGAATAGAATGAGGCCAACAGGCTATGAGACTTGAAAGCATCCACCACATGGGCAGCTTGTATTCAACGGCAGAGAGTGTAGTGGGTGACCGTTTCTAGGCATGCGCGGGTCAACTGATGGGGAACGAGGCCTTATACGTGACCGTCATGGCGAGTAGAAATCTGTACAGCTGGATACTATGGGAGCTTGGAAAGAGGGAATTAGGTGGACTGTTAGCATTTTGTAAAATCCTTAAGTGGTTGATATGTATCAGCGAGAATGAGCGCGCACAAATAAAGGGAATAGAGCATTATCCCGTAGCAAGGATGTCTAGATGGAAGTCGATGGGCACGGCAGAAGATGGTATTTTTTCAAACATAGAGATTGTCTGTTTGACTTGTAGGCACACACGCACAGTGGTGAAGAGTGAAGCAAGGTACGATGGTATATTGCCAAGTCCGCCAAACTCGTCTTGACGGAAGCCTCAAGCGAAAGTTTCCTAGAGGTCGTCTTCAACACAACACAGTACAACGGCACAACATTGTACCTCGATATCCTGGGAACATATGAGCTCAGACATGAAGATATTGACAGTAAATTTCCTAACCTGTGCCGTCAAAACATGCAAGGCTTCTCCCCTTTCCTTTCCCCTCCACTTCAAAGACGCGGAGCTTGAGCAGTCGGACATCGAGTACAATCCTTCCTTTTTACGGAACATCCTTCCTAGAATAGACTGGGAAGCGTTCAAGGTTACTGCTAACGAGGTGTGTACCTTGTGCAAATCACTCGTAGACTTTGCCTTTCTCCTTTTGCAAAAATGTAACTGTCCCTTGTACTATGTCTATATCCTGTCGCTCCGCTATGATCACAACGGCTAGCGTAGCCCTCCTTTTTTTTCCTCCTGAAGCTCGCAGGAAAATGTTTAGAGAGCAGCTCACAGCTCACCGCTTGAACACTTTAGCTCGGCTTCACTACCGTTCCTGATGAAAAGCCAACGACCTCCGCCGTCATGACCGATCCTTCAACCCCTGATACGGCTTATCCGACCTCTGAAAGCGAAGCTCCCCACGACAAAGCCATGAGGGACCTGCACACTCTTCTCCTCGAAACCGAAGTTCGCGAGGGTAAGATGGTGTGCGGCAATTGTGGACACGAGTACAGGATAAAGGAGGGTATTGCTAATTTTCTGTTGCCGAGTCATCTTGGTGAGCTTTCTTGATTCATACTTGTGATTTGGCTCATTCATCGTAGTATGACCGAGTATGGACAGCCCCAAGGACTGTTGGTAAGTGCACGTCTGGGAAGGCCGGCAGAAGGAACATTTGGGCCTCCCTGGCAATTACTAGGTACTGGGACAAGTACGGCGCCTGTTTGCATTCTTGACATGGAGCATGGTCTCCTGAAGAGAAAGAGTTTTGAGTCTCCTGCGAAGGTGGAAAAAGAGAGATGCTTCTCTGGATAAGCAGTGGATTTGGTAATAATCCAAGCCTCCTAAAAGTGTCATATCAGATAGTGACTTAGTATACATTATTCGCCGGCGACCTCAATGCGCACGCTTCCGATTGGCTAAACCAAGCGTCCTGCTCTTCTGGCTTGACTGTCAAGGGAAGTAGCCTGACGGTTTTGAAAACGCCTTTGATAATGTAATAGCTTGATGCAACGCTGATGGACTTGGTCGCCAAAGACATATCTACCAACATGATGTGTAGATAGTAGAAACGCCGAACATGAAGGGAGATGTTAATTAAGGAAGCCTTTGCAGCGTGCAGTGCCACAAAGACAAGGTATTCGATCATCGCTGCCCCATTCGCGTTCGAACTTGTAGTCATAGGTAAGCTCTTCATCTAAGCAAGGATTAGTGTGAGCTTGAGGGAAGCGGGAGAAGAGGAGAGGAAGAAGAGGCTTACTTTGCCCAATGTCCCGGAGGGCATAGATGACAATTCGCTTGCTGCCTTCTACTTTGATGATCTTGGCGGTGCAATTTGGATCACAGCTGTGATTGATGAAACGTGCGATACCACCGCGCTTTGTAGCGTCAATGACGGTATTCTCGTCGATCCTGAAAAGGTAGCTGCTGCCGATTCCGCTCTTCAAGTATTGCCGTTCACGCATATCCGCCACTTGCTGTCGCACTTTCTCGCCAACGTACTCGATAATCATGTCATTGGCAGCGATATTCTCCATTGCGTAAAGTCCCCAATTGTGGATGGCAGAACGAGCGAATTTGACCGGCTTCTTTCGTTTCTTGAGCTGATTGAAGCGGATCGCGTCACCTTCACCATTGGATGTGGCCAGCACCTGTTTTTGGGCGGCAAAGTCGGCAACGAGGCGACGGTTGTTAACACGATTCGACCTTGAGGACGACTTGGACTGGGTTTTCGCCAACGCCAGTGCCGCGGCCTCCGCAGCGGCAGCAACAGGGTCATCCTTTGCCTGAGCTTCCCGTTCTTCGCGAGCTCTCTGAACCTTGATCCGATGAGGCAGGTACTTGGACTTTTCGGACTCTAAGATTTTCGTAGTCCCTTCGGTCCTGGCACAGCCTGTGGGATTTGGCACATAGTAACCGTCGATGTTGGTCTCGGCTCTAATTACACCCCTCTCGCCACCACGATTGAGCGCCTTGATTTCTTTTTGCTTCCAGGCCCAGGTAGAGATATTGCCCAGACCTTCCTCGGATCGATCAGCTAGAACTTGTCGTAGGTATCGGAGGTCTTCTTCATCTTTGACCGTATGCTGCCATCCATCCAAGTCAAGCACTACATTCGGATCCTCAGCAACCGTGCGCTGAGGTTCCCCTTTCGTTGCGCTCCACTCGTTCTCGGCCGTTGCTTGCTCCGCAGGTTCAAACACCGCCTCAGGCTGGATATCCCCAGTCTTTGGAGCATTTGCCATCATTTCATTGAATTCGGCCTTGGCTTGCTGCTTCTTGAGGGCTTCTCGCTCTTCGAAGACCTGTTTCTTGGTCTTTTTCTTCTTTACTTTTGTCTGTTTCGATGTTGCCAATCTGCTCTCGGAATCGCGGTCAGGCGTATCGCTGATATCTTTCGATGGATTGTCAGCCATGCCGTCCATTTCCAGGACCTGGATGCCTGTAAGGGGAGAATCGATCTCAATTGTCGAAGAAGGCGCGATAAGACTTTCGTCGTCTTTGCTGATTCCGAATAATTCTTCATCTTCCTTTTGCTTCTTCCTGTCAGCAATGTCCTGGATAAGTCGTTTCCTCTTCTTGGACGTTTGTTGAACTTTGCTAGCATCTCGAGACACATCTTGATCTATGTCGGTCATAGCTGGCGTGACATCATCGGTATCTTCCTCGTCAGGAATTGTACTCCATACTGAAGCTCTGCTATGCCGGCGAATCTTCTTCGGTGTTAGATTGGTGCTCTCGTTTTCAGACATGTCTGACGCAATGCTCATCCGGCTCACTGGCCTACTGTCTTGCTCTTCGGTGTCTCTCGTGAAGGTGGTACGCCGTTCATCTTCGGAATCCTCGTCATCATCATGGAATGTGGGCAAACGATGGTGAAGTCCACGGACAGCCATCTTCTTCGGAGCCTTCTGCTTACGCCGTTCGTCTGTGAAGCCAACATTTTCTCGCTTGCCACCTACTCCTTTCCGGATTCTGGGTAGAGTAATAATGTTCAACGTCGAAGCTGCCAAGGGCCGACGGCCATTGATCAAGACATCGTTCCTCGAGTCTGGCGTACCGTTTGGCGGTGTCTCGCTCATGTCTAATTTGGTACCGCTTCCTCTTCCGTCGTTTGGATCTGAGATGTTCAGTCTTCGTCTTTTATCCGCATGCCGGTCGGGATCCAGAAAGTCATATAGAGTTGGTGCTGCAAGCTTGAGTCGGACATCCTGCATGAGCTTGACTTGGAGCTCATTTCTAAGAACTTCTGCAGCTTCGCTCACGGGGTCGAGATTCTTAGCTCTTTGCCTTTTCTCCTCCTCGAGGTCCTGCTCGTCCTCCTTTCGAGCCCTTTCCCGCTCTTCCTTCTCACGTTGCTCTGCAATAGCTCTCTCCGGAGTGGGGCTTCTTTCGTAATTGGGGTTTCCAAACTCATGACACTCCATGTTCATAATGTAGGTAAACAATTCACGCAAACGATACGCTTTGTAGCATTTGACAGCAGCTTCCTCGCCTCGTTTTGAGTTCTCGAATATCACATAGTAGCCCGTCTTGTCGCACCTCACTTGCTCCCAATTCTCGTTCTTGAGCCTCTTCTTCAGATGTGGTACCGTTTTAGGCATGACAGGTACGTAACAGTGAGCAATGAAGATGTATGGATCGCGCTTGATTTGATCGAGTATGGGCTTCTCCTCTATCGAACCTGGGTAGTCGACTTCCGCAGCCTTTCTTGAAGTGTCAAATTGTGAGGATTGCTGTTGCATCGCAATGGATCGTGGTAACGGCGTCGTTGTTGCCAGTGGTGGTGGTAGGTTGGGCCGCACCGGAAATTTTGCAGAAGGACCTTTCGGCGCAGACGGTGGAGGCCCCGGTAATTCCATGCTCGTTTCCTTTTTTGGCATTTCCACCTTTTTCTCTTTGGATCGCTGTCTCTCTTTGGCCTTGGCTAGTGCACGCCGGCCCACAGACCCATCACGATCAAGTTCAGCAAAGACAGGACAGAGACCAACCCTAGTTTGACCGTCTTTGCATTCTGAGTGAGCTTTCTTCGCAGCAGCGCTTGCCGATACGGCCGGCCCGCCGCGAAGCGACCGACTGTCCTTATATTTGATGAGGCATATACCAAGGAAGCTACCGTTCTCCGGATCAGTGTGACTAGTGATATCTGCTATGTCCCCAAAGCTAGAGAAAAGATGGCGTATTTGGTTGACTGGGGTAAGAGGATCAAAGCCGGTCACCACAATTCTGACGGGCGGTCCAGGCCCAATCGACGTTTCCTTGTCATACTGATAGGCTTTCAATGAATACGGTGCGATTCGATGGCGGTTTCTGTGCTTATTTGCAGCTCCTTTGGTATAATTAGAAATCCTTAGTCGGGGATCTGCTGGGGGAACCCCATCTTCCTACAAAGGAAGTCCATTAGCTTGCCCAAATCCTTGTATTCACAGGTTAAATTTCATACTGCGATCAGACATACCTCTTCACCAAACGGGCTGTACTGAACCTGACGGCTTCTCTTTTCCTTTCCTTTTAATGTTTTGTCTAAATCTGGATCGTAAACGGCTTTGAATCCCTTGACTTCCCCTTTGCCAGGCCGTGCCGAAAGCGCAATTGGCAGTTGAGCACGCGCCTCATCCAAGCCTCGATAGATCGACGCTCCTTCCAGCTGATCCCGTAAGGGGGATAATGCCGAATTTCCAACAGAGAGATGCTCATCATAAATTCGCTTTTTCGGCGGGGAATTGTTACCATTTGCTCGAGGGGAGGAATCGGTGTTCGTGAGAGGGGTTAGGCTTGTGGATTTGTGAGGTCCATCATGATGCGCCATATTGGTATCTCTATTGACTTGACTGAAAATCGAAGATGCGGTGCTCGTAGAGCTGGTTGAGCCAACTTCATGTGCGATGTCACTGTTCACAATATCGTTCTCCTCATGCGTCAGTGGGGTTGGCATGGTGTTGAGATGGCCATCTGGTGTTCTGTTGGCAAGGGTGATGCCTTCGCCCTCCCCGTCGGAGGGGGCAGGAGGTGCAGGGAGCGCGCTGGAGAAACAAGACTGGCCAGGGGACGGGGACTGATGTCTTCTGCGATCCTGGGAAGCTTTCGAGCGTTTCTGCTGGAGCACTGAAGGAGCAGTAGGGAAGAAATCGGCAAAGCCCTTTGACGAGCGCGACATCCTTGGAGATGGTTACTACCTGTACCGTTTGAGATGCACCATTTCGCCACTCCAACTAGCTCTCCCGAATCAATGTGACGGCCGGGGTGTCACTCATGGACTGATTATGGAGGCTTGAAGTTCTGGCAGGAGATATTGTGCGGTTTGGGTTTGCACGCGGTGGGAGGGGTTTGGGCTAACGCGATCACCGGCAGAGTGAATTGCTAGTGTCTAGCAGATAACAATTTGGGCCTTGAATTCAAGTCTGTGAATGACCGTCGTATGAATGGGGCAAGGATAGGGTATCGAGGTGAGAAGAGAGCTGGCTTTGTTTGGGTAGACGATTGGTAGGCACTTGTCGTGAGCATTCGATGCTACCGTACTCAACGACCAGCAATTAAATGTAAGTTAGTTAGTGACTAGAGTACGCTTGACTACTACGGTTGGCTACTACGGGTGACTGCTACGGTAGTAGGTAGGTACAGGACCTGCACATTTCCCAACCCCCCCCCGAATTTGGGCCAATCCCTGATTCTGCGCCGCGGAAAAGGGATCAAACCACAATAAGTACCTTCACACCGACCACCACAGGAGTTCTGTTTCTGTCCTACAGACTGTCAAAGTACAAAACAAATATGGTCGTTTGGTAGATACGTCACTCCATCGAAGTCTAACAAGATCACCCAGCTTGTTGATCAATCGATGACAGTGGTGATAGACACCAAAAGCCATCATTTGGGACGCTGCAGAACAACCTCGCCAACAGCTTCACTGCACAAAAAAGAAGTGAGAGGCTTGAGATTTGCGTCCGAAATCATCTCCGCCCTTTGCCCCAGAGGCCCATTCGATAGGTCATCAGTATTGTCGCTCGCGAAATGGAACTCAAGCTCTTCTGCGTATACTGTATTCTGTACTGCTAGTACAAAGTCCAAGGGTAAACTGAGTGGGATATTGAAATGCCGACTATTCCTCGCCTCGTCTTCAGCCTGCGACGACGAACAAGCGTTTTGAGTGACCGCATCTTAGCAGAAGCCCCTTCGGTATTCGGCAAAGGCTTATTTGCTGGAATAACATCCTGATCAACATGAGCGGCAGGTTTATGATATAGGTTCGAAAACTCACACCCTTCTAGCTTCCTTCAGGACCGGTGACTTTCGTCTGCAGCGTCCGGCACATAGAGCTAGCAACAACGAATATAGCTGTCGTTGCTGGGTGACAGCTATGCTGTAGAAGACGAGGCAGCTCCTCCGCTTGCTCCAAGCCCAGAACTGTGATTTGCGGAGCTAGAACACCATATTCTTCTGCGGGAGGCACGAGTGAGCCTGGTGGTGGGATCGCACGATAGGTGCAGTATTTGCTAACGCATACTCTGTTCTGTAACGGGTGCACGCAGATTTGGGGACCAAAGCAGAATCAAAGCCTTGGGCTTTCAATGACTGCCAGGAAGAATAAAGGCAAAATATGTGGTTCAGGCCGGGTGTTGATCTACCGACTGGATCTAGTAGACGAGGTGGTTAAAAGCTCGAAGTAGCTGAATCCTGTAGATGTGACTCTGTAATACCTGGAATCATATGACATTCTTGAAGTTCAATGTTCGCAGTAGCGGTTACAATTCTACATCTGGCTCTTCAGCACTGCAAAAGCGGTCTACCACCTACCAGCGGAAGCGGAAGGCTTTAAAGGTCAAATCGTATATCATTCTTATGTTGTCTGCCTACCCAGCATTTGGTATTGGCGTGAGTGCGTAAGGCTGGATACCGGCATGGTTGGTGCTGGCTTTGATGCTTGCAGCATGCAGCTTTTTGCAAGCGGCGCTACTGCAAGGAACGCTTTCGGCGCTCGTATATTGATTATACTATTTTTGGTTCTTTGCCTCTTTGCCTCTTTGTCAGGACAAAAGTCATGAACGGGACTGCGCCTGTCTCGCCACGTACGTACAAGGTGGGTAAGATGTAAGAAGACAGTACGCAAGCAGAGAAAAGGGGTCAGGTCTCAGCCTTGATAGGTAAGTAAGGCTGTTCATGTCATTTGCTGGGCTGTTAGCGCGTCGTTTCGGAGTGACACTCCGACAGGGGTAATTCCGTCAACATTATAATAAACAAGAAGCGTGTCTCGTTCACACCTTCAACAACTTCACCATCAACCACCTACCCTCTCGACTCTTTCCTGTTGGCCGTGCTTTCATCATTCTCAGAAACTCTCAAAGTATTCTTTTCTTTCATACTGTCGCTCCAACACCTTCTCCTTGATCGCAAACATGTGGTAAGTAATGGCTCTGATCTGGTCTTTTGGCGGGTGGATATCCCGAAGCTGACAAGACACTGTCTTTCATAGTGGTATCTTCGGTTACATCAACTACTTGGTCGAGAAGGACCGCAAATACATCATTGAGACGCTTGTCAATGGACTCTCGCGATTGGAATACAGAGGATACGACTCGGCAGGTCTTGCTGTTGATGGAGACAGAAAAAATGAGGTCCTGGCATTCAAGGAAGTTGGCAAGGTCGCCAAGCTCAAACAGCTTATCGCTGAGAGCGATGCAGACATGACGAAGGTTTTTGACTCCCACGCCGGCATTGCACACACACGTTGGGCTACACACGGCCAGCCATCACGAATCAACTGTCACCCCCACCGATCGGATCCGAGTTGGCAGTTCTCTGTCGTTCACAATGGTATCATCACCAATTACAAAGAATTGAGAGTGCTTCTCGAAGGCAAGGGGTTCAAATTCGAGACGGAAACGGACACTGAGTGTATTGCCAAACTGGCAAAGTATCTATATGATGAGCACCCAGACATCGAGTTCCTCGTGCTCGCCAAAGCTGTCATCAAGGAATTGCAAGGAGCCTTTGGCCTTCTCCTCAAATCGGTACACTACCCACACGAGGTTATCGCGGCTCGCAAAGGTTCACCACTTGTTGTGGGCGTGAGGACACAGAAGAAGATGAAAGTTGATTTCGTCGATGTGGAATACGCTGAAGATGGCCCTCTGCCTGCTGAGCGAGCTTCTCAGAATGTTGCAATCAAAAAAGCCTCGGCCAGCCTCCTCGCACCTCCGGACAAATCGCTTCTCCACCGTTCACAGTCCCGCGCCTTCTTGTCTGAAGATGGACAACCACTTCCTACCGAATTCTTTTTATCCTCGGACCCCTCGGCGATTGTCGAGCACACGAAGAAGGTACTTTACCTTGAAGACGACGATATCGCTCACATTCATGAAGGCTCCCTCAATATCCACCGTCTTAGCAAGGACGATGGGACCTCCAATGTACGAGCCATTCAAACACTCGAGCTGGAACTCCAAGAAATCATGAAAGGAAAATTCGACCACTTCATGCAGAAAGAGATTTTCGAGCAGCCCGAGTCCGTTATCAACACGATGCGCGGACGCCTAGATGTTGCGAACAAGCAGGTCACACTGGGTGGCTTAAAGCAGTACATTAGCACCATCCGCCGCTGCCGCCGCTTGATCTTTATTGCCTGCGGTACTAGTTTCCATTCGTGTATGGCCGTTCGCGGGGCATTTGAGGAGCTGACAGAGATCCCAATTTCCGTCGAGCTGGCATCGGATTTCTTGGACCGACAAGCCCCTGTGTTCCGCGACGACACTTGCGTTTTCGTATCTCAATCGGGAGAGACGGCAGATTCCCTTATGGCTTTGAAGTACTGCCTTGAGCGAGGGGCCTTGACCGTGGGTGTTGTCAACGTGGTTGGCTCATCGATCTCGCTCCTTACCCACTGCGGTGTGCACATCAATGCCGGGCCTGAGATTGGTGTTGCCTCGACCAAGGCATATACCTCACAATTCGTCGCCATGATGATGTTTGCCCTCTCTCTTAGCGAAGATCGCACGTCAAAGCAGAAGAGGCGCGAGGATATCATGAATGGTTTGGCTCATGTTTCTGAGCAGTTCAAGCATATTTTAAAGCTGAATGACCCTATCAAGGCCATGTGTGCCAAATTCCTCAAGCATCAAAAGAGCTTGTTACTCTTGGGCCGTGGTAGTCAATTCTCAACTGCCCTGGAAGGTAAGATGTTACACTCCGCCAAATGCTAGCGAGCTTCATACTGACCTCGATACGTACAGGTGCCTTGAAGATCAAGGAGATCTCCTATCTTCATTGTGAGGCAGTCATGTCTGGAGAGCTGAAGCACGGTGTGCTAGCCCTGGTTGATGAAAATCTGCCTATCATCATGATTCTCACTCGGGATAATATCTTTGCCAAATCGCTCAACGCTTACCAGCAAGGTAACATATCACATGAATGCACCCTAGCCTTGGATGGTCCACTAACACTTCCGTATAGTCATTGCTCGTGGTGGTCGGCCAATCGTCATTTGCAATCCTGATGACTCAGAGTTTCCATCTGAGCAAACGGAGAAAATTGAGATTCCCAAGACCGTTGACTGTCTCCAAGGGTTGCTCAACGTCATCCCTCTCCAGCTCATCGCATACTGGCTCGCCGTGGGTGAAGGACTCAACGTGGATTTCCCTCGGAATTTGGCCAAATCTGTTACAGTGGAGTAGATGATGATGGTCTAGTGATTGGGTTCAACATGGTAGAAGCCAGACCATTTGGACACCCCAAATATGAAGCCTTTGTTTGGCTCTTCAAGGGCGGTCCAAAAAGCATTGAATGGGATAGCAGTCACGACTAGATAGATGATTTGCAATGAAATCAGAATAGCATACTTACGTCATTGCATTATGTTCTCCCTGTCAAAGTGGTGCGCCAACCGAGTTGCAATCGCAATCCACCAATTCATTGGCCGCGCTCCTTTCCGATCCGAACTGTTTGAACGCAAATCATTTTTGCCTCGAGTGCACATAATGTCATTGAAAGGCCCCGGTGAGGCACAGATTCACGATGGCAAGTCCCCAGTCATCCCCATCCCCCACTTCCGCAGTCACCTAGCTAATACCTCGTTCGCCGTACTGTCAGGCTCTAATCTCCGCATAGCCATAGTCCACGCTAGATGGAACACAGAAATCATCTCGGCTCTCGTGGCGGGCGCACGCAAAGCGCTGTTGGCTTCTGGCGTCAAAGAAGAGAACATATTGGTTCAAGACGTACCGGGCAGTTATGAATTGCCTTTCGCCGTGCAAAGGTTTCTCATGACCCCTCCTGTATGGCAGCTTGAATTGCCCGTTGATTCTCTCTTCCCAGGATGCACACATCCTCACAGATTGAGTCCTCGTACAACCCCACCGGGCCCATCTCAGCGGTCACGGATCTGCTGTCCTCCGCTTCCTTGACCGACCTCACCACGCCGGAGCCCACCGCCTCCTCTCCACAAACTTCCTCCGGGTCTTCAAAGGCACCTTTGAAAATACCGTTTGCAGCGGTCATTGCAATTGGCGTTCTTATAAAGGGCGAGACTATGCATTTTGAATACATTGCCGACGCAACAGCACATGGCCTGATGAAGGTGCAGCTAGATCTAGGAGTGCCTGTTGTATTTGGATTGTTGACAGTGCTAAATGAGGAGCAGGGCAGGGCGAGGGCAGGAATTGATGGCAAGCATTGTCATGGGGAAGATTGGGGCAGAGCGGCTGTAGAGCTGGGGGTCAAGAGGCAGGTTTGGGCGGAGGGGAAATTCTTATGACAAATGGATCATTTAAGACAGTGCACGCTCACTTATGCCATCGGCAGGAGTGTTGGTCCTGATGCGGTCTCCCAAATATTTTGAGGAGCCGCACAGCTCGCAATATCGAAGTGGGAATCTCAAAACCCAGACGGAGCGCCGCAGAGGCGCCTGAGGCATGTTAGAATTGTATTTTACATCTTGGCATCTGTCCGCCTCATTCCTCCATCATCTCCCCTTCGGCGGTCGTCGTCTCCTCTTCATCTTCGCCCTCCATCGCCTTCTTCGCTGCCTTTTCTGCTTCCTCTAAGATATTCTTTGGGACCTCCTGGTGCCTTCCCTTCGTTGGTCCGTCCGTGGAGCTAATCCACGACATCTCGAGTTCAAAATCCTTGTCCTTGCTATCCTCGTGTGCTACATAGATGATTCGGGCTGCTTCCTTCACACCTGCTTCGAGTGACAGATTGCCCGATGCTAGATCCAGCTTTTCGAGCTCTGCTTTCGCTGCCTGCCTACCCTTCCCTGTAGCTGCGCCATAGTATCCCTGCAGATCCCTTCATCAGTCATGATCACTAATCGAATGAAAGTCACGCTCACCCAGTAAAGACCACTTGGTTCGATCATGTATAGACCCGGACCTCCAGCCTTAGTGCCTGATACTTTTCCACCAGCGCCAATGCTTGGCCCACTACCCACCTGACCATCTACCCCCAACTCTGTTTCTGAGTCCCAGCCACCGACAATGGCCGTAACACCAAACGGCCTGACACTTGAGTAGAGGGTGTATGCTTGGACGTAGCCACCTAGTCTACCGGCGAGGGCAGCCAGAGGTATAGGTGCTTTATAGGTCGATCGCCATGATGAAGCCTCATCTCGTGCTCGTGATACAAAATGTCGTCCATCTGGGACGAGGCCTGAAGATACCTATACTTACATATTCTAGTTCCGTCCCTTAGGCTCGCCCATGGACGTGCACTCACCACACCAACATTACGATCAACAGTTGCTATCCTCTTGTTTGCACCAGGCTTCAACAGTTTGCTGGTTATGATCTTCTCCACTGCCAAGACAACGCCATCTTTACATCGAATGCCGACGCAGGTACCTCCATTCTCGACTGCTTTGACTGCGTATTCGACCTGAGAGTGAGGATCAGTTTCCAAGGATCTGAAAAATACGAATAATCAAGATTACCTGGAAATTCCTGCCGTCAGGTGAAAAGACAGAATTCTGAAGGTCGTACCCCGTACCGATGGATGTCTATGTGGAACAGTGTTAGCTCATACCGAAGATCTTTTGCTCGAAATGACTGACCATGGCGACAGCAAAGGCGGAGAACCAAACGTGGAAATGGAAGAGCCTGAAAGGAGGCTGAAAGGAGAGTAAGTAAGTAGGTAGCTGGGCTCAACGCTGCAGACGAAACTAGGAGCTCAGGCAGGTGCCTTTGCGCGTTGCGCTAGCGGCCTTGGCAGGTTGTTTTGAACTTCATGGGGCACAATCAGTCATACGACTCATACCTCCTACCTTCCGGATGTTCCTCCCTTTCCAAAATCTCCTCGACCGCTGTTCGCTTTGACTTTCAGCAGCCCTAGATCTATCCAGTATGGCGTCAATACTGGGCGCGAATCCAACTCTGGCTTCCGATCCCAGCTATTCCTTCGCTCGAGCTCCACACAATAACGCGGTAGCCGGTAACAAAGAACACGCCTTCTACCCGTAAGATTGAGTATCATTGCTTGTGTGCCAGAACCTGACAAGATCAGATATACAGATAACGGCGGCTCTACATTAGGCATCACAGGCAATGATTTTGCCATCATTGCAGGCGATACTCGATCAACCTCAGGCTACAGCATCAATTCCCGTTACTCTCCCAAGGTATTCAGGATCGGTGGCGACGATGAAACAGGAGAGGGCGCACATATCATACTTTCGGTCGTCGGGTTCGCTGCAGACGGCACAGCTCTCAAGGAACGCCTGAACGCAATCGTCAAGATGTACAAATATCAACACGGCAAGAAGATGTCTGTTAAGGCGTGCGCTCAGAGACTAGCTACGATCCTTTACGGCAAACGTTTTTTCCCCTATTACGTGACAGCGATTCTGGGTGGACTGGATGAGGACGGCAAAGGGGCGCTGTACAGCTATGACCCAGTCGGCTCTTACGAGCGTGAGCAATGTAGAGCTGCTGGGGCTGCAGCTAGCCTGATAATGCCGTTTCTGGACAATCAGGTCAACTTTAAGAATCAGTACCTGCCGGGTACTGGCGAAGGTCATGATCTGCTGGCACGGCAGGCAGAGCCCTTGCCAAGGCATGAGGTTGAACAGCTTGTGAGGGATGCGTTTACAAGTGCGACGGAGCGCCATATCGAGGTTGGGGATGGGTTGCAAATGCTTGTCCTAACTAAGGAAGGGATCGAGGAAGCGTTCTTTCCCCTGAAGAGAGATTAGTCTGGACATTTCACGACGTAGCACAGCGTTGACGAGACATTGCAATGGCGCAATTGCTTACGGAGTATGTATCTGAGCATTTAAGTAGGCTCACACCGACTCACAGTCCTCGATTTAGCCGTAGCCTGGAGCTTTTCTACTTTGCCAGTGCCACGCTGTTCCACGGCAGCAAATTTCTGATTCCACATGTGCCAGATATCTGATTTTGATTCTCCGATGCCTACTTCATTGCTATCCATGACTTCTGATTTTTGGCTGTATGTATCCCGATCCACGAGTCCTCCCGCTCAGAACTCCACGCTAATGCCCTGCAAATGCCACACAAATTCTTTGAAAGCAACTAAAAGCGTTCTCTCATACGTGAGGCTACTGTTCTCAAGTTTCCGTATACCTTACCCTGGAGGAGGGAATTCGTGAGCCAATTGCATCAAACAAGAGTGTGGCTGAAGTCTTACCGGTGGGCTTCCTAATATCAGACTACCTATTCGGGAAATCTCTCAGCTCAAATCAAAGGCCCGAAGACACTGCGCCCATGACCCTTGAAGAAAATTCGTGTTGGCAAACTCACAGATGGCTTCTCTTGCAAGATGGATGTTTCTGAACCCTCCCAGAACATGTATAGTCTGGTCCGCGAGCACAACTCTAGTCTTACTCGCATTTTCGATGGCGAACTTTGTCTTCCCTAGAACCGCAGTATCAGCAAGTCAAGTAGAAAACAATGCCATCGTAACGTTGTACCTCCTTTGCCGGCAATACGTCCAATCGCGCGATTTTTATGTTCTCCATTCAGTGTCTTCACATCTTTGATTTCGAAGCTATTTTTATTGATTAGTCTTCACGGAGGTTGTACTCGTCCTGTCAGGGGGTTTGAGGGTGACAGTACGTTTCAATATACAGATCATCGAGCCGCAGCATTGCGATAGCATCTTCCAAATCGAACCCCAAGCAGAAGGCCCGCACGAAATCCTCGCCCTTCTGCAGTGCTCCTGCATCGACGGTATGTTTGGAAGTCCGCATTTCCACTGCTCGTGCGGACACGTTCATGCGCACCTGCAACTTTAGATGTTCGACGAGCGGAGGATATATCTTAGACCAGTTCGATTTGAGGGGCGTCATTCGGTTGGGGGGGATGAGGACCTTTCGAGCCTCTACTCTAAGGGATTGCTCAATTTTCGCGGGCGGAAAGTTTGGACGCCCTTCTTCGTCAACCTGCATTGCCGACTCGGAGACGGTACCCCGTTGCCCCGAAGGTGTAGTGCCGGTAGCATCGACCAAAAGTTCGTCTCCATGGTCATCTATATCGAATCAGATAGGTAGCCAAAAACCGTAGGTATCCGGAATTGGACAGACATTTCTGAGGTGAGGGTATAGCCTCTACTTCTGCAAGCTCTTCAGGTCGCCTAAGCAGTGCTGTGGGCGCAGGCATCGTAGGACAGCGTAAGCGTATTTTGTACTTTTACCTACGATCCGAAATTATTATAAAATAAAGTACGAGCGCGATTCTGTTCTGTTGTGCGGAAAGTTCCGAGGTCCAAGCTTTTTGTGGGCAAATATGGCGGACGATAAGAGGGGGTAGGACAAAATTAAGCCGACCAAATATTTTCCAATTTCTCTTTGTTGCTTACTAGCCCATTTTGCCTACCTTGCCCACATTGCCCACCTCGTCCGCCTTGCACACCATGCTTAGGCCTAAAAAGCATAGGGGGTATTGTGTTTCATGAGCGCAACATCATTATTGATCCTAATAATAAGCCTATGGTCATCCAGTAGACCAACTTGACCGAGTGCAAAAGAATTACCTTGGAGACCCTTCGGCATGAGGGCATGCTTCTAGGGGCCAGCCAAGCCAAAAATAAAGTTCAATGAGGACAGAACTGAGGGCAGAATAAATGAATAACTTGATGGGGTATCCAGTAACTCTTGGTGACAAAATTATAGAGAAAGTCAAGTAGATCAACTTTGGAGTAGAACATCTTACATCAAATCGCCTCATTGGAAAGTTGTTACCGATGGTAAATATCAGGTTGGTCTGATTTTTGTGGGTCTCATTTTTGGCTTGGAGAGGGGGCTATGCCCTAATTGATTTCAGGGGGCATTCCTTGGTCAGTGCAGTACCAACATGAAAACTACCACAACAGGCAGCAGAGCAGCGGCATTGGCGGCGGGATCTCACAGAACAAGAGCTCTGTATGATGTTAACTCTGCAAAACTATACTTTACATTGGTGGTGGTGGTGGTGGTGGTGGTGGTAATAATGATACCACTCCGTAGGACGCCTCGACGCGTAGCATCATAATTTTTTTGCGCAAATAAATTGGTGGGCTTAATTTTGTCCTACCCCCTCTTATCGTCCGCCATAGCAAAGCTGCCAAAGCTTTCATAGCTTTGTTTTTCATCAGACATCAGTCGGTAGACTTCACCCAAATTGCTCTCCGTTCTCCAATAGATAGTTTGCCCAAGTAACCTCAGTGACCATGATCACGAGGGAGGATTGATAACTGGCTGAAGAGGATGAGCAGCAATGTACGACAGAAGCTGTGCGCCACTGTCTTGGGCATGCGAGCGACTCTGTCCTGCTTTGCTCTTCAGAGAACACCCTTTCCTCAAGTGTTTGTCCATCACAGAATTTTGAGACATGCATCTGCCACCGCAAGACCAATAGCGTCGCCAGATCCTACTATTTCCTCAACACTTCCGACCATGTCGAGATCAATGGGAACTCCGGTCGCCACAATAACGCCGACCTTGGGACCTCTGCATGGTTGCCCTGTATCAGAAAGGCCGCTCTCGAGTAGCAGACAGCTTGATCAAGTCCTCCAGAGGTCGAACACTCCGAGCAAACAGTGCTTATTGGGTCTTCGTTGGGGAGACGACAGACGATTTTCTACGTGTACATTGCGCTGGAAAGACTTTGGACAAGAAAGAAACAGGTCCCCAAATCCAGATAATCAATATTCGATACGAGCTCCGCATGCCACGACGCCCAAGAAGCCCGAACCCTCCTCTGCGCCCTTTTCTCCTGGGGCTCTGAAAGGCGCTGCAAATAAACAATTAAGGGACCGCCTGCCAGATATCTCACAAATCCACAGACCAAGTCGGGAAGAGCTTCTTGCGGCTGCTACTGGATTCTGGTCACGACTCAAGGTCCGTTTCAAATGGTTCTCCATCCGAAGTGTGCGGCCTTTCAATGCGGATGAGATTGGAGCTTTTTTCTCTTGGTTTCTACTGGGCCATGTCCTTTGGATTATTTTGGGCACGACGACATTCTTCTCCCTTGCTATTTTTGCTGTGAATACAGTCTTTGCTCAGGAGACTTTGGCTCGATGGGTGGGCAATTACCTGACGAAGTCTTCTGGCGTCAAGGTGGTGTTCGAATCAGCGATTGTGCCTAAGTGGGGCGATGGGGTCATCACATTCAAGAATGTCTTTGTTTCTAGGCGGCCAGGTCAGGGTGCCGGCAAAGTGAGCAAAGGCTCTCCATCAACAGAGGCTGCAGCTGCGGTTGCCGCCGCAAGAGCAGAGAGATTGAATGACGCCGGGGAGACGAGTGCAATCAGCGCTAAAAGTGACGAGCAAGAGGAAGACGCCAATTATACGCAGTTCGATTTGTCACTTGATACGGTCAACGTCACGCTTTCATTTACGAAGTGGTTCAATAGCAAGGGCTTACTCCGCGATGTAGAGATCAAAGGCGTTCGGGGTGTCATCGATAGAACATCAGTGCACTACACAGGGGACTACGTGGATCCTAGGACCTATAAGCACGAACATAATCCAGGTGATTTTGAAATCAACTCTTTCAAATTAGAAGACCTGCTGGTGACTGTTCATCAACCTCGCGATTTTCGGCCGTTCTCCATAAGCATTTTCTCCTGCGACCTGCCTCAGCTTCGAAGGCAATGGCTCTTTTATGACTTTTTGTCCGCCAACATAATGTCCGGATCTTTTGACGAGTCGCTCTTCACAATTCATCCGCGTCAGATACACGGACACGTTGGCGGTCAGCTCGGTAGCGGGCTCGAGATCAACGGACAGACAACCCCATGGAAGAAGCACAGCCGCCTCAGAATTGATGGCTTGAACGTAGATCATTTGAACAGGGGGGTGGAGGGACCGTTCTCCTGGATCCATGAAGGGAACGTCGACATCGTTGCAGATCTCATGTTCCCAGCCGATAATGATGAAAGTATTGCCAAAGTCATGTCCGACTTTTACGATAGAATGGAGGCCACCGTTACGTCCAATCGGCAACCCCAGAAAAGTCGAGAATCAATCAGGATCAATGACATCAATGTACACAAAGACGACGAATCGACTGCTTCGACCGACTCTGGTTCGTCAGAGGACGACAAGCGCTTCCTTGTGATGGACCTAAGAGTCCATCTCAATGACATTCGTGCCGCGGTGCCAATCTTCACGAAAGATCTGTCCTATGTGAACAACGCTCTTATCCGGCCCATAGTGGCTTACATGAATTCGCGCAGAACGTTTATCCCCATCAATTGCCGTGTAGTTAAGCGAGTTAGTGAGTTTGATGGTAGCTGGACGATTTTTGACAGCGGTCTGATGGATGATCTTTCAGCAGAGGTGAAGTCAAAGTGCGAAACTTGGAAGACGAGTCGCTGACGTACTGGTAGACTTATCAAGCCTTCGCAAAAGATGTCACAGATGATCAAGCCAGGCGGCGGCGTTTCAAAAAGGTTGGCCTCTGGTCGTTGCAACTCGCTGTACAAGCGTTCTTCATGGGTTTGGCTGGGAACTTTGCTTAAAAGGAGATGTGTGGTCCGCTCTTCAGCCCAATTAGCGCGGAGTTTAGGGGTTCTCTGTTAACTTCCATTCGGGTGTACAAAGGACGTTTCTCTCAATTGGAAGTCATGATAGGATTATCTGTACATATGTGGTAAGACCGGACTTGGGGTCGGCATAGTCCATTGGCCAGAGTGCAAGACGGAGCGCCTGTGCCTATCGAGTATATTACACGAGATCCACTGAGCCATGCATCACATCACCAGTGAGCTACAGGCATGAAGAAAGACACCTTAAAGTTTAGCAGTAGATATCCCGAGGCTATGCTAAGTAGTAGAGAAACGTCTTCCCGCAAACACATGATTTCAATGTCACATCCGCACAATCTCATAACTTTGCAGATATGATCTGTTCGACATACGGCCTTTAGGTATGGCATCCTCAATACCCTCGGCTTCTACAAAAGGTTTTCAGAATGCCTCTTCGTATGACAAACACCGACCCTCCTACCCTCCTGAAGCCGTGACTCGTTTCCTCGGGCACCTTCAAGTCAATGGTGTGGAGAGAGCCCGTATTGTTGATCTTGCAGCAGGTACGGGCAAGTTTACAGAGTTGCTAGTGGGTCGGGGCGAGGATTTTGAGATCCTCGCTGTGGAGCCGTGAGTCATCTTTTCCACGCCATGTCTGCTTAATTAGTACGGCATCCTGAATTGCACGATTTGTCGTAGAAGTTGAAGTCTTCAACTCAGAGTCTAATCCTGAAAGAGACATTCTGACTTCGAAATTATTTAGTCACAATGGTGCGTACATTTGCGAGTGATCTTTTTATCAATATACACCGAAACTTGAACTTCGACGCATGTTTCGGGAGCAGAATCATGACACCCATTCGTTTTTCAGAGTCCTCTTATGACCTATGTAATTCTCATGGAACGGAGCTACTGACATCGTAAACCATAAATCAGGCATGAGGAAAGAATTGGAGAAGAAGGCATTGACGGGTGTGAAGGTTCTGGAAGGCGAGGCTAGTAGAATGGACGGAGTGAAACGCCAGAGCGTCGATGCCGTGATTGCTGCTCAGGTGTGACTCTTGACTTTTACGGCACGGCTGACTTGGGCTTGATGCACTGACATGGTGGCTATCTGCAGGCATTTCATTGGTATGGCAGAAAAGGCCGGTCTTTTCAGTTACTCGGACTGCAGCTGCTAATCATCCAAGGTTCGCAAACAAGGACGCACTCGAAGAGATCTACCGAATTCTAATACCTGGTGGAGCATTAGGCATGATCTGGGTAAATCTGTCTTGTGGCTCAAGCTATCTGCCTTAAAACGAGCATTGCTGACTAAAATACGCGCAGAACATTGAAGACTGTACCTACTCAATGATGAAAACTTTACTATGAATCCAGCTGACGGATTCAAGACAATGCGCCAATGTCATGGAAGCCCACGACCGAATGGGAAGGAAAATTGAAAGACATCACATGGTCATTTGGTAACAAAGACGTCCGCTTTCGACACGAGCAGTGGCGAACAGTCTTCGAGAAACAACTCGAAAGCTCGCCATTCAGCATTCAGACAGCAGACCCATTATTCTCACTGCCACTTGGGGAAGAATCTGTGGAGTTCACTCAGTGGCTGAGTCCAGACGCTATTTGGGATAGATATCATAGTAATTACCCTTTCTGATTTATTTCTTCCCCTGCATATATGTTGATTAGCAAGACACGTGCCCTTGCTCTTAAAAACATCTTCAAAATCGAGGATTAATCTTAAGAGACGAACGCTGACTCCGAAACGACATAGCTCTTAGCCAATTCGCTGTACTAGAAGGCAAAGAGCTAGCTGTAAGTTAATGATATGTCATCCATGTGTCATTGAGTCTCCAGGCTTACTCTATGGAAGGACACACAGAGAAAAGTCCTTGAAGTAATGGGAGCGGCAGATGTCAGGAAGAATGAAGATGGGTGGTTGGAATTGCATGGGCGGACATACTTCGCATGGAGTACCGCAATACCTGGAGCTCCGTTGAAAAGCGGTGGATAGATAATGGCTCGTTTTGAATGCCTCGCTGCCTTGGTTCAATTTCTCGAAAGTAATTTTAAAGTTGGACCTAGGCTTCCATTGCCTACATCTGACCATGTAGTGGTACTATTGGAGATGAAAATTGATTGTTGTTTCATGAGGCGGCGATGTACAGCACTGAAGGAGAATTAGTGGGAAAACCCTATGTTGACATTTTCGACATAGAGTGCTACCATTATTTCCTCTTACGAAAGCCTCCCCATAAGAACAGCGCAATTTCCCATCCACGTACTCCTCTGTCTTCTCTAAAGAAATGTTCATATAACCGTCCACCGACATGAGGTACCCTGGAAATCCACAATCTCAGTATACTGCTCTGCCATCTCCACATGAAACTTCTACCTCTGTATTCCACTGAGCTATTGAGCTTCACCTTGACCGGTGCTCCAATTATTTCTGTAAGGAAAGAGCTTGGATCAGAGCTCCCGGAGCTTGCACCGTTCTCCATCGATATTCTGGTTCGATACTTCTTAGGTTTAGAACAATGTGATAGGATTATATTCAGCGAGAGATCCTCAGCTCTAGTTTATCCAAGCCAGGATTGTTAGAATAAGTCTGACGACAGGCTCCTTGGCTTCAGTGTCACTCCGAATCCCACATGCGTGTATTGAGTATAAAGTACCTAAAGTAAGTACTTTACTTAATCTTCTACAGCCGCGCCGAAACCGCGCTAAACGCCTCGAACCTCAAATTTCCTTAAACATTCGAGACACCTTTTGATTTCCCACTTTCTTACAATCTCAGCTCTCGGACAAGCGTACAGGCTTAGGATGCTCGCCGACAAGCCCACCCAGGCCGCTATCGGGCCCGCTCCTCAGAAGCGATCTCTTTTCAACAAGCCAAGCTGGAGCAGGCCGCAAGCCCTAAGCAATGATACTGATCTTTTTCATCGTTCGAATCAGACTTACACTGACCTTGCTTCTGAGGCGGAGCGTGCACGTAAAAGGAAGCTAGTCAGGAAAGAGAGAGAAAGAGTCCGTCCAAATGTAATTGGAGAACGCGCAGGAAAGAAGCGGCATGTATCTGAGGACGAGGACGATGGTAGCGATGAAAGCTCGAGTCCCTCCAGTCATAAATATCTCAAAAGCAGCCCCACTCAGTCCAAACATCACCCTGTGCCTCCTTCGAGGAGTCCTCAAAAGCCAATACACTCTCCGAAATCTTTACTTGAGTGCTACGAAGCTAAGCTTGCGGCGAGCACATTAGGTCAAGAGCAAAAGCAAAAGCCCATCTTTTCTGAAATTATCGATCTTGAAGATGAAGAAGACTCATCGGCATTACTCGGGCAAGAGTCAACCTGGAAAAGTGTAATGGTCAAGCCCGCGGCTCCTCCTGAAGAGGATGACCAACCATACTCAGATGAAGAATTCCCGGAGCTGGCTCGCCAAGCTAGGGAAAAGGCACGAAGAAAACGTTTGGAGGAAGACATGGTATCTACAACTGCAAGCCCTCGAAACGGCCACCTGTCCTTGCATTCACCAATGCCTCCAAGCTCACAGCCAGATCCGGTTCTTCAAATATTGATAACCTCAAGCATCGATAACACGATCCCATTGATCGTTAGTAGAAGGCTGTCGCAGCGACTGAAAGACGTCAGACTGGCGTGGGAAAAGCGGCAGAACTTCAGTACCGATTTCACAGACCCGGTCTTCCTGACATGGCGGGGCAAGCGAGTCTTTGATGTCACGACGTGCAAAAGCTTGGGCATCACTGTTGACGAGACTGGAAGTCTTTCCACGAAAGGTAGCTCGTGGGAGGAAGAGGAGGGGCAAATTCATATGGAAGCGATGACCGCTAACATATTGGAAGCCTACAAGAAAGCGAAGCGCAACGAGGCTACTGCCCAAGAGGATCCTGCCGCGCAGGACGAAGCTGTAGCGGTGCAGGATCATCAAGTTCATGTCAGAATCATACTAAAGGCAAAAGGACTGAACGATTTCAAGCTCCAGGTTCGGCCGGTTCGTTGTCCGCATGTTGAATGCTTATTACAATGGCTGATATGTATTAGTCTACTCCCGTCTCCAAGATTGTCAATGCTTTCCGTTCTCGGTATCAGATTGGTGGAGAGAAGGATGTTTTCCTAACCTTTGATGGAGAGCGACTGTCGCCTGAGAGCAGAGTTGATGAAACCGAGCTCTCTGACATGGATACCCTTGAGGTTTATTGTAGATAGGTAAAGTTTCACAGAAGGTCGCATTCGAGATGGAACATATCCCCATGATATCGAGAGACGGCCTTATTGAATTGGATCATGGAATTATGGGGCCGGGAAAGGAAATGGATTGCATCTTAGGTATCTTACCGACGTTCATTCCCGGGGCCAGTCCCCTTCGGATTCGGCTACAACAGTAGATAGTGAGAGTACCATGGCGAGAATGTCAACCCAATTCTCACCCCAATTCTCACCCATTTCTCACCGGGATCCGGCTCATGTTCCAAATATAAGGGACATACCTCCCTCCCAGTAGTCTACTCACTTTACTCTGGTCCCTTGGAACTTGAAGAGATCGCTTCGGAATTTTGCCCAAAGCACCGAAAAGTCGGGCCGCCGTTCTTGCCCCACTACCCCACTAAAATTCGGGATTGATGACAATTTTCCTTCTCACTTCAACTTTGCTATCAAAAGCAATTATCTCCTTTCCAAACACTTCCCAACCCATCATTATCACTGTAACAGTCACTGGAACAGGATTCCTGAAGCTAAAGTAAGTCGTTCCTATCCTTCCGTGCGTGTAATCTTTGTACTTCCATGCTTCGCGCGCTGCCTCATAGACCGCCGTTTCGTTTCCTCTTCTCTTGACTTAGAAAACACTTTGCTGTCTCACTTGGATTGACGCGGATCAATTGTGAGCTTTCGCAAGCTCTTCCTTCCTCTATTGCGTATCTTGATTTTCGCAGGCTGACCTCCCTTTGCATTAGTCAGAATGGCGATCCAGAAGATCCACGCACGCTACGTCTACGACAGTCGAGGCAATCCCACTGTGGAAGTAGACCTTGTCGACAGCACTGGCCTCCACAGAAGCATCGTGCCAAGTGGAGCCAGCACAGGGAAGAGAGGAAAAGAGAGAAGAGAAGAAGGAAGCTGCTAACATCTGAGCAGGGCAACACGAAGCATGTGAGTTGAGGGATGGCGACAAATCCAAATGGGGCGGGAAGGGGGTCCTCAAAGCCGTTGCGAATGTCAATGAGATCCTTGGCCCTGCTGTCATCAAGGAAGGATTCGATGTGACAGACCAGGCAAAGGTCGACGAGTTCTTGAACAAGCTAGACGGAACCAAGAACAAGACCAAACTGGGCGCCAATGCTATACTCGGTGTGAGCCTGGCTGTTGCAAAGGCCGGTGCCGCGAAGAAGGTAAGCTGTTATCAGTTCTGGAGACTCGTCCACCTTCGTACTAATAGGTCCGATTCGCCAAAGAACGTGCCTTTGTACGCCCACATTTCCGACCTTGCAGGGACGAAGAAGCCATATGTCTTGCCAGTTCCTTTCATGAATGTTCTCAACGGTGGTTCTCATGCCGGTGGTCGTTTGGCTTTCCAGGAATTCATGATCGTACCCGCGTAAGTTCAGGCCTCGGGAAACTCCGCCATGCACTTCTCCAATAGCTGACATTATTAGTGCTGCTCCGTCTTTCAACGAAGCAATGCGTCAAGGAAGTGAAGTATACCAGCAGCTCAAGTCGCTCGCAAAGAAGAAGTATGGTCAATCCGCAGGCAATGTTGGTGATGAAGGTGGAGTTGCGCCAGATATCCAGACCGCAGAAGAGGCTCTAGATTTGATTACTGAGGCTATCGACAAGGCGGGATACAAGGGGCAAGTGAAGATCGCTATGGACGTCGCGTCCAGCGAGTTCTACAAGGAAGATGCAAAGAAATACGACTTGGATTTCAAGAACCCCGAAAGTGACAAGAGCAAATGGATCACCTACGAGCAGCTTGCAGACATGTACAAATCTCTGGCCAGCAACTATCCCATTGTTAGCATCGAAGATCCCTTTGCAGAAGACGACTGGGAGGCATGGAGTTACTTCTACAAGACATCGGATTTCCAGATAGTTGGGTAAGAAGTCACATTGCTGTTCATTTAGCCATAATGCTGATAAAGGGGCCGCTTTTAGAGACGACTTGACCGTTACCAATCCCGAAAGAATCAAGAAAGCAATTGAATTGAAATCTTGTAACGCCTTGCTACTCAAGGTCAATCAGATTGGTACCCTTACGGAATCGATCCAGGCTGCCAAAGACGCTTATGCTGCAGGATGGGGCCTCATGGTCTCCCACCGTTCTGGAGAGACGGAAGACGTTACAATCGCGGACATTGCCGTGGGATTGCGATGTGGGCAAATCAAGACTGGGGCACCTGCTCGGTCTGAGCGTCTAGCCAAACTGAACCAGATCCTCAGGATCGAAGAGGAACTCAGCAAGGAGACGCCATCGGCCGTCTTTGCTGGCGAGAAATTTCGAACATCAGTCAGCATTTAAGGAAAGGGGCAAGCCAATCCGTGGGCCTTCGCACCCTACCAACTCCACACCGGTTGACTCTCTTCGGCAGCTTCAAGCAGTTCTCATCCATAGTTGTATGGAGCTTACTTCAAAAATAGACCCAAAAGCAGAGGCAAAAGCGAGTTGAATATGCACATCCCAGCTCCGAGATTACCCCTAGAGTCTAGTACTCTACTCAAGTACCACATACCTAAGTACCTTAGAGTAGCCTCGGTAGCGTCTCCGTAAAGTCGTTGTCCTCTCCGCATGGGCGCTAGAGCCAAAGTGTCGTTCTTTGTCGCACACAGCAACATAGCGTTCTTTTCCCACAGAACATCATCGACTTTTCGTCTGACAGAATTGATCTAAACATACCATCAACGACACGCGCAGCAGTATAGCCGCACAGCCTCTCCTTCACTACTGTCTTGTTCTACAGTTGTAGGCATGCCGCTAGCAAATCGGCGAAGAGGTTCGCCGCCCCCACATGATCCCTGCCACGTATTTGCTGCAAGGCATTTCTACGGTATGATTCTTGCGAACGGTGATACTGACGCGCAGATATTTGTCCTATCCAGACGATGACTCCGAGGATGAGAGCTCGTCCGATTCCTCGTCTCCGGCTATTGCTCGACGATCAAAGTTCGATGATGAGGAAGACGAGAGCGATGTATGCACACAAACAACCTCGCTGTTTCAGATGAAATCAAGCTCAAACCGCATCAGGTTGTCGATTCATGGGACGCCGCCGAGGATTCCGAGGTCGAACGTGAAAAGGCCAAAAAGGCTGCAGACGCCAAAGCCAAGGCAGATGCAGATGCAGCTGCGAATAAGAAGTCAAAAGCGCAGAGAATAGAGGAAAAGAGGATGGCTACGATGCGTAGAAAGGCGGAGGAAGAGGAGGAGTCGAGTAGCGAGGAGGAGGACGAAGCAACCGCTCGCGCAAGATTGCGACAAACAGAACAGGATTCGGATCTGAAGCACGCCGAGGATATGTTTGGCAACGTTGGTATCAACAAGAATCGGTCAGCTACCAAAGCTGTGGTAGTTCCAGATCCGTCGGATCCCTCGAGCGCCATAGATCTTTCCTCGCTTCCTCTCTTCAACCCGAATACGAAAGACCAATTCCTCAAGCTGCGCGAGACCCTCACACCCATACTGGCGTCCAACTCCAAGAAAGCGCAGTATACCCTTTTCATGCAGGAATTCACCAAGCAGATAGTCAAGGATCTTCCAAGCGATCAGATCAAGAAGATAGCAAGCGGTCTGACCACGTTGTCCAACGAGAAGATGAAGGAGGAGAAAGCAGCGGAGAAAGGCGGGAAGAAGACCAAGGCTGCCAAGAGCAAAGCGACATTGGTAGCCAACCGTGATACGAGCTTCAAGGCGGACACAACAAGCTATGGGGCCGACGTTGACGAGTGAGTAATTGCATATATTTTCTATACCTTGTGAGCTTTTTTTAACATTCTGCAGCGATGATGATTTTATGTGAACACTGTCAATTCAGCCATATCCAGATTTTGCAACGAGGAGTATCTTTTACCAGATACAAAGATTCCGATTCAGCGAAGCATTACCAGCTTCGGACATACTAGGCTGCATTCTGTATCTGGAAAGAGTCCTTCGTGTTGCTGTTGAGCATCCTAGAAGACCGGGGTCCCCTCTTCGCAGCGTTCATGCATTTGAAATCACGTCGAGGGACGGATGTCAGTCGAGAGGAGTTGGAATTCGAGAATATCATAGGCCATAGAAGAAATCTTTGACTTCCATGGATCTCACCAACTCCAGCTTCCTGGAGTTTCATCTTGATCAGTGAGCACGAGGGCCTTTGCGATGTATTTGAGCAATTTATCGATAGTACCAAATATATAGGATCCGTGGATGATTAGGATCCCTCGGATTAATTATTTTTATGAGCAGGACGGTGAAATCTGGCCAAAGTGCAAAAGCACGCGAGCCCGTTGTCAGGGCAGGGATTTGAGAGGACCGCCGCGCAGAATTCAATAATGGAGGCTCCCAGATCCCAACTTCACTCCAATTTTCCGCTCAAATCCTGACACTCCGATCACTCATCCCAATGATTTTCATATTCTCCCCTCTTTGTAGACTCTTCCCTCTTCCCACCCTTTTGAAGCCTGCTGTTTCCCCCCGAGTACCGAGCCAAGCGTCCCAGGGACTAAAGCGGATAACGTCCGACCTACCAGTCACACTGTGACATATGCCGGCTGTTAGAAGCAAGGCAGAGCTGCAAACTCAGAAAAACAAGGTCAGCAATGCCAAAACTCGCCCTAGGCTGTTGCAGCTGCTCGAAAATTTCCTTTCTCTTCTCTTCGCACAATCAAATCGTCATGCGCTGACCACCTGGGACACACAGCTCGCTAATTCTTACCATGAACTATTGGAGTACGTTGCGCGGTCGTGACTAAAGACATATCGAAGCACTGTACTGAGACTACCGCCCATTACAGAGAGTTCTCGTCGAAAGAATTACGGACAGTTGGGAATTATACATTGGGCCGCCTCATAGGCAAGGGGTCTTTCGGCAAGGTCTACCTTGCATCGCACAAACTCACCAATGGGTCGAAGGTAGAGCTTATGATCTTGCAACATACACGTCCATTGCTAAGTCTTGAAAAGGTGGTGCTTAAATCAGCCAACAAGGACGACTCGAATCTTGCCCGGGAGATCCATCATCACCGGCAATTTTTACACCCTCATATTGCTCGATTGTACGAAGTTATTGTAACAGAGAATCTGGTCTGGCTGGTTTTGGAGTACTGTCCCGGTGTGACTATGATATCTGGTATTGTCTCTTGAGCCCTGCTGAATTTTGCTGGCAGGGGATGAGCTATACAACTACTTGCTTCGCCATGGAGCGATGCCTGTGGAGAGGGTCCAGAGTATCTTTACCCAGCTCGTCGGAGCCGTTGCCTACGTCCATAATCTTTCCTGTGTCCACCGAGATCTAAAGCTGGAGAACATTCTGCTGGACAAGAATGAGAACGTCAAACTGTGTGACTTCGGCTTCACCCGCGAGTACGAAGGCAAATCGAGCTATCTTCAGACGTTTTGTGGAACTGTTTGCTATAGCGCGCCCGAAATGTTGAAAGGAGAAAAGTACGCTGGAGAAAAGGTCGATGTTTGGAGTCTTGGAATAATACTTTACGCACTACTGACCGGAGAGCTACCGTTTGATGACGACGATGACGTGATTACGAAGCACAAAATTCTTTCGAGCGAGCCCAAATTCCCGGACACCTTTCCGCCGGATGCCAAATCCCTTGTTGGCCAACTTCTGTCGAAAAGACCGCTCCTTCGACCTGGAATTGCTGATATTCTGACAAACCCTTTTCTATCTGAGCACGCTCCGCAACAGCAAGCTATTCTAAAGCTAGCTCAACCCCCACCTTTTACTACGGACTTGGAAAAAGACACATTGGAGCGTATGCGCAGTGCTGGAGTTGATGTGGATAAGGTCATTGAAAATGTTCTCGCCCAGCGCTGCGATGCTTTGGCTGGCTGGTGGGCCTTGTTGATTGAGAAAGAGGGCCGTAAAGAGCAGAGGAGGGAAAGAAAGCGAAAGGAGCGAGAGATGGAGGTGAAAAACATTCGAAGGCTTAGCGCTGCTAGCAGTCGTTTAGAACGCATAGCAGCACCCTTAAGAGAAGTAGATGAAGAGGGTCTTCCCCCTTCACCGAGTGCTGATGCTTCACGAAATCGAGGGAGGCGGGAAAGGCGCAGCACACCCACTCGTAAGTCGACTGAACAAATCAATAGCTGAAATGTACTGAAACGAACAAAGCCCAACTTATTCTTCCGGAGCTTCCTCTGTTGCCTGAAGGAAGCACTCTCGACTCGCCTGGCTCTACTATACCTCCTCCGCCAATCGAGAAAGACTCGATACGTTCGCGTTCAGCGAGCTCCTCACGGCGTCGACCACCACCTCCTCCCAAAGAGAGGAGGCGATCTCGCCCAGGTAGCACACTTCAAATGGTCTCTACAAATTCTGACCTTCTTGCGCCGCCAAACGGAATGTCAAAGAGACGTCCCAATCGTCGGCGCCAACACGCCTTCTTCCATCAGCTGGCATCCATCAAGCATTGGTTCATGGAATCTGCCAAGAGAGCCAAATCCCCTATCTCTAGGAGCGACTCTTCGACGCTCAAAAACTCTCCACAGGAGAGAAAGAGCCCCATCGAACCCCGCCATACGCTAAATAATGGGACTCCAAGTCGATCAGCTGCCACGCCTACACGCCACCTGTCTGGCACTTCATATCCTCGGCCTGGCATGCCAAGTCCCAAGCATAGGTCTTCTCTTTCTCCTGCTCCCATAACGCCCCGGTCCTCCTATCGCCGCTCTTCTGGCGGTCTCCGGGGCCGCAAGTCTACCTCCTCTTCAGTCTCCTCCATTCGCAGCATTCATCATGTCCATACCCACTCGAAAGCATCTTCCACGTCGTCTACTTCCAACTCAGTCCACTCGTCTGTCCCATTTTCCAAGACCTCACGTTCCCCGCACACCTCGGTCAAAGTTCTCCCTGCAACCCCTATCGTGACAGCGTTTCCTTCCAACATCCGCCTCGTCCGAGCCGCTCCTTACTACAATGAGCCGGCCAACTTTGCTTCTCCTAGCGGGTTGGTCTTCGCAAAGCGGAAGAAGACGCCTTTTCGGGGTCCTATGCTCTCCATCAGTAACAGTAACGGTGGGAGTTCAGCCGGCAGACCCAGAGATTCCAGTGTGGGTGGTAGCCGAAGTGCGAGCGCTGCTGGAAGGACTAGTGGCGAGATCATTGAAGAGGAAGACGAAGATGAGGTCGAAGAGGTAGATACCTTTAGTCCCCTCGCTCCAGAGGCCGAAGAAATGATCGTCTGGGGTGGTAGTAAAGAGGCTGAAGCGGATGGCTGGGTCAGGAGACGGTGCGATTGAATATACCACATGCAATGTGTAATACTGCCGACTTTTGGCCCCAGAATTCTGGGCATCATTGGCTGGGATCTCGATATTGAAGCTGTAGATTACCCATGTATCATAATCGTTAAGCTGATTTTGGATATGCATCAACAGGTCACATGTACGCACCCTCAGCCATTTTGAAGAATGGGTAGAGAAAGGCATCCTGTCCGGTATCTCTCGCCTTCGGACTTCTCGCCCTCCAGTCAGTCATCCCATTGATGATGACGTTGCAAACTGGCAATTTGGGAACTGTAACTCTCGTTGAGAAGATGCTTTGCCTCTATTATTTCTCAAGCCAAGAGCTATTTACAAGTATGCTGACAGCAAAGAAGCCCCAATGTGGAAGCTGAATCTTATTGCATTCCTTGATTTCCGGTCTCAGTCAGCACGATACTTTTCAGGCTTCACATTGTAAGACCCTGCCAAACATCCGCGTCGAGGTCGCCTTCCTGTACAATCGAGTCTTGCGCATTCGGCACTCCAATAAGAGCTACTCCTTTCGGTACTGCCACGTCGGTCACGTTGAAACATCCAAAAGCTGTAACCTTGATCAGTTCCGGGCAGCTTCTGAAAATTCCAGCGACTATCGAAGTATCAATCTTCGTCAAGAATGAGATGTTGAGGTCTTTGAGGACCGGATACTGTTGCTTGCCATCGAACACTTTGGAGAAACTTCCATAGGCGATGTGCCGGCAGGAGCTGATATCTAATCGCTCGAGACGGGACCCAGAATGTCCCATTAACGCTTCAAACCCTCCAGATGCAAGACCGAGGGGATCTTCGGGTCCGTCAGGTACCGCATAATCAACAGAACGGTTGCTGGAAAGGTCGATGAAGGCAAGCGCCGGATTTGACCAGTCAATAAATAGAGATGTGAACCCGGCATCAGTACAAAAATCGTTCTCTGTAAAACGTAGCTTGCTTAGCTGGGTGCAAGAGGAATGAATCATGGACAAAACGTTGTCATCCGCATCGTTGAATCCTTCGAGAGACAGTGTACGAAGGCCTGGACCAACGGATGATATCAAATCGGCAAGGACGTTAGGGGTAGTTGCCATTGGAAAGTGAAGAGACAGATGTTCTAGTTGCCTCAATCTCGACATGGCGCCAAGGGCTACGTCTCCAAGCCGGAAGCATTTCTTCATCTTCAAACGTCTGATGTTCGGACAGTGGCTGATTAGACCCGTGAATGTTTCGTCATCCATGGAGTAATCGAGCCAAGACAACTTAAGACTTTCGAGCCGATGCCCACAAACTTCGAAGAATTCTGCCCACTTCCCATTGGACACTAAATTCGATGCCTCTAGCTGTAAATTTCTGATAGGGACATCACGCTCGATTATGTAGTCGACGACCTCGTCCTTGAATTGCCCGGCGTTTCGGAGATTGAGATTCTGTACTTTTGGAACCACGGAGAATAATTTAATGTAATCCTCGGTCTCAAGCTCTATTGCGCGTTAGCCAAGTTATATAAATACAACGAGCTGGACTTACTGCCACAGTCATAGACATCCGTAGTCTCAAGATCGGGACGAAGAAAAAGATCAAGGGTTCGGGATGTAATGACACGTCTCCTTGATAGGATCTTGCTCAAACGATTGAGTAGAGATTGGGGCAGGTCACCGAATTCGTCGACTTCGTGTATGTTGTTCGCAACCTCCTGTACAGAATTAGGAGTTTACATATGCTCGGAAATGTCTGCTTTAGTCAGGTAGGTTACCCTAATACAAAGCTCCTGCAGAGTCTTGGAACCAATCTGGACGATACCATCCAAAAGATTGCTCTGAACATGTCGTCGCTTGTCTCGACTCACAGCCTGTTTTCTTGACTTTTGATCTTTTTTCTTTTGATCTTCCTGTTCCTTTGAACATTTAGTGCAAAGGAGTCCGCCATCTGGGCCTGTTTTACTGTATGCTGTGACAGTAAATCGCTTCTCGCACTGCTCGCAGTTCTCCAGCTGACCAGGTAAGGGCTTCTTCTTTGTGTACATATCCCATGCGACATCGTCATTTTCCCCGTCAGAGCTTTCATCCTTGCGTTTCTTTTGGCGGTTGTAGCCATTGCTTTCCTTGATTTTGGCTAAAGTCTTCTCTTGTTGCCGCTTTCTCTTCTTCTTCTGAGCCGCAGTCTCTACACGCCCCTCATCGTCATTTTGGTCAATTGATTCGCCATTCGCGGCTGCTTCCTGTATCTGTTGCTGTCGAGCCTCCGTCTGCCGACGCTCATAATCTGCAGAGATTTGAGCGGCGGATATGTTGTTTGAGGCGAGAAAGTCAGTGAGAGCAGACTGGGGGCCCCTAATCTGATTGTTGGCTGCTCTCCGTCCTGCCCTGGGTCACAAGATTAAAGACTGCATGCTTCGGTGGAGGGACTTGGAACGTACATGTTTATTGCCACTGGCTAAAAATGGTAGTAGAGAAGCTTTTGTGCGGTTGAGAGAGGGGGTTCGGAATATCAAGAGTCTTCCACAGAATCCAAAGTGAGACTACCTCATAATTGAGTGTAGTGCAGACTGCAGAGTATGGTATTTGAGAAGTTGGAAAAGGATAGAGGATATATTCGGCAATGAATGTTGTTATTATCATCAATTCATCGTCACCATCACGCTATTATCATATAATGTGCAACCACTTTACGCGCGCGCTCAGACGCGTCCATGAATTGTGGCAAAATCCCTTCTATATTCTTAATTATTTTGATACTAAACTACACAACCCTTTACACTCAGGTACCTTCAGGCTTCAACACTCAAACATTCAACATAGTCTATTGTTGATTGAGATTTGCCTGCTAGTGATTTGTCTGTTATTAATACAGATACCGCTACTCCCGAAATTCTATTCGGCTCCTGAACATGGCCAGGAAAGTCATGGCCAGGAAAGTCACAGCTGCAAAGACAGCTATCCCTGGGACACCCTATCATCGTGAGTCGCCGCTTCGTCATTCAGTAATTCCCGATAGTAGCCTGACCATTATTCAGCGGTAGATCAGGAATCTTCGTCTTCATGTCGAAAAACAGGCATGCCATCCAATCGATCCAAGCCCCGAATGTCTGCCGTCGCCAAATCTGGAGGCTTTGACTTGGATGAGGAGTCTTTATCTGCCAATCCAAAGAGAGATCAGCTTCCTCAGCGGGTAATCAAGAAAGTTGTGATCCCTGTCAACCACCGCTCGTCAATCGCTTCTTCTCTTTCCAGCGTTCCCGACCAGTCGAGCGAGTGTGACACACCAGGTACGAGCATAGTCGTAACACCTGCAGAATCTCTGGTGAAAGAGGAACGATCATTCAATCGTCCAGTGAGGGTTAGCGGCAACATACCTAGTCATTGGCCTGAAGGATCACTCAAGGGGAAGAGGAAGCGCTTGGAAGCTGACGCACTTCTGGCACAAAGGCTACAGGAGCAAGAGTACGGCGAGGATCAAGAAGTGGCTCCTAGACGGAGACGGGCACGAAATGGTCTAGTTGAAGATTCTGAAGAATCTTTGCCCTCCGTCTTAGGCCGAGAGCATTCGCCAGATCCGAACGACCTCCCGGGACTCGACATATCTACAGCTGGGAGGGCAAACAGAAGACTCCACAAGCATTTGCTATCTCAAGCTATTCCTGCGGATGTGGAGGGCGATCGATCTCCAGATGAGTCCTTTGACGAAGACCAAATTTCAGAAACTCCTATGCCCAGGAAAAAGAGAATAAAGACTATTTGCCGTACATCTTTGCCATCTCGGGCTGCTCGGGACTCTGCAAACAACTCAATTATAGACAGGACCTCCCGCAGAATTCTCGATAGCGAGGACTCTGACCTGTCCGATCACAGCGATGACGTCTCTCTTTTCGGCTCTGATATTGATTCAGATGAATCTGAAGATTCCGAAGATGTTGATGAAGTGGCTGATGATGTCGCCGGTGCCGCAAACAGCGTTACGACAGCCGTGGCGGCAAACAATATCTCGGTCATCCCAGCTACTGGCCGTAGGGGTGGCCGTAGGGGTGCTCCAACCGTCCAAGCTAACAATCCCACTCGTGGCAGACGCTCTTGGCAGAGACGGGTCGAAGATAGGGTAAGCTCTTAGATGTTTATGATCCCACATCCAGGACTAAGATATACCCTAGGCTACAAGAGAACGGCAAAAGCTAGAGAAAGCCCATCCTGAGATCAAGACAATGTGGACAGATCTCGAAGCCATCCCATTGGTCAAGCCTACCCAGGTTGCGCAACCTGATACGATCACACGCAAGCTTAAATCATTTCAGCTCGAGGGTTTGGACTGGATGAGGAAGCAGGAGAAAACCCAATGGAAAGGGGGTCTGCTCGGCGACGAAATGGGAATGGGCAAGACTATTCAGGCCGTGTCCTTGATCATGTCTGACTATCCAGCAAAAGACCCTACATTGGTTGTCGTTGTAAGTTTTCGCCGCTCTCATTCCTGCGCAGCACCAGTGCTCTTCTACGATTGTTTTGTCAACTCTACATTGGGTTTCCACCAAAATACTGCCGCCTTCTTTTGGTCTAGAATGTACATTTGCCGGTACTTCTTGTAGCTTATCTTGTTGATCCTGCTGCTATATGCCACATGATGATTGTGCTACTGTGTCAATTATATTCTCTGAAACTGACCATATGTCGCAGCCCCCGGTCGCGCTCATGCAATGGCAGAACGAGATTAATGAATACACCGATGGCAAATTGCGTGTTCTAATATATCACAATTCGAACCCAAAGGTCAAGAATTTCAAGGTGAAAGATCTCAGAGGCTTCGATGTAATCATGATATCTTACTCAGGACTCGAATCGGTATATCGCAAAGAATCAAAGGGCTGGAAACGCGACGACGGCCTCGTCAAAGAGAATAGCAAGATTCACGCCATCCACTATCATCGACTGATCTTAGACGAGGCACATAATATCAAAACGCGGACTACTGGAGGTATGGATCATGACTCAGCAGAGGGTTTTCAATATTCTGATCCATTTATAGTTGCCAAAGCCTGCTTCGCCCTCGAGGCAGATCATAAGTGGTGCCTTTCTGGTACACCTGTGCAAAACCGCATTGGCGAGTTCTTTTCACTTCTCCGCTTCCTCCAGATTACGCCTTTTGCATGCTACTTTTGCAAGAAGTGCAAATGTGCGGAGCTTCATTGGACACAAGACGAAGCCAAGAAATGTACGACTTGCAACCATACAGGCTTTGACCACGTCTCGATTTTCAATCAGGAGCTGCTGAATCCTATCACTCAAGGGGAAGACCATGAGCTTCGTCGGGCTGCACTTGGCAAGCTACGTCTTGTCACCGATCGAATCATGCTGCGACGTATGAAACGTGATCACACTGCTTCCATGGAACTTCCACCTAAAGAAGTTATCATTCACAATGAATTTTTCGGCGAGATCGAGCGAGATTTTTCTTCCAGCATCATGTCCAACACCACCCGACAATTTGATACATACGTGAGTCGTGGTGTCATGCTCAACAACTATGCGAACATTTTTGGTCTCATCATGCAGATGCGTCAGGTATGTTCTCTACCCAGCTCATACTTAATGACCTTGCGAGATCTAAGTCGTCAATAGGTAGCTAATCACCCTGATCTTATCCTAAAGAAGCACGCGCAAGGTGGACAGAATGTTTTGGTCTGCAGTATATGCGATGAGACTGCCGAGGAACCCATCCGTTCGCGCTGCCATCATGAGTTCTGCCGAAAATGTGCAAAGGACTACGTAAGGTCCTTTGAAGATGAGACTCCAGACTGCCCGCGATGTCACATCCCGTTGACCATCGACTTCGATCAGCCGGACATCGAGCAAGATGAAGATAACGTGAAAAAAAGCTCCATTATCAATCGTATCAAGATGGAAGACTGGACTTCATCAACCAAGATAGAGATGTTGGTGTACGATCTCTACAAGCTGAGAAGTCAGAAGCAAACCCACAAATCGATCGTATTCTCACAATTCACGTCAATGTTACAGTTGGTCGAATGGCGTCTTCGCCGTGCCGGCTTCAACACCGTAATGCTAGACGGCAGTATGAGTCCAGCGCAGCGTCAGAAGTCAATTGAGTTCTTTATGAACAACACTGATGTCGAAATTTTCCTCGTCTCACTAAAAGCTGGCGGTGTGGCTTTGAACCTGACGGAAGCCTCGAGGGTATTCATTATCGACCCGTAAGCACCAGCCTCAAAATTACCCATACACGTAGCTAATGAGCACTTAGTTGGTGGAATCCTGCCGCCGAGTGGCAGTCTGCTGATCGCTGCCATCGTATTGGCCAAAAGCGTCCTTGTAAGTATTCTCCGAGGGTCGCAAAGACATCTTTGACGGCCAGACCTATTCTGTCTAAGCAGATGCTGACTCCCATGCAAGGTGTTATCACCCGTCTCTGTATAGAGGACTCGGTGGAGTCACGTATGGTGATGTTACAGGAGAAAAAGGCGAATATGATCAACGGCACCATCAACAATGATCAAGTCGCCATGGAGAAACTAACCCCTGAGGATATGCAGTTCCTATTCCGCGGAAGCTAGGTGTTTGTTCGCCGATTATGCGTAAATGGCTTATTGTGGTGACGATCATTGAACGCCTATTTCTTATTTCGCATGGCACATTTGCAGGTGATAGTGGTACACGGTTCCACCCCCAGATGCACAGATGCAATTCCCTGCCCGGATGAAATTGTAGGGTTAGGGGTTTTGAACACCAAAATGCCTACCTATCTTAGCGACACTCTACGAGTTGATAGAACGGTAGCTATACGGTACCCGAACGGTTGCAAATATATTACGTAACATGTTATCATTCTTGCCATTGACAGTGATAGATCACAAATGTAACTAATTTTCAACATTCCAATCCGGTGAGACATCTCAAAATCTTTACGGTGCAATTGTAGGGTTAGGGCTTTTCCTCACCAAGTATCCCTCCTACCATTTGTAGCAGTACCCCTACATCTACGGAGGTTGGCACCAGAAGTTCTGCACCCGCCAAGCATGCCAAGACACCCAGTGGCGGGTGCAGGACTTTTGGTGCCAACCTCCGTACTCAGTATAAAGACAAATCCCTAGCATCTTGACCGGCTATGCGGTTTCTACTTGTGCGCGTGGCCGCTGCACTTCTGCAGGGGATGTTTGGGCTTAGCGTGAAATATTTCATCAGCGGCACCGGCCGCATGATTTAAGGCTAGATGCATAGAGCTACCTATCCGCATGCCGCTTCCGGTTTCTTACTATTTGAATTGCAATATTTCTGTACAAAGTCAATGGCCAAGAGCATGATGAGGGTCTGTCAAATCACGCCGGCCGGCGGGTTTTTGAGCCGGATAGCCATTGAATTATTATTAATCAAAACCCAAGGAGGAAGGTGAGGTGGAAGATGCTGCAGGCTTATCTTATTACCATTGGTCAATGCACAAAAATGTACCCTTTATGCGATTGTTGGGCTCCGTTCTCATACATGCATGAGGCTGTCGGCATGTATTGTAGAAGCAATTGTATGAGCTTATTGACAACAAATGTCTCAGTTTCTAATAATAAAAAGAATATAAGAGTAAGAGAGAACGTGCATTAATAGTATGTGCAAGATGGTTCATTAATGTATCATGAGATCATAGACAGTATTGTTTATTGTATGAAGATAAGCCTTAATTGAGCAGGTAAAAGACCCGCGCTGAATATAAAGAGCTTTCTTTGTCTCTAACATCTGAATTGCTTTAAGTAAGATCTTTGATCTCTTGCACGGCCATCAAACTCTTTGTATATAATGGCCAATTCTTTTGCAGCTTATATGACAATACACGTACTATTGGCGGAGGGCAGAGTGAATCCAATGGGAAAAGGAATTTGTTTTTTCAAATGGTCTGCTCTTCTTGAAGCCGCTATTTCTAAGCCTATTGAAGGTGTAGAGCTATGTGCTTTTGAGGCGCAACTGCTATTCTACAGCGAGAGCAGTCTATCCTCCGGCCAAGGTATTATGGCTCATGGGCAAGAGTGCTTTCTCCTTTGTGTGCGAGAGATAGAGACACCAACGGTGAAGGTGATGGCGTAGATAATAGCAACATGAGTGAAAATAAGATTTATGTTCTTTATTTGCAAAACTCTGACCTTGACTTTAGTTATCTCATATTATCATTGACTGAGGAACCGCACAGCTATAAGTTTAATGATAATGAGACTAGCTTAGGCCCTGTGCCGTATCCAAAGGACGTCAATGCAATTGTTCATTTTGTTAGCTGAGTCACAGCCATGCATAATCCGGCGTATATTGTTAGGATTCAATCACTCCATTTCTCTGTGCGGATGGCATGCTACAATCCTGAGGTGGAAGGAAAGTCTAGAGAGTTTACTTTGGAGTTTATCTGCCTCAATACCAAAAGTTGAGAGATTGCTCAAGGGATCATCCTTCTTGTTGGAGTCTCAGTCTTTATCTCTGCGCAATTGATTGCAACTTACAAAAATAGCAGAGTTGTTCTACCCGCGGTCAAAGTGCTTGAGTAGATGCAAATTCCTGGTCAAGCTGCCGCAACAGCCAGTGTAACTTCCCTCAGCAGCACTGCCTCTATGTCTTTGCCAATCACAAGCCTCGTGATGAGGAACTTGAACTCACATGCAGGCAAAAAAGCAAAAGAAAATCCTGATACCACCCCATTGCCTATCCCATTTGAGCCGACGCCATCTTCCTCCCCTTTCAAAACAAAGAGAGTCCGACCTCCATTGCCATCTGCAAATCAAGCTGGATTAAGTCTCAGAGATGCGCAGCTTTAGTCTTCTGGGTGTCAAAGCGGTGGCGGAAGTATTGTAGCCTCGCTTTTAGTCTCTGACAATTTTTCCACTGCATTGACAATTGTCTATAACTTATTGGATGATAGTTTAATAAATGATACAGATGATGCGCAGAGAGACAAAGAGGGTGATAGTGACACATCATTTGTATCTATCACCTGTTTTGGGAAGTAGATACTAGTCTTGGAAGAGACATGCATTGTGTCATAATGCAATAGGAAGTAGCATTGATTGGGATAAACTCAACAGTATACGCGCAATGGATATTATGACTATTATGCACTACATAAAATTACATTTTTTAACTATCTTCAATATCTGTTTTCTCTAATTGTAATTGTTAATAAATCTTGATGCCATTCTCTGCTTTGAATATATTTATTGACATTACATGGCCCACACCAACCTCTTTTTGGTTGCTTATATATTAGATACACTTTACTCATTGTCAATATTGAAAGCAGATTCTCTGAAGTCTATATCCTGATTTGAGAATAAACAAGACCTTGCGTGCAAAAAAACCGCCCCCCCACCTCTTTCATATTTGATTTCTCTTTCTCTAATATGCCAGCATTGCAAGTAAACTGTCGGCAAACATAAAGAGCGGTGAATGCTGATAATGACGCTTTGCCTCTTCAGTGCAGATGATACAAACTAGGTATAAACCAAAATACTCTTTGTGCAATAGTTGCAATACCTTGATGGGTTCAAGTTAACAGTGAGAGCAAGCTTTCCTAGCGGTCTTTCTGGTCTTGCACATGCAATTATTGTGGCACAGATCTTTTAGATGCCAAGGTAGATAGTTTCTGTTGCCGTGGCGGCATAATGACTCTACCACAACTATCTGAGTACCCACAGTATTGGACGCAGGTCATGCAACCATATCAACAAAGCTGGAATCTCTTTATTTGCCGCTTGAATAATCTATCTACTTCACAGCTATTGATGTATCTTCTAGTAGATTTACTCCCGCGCGCGGAGCCATGGCTATCACCGGCAGAGTCTATCATTGTATTCTGAACCCTGACAAAAGGGCTCATTCATGGCATTGGTTTCTATACAACAGCACTGGGCGTGACCAGGAGGCACAACAATTGCAGATCTCGTTAGATGTGGTAGAAGTGACGCGCCGTATGTTGGAAGAGCAGAATCCTTTTTTGAGATCTGTACGGTCTGCCATGATTAACACAGAGGCTGAAGCTTACACTATTTTCCTTGATCAACCATTGACGGATGGGGAGGTTGCAGCTATTGTGAACGCTCACAACTTGGCCAATGTACGGGAACAACGCATAATCATCACAAGAAATGATAAGCAACCAACGACTGGGTTTGTTGACATCATGTTGCCATTGTATGAGCCATTGCAATATCCATTACTGTTTCTATGCGGAGATGATGGTTGGTCTTGAGACAATGCTTTCAATCTCACTGGTATTGATTGAGCTTGCGCACAATTAGTGCAGGAGCCGTGTTTTGCGGCAATGGGACCATTGACATGTGAATAGGCCATGGATATGTTCTCTCATGTGGAAGAGCAGCGTTTAGGATATCTACGCTATGGCCAACAGGATCAGCAACGGGCTCAATATACTCTTTAGCAAGGAGATGCATGAGGACCTGGAGATCCTGCTTTTGAAGTTGGGGATCAAAATGATGCGTTTACTTTGGAGTCTTCTATTCCGGCATCTTTTCTTGGGCCACAGCAATAGGCTTTGCAACAAGTTGCAGATTCTCTGGCTTTGGCAAGAGTATACGGCAAACCATCACTCTTCATCACCGTCACTACCAATCCTGAATGGCCAGAGATCTTAGAGCGTCTTTAACCTGGTCACACTGCTTTGGATAATCTGCAGCTGGTTTTGCGTGTTTTTCACGTACTTTTGTTGCATCTCATACAATTCATGAAGACACATTTTTGAGATATTGTCTATATTGTACAAGTGACCAAATTCCAGAAACGTGGGCTTCCACATGCTCATATTCTACTCAAAGTTTGTCAGTCTCTATTGTTACTATGTGCGCAATACATACTGATTGTACTTCTTTTTCTAGGTCAAAACGGAGTTGAGTCTTAGCAATCTTGACGGTTTTGTCAGCTGTGAACTGCCAGACCCTAGTCAAGACGCACGACTTTTTGACTTGTTTAATCATCACAATATGCATCTGCGCAATCATTTAGACATGGCATATTCTTGATGCAATCAGAAAGGGAAATGTTGCTACGGTTTCCTTCACCCATCAACCTCTGTCACTAGCATTGATGAGTTTGGCCAAGTGCACTTGCAACGTTGCTCAGCATTTAATGCATGTGTTGTATTATATTGTCCAGCACTCACTTGACTCATGGAGTGCCATTGTCATGTCAATATCTGTTTCATGTCTAATGCATTTCTTTATTTGTATAAATACCTCTTCAAAGGGGCGGACGGGACCAAATTTACCATTGCCAAAGCTGCACCAATAGACAAATTTCAAGATTATCTGCACGCACACTATCTCTCCTCCTTTGAAGCAGTTTGGCGCATACTAGCTTTTGAGATCAGCGCAAAATTGCCCACAGTTATCTTTATTTTTTATTTCTTCATTTCTGTATGCAGCTCAAGGCTATGACAACTATGAACAAATGATCATGGGTCTGGCTGGTCACATAGCCATGCAACCACCAAACCACCTTTAGACATTGAACTTGCCCCCGTTTCCTGGTAACACCATTGTTCTCCTCTTGCCCTCATCCTCCTAACCCTGTTCCAACTGTCCCCACTCCCCTGCATCATCATCTGGCATACCTGCTTCACCAAGTATCCATTTCCTGGTTGCAATTCTGGTCTTCTGTAGGTATTGGATGGTGTTCTCAATACCTTTCTTGGTGGTCAACAGTGTAGGCAACCCAAAGCTACCTAGATTCTTGCGTAATTCATGTCTTTCCCTGTTATTGTTCCTGCACTCCATCACTAGGTGCTTTGGTGTCTCTGGCCTGTGGCATGCCCTGCACATTCTTGATTCCTGATTGATGGGTCCAGTGTAACTTCTGAAGTAGCCATGTCCAAATGTCAGTTGTTGAAGTGTTGAGAATATCAGTCGATCAATTCCTTTCAGCCATTGCAGCCTTATGGTCTCCTGGCTGTCTGTCAAACTGTTGGTAGTGTTTGCCTGTTTTGATTTGATTATAGTGGCATCTCCACTGATATATGGTATTAGCCTTGGCCATCCTGATCCTGGGCAATAGGAATCTGATGTATATCAGGAAAAGTATTAGTGATATAGGTGATCCTTGAGGAATTCCAGTGTCAATTTGGCGCATTTGATGTTTCTTGCCGTCAAATGCCAGTGAGACAGACCTTTGTGACATAAAGCACTTGACCCAACTGATGATCTGTGGTAGGTGCATCCTTGTCACGATGTGGATCAGTTGGTATACTGACACATAGTCAAAAGCTCCCTTCACATCCAGTAGGACACATGAGACCACATGATTATTGCTCTTTGCCATTTGGATATCATGCACCATTGCCATGACTGCATCAATTGCTGAGCTCTGTTTGCGGCCCCCCATCTTGTCATTGTCCAGTATACCAGGTCCAAGGTAAGAGAGCCTAGTAGCAAGTATCTTCTCAGCTACCTTTTCCTAAGCAGTTCAGGAGTGTGATGATTCTGTATGACTTTGGTAGTTGGCTGTCTCTGTCACCAAACTTCTTGAGAATGGCTCCTATTCCCTGGTGCCATGAGGTGGGATGGTATCCATGGCGTAAGACAGTGGTGTATAGCTTGTTCAGTATACAAGAATGGTCTTGTAGGCCTGTTGAATTATTCTGAATGATAGCAGGTCAGGTCTAGGTGCCTTCTTTGGACTTGACGTGAGTATTGCATTCTGGACCTCCCTGTCAGTGACTTCAATCCTGAGGGCTCCAGCCTAGGGGCTGTGTCTGCCTCCTGGCCCAAGCTTATCTCAGGGGGCTTGGGGTACATGGCTTTGATGACTGCATTGCATTTACCATCAAAGTTGATTTATGGCCCAGAGTCTGACTGAATTGGTGGCAATTTTTCGACTTTGCGAGATTTTGTGTATTTGTAGGCCTGCCATATGTTATTGCCTTTGGCCTGTGACAGCCAGTTGGTCCATGTTGCTCTCTTGGCCTCTCTGATCTTGTGGAGGTAGTTGTTGCAGTATCTGTGAAACTCCTTGAGCAGAAGACTGTCATCCCTATTCTGCTTCTATAGTCTTCTGGATCTGGCCATTAGGGTACGCAGCTCTAAGAGCTCCTGTGTCCACCATCTTTTAGAAAACAGTAATGACTTCTTGTCTGGGATTGCTGAGTCTGCAGCACCAGAGATGTATGTCTGAACCAGTTCTGCAGCTTTGTCCATTTGGTCATTTGTAGGACTCTCACCCAGTAGCTGTCCAAGTTTGACTGATAATTCACACAAACCTCTCAACAAGACACCATGAAACTCAGGCCAGTTTGCTTTGTCAATGTTGTATGCTAGTGTTGAGAGGACTGGGTTGGCAACAAACTCCACACTTTCTGATAGGATTGAGAAGTAGATAACTTCATGATCACTGCCAGTGGACCAATTGTCATATATGCTCCAGTCAGTAACAATCTCAGCTGTTGCTTGCGTGGCAAATGTCAGGTCCAGAACAGAGCTGGCTCCATTGGTGCAATACTTCTGATATGTGCTCTCATCTGGTGTGTTGATCAGCTCACACTTCTGTTGCTTCAGCCATTGGACCAAGGCATCAGCTTTGACTGGGTTGTTGACTCTTGAGTTCCACCAGGAGTGATGAGCATTGAAGTCTCCACAGATAATGGCCCTAGCTGGTAGCTCAACTGTGGACAGTTTCCTTTCAACTGTGTATTTATGGTTCTCACTGCCAATCTGTTTCTCATTATAGACATTGAATATCAGCAGATTGGGCAGGTCATTTATTGATATATCTAACACTTGGACGTCAGAGTCTTGGCATATTTCTGGGCGTGGTGTGACTGTCATATCAACTGTGTTCCTCTTGGTGATAAATGCCATCACTCTTGGTCATACTCCAGTGTTGGCTGGAACAATGCGGTTGAAGGCAGGATGTGAGATTGTTGTAATATGATCATTGCTCATCGCATCAGGACTATGTCTGCATTGTTGATGGAGTTCTCCAAACAAGTCTGCATGACATTTGTTGATCTGGCCACATTGTGTTGCACTATTCAAATTTTGTGGCCTTGAGGTGTGTTGTTTGGTGTATTAGATATGTGAGTGTCCTAGTTCATCATTGATACTGGTTTTGATTGCATGAATGGCTCTGTATGTCTCACATGCAGGGTTGTTTGCCCAGTGTGGTCCTTGGCAGTTTGCGCACTTTGCAACAGTGTGATCACAGGACCTTCCTACTGCTCTGCACACATGACACTTGTGTTCTTTTGCTGTTCCCACAGTACTGGCATTGTGCATTGCTTGTGCACTTCCTTGACCAATGTCCAAACTGTTGGCATTTGTCACACTGGTCAGTGGGCTTGTAGGTTGTGTACTCAGTCACCTGGACTCTGTTGCCTGCAATACATAGGCCTTGTTTCATTGCAATGTTGGCATCCTTCTATGATTTGATGGTCAAGATACTAACTGATGAATATCTGTTGTTGATCCTGGCCTCTTCTTTGGTGAGCCAGAGAGGGTACTGTGCCAATACCAGTCCAGAGTTGAAGATCTCAATCTCAGACTTCAGGAATTGCATCCCTTGGTCCTCACTGAATATCTCAATGTTGATGCCATGTGCAATCATGCATGCCCATCTGGCATCTTTGGTGACATTGACAGTGTCCACAATAGACTCCCACTGATCCTTGTGTTCAATCAAGACATCATTCTTGTACTTTGGCACTGTGGTGATAATGACACTCTCTCCTGATCTTGACTTGTTGACTGTGGCCACTACAGGGTCATTGAAGCCTTTTGCTTGCAGCTTCTGATTGATGGCATTCCTTGTCATGCGTGGGTCAAAGGTCTTTGTCTTGTCTTTCACTGTGATGACTAAGCGGTGTTCCAAGTATGAGGGTGGCTGTGGTGCTGGTGCTGATGCTGATGCTGATGCTAGTGCTGGTGCTGGTGCTCTTGCTCTGTGCACTGTCTGCCACTGGTTGTCATTGCTGCTGGCTACTGTAGCCAAGGAAGAAGTTGGTGGGTGAGTAGCTGGTGGTGCTGATCTGGTTCCCATTGATGGCAAAATTGAGATCTGTGGATTGATTACAGCTCTCTTGGTCTTGGCACTCTCCACTTGTTGGTCTTGGAGTATGTCTAGAATCTTGTCCAGTTTCTCTTGCACTCTCTGGTCTGACTTTGGCCCTTGATTTGATGTAGGGGCTTGTGGTTGCATCAAGGTGTCTGCTTTCTCAATTGATATCATTGCTATGCTTAACTCAGCAATGACTTGTTGAATTGCTTGCTTTTCACTCTGAGTTGCCAAGTCCAAAGCTGTCTGTAGGTTGTTCTTGGCCATATTCAAGGCCTCTTCCAGGGTGACACATGTAAAAATTGATCGATTATTGCTTGTTGGGCTTGGTAAGGTATCAATATCCTCAATGCGACATTTTGCATGTCTCTTGCGAACTGGGCACTCCAGTATAGCAGCAGTGGTAGTGGTATTTAGACTATTAGCCAACTCATCAGGGTTGGTGGTGGTGTCCATCTGGTCTCTGTCAGGGGTCCTAGAGAGATCCATGGCCCAATCCAGTCCAGTTCAGTCCAGAGTCAAGCTAAAGCAAACAAAGACTTTTTGCTATCTCTGGTGCCTAAAATAGACCATTCCCTGCAAGGGCAGTGAGTCTAATTTAGGCTTGTCCAAAGAAAATGGTGTATAGAACACTCTTTTGTCAAGTAAATAAAGCAATAAGCAAAGAATACTCAGAAGTGCGCAATACGACTGCAATCAAGAAATATAAAGTGTTGTGGCTCCTGTGGCTTTGTTTGTGGCTGGTATGTGGCTAGTGGCAGGTGCGTAGGGTGCGGCTGGTGTGTGGCTGGTGTTTTTTGGTTTTGTGTGGCTTCTAGTTGTTTTGTTGTTGTTGTTGGGGGGAAAAATTGGCGCGTGAAATGCGTAAACAATGACGCGTAAAAATGACGCATTAGGTAAACAATAGTGCAGTAGTAGGTAACAATGAGCAACTGGCAAACAGTGCAAGTACAGTAGCAATAGAACAATGTAAATCAATCAAGAACTCAGCAATAGATAGTGTGTAGTACAAGTGACAATATGTGAAACTCTGAAGGCAAACAGATAAGTGAAGATCAATGTGCGTTGTTTTTGTGGTTTTGGGTGTGGAATTTTGGTGAGGAAAATTTTTGCGACAGCCTCAAACTTCAAAACAGCTGCACAATGCCAACTTATTGTCTGATTGTTTTAAAAGTTGGATATTTGAAATCAGCAGGGTTTATTTGACAATATACAGATGCTGAATGGAAAACTTATTTTGCTATTGTGTTGTGAAATAAATTTGCGCTTTTTTCCTTCTATTGGGTCTGGCTGGTCGCCCACACTTATCTCTTATAGCTTACATCTGCTTAATTGTCAATTGGGGCAGATGGTGCATTGTGGCTCTGAGGCATCAATGGTGAGACCATTACTGATTTATCTCTCAAGACCTGTGTGGGATGAGTGGACAGATCTGAAGTATCTTGATTTCTATAAACAACATCAAGCTCATCCACTCAAATCTGGGCTTCCTGCTTCACCAAACATCATTGTTGTTATTACTCCGCCTCAACAGAGAGCTAATGTTGTCATTTGACATTATGCAATAATGCGGCAAAATCATTCATGTGTTTGCCGGCTGTATTTTGTCCCTTTGCGCGCAAGAGAATTGTATTATCTTCATTCTCTATTGCTTCATTGTCCAACTTATAGCTTTGAAGTGCTCCGCTTGGTAGATGGGGTTCAACACAACTCTTTTCAAGCTGCCACTATTGCTTTAGGTTTGTTTTGGGATCAAGATGAGGTGGAACAAGTAATGGAGGAGGCTATTACTGCTTTATTCTGTCCAACTCAATTGAGATTTCTTTTTGCAAACATGCTGTGCAATTTTGCCATGGGGCCTCCACAGCTTTAGAGAAGATTTGGAGATCAGTTATTAGAAGATTACTTGTGCATGTATTGAGGCAAGTAGCAAAAGACCAAGCTCTGTACGCTTTGGCTGATATTTTGCAAGGACAAGGCTTTACTTTGGAACAAGTTGGCTTGCCATGCCCTATTGCTGTACCTTCTGAGGTCTAAAGCGAGCTGAATTGGGTTGCGGATTGGTTACCAGAGTTACGCTCGGCATTTCTGGCGCAACAATTGCAGTTCGTAATACTATTTGCCGCGTATCAGTCTACTGAGCCTCAATCTCCTATATTCATAGACGGCAAAGCAGGACGCAAAAAGACGTACTTGGTTGAATGTTTAGCATGGCAATTGCGAAGTCAAAGAGAGATTGTTTTGATTACCGGAACAACCGCTCTCAGTGTCATTGAGTATGATCGAGGCCAAACGGCCCATTCAACTTTTGGATTCTCATCAAAGAGAACAACACCAAGTTCAGCTGTCATGTTTGTCCTGGTTGTGGGAAAACTGGTGTCTTAGACAGTTCCATTTGAGCTTCTGATCTTTGGGCTGCTTTCCACATTTATTGTCTGCACAGCCCAATGCAGAACGGTGGAGATATGGAGTTTGCCAACTGGGTAGACAAGATTAGAGAGAATGCAACCGGAAACAACACTGTCAATATAACTGCGCAACACAGATGTTGATGCCGCCAAAGACTGGCTATATCCATTGCACATATTGAAGGATGTCCAAGGTTGTGCAAAACGGGCCTATCTAATGGTTTTGAATGTGGATGTGTTTAATGCCAATATTCTCTGTCAGTTACCAGGGAGTACAAGTAAGCATGGATCTTATTTTTATAAATAAGTTGAGTATGTGACTGATGATTCTCTAGAGACTTACTTCAGTTGCAATAAAGTTACGCAAGACAAAGAGGACAGTTTGGCAAACCGCACTATTGGCATAGAGGATCTTTTAGCAGCTTTGGAAGAGCTTGGAGTGCCTCTGCATGAATTACAATTGAAAGTGGGCGCTGTGTGCAGCATCATGCGGAATTTGGCGGTGGATAAAGAATTGGTAAAGAATGCTCGAGTTATTGTTGTTGCCTTATACACTCACTGTGTTGCAATCAATATTGTTGGACCTTACCCAAAGCAACTTATCATCTTCCGCGCATTACATTCAAGTTTTATCCTCGAGGTGGCACTTACGATGTTGACTGCCGTCAAATCCCTTTGTGCCTTGCCTATTCCACCACGTATAATAGTTGTCAAGGATTGACATTGGATAAGGCAGTGATAAATCTTCAATGCCCTGTCTTTGCGCATGGACAGCTCTACACTGCTTTCTCATGTGTTTGAGCCAGAGATAATTTGCAGGTATTGTTTGATGCTGATGGCAAGAATGGGTATCATGAGGTTTTGAACGTGGTTTATCTGGAATTATTGTTTACTTGAGGAACAAAAAAATATTGTGATTATGTATTAGATTACAAAACTCAACTTCCGCGCGTACTCATAGTAGGAGTTATTTATTATATTGCGTTCTATCTATCGAGATTCATTGTGCCAAAGATGGCTCATACAACTACTACCTCCATTGTCCAAAACCCAATCAAAGTCCAAAATCTTGCAAAATACAACTTACTCATTGTAGCTGACCAAGAGGTAGCTTTGCACTTGTTCTCACAAACCCTACTAACATTTCACTGTAGCTGGACGGCTATCGCACCACCAGCACTCATGATGAGCTGATTATCATGCCCGTAAAAAATGTCCATGCCTACTCTGAAAAATATTTCCCAGACCCGTTCTTTCCTAAACCCCATATGATCAATGCATTATTTGTCCAATCCCGTGGAGGTCGCGCTGCAACTGCCTGCCAGAAATGCACAAAGGAGCAAGGCAATTTCTGTTGGTGTATCAAAGTTCCAGGTAATCTCATTCATCTCATTGCCTGCGCAGCCAATTAATAGTATTAAGGCTTTACCATGGCGGCTGCGGCAACTGTGTCAATCAAGGCACGCAAAGCTCCTGTACAGCCCGTGATGAAGTTGAGGTCAAGGATAGCCCAGCGGACAAAGGAGATATTGGTAGAGAAAGGAGATACTGAGGCGGAGGAGGAGGCAGGACATACTGAGGCGGAGGAGGGACGACATACTGAGGCGGAGGGGGGACATACTGAGGCAGAGGGGGGAGATTCTGAGGCGGAGGCAGAAGCAGGAAATACTAATGTAGATGATGATGCTGCAAATCAGCAGCTCCAAAACGAGGCGCGCAATGCGTAGGCTTAGCTAGAGCTAGTAATCTCTTGAAGGCAACCCGGCCGCCTCTCCGGCCGAAGGCCTAAATGCCAATCTCTTGTATATAATACTGAATATAGTCTATTTAGCCCTGATAAGACTATGTTTATTTACGTGAATTATTGAATATGTGAAATAAGAGTAGATAGCTACATTGGAATATCAAAATGTATCTTAGTACTAGAGAAATTCTTTTCATGGTTTGGGGCTGGCCCAGAGGCTCGGTATCGATCTGCACATAAAGAATATTGCTTTACTAAGGTACACTTTAATATTCCAGCATAGCAATCTACATTAATTTTCTATATACAGTACACATTTAAGTAAATATAGTCTTAGCAAGGCTAGATAGGCCATATTCAGTATTATATATTGTAGTGGTACTGCTATGTTGTAGCAGGAAATGAGTCAGAGACAAGGCATCTAAGGATTCCTTGAAAGACTTGCCAATAGCCAATACATGGATCTCAACTGGCACTTACATTCAAAGACAAATCAAAGCTATTCTATACTAATCTGAAGCTCACTTTGCCAACCATATTTAACACTTCAAAGCTATTGAGCGTCGCTATTGCCAAGCCCAGTTTCCTTCAAAAAACCCACTGCACAAACACCTCTGAGGTGGCTGCTAGATGCATGCACCTTGTATGAATCTAGAAGCCCAATCAAACCATGCTCACAAAGTTGTCAAAATTGTTGAATCAGCTGTGTAAAAGTTTTCCGCTGCTGCTCTCAATATACCACGGCATCTGTTGAGGCTCTACTATTACATCCCAAACTTAGCTCAAGCGTTATAGCGGATGAAGTCTGTTGGGACACTTGGTGTCTAGTGACCCTAATAGATTATACTTTTCTCTACACTCAGCTTCTTAAACACCAAATCATACTCAAGGATTTGCCTTTTGTTATTTATGGAATCGGCTCAAATAATTACACCACAGCCAACAAAGTATATCAACCTCAATATCAATATCCCAGGTCACTATGATATTGATGGAAAGGCTATTGAAGCCTTACTTAAGCATCAAACCTTTGTGGTCGACAACCTAAGGGCTAAGATATTGATTAAAATAGATGGTCACATTGGTAGCTGCTCCACCAGCTTTGAGCTCAGTGTGGCGCCACTAACAAGACCCTTTGTTAAGCAAGGAGTAGTACTAGAAAGGCTAATTTTGGTCCCGTCCCATGCTCAAATGGCTGTTCTAGTTGCATCCTTAAATCTACCTTCCAGCAACTACATGTTTGAGCCTGTCAACGGCTGCCCTGTTGCCTTGTTTGCCACTCTAGTAGACTCCTTGTTCCATGTAGTCTTGGCACGTAATGACTTTGATCAACCAGTGCACCTCCCTAGCAAGCTTCAAGTTGAGTTGGTGATGGATTTGGAAGTTGATGAGTGCTTCCACTTGGAAGACTCTAAGGATGCTTGGGCTACTAAAGCCTTTGCCATGTTTGCTAATGGAGTCCCCCAAGGCGCTACTACAAATTGGTTTGAGGAAGCCTCCCACAAGGAGCTCTGCGCTCCTATGAAAACAGTCTTACCTAATGGTGTGACTATCTACAGAATACCCCAAGTCGCTGCTCAATTGGCTACTGTTGTAAAAGAATTTGCTAAGATCTAGATTTATTGAGAAGGTGCTATTGAATTGCTATAAGAGCACTAGATGCACATTACATGCTGATTGAGAGTTAAAGATTACAAGGAAGCCTAAAGTGTACCCTCTGGGAATCAAAGATTGGGCCATAGTTGACAAAATTTTTGATAAACTATACGCCCAAAGAAGACTGGAGTACACTATACAGCCTACTTCATTCTGCTACCCAGTCTTTGTGGTACAGAAAACCCTGGCAGACGCCACTAGTCATGGCCGCCCGGTAGTGGATAATAGGAAACTCAATCAAGTGTTGATTTGGGATGCTTACTCTTTGCCTCCTCAGTCAGAAATCATTGCCCTTATCTTAGGCTGTCCTTGCATGACTTGCATTGATAGTGCATTGTTCTTCTATCAATGGAGAGTGTATTCTTCAGACTGGTATAAACAGACTGTTGTGACCTATTGAGGCCAAGAGACATTCAATGTCCTATTGATGGGCTATTGCGACTTGCCAGCATATAAGCAATGCCAGATAGATTGGCTGCTTCAGTCCTTTAAAGTGTATGCTAAAAGCTATGTAGACAACATTGTGATCTTTTTTAAAACACTATCGGATCACACTTTTCACCTATGTCAAGTTTTTGGTCTCTTCAAGGCGTGTTGGGGTAGACCTCAAGCCAACAAGTCAATTCTTTTGGCCTGTCAACTTCTGCTGAACGCTTTGCTGTCATTAGTAGACTCAAGTTTTCATTTACCCTATTGACCCTTGAGCAGGGACTTATTTTTATTTTTATTTCTTTATTTCTGTATGCAGCCAAGGGCTATGACAACTATGAACAAATAATCATGGGTCTGGCTGTTCACATAGCCATATGACCACCAAACCACCTTTAGACACTGAACTTGCCCCCATTTCCTGATAACACAATTATTCTCCTCTTCCTCTCATCCTATCATCCTAATCCTGTTCCAACTGTCCCCACCCTCCTGCATCATCTTCTGCCATACCAGCTTCACCAAGTATCCATTTCCTGGTTGCAATTCTGGTCTTCTGTAAAAACACATCAGCCACACACTGGCCACACACTAGCCACACCCTACGCACCTGACACTAGCCACATACCAGCCACAAATAAAGCCACAGGAGCCACAAAGGTCTTTGTTTGCTTTGACTGGACTTTGGACTGGACTCTGAACTGGACTCTAGACTGGACTGGACTGGACTGGACTGGACCATAGACCCCCCTAGGACCCCTGACAGAGATCAGATGGACACTGCCAACAGCCCTGATGAGTTGGCAAATACCACTATCACTGCTGCCATACTGGAGTGCCCAAGGCCCAAAAAGCATGCAAAACGTTGCCTTGAGCATATTGATACATCACCAAGTCCAACAAGCAACAATCAGTCAATTTTTGCATGTGTCACCCTAGACAAGGCACCGACTATGGCCAAGAACAACCTGCAGACAGCTCTGGATTTGGCTACTCAGAGTGAAAAGCAAGCAATTCAACAAGTTATTGCTGAGTTGAACATAGCAATGATATTAATTGGGAAAGCAGATATGCAACCACAAATCCCCACACCAATTCAGAGGCCAGAGCCAAGCCAGAAGGTACATGAGAAACTGGACAAGATTCTGGACATACTTCAAGACCAACAAGTGGAGGGTACCAAGACCAAGAGAGCTGTGACCAATCCAGGACTCAAGCAAGCACCACTGGCTACTCACCTACAAACTTCTTCCTTGGCTACAGTAGCCAGCAGCAATGACAACCAGTGGCAGACAGTGCACAGAGCAAGAGCACCAGCACCAGCACTAGCATCAGCATCAGCATCAGCACCAGCACCACAGCCACCCTCATACTTGGAACACCGCTTAGTCATCACAGTGAAAGACAAGACAAAGACCTTTGACCCACGCATGACAAGGAATGCCATCAATCAGAAGCTGCAAGCAAAAGGCTTCAATGACCCTGTAGTGGCCACAGTCAACAAGTCAAGATCAGGAGAGAGTGTCATTATCACCACAGTGCCAAAGTACAAGAATGATGTCTTGATTGAACACAAGGATCAGTGGGAGTCTATTGTGGACACTGTCAATGTCACCAAAGATGCCAGATGGGCATGCATGATTGCACATGGCATCAACATTGAGATATTCAGTGAGGACCAAGGGATGCAATTCCTGAAGTCTGAGATTGAGATCTTCAACTCTGGACTGGTATTGGCACAGTACCCTCTCTGGCTCACCAAAGAAGAGGCCAGGATCAACAACAGATATTCATCAGTTAGTATCTTGACCATCAAATCATAGAAGGATGCCAACATTGCAATGAAACAAGGCCTATGTATTGCAGGCAACAGAGTCCAGGTGACTGAGTACACAACCTACAAGCCCACTGACCAGTGTGACAAATGCCAACAGTTTGGACATTGGTCAAGGAAGTGCACAAGCAATGCACAATGCCAGTACTGTGGGAACAGCAAAAGAACACAAGTGTCATGTGTGCAGAGCAGTAGGAAGGTCCTGTGATCACACTGTTGCAAAGTGCGCAAACTGCCAAGGACCACACTGGGCAAACAACCCTGCATGTGAGACATACAGAGCCATTCATGCAATCAAAACCAGTATCAATGATGAACTAGGACACTCACATATCTAATACACCAAACAACACACCTCAAGGCCACAAAATTTGAATAGTGCAACACAATGTGGCCAGATCAACAAATGTCATGCAGACTTGTTTGGAGAACTCCATCAACAATGCAGACATAGTCCTGATGCGATGAGCAATGATCATATTACAACAATCTCACATCCTGCCTTCAACCGCATTGTTCCAGCCAACACTGGAGTATGACCAAGAGTGATGGCATTTATCACCAAGAGGAACACAGTTGATATGACAGTCACACCACGCCCAGAAATATGCCAAGACTCTGACGTCCAAGTGTTAGATATATCAATAAATGACCTGCCCAATCTGCTGATATTCAATGTCTATAATGAGAAACAGATTGGCAGTGAGAACCATAAATACACAGTTGAAAGGAAACTGTCCACAGTTGAGCTACCAGCTAGGGCCATTATCTGTGGAGACTTCAATGCTCATCACTCCTGGTGGAACTCAAGAGTCAACAACCCAGTCAAAGCTGATGCCTTGGTCCAATGGCTGAAGCAACAGAAGTGTGAGCTGATCAACACACCAGATGAGAGCACATATCAGAAGTATTGCACCAATGGAGCCAGCTCTGTTCTGGACCTGACATTTGCCACGCAAGCAACAGCTGAGATTGTTACTGACTGGAGCATATATGACAATTGGTCCACTGGCAGTGATCATGAAGTTATCTACTTCTCAATCCTATCAGAAAGTGTGGAGTTTGTTGCCAACCCAGTCCTCTCAACACTAGCATACAACATTGACAAAGCAAACTGGCCTGAGTTTCATGGTGTCTTGTTGAGAGGTTTGTGTGAATTATCAGTCAAACTTGGACAGCTACTGGGTGAGAGTCCTACAAATGACCAAATGGACAAAGCTGCAGAACTGGTTCAGACATACATCTCTGGTGCTGCAGACTCAGCAATCCCAGACAAGAAGTCATTACTGTTTTCTAAAAGATGGTGGACACAGGAGCTCTTAGAGCTGCGTACCCTAATGGCCAGATCCAGAAGACTATAGAAGCAGAATAGGGATGACAGTCTTCTGCTCAAGGAGTTTCACAGATACTGCAACAACTACCTCCACAAGATCAGAGAGGCCAAGAGAGCAACATGGACCAACTGGCTGTCACAGGCCAAAGGCAATAACATATGGCAGGCCTACAAATACACAAAATCTCGCAAAGTCGAAAAATTGCCACCAATTCAGTCAGACTCTGGGCCATAAATCAACTTTGATGGTAAATGCAATGCAGTCATCAAAGCCATGTACCCCAAGCCCCCTGAGATAAGCTTGGGCCAGGAGGCAGACACAGCCCCTAGGCTGGAGCCCTCAGGATTGAAGTCACTGACAGGGAGGTCCAGAATGCAATACTCACGTCAAGTCCAAAGAAGGCACCTAGACCTGACCTGCTATCATTCAGAATAATCCAACAGGCCTACAAGACCATTCTTGTATACTGAACAAGCTATACACCACTGTCTTACGCCATGGATACCATCCCACCTCATGGCACCAGGGAATAGGAGCCATTCTCAAGAAGTTTGGTGACAGAGACAGCCAACTACCAAAGTCATACAGAATCATCACACTCCTGAACTGCTTAGGAAAAGGTAGCTGAGAAGATACTTGCTACTAGGCTCTCTTACCTTGGACCTGATATACTGGACAATGACCAGATGGGTGGGCGCAAACAGCAATCAGCAATTGATGCAGTCATGGCAAATGGCAAAGAGCAATAACCATGTGATTTCATGTGTCCTACTGGATGTGAAGGGAGCTTTTGACCATGTGTCAGTACACCAACTGATCCACATCATGACCAGGATGCATATACCACCACAGATCATCAGTTGGGTCAAGTGCTTTATGTCACAAAGGTCTATCTCACTGGCATTTGATGGCAAGAAACAACAGATGCGCCAAATTGACACTGGAATTCCCCAAGGATCACCTATATCACCAATACTGTTCCTGATATACATCAGATTCCTGTTCCCAAAAATCAGGATGGCTGTATCAGGGTCTGGAGCTCACTCCCCAAGCTTTATTGATGATGTGGCCATCTATGTTGAGCCAAAGACAATAGCTCAGAATGTTAAAATCCTGGAAAAGCTGATAGAGGTGGCTTTTGAATGGGTTGATCAGAATGCAGTGCAGTTTGATGACTCCAAATCAGAGCTGATACATTTTCACAAGTCACACAAGGCCTCAACAACCACAGTCACATTACCCAATGGAACAGTCTTGCATCCCAAGGAAGTTGTCAGGTGGCTTGGGATCTGGCTGGACTGGAAACTGAACTTCAAGTGCCATGTGCAGAAGAGAATCATGGCTGCAACTAATGCAATGTATTCAATACTACGCCTCATGAACTCTGAATGGGGCCTGAGTGCACATGCAGGCAGACAGCTATACCTTGCCTGTGTGACAGCTATCAGTGACTATGGAGCTGAGATCTGGTACCAAGGACAGAAGCAACACTTGAGACAGCTGCAAACATTACAGAACAAGGCACTGCGCAGGATTTTAGGAGTCTGCCATCAGGATCCAGCAGAAGATTCAGAAATATGCCCTGAGAGTCACATCATTTGAGAGCACCAGTCCTATCAGGATCAGGACACCAGTATCATTCCCACCTGAGTTCCCCAGTGGATTTGATATGGATTCAATGAATAAAAACAAGTACAAGGACTGGTTTGAGAGAGATATCAAGAAGTCATACCCAACACAGTTGATCAGGAATCTGGCTAGTTTGAATCAGATACTGGAAACAGACAGCAACATCACCATTCAACCTTACCTGAGACCATATCCTCCTTGGCAGCCAATACCACTAAACCTGCAGATCCAACTAGCAGAAGCCAGCAAAGAATATTCAGCAAAATGCCATAACAAGTTGATTCAGGAACTATTTGGCAAACCACATGACAATGACATCTTCTACACAGATGGATCACAGATAGGCAACAACATTAGTGCAGCAGTCATCCATGGAGCAACCAGCCAAAAGTGGAACCTAGGATCCAAAGTGGACAGCTATGATGCAGAGATATGGGCCATTCAGAAGGCACTGGAATGGGCCATTCAGGAGAAATCATCATCACATGCCTCAAATGTGTGGGTCTTCTCAGACAGTCAAGAGAGCTTAAGATTGATTGGCAAGAACCAAATTGAGCAAGAAGCAGTTCACAAGTCAATCAACACCTTGGCTGCACTAAAATGCATTGTGCATCTATCCTGGGTACCTGGTCATAACAACATAGCAGGAAATGAGTCAGCAGACCTGCCAATGGCCAGTACATGGATTTCAACCAGTTACATTCAGAGGCAAATCAGGGCCAATACTATACATCAGTGGAGATGCCACTATGATCACACCAAAACAGGCAAACACTACCAACAATTTAACAGACAACCAGGAGACCATAGGCTGCAATGGCTGAAAGGAATTGATCGACTGATATTCTCAACACTTCAACAACTGACATTTGGACATGGCTACTTCAGGACTTACACTGGACCCATCAATCAGGAATCAAGAATGTGCAGGACTTGCCACAGGCCAGAGACACCAAAGCACCTGTTGATGGAGTGTAGGAACAACAACAGTGAAAGACATGAATTGCGCAAGAACCTAGGTAACTTTGGGTTGCCTACACTGTTAACCACCAAGAAGGGTATTGAGAACACCATCCAATACCTACAGAAGACCAGAATTGCAACCAGGAAATGGATACTTGGTGAAGCTGGTATGGCAGAAGATGATGCAGGAGGGTGGGGACAGTTGGAACAGGATTAGGATGAGAGGATGAGAGGAAGAGGAGAAATATTGTGTTATCAGGAAATGAGGGCAAGTTCAGTGTCTAAAGGTGGTTTGGTGGTCATATGGCTATGTGAACAGCCAGACCCATGATTATTTGTTCATAGTTGTCATAGCCCTTGGCTGCATACAGAAATGAAGAAAATAAATTGCATTCTGGATTTCCTTGTTAGTGACTTCAGTCCAAGGCTCCAGCCTAGGGGCTGTGTCTGCCTCTTGGCCCAAGCCTACCCCAGGGGGCTTGGGGTCCATGGCTTTGATGAATGCATTGCATTTACCATCAAAATTGATTTGTGGCCCAGAGTCTGACTGAATTGGTGGTAATTTTTCGACTTTGCGAGGTTTTGTGTATATGTAGGCTTGCCATATGTCATTTCCTTTGGCCTGTGACAGCACGCCACAGTGGGATTGTGTGTTAGTAGGTCTTGTGAGCAGTTGTTTCAGGATATACAGTGGTAGATTCAGACATGTTTCAGCCATAATGGCCTGGCCAGGAGATATGAGATGGGCAGGAGCATATATAGGCCAAAGCCCCAGCAGCAGTTTGCTCTTCATTTGATTCCATCTCTCTCAGAGCTATCGCACACTTTTGTCCCGCCCGCCCACGCCTGTGTCCAATATCAAAAACGGGGTCCGATATTGAAAAGGGGTCTGGTACCAAAATTGCTTCAGCAATATGTATCTAGCTAGACATCTCACTCCAGATCTATGCCGTACAGGTATGGGAGTTTTTCTTAGTGCTAGGGTACATGAATATGCCTGTCCAGGCCTCTATTTGGTCTATCGGCCCAGCTACCCTGGCGTTGAGACCGCCCAAACAATCAGTTACACATCTACTTGGTTTGAGTACAAGAAAACTAACAGTTGGTTCATGTTGCTCTCTTGGCCTCTCTGATTTTGCGGAAGTGATTGTTGCAATACTTATAAGTATCTGTGAAACTCCTTGAGCAGAAAGCTATTATCTCAATTCTGCTTCCATAGTCTTCTGGATCTAGCCATTAAGGTTCTCAACTCTGAGAGCTCCTGTGTCCACCATCTTTTGGAAAACAGTGGAGACTTCCTGTATAGAATTTCTGAGTCTGCAGCACTAGAAATGTATGTCTGGACCAGTTCTGCTGCTTTGTCCATTTGGTCATTTGTAGGACTCTATCCCAGTAGCTGTCCAAGGTCAACTGATAGCTCAGATAAGTCTTTTAACAATGTTACCAGGAAATGGGGGCAAGTTCAGTGTCTAAAGGTGGTTTGGTGGTCACATGGCTATGTGACCAACCTGACCCATGATTATTTGTTCATAGTTGTCATAGCCCTTGGCTGCATACAGAAATGAAGAAATTAAGAAAAAAAAAAAGTCTTTTAACAAGACACCATAAAACTCAGGCCAGTCTGCTTTATCAATGTTGTATGCTAGTGTTGAGAGGACTGGGCTGTCAACAAATTCCACACTTTCTGATAGGATTGAGAAGTAGATAACTTCATGATCACTGCCAGTGGACCAGTCATCACATATGCTCCAGTCAGTAATAATCTCAGCTGTAGCTTATGTGGCAAATGTCGAGTCCAGAACAGAGCTGGCTCCATTGGTGCAATACTGCTGATATGTGCTCTCATCTGGTGTGTTGATCAGCTCACACTTCTGTTGCTTCAGCTATTGGACCAAGGCATCAGCTCTGATTGGGTTGTTGACTCTTGAATTCCACCAGGAGTGATGAGCATTGAAGTCTCCACAGATAATTGCCCTAGCTGGTAGCTCAGTTGTGAACAGTTTCCTTTCAATTGTCCTCACTGCCAATTTGTTTCTCATTGTAGACATTGAACAACAGCAGACTAGGCAGGTCATTTATTGGTATTTCTAACACCTGGATGTCAGAGACTTGGCATATGTCTGGGCGTGGTGTGACTGTCATATCAACTGTGTTCCTCTTTGTAACAAATGCCATCACTCTTAGTTGTACTCCAGTGTTGGCTGGAAGAATGCAGTTGAAAGCAGAATGTGAGATTGTTGTAACATGATTATTGCTCATCTATGGCTCTTGCACCAGGACTATGTCTGCATTGTTGATGGAGTTCTCTAAACAAGTCTACATGACATTTGTTGATCTGGCCACATTGTGTTGCACTATTCGAATTTTGTGGCCTTGACGTGTGGTTCCTTTCCTTAATTACCAACAGCCTTGACCATATCAATAGTACCAAGCCCGACCAGGGTTTGGCAACCAAGGTGTTGGCTATCAGTGTGCACAAAATACTTACAATATACCACAACAGCAAACAAGTGACCAATGTGGCCTACCAAGTCAGTATGGTCAGACAGGCCAATTAAGAGCTCAAAAGCCCATTCAGTCCAAAGTGTCCAAATTGATCTCAGCAAGGATATCAACAATATCCAAAAAAAGAGGACTACAATGACTGACCTTGGCAACCCTGGCAACAGCAAGGATTCAGGCCAAAAGCCGCTGCCTATCAAGCTTCTGTAACTGATGACGCTGCAGCTGACCATGCGGATTAATCTGACAGTGTCAAAAACACCTCTGCAACCTATCATAAAGAATTGCCGGAGGAAGCATTTGAAGATGCCCACTTGTACGCCGGCTTTGAAAACGGCAATGATGCGTACTATGACAAAGCTGAAGAGCAATTTGCAGGATTCATTGGAATTGAAGCAACCTGTTGACAATGCAATGAACATTTTACTTCCAAGTCTAAGCTCCACAAGCATCTTTGGCAAGAATGCCGGCAGAAGACCTCAAAGCCATCAAATTCTGCTGTCATCAGTGAGTTTCATATTGTCCAAAATGTTAACCTCACTAGAACTTATCCAATATTCCTATCGTCCAGTCTAATGCACCCACCAACCCGCTGGGTATCAGATTTGCTTTTTAAGGATGGATTTATGCCATGTGCGTTGCCTGCCTGCAGAAGGGTTCCGTGGACTATGACTTATGCCTTGACACTGGTGTTGATTGACCAAGAGCATCTTAAACTATTGTTGCCAGGCGTATCCATCAGTATTATGGCAACACTGCTTAAGGTCCGCAGTGTCAGCTTGCCAAGACATGAGACAGCCAAATATGTCAAGACCACCATCTTCTTTCCAGGTACTGACCATGATGGCAACAAGGTTCTTGCTTGCACCACTAGCAAATTCCACATTGTCAATGACCTACGGGCAAATATCCTAATCGGCAACAACATTGTTGGCCATGCCGCTGACATAGCAAATCAAAGGGCACGTATTGGAAGCTGTAAGGTCACAATCAACATTGTAGCCCGCAACAGAGGACAAGTTGTCAGACATAGAGTATTGACCCAATGCGCTACGGTACCCATCACAACAAGGTCTTTTCCAGAAAATAAAAGCCATTTGCTTGAACCAACAAACAAGACATCCAATCTGGTGCTGTTTGCCCACTTGGTTGACCACAAGGTCTCAGCAATTATGGCAAGAAACGCTTCCAATAAGCCCATACCAATTCCACGCAAACTTTGACTGGGGGCAATCACCAAGATTGACTATAGTAACTGTCTACAGGCAGACATTAGCGCTGACTATGCCATGCATCTACCAAAGTTATCTACGACAACAACATATGATGCTGTGACTGTGAAAGAGACTTCTCAAGCAGCAATGTTCACGCCAACAAACATTGCCCGTGTCCATACCTTGCAGTCTATTGCCGCCGCCCATGAAACTATCTTACCCAATGGGGTAACCATCTATAGGGATGCCAAGGCGCGGCAACTTCTTTCAGAACTTGTTGGCCAATTTCCCACGTTGTGGCTCGACCAGGCATTTGTGGATGTGCCGCAGCACAAATGGATGAAGCTTCCATTACAATCTGACTGGGAGACCAAAGTATCTGGTTGCGCAAAGGTCTACCCATTGGGTCTACGCAATAAACAAGTTGTTGACAACACTTTTGACGGTCTCCACACACAAGGACGGCCCAAATGGACCACCCAGTCTACACCGTTCAGCTACCCAGTCTTTGTAGTGTGGAAAGATCTCCCAGGCGGGGAACGGAAAGGTCGTGCAGTTGTCGATATCAGAGGGCTCAATGAGCTCATTGTGCCAGATGCGTACCCTGTACCCTTGCAAGCGGACGTGATTGCCACCTTGCAGAGATGCTTGCACATATTGGTGCTAACTCATCATCCTTTTTCTACCAATGGAGAGTTCATCCAGAATACAGAGATATGCTCACTGTTGTCTCACATAGAGGTCAAGAAACATTGAATGTTCCCATCATGGGTTGTATGAGCTCTATAGCCTATGTTGAGTGCTAAATTGACAACATTGTTTGCGGATCAAAATCCCTATTAGAGCACACTTCACACCTGCGCAAGCTGTTCACACTGCTTCTTTGGTATGGTGTCTCTATTGGTCAGAAAGTGAACTCGCTAGGCCTCATCACATCAGAGGATAAGCTTATGGCCATCAATCGACTACATAACCCCAAGATGCTTGGCAACTTAGAGCACTACCTGGGCCTCACAGGTTATCTACGGCAAAAAGTGCATTTCTACGCCCAACTTGCCGCCCTGCTTCAATGCTTGAAGACACAACTTCTCAAGCAGGCGCCAACTAAAGATAATCCATGGAAGGCTTACGCGTCAAGGATGAGGCTACTGACACCTTCAGTGGCCAAAGAAACATCTTTCAGCGAATTACAGGCAGCGCTATCTCAGCCGTCTATACTCACGCATTTTGATCCCAAATAATGCCTGTGGATTGATCTAGATGCTTCTAAGGAATTTGGCTTCAGTGCAGCTGCATTTCATACCAGACCTGACGCCGCTGAGACGTCCAAATGGCCTTCTTGCGCGTTGATGTGTCCTATACTCTTCTTTTCTCGACTCCTTACTGACGCCAAGAGAAACTATTGGCCCACCAAACTCAAGATTGCCAGATTTGTCTGGGTGCTCAAGAAAATAAAGCACCCAGCTGACTCTTCAGAAAAGCCGGTGATTGTACAAACTGATCATTTGGCTATTCTGGATATCATGAAGCAAACATCAATTGTATTGACCCCATCAACAATGAGAATGAATGTACGTTTGATCTGTGCGTCGCAATTTCTGCGACAATTTTGGCTTGATGTTTGCCACAAGCCCAGAAAAGATCATATCGTTCCTGATGCCCTGTCAAGGCTGGCAAGCCTGAATGACCGTGGAAGGCAACCCAACTACTCAGAACTTGATGCTCTTTTCACTTGTGCCCTTGTGGGCAGGGCTAAGACTTTCTGAGATCGCTTTATCCAAGGCTATGCCAATGAAGAGTGGTAGTTGCGTCTGCTTAAGCAGATTGACGAGGATGATCGGCTTCAGTCTACGGCAAGTGACCCATATTTCTCGCCGCGCGCCGCACAGATTGACTCAGAAGCAAAGGCCACGGACAACTCTGTGATGCAGAATGATGACGCCGCAACTTGCAATACCAATACTGATGACTACTCTGTGACACAAGATGATGACGCCACAGCTCACAATGCCAAAACTGATCTCCCATTCCATATTGACAGAATTACAAAGGCTTTGTATCCTCCTTTTGTCAGTCAAGGAGATTCTCCAGCTAGCACACGGTAATGGTCACCCTAGTTTTCAAAGATGTTATAAAATTGTTTTGGCATTATGGTACTTTCAAGGCCTCACATATCAGCTTAGGGAACTCATTTGACATTGCCCGGATTGTCAAGCGTTGCAAACAAGACGTCATATGCCTTACGGCTTGCTACAGCCCATTGAGTCTCCACCAGTACCATTCCACACCATCTTAATTGACTTTATTCTGGCATTGCCAAAGACTATGGAGGGTTTTGACAGCCCCATGTCCATTACGTGTAAATACACCAAGAGGAACATTAACATCCCGGGTAAAGCCACAGGTTCAACAAGCTTTTTCTCATATCTGATCGCGATTGAAAGTTTCTTTTAGACATATGGCAAGCTATATTCAAACAGCTTGTGGTAGATCTATTATATTCTACTGCATATCATCCACAGATGGATAGTAGTAGCAAGCTCACCAATCAAACTCTCGAGATTGCAATGCAATTTCTCATGCAGACACTCAATCCCACACTATGGCTCAAGATCCTTCCCCAACTTCAAGCACTGATAAACAATGTCAAGCCTTCTACTACTGAGCGCACTCCTAATGAGGTTGCCTACGGCTTCACGCCCAACACTGCATTGGATTTGTTGAAGCCCTCAGCACCATTGGATTTCTTTACCCTATTTGGTAAAGGATACCATTGATTTTGCAAATTTTAACGCCAAACACCATTACAATAGACACTATCAACCTATGTTTCTTAAGGTTAGCAATTACGCTATGCTACAATTACACAAAGGCTACTTGATCCCGTCAACCCTAGGTCTGACCAAGAAGCTCCCACAACAGTATGTTGGCCCGTTCAGAGTAAGTGAGCGCATTGGTTGTCTTGCCTACAGACTTGAGATACCCAACAACTAGAAAGTGTACTCTGTATTCATGATAGCTCAACTCGAGCCCGCTATAACAGACCCTAATAGTTGCTCAAGGCCCAATCACCTAGAATCAGTCTTTGTGGAGGGAGACATGCCTACTAGCAAGCCTCATAAAGTCAAACGGCTACTCAATAAAAAGACTATCCGGAAGGGTTGTGGATATGCTACAGAGTACTTGGTGAGATGGAAGGGATATGGGCTTGAATGAGATTATTGGTACACTATATTAAGGATCTGTTAGACTGGCCTACGGGTAGGGGTAGGTAGCCTAGGGTGATATGTAGCAATGTGAACTCAGTAGCGATAGCAGTATATTCATATATACGGCTATCAGTAGTAGACTAATTCTTAAGGATCCCAAGAAGAATCTCGGGGGCATCGCCAGTAGCGATATGTTCGCCAAGCATGCCCGTGCGTCACCCGACCCTTTACCGCTGCGTCATTGCCCCACGGTTTGCATGCCTCGAATAGGCATTCATGGATAGTTGGATCGATGGAACAGTATGATTCGTTCCACCCTCACACTAAGCCTAATCCGGCTAGATCGTGGCACGGCTTTGTGGCGCACGCCTACTGTGGCGACGGATGACACTCCGCTACTAACAGATCTCTCCATTCCGTTGGTGTACCCTCTCATTTAGGAGATTCCAAATGGCCTCAATGAGATTGAGATCAGGTGATTGTGCAGGGTGTTCAAGAGTTTCAATCCAATTGTCATTTTTCAGCTGTGTGGCTATGTTTTCCATGTCGGCCTCATCCTCTTTGCTGCGGATTTTCCCGTGACTTGCATCACTGTCCTCTTGGAGAATGCCACGCATAATCTGGAAGTTGATGAGTGGTGTAGTATTCCATTGTCATGTTGTTTCTTGATAATTCAATCGTAGGGTCGTGGGGAAGATTGGCTTCCCATTGACGTACACACTCTTGTTGCTCCTCCTCATTCCCATTCTTAGGGTGTTGACGTGGCTTAAGGGGCTTCTCTGTTGGAATCAGCCAGTATGAGGCCAGCACTAATAGCCCTAGCGTTTGTTTATTGCTTGGCATTGGCCGACTTAATTTCAGTTGGCCTCACACCTTTGTAATCCTTAAGCATCACCATAGATTTCAATGAACTTCTACATGCACTCATTATCCAATAGGTTATGAGCCCGGATTTCTGTATCCGTGGTCTCTAAGGAATAATACCTTCCTCTCACGTCACGTCAAAGGAATAACACCTTCTTTTCATCGCCAAACGGCATAACACTTTTCTCACTACTGTGCGGGAATCAACGCCATTCCCAACACCCCACAACCCACTTTCATCACAGCTATCATAGAAGATGGCCACTACAGGAGCGTTCAATATGCACGCCACTGCCTTGACACAGATCTGGAACTTTCCCAAGCTCAATGGGCAGGAAAACTACCAGCCGTGGTCAAAGAAGATGAAGAGTGCTCTCAAATACTGTGGCCTCTGGGACATTGTCGACCAAGGCCTGACACTATTCCCAGACGACCTACCAATCAATCCTCAGCCTACTAACAAGCAGGTTCTTGCCTATGACGCTGCCATGAAGACATGGAAAGACCTCAATAGCCAGGCATCAGAGTTAATTTACTCCATGTGTGAGGATAAACCGGCTGAAGCAATTGAAGATGAAGAGATTGCCATGAATTGATGGATCAAACTTCAAACAGACTACACCAACTCTGGGTTTGTCCTACGCTTCACCAAACTCCAAGAACTCTGGACTACTACCATGTCCAGCAGTAACAACTCGATTGAAACATATGTGGCCAATATCCGTACCAAGTCCAAGGACCTCAAGCGGATGGGCGTGCCAATTGATAGTTAGATACTGGTCGCTTTACTCCTTAACAATCTAGATGGGAAGTATAAAGACTTTGTCCATTGCTTGGTTACTCAGCTTGACAACTTGCTTGATTTTGCCAAGATTGTCACCTTGCTTCATGAGGAAGATTGTCTCCTCAAGAGAGATAACAAGGAACAGGCAATGGCTGCTAGCATGAAGAGATACCAGAAAGATCAAGAGGAGAAGAAGACTGCCAGAGGAAACAACAGCCAAGGTCAAGGAGGACGACCTTCAAGTCAAGGCAGAGGAGGCAGTAGCAATGGCAATGACCGTCCGGGTCCCTCAAAGAACTCAAACAATCCCAACTACAAGATTGATGGCAATGCTCCTAATTGCCCAAAGTGCAAGCCACTTTTGGATGGCACTAAGAAGAGGCATTGGCCTTACAACTGTTGAACCCTTTACCCAGATAGAATCCCAGAGAGGTATTCAAACAACAATAACTCAACTCATAAGCCCAAAGCAAACAAGGCTACCACTGAGCGGCCAGACAACTTTGTGGATATTATAACCTGTGACCCTGAGACTGTGGGAGATGATGAGTTCTGGGGTTTTCCAACCGATGAGACTGCTGTCAGTTCTCCATCGCCGCCGCTCAATTCTCTATTGCCGCCGCTCGATTGTCTACTACCGCCGCTTGACGATCTTATGCCGCCGCTCGATTGTCTGCCACCGCCGCTTGACAATCCTTTGCCGTCACCCAGTTTACCTGTGGAATATGCTCTTGCATACTCAGCAGAAGTTGGGGGCCAGCTTGCCCAAACTCAAGACTGGATAGTAGATTGGTTGTACAAATCCTATGTACTTTGCCGGGGAGGAATTCACCGATTATCGTTTGTATCAAGCAAGTGTCATCATTGCAAACGGAGCCACTCTCTCAGCAAAAGGTCGTGGCACAGTGACAATGGAATGGCTGCTAGATGATGGAACAAGCAATACTGTGAGCATCAAGGATGTCTTGCATGTACCAGATCTTACCTGTGGACTTTACTCCATTAGTCAAGCAACACAGAAAGGGTTTGAGATCTTGTTCACTGGTGATGAATGCCGCATCCTCAAGGACAACCAGCAGATTGGAAGTGCCCTTAAGGTTAACAACACCTACATTCTCAGTGTCCTCCAACCCACAGCCAAAGTTGCTGTACTAATTCAGTAGAACATGAGAGCTTTGGCAACCACGCACATGTTCAATGAAGAAGCCATTGAGCTATGGCATCGACGCATGGGACATCTGAACAAGGCGGATCTCAAGCGAGTTATGCACATGAGCAATGGCATGATGTTGACGCAGAAGCCTAGGGTGAGAACAGTTTGTGAAGCTTGCTCTAAAGCTAAATTGACACGCAAGGTTTCGAGGACGACTCAGCACAAGGTGCTTGAAAAACTGGGCAAGATTCACATAGACCTAGGAGGACCGTTTAATGTACCTTTGATCAACGAGACCAAGTTCTATATGCTTCTCACCGACCAAGCAACTCTTTGTACTTGGTGCTTCACATACAAGCACAAGGACAAGACATACAAGTTGTTCCATGATTGGAAAACTGAAGCAGAAACCCAATCTGGTTGCAAGGTCAAGATCGTCAGATTTGACAATGGTACTGAGTTTATCAATGCAGAATTCAAAGACCACTTTAAAGACTCTGGGATCATCTTTGAACCTACTGTACCCTACACTCCTGAGCAGAATGGACTGAGCAAAGTCCAGAATCAAATTGTCATGAATGGCGTCAGAGCTATGCTCTTTGACTCTCAACTGTCTCAATATCTATGGTCAGAGCTATTGCGCACCAAGGTCTATCAGAAAAATAGAAGCCCTACTACTCAGCTCCAAGGGATGACATCACATGAGGCTTGGACTGAAGAGAAACCATTCCTTGGTCATATGCATATCATCAAGGAAAAGCAGAAGAAGCTAGATGAACGTAGCAAGAAGTGTTACCTAGTTGGCTATAAAGGTACATTCGTGATTCATCAAAGTCGACATGTGATGATCTCTCGACTCTCCTAGTTGCTGGATTCCATACTCAAAAGATGTTTGATGACGTCTGCAGTGAAAGACACAGGCTACTGGCTCGCTGAGGCTACTGGCGATGACAACACCAATGTGTTCGATGCAGGGGGTGAGCCTACTGAGCATCATCACACAACTGATGCCAGTGATAGTCATATTGACATTGATCACATCCAGAGTATCCTGAACCCACAAAATCCTGTTGCAGCATCCGAAGATGTGGGAGTTGACAATACAGGCATCGAGCAAGTTGATAGAGAGGATATGGAAGAGATACCCTTGGACAGCCCTGACGCTCACCCAGATCCTAACGTGGATGCAAGCTATACCTTGCAGCCTAGACATACTCCGGCACCGTCTCAGAAGGTGCTCTTGAACAACAAATGGAGTGACAGTAAGATGTGGGCACAGCGAGCCATGGCACATACCAAATGTGATAAGAAATTGGAATCAGAACGTCTTTATTGTCGACAGGCAATGCTATGTCATGAGGATTCAGACTACCATGACTTTGAGCCGGATTTTGACCTTGCCACTGCTATTCAACAGATAACGGAGATGAGATGTCATCAAGCCACGGCAGAGGTTGACAACTTTGAGCCTTTGAATTATCAGCAAGCAATGGCCGGCCCTTACGCCAAGCAGTGGAAAGAGGCTATGGACAAGCAAATGGAATCGTTTGCCACAATGGAGACTTGGAAACTTGTTCCAAGAGCTCAGGACATGCCTGTTCTCACCGGCCGATGGGTCTACAAGATTAAGAAGAAGCTTGATGGGTCCACTCTCTACAAAGCATGTTGGGTGGTACAAGGTTTTGAGCAAACCTATGGTGTCAACTACGACCAAATCTTTGCTTCAGTTGTCAAGTCGATGTCTTTCAAAGCACTGTTTGCAATCATGGCTCACTACGACTTAGACTGTGAGCAGATGGATGTCATCACCGCTTTTCTAAACGCCCAGTTGAAGGAAACCATCTATGTGGAACAACCCAAAGGTTACAAGCAAGGAGGCAACATGGTTTGCCTATTGCAGAGAGCATTATATGGTCTAAAGCAATCCCTTTGCGAGTGGTACTTCACCCTACGCCAGTTTCTTGAGTGTAAAGGATTCAAGCACACGGAGTCCGATTACTCACTCTTTGTCAATGAAACAACCCGCCTCATTGTCAGTGTTTATGTGGACAATATCCAGATCTATGGACCAAAGAGATCAAAGCATATCGCAAAGCTCAAACAGGATCTTCACAAGCGGTTTGCAATGACGGATCTGGGACCATGCTCCTACTACCTGGGTAGGGAGATCCAGAGAAATTGCGGGAATAAAACTGTCCGTGTCACACAGACCAAAGAAGGTTTTGGCCCGATTTGGCATGACAAATTGCGCATCGGCCCCTACACCAATGGTAGTTGGCACACAACTTGAAGAAAAACGCGTCGACAAGGCTAAGCCAGATGTCATCCATGAGTATCAATTGATGATAGGATCCCTAATGTACTCCATGGTTCAAACTTGCCCAGATATCTGCTTTGCAGTTACAATACTGTCACGCTACAATCAAAACCCCAACTCAAAGCACATTGCAGCCGCCAAGCGTGTGATCCGTTATCTCAAAGGGACATTGGATCATGGGATCATCTATGGTACAGCAGAAGGGCTAGTAGGCTACACAGATGCAGATTGGGCCTCAGATTCAGAGACCCGTCGATCGCTTGGAGCCTATGTGTTCTTGCTCTATGGTGGAGCAGTCAGTTGGACCTCTAAACGCCAGCAGTCAATAGCTTTATTGTCATGTGAGGCTGAGTATATGGCTCAGACTCAGGCAACAAAGGAGGCAATTTGGTTAACCAGACTCCTGTCTGAGTTGAGCATAGGCTATGGATTGCCTATCAAACTGGTACTCATCAAAGCAGACAACCAAGGGGCAATTGCATTGACCAAAGACCCCCTCTTCCACTCTTGTACCAAGCACATTGACATCCAGTGGCACTTTGTGAGAGATCAGGTGGAAACTGGAGCAGTTCAGTTTGAGTGGATACCTACTAAGGATATGGCAGCCGATGGGCTTACTAAAGCCCTCAGCAACGACAAGTTTGCGGCATTTGTACTTCAGATTGGACTTAGGAAGGAACAGTCCTGATGTGGACTGTGTGGGAGTGCAGGCATTCTAGCACCGCTGGGCTGCTAGCCTCAGACTAAATGCCAAGACATCAGACTAAACGCTTAACCTCTCTGCACAGACCCATGCCTACGGTCAAACTTGATCAAAAGGAGCGGAATACTTAAAGAAACACCTACTGATTGTGACTGCGCGAAAAAATTACCTGCCAGGTACTCTGTTGTGGTGGAGGCATTCTGGCCGCTAGGCCGCTGGCCATCGGACTAAATGCCAAGAAAATGCCAAGAAATTCCAATATCTGAACGCTAAGTCCGATATCTGAATGCCCGCTGGCATTGGACCAAATGCAATGCAGTCCTCATCTGGACTGTGTGGGAGTGTTGGAATCAGCCAGTATGAGGCCAGCACTAATAGCCCTAGTGTTTGTTTATTGCTTGGCATTGGCCGACTTAATTTCAGTTGGCCTCACACCTTTGTAATCCTTAAGCATCACCATAGATTTCAATGAACTTCTACATGCACTCTGAGACCACTGTTGCACTCATTATCCAATATTCTCCACTGTAATTTGTGGTCAATCAAGCTCACCGTGATAGAACTGTAATTTGCCTTTATGATACCAAAAGACATTGGCAGACGTATGGATTTTGGTACCCTGTCTTGGGGGTATTGATTGTGTATTTTCAGAGTTTTCAGCAATACCAGCGTCTCAAAAGATACGGTTCTGTTGTGTGTATCCAACATCCCAATGCTTCTCATCCGTGAATGCCACAAAACTCCAGAAATCCTTGACAGTAAGACCTTTATGTCTGTGCCCATATTCTACTCTTTTCACCGCATTTGACTCAGAGACCTGTTTGACCGGACGTTGCTTGTACATGTGAGCTTGTTTAGTGTATTTGTGACTGTTGTGTTGAATAGTGTGATCAGAGATAGGGATTTTGTGATGCTTCAGTTGCCGCTCCATTTTTCGATCTCGTACCGGATTTTGGGGATCTCATAAAGTGTTATAGATAGATTGATTGACTTTAGAAGGCCGTCCTGAGCAACGTTTGCCATGTCTTCTGGTACCGGGGGAGCCTTTCACTTTTCTGAGCCGTATCCAATCCTTGCCTGTACCGTGGGGTATGTTTTTTGCGATACACACATCTTTGATTGTTATTCCACAAGCTCGGGTATCACTAGCTTCATAGAATTTGGCTTTCTTACGCGTAGTAGCCTCTTGACGATGAGGACTACGTACAGGTGTGTGAGGAGGTGTATCATGCTCCATGATTGTTGATTATTTACATTGATCGAGGATGTTTTGGTAGGAAGCCGCGGTGGCCGGGCGGACTTCGGGGGATGGTGACCTTTGACCGGTACGAGGATGGCAGGATTGAATGTCATAGGCATTTTATAGTGTTATCATATTTGAGCTCTTGAGAGTCTGTTTCTAAGGTTGTCTAATTATAAAGAGCGTCAGAGATGCAGGAGATGTTCTCATTTGAAGTTGGCCTGAACATGGTTAAATTTGTGCAAAATGGTAGGAGTGGTGTTCAATATACTCAAAACTTTGCGAGTCTTACGCAATCACCTTGATCTCGTTATCTACTCAATAGCCTCAGCCTCTGCACCTCGATTCTTGTTTGTACGCTAAGCTAGATCTGTACTGTCTCTCTAGATCTGCGTTGATGTGACCCCAATGCTTAGCCGAACAAGCAGAAAGCTCCCTTCCTTCTGTGGTTGACTACTTGCCTTGGAGCAAGAACTTTCTCTTGCGAGACCTGTCGCCGGGCAGCCCATTTATATTACATGAATTCGCGTCCTTAGCTTTGCTATTTTGCCCAAACTCATGCTCCGCGTTGGTATAAACCTCTTGACAAGGCGGAACCGTTGGGCAGCTGTCCATCTTTCCGCTTCTTCTTATTTGCAACGAGCGCCAGCTCGGCATCAATCATTGCCTGGCGGCCACTGTTTGTTGAATCGCTCTGCTTGTTACTCACTTCCGAGCCGGCATCTAGCAGCTTTTGCCGCTTACTAGCTATTATATCATGGACTGCAGTCGACGACTCAATGTTTGAGTTATCCTCGGACGTAGATGGAGCTGTTGAGTCTTGCTCTGATTGATCGTTATTGTCACTGGATGTTGTATTCTCACTCTCAGCTCGGGTTCGTTTCACCCTAACTCTGGCAGCTCCAGAAGCTGCAAGTGGTAATGAGTGCTCTAAGGCGCTCATATTATTAGCATGGCGATTATCCTGTTCGGCATTCTCCATATCTTCCTGTTCTATGGAAACACTCATACTAGCTTGGCCATCATCCTGTTCGGCGTTCTCTATTACTTCCTGCTTAAGGGAGTTACTCGAAGGGATCTTGCCCGTCAGCTCGGCATATTTCTGTAACCCTGCGTAGATGGCGGCCTCCTTGGCTTGTTTTCTGAGAATGCGCATCTGAGCGTTGAATTCTGCCAGTTCCATTCTTGCATGCACTCTTTCTTGCTTCGCAGTCTCGAGCGTTCCATTCTCGAGGATTCTCTGGCCCTTAGCATTGATCGGCTTATAAGGGGTTCTCAACTCTGGCGGGACATCGATGTTCTTCTCATTACAGTGATCAAGTGCACGCTGGCGGACCAGCATCTCCTTGCGTATTTCAGCATTGTCGATAGCCCTGCGGAGCTTTCGTCGCAGCTTGTGGTTGTAGTTGAGGGTCTCAAAATCTTGACCATCGCCGACATCTAGTTTGATGAAATCTTCTGGCCCTCCATCTTCACTCCGCCGACTCGAAGCGATGTGAACGGCCTTTGCATGATCCGGGACATCACCGAGGTTGACTCTGCTGTCGGCTTTCTTGGCCTTTACATCACTCCGACTTTCTCCAATTTCGATAGCATCAAAGTCAACTTCGACACCCCTCATGCCTAATGCCCGAGGCTTGATCTCATCTATACCGCTGGTGTTGGCGAGCGTAAAACCTAGCGCTTCACAACAGTCAAGCGCCGCCTTGCGCTCTAGGATGTTAATGTCAACGGCAATTTTTTTGGACTCTTCATCCTCAATACTTTTCAGTCGTGTCTTCTCCCTCGTTTGCTCCTCTAATGGCACGATATGCTTAGTCTTTCCCTGGTATCCTATAGCAGCATGGATTCATACCTTTGATTGCCTTCCAGGTGAGTTTGATATCTCGATAGACTCTCCTCTTTTCGTCTCGGGCGATACGGCGCTCTGCTTTGCCTGACTTTTGTTTCATACGCAGGGCTTTTCTTTCGGCGGCTTTGCGCTTCTTCTCTCTGGAGACCCTCCTCTCCAATTGATCGTCGGATAGGTCCCACAACTCCAACCAATTTTCTTCACCTTCCGGGATCGAGACACCTTCTGGTATTACGGGTTTTGGAGGCGGTGGTCGCGGCTCAAGAGCTGCTCTCTTCTTCTGCTGCGTTTTGCTTAGATGGCTAGCCGGCCATTGACGTGTCACAGTTTCTATATGTGCGAGGCGATCGGGGCTGATTCCGTTACGTAAGACTGGAGGATCGACGGATGTAGACACGGAAGCTTCTTTGTTGCTGACTCCATAAGTGGTCGGTGCACCATTAGTAAAATCACCTCCCTTGGTTTGCTCCGCAGCAGCTTTTTCTTGGGCCTTTTCCTGTCGCCGATGTAGGATATCTCGAGAAATGACAGTTCCATCATCCTGCATCACGACCGGTCCCACATTGAACGTGACCCCAGAACGATCGTGTACTGCGGCTAGTCTCTGTGCCTGTCGAACAGCCTCCTGCCAGATCCTTCGTCTTTCGCCCTCGATATCTCGTAGACGGTTGCGTTCAGCATTCTTGTTATACTTGTCGGGATTCCTGGTCATCCGACGAAGGATTGTGGCATTGAGTTTCCTTTGCTTCTTCTCGTCCGATTTACGATTTCTTTTCTCGCGCCGCGTAGCTATTCGATATTCCCGGTTCCGTTGTTTTCTTTCCCATTCTTTATCTGGACTACGGTTCAGTGGACTTTCATCTAATTGACGATACTGTTGAAGTAAACCTTTGATCATTTTTGAAGCCTTGGAGCCATTTTCAGGACGCTCCTCATTTGCAGTGTAACTCATACTTAGGGAATAAATGAAACTGTACAATTGGAAGGCCAAAAGCTATCCTAATGAGGGTCAAGAGAGGAGAAGAGGAAATTTCTAGGTAACAAATTTCGCCCCCGGATATTCTCCTTAATAAATGGAGTGGTTTCGTGCGGAGCGATAGTAGCTATCGTTGGCGCCTATCGGAAATATAAGCGCCGGGCGCAAGATAGCCGACTCGGACGTTCCATTTGCCGAGCTTTCATTGGATGGATTGGCGAGATAGGTACGTACTTTAGATACCTTACTTACTTTACCATGTCACTTTTCTCTAGGGATGTGGAATGACTGTCATTGTGACTGACGTGACTGACAGAGCATCTGACCGGAAATTAACAGCGCTAACCTGAACAGGCTACTTCTCAGTCTTAGACTGTATTTAGTAAGCAAGACAATGGGCAAGCATCTGTCTTGGCGCCGAGACTTTCAGGCCTAGACGGATAGCTAAGTAGAAAATTTCCATCAAACCCTTTTTCATACAACATTGATTGTATTTACCTTGTATTATACAGTATACTTTTTTCGCTATGCGGTCATTTGGCGACATATGACAGTCATGTGACACCCCAGGTCGTGTCGTTATGACCAAACCGCATCCCTATCTTTCTCTGTGAATCCTACTTATCCTTTCATAGTTCATTTGTATCATATCGATGCGCCACTCGAAGGCTCCCAAATTAATCGCACTCAAGTACGATATCTTCGGTCTACGCATGACTTCTATATGCATGAAGTTGGCTGACAACGTCAACACTACTACGCACCAATTCTAAATCGTCTCGTTTAGGGCACCGTTTGGCCGTGTAAAGATGAAGCATCTCGAGCTTCCTCAAAAGCTCGCAGTTCCTTCTTCATCGTCAGGCTTTGCGATGGTAGTTTTCCGCTTCTTTTTCTTCTTTTTTGTTACAGGAGTAGCTTCTGCATCTTGAGAGCCTCGAATCAGATCGCCTTCAGCCTCAGGGTAAGGTTTGCCGTACAGATCCTCGATTTCTCCGGCTGGCTGCTTCAGCTTCTTTTTCTTTTTCTTCTTGACCAACGTACCCTCTGCCGGAGTGCCGTCTGTCGCTTGGATACGCTCAGAGGCACGCTGCATTTCTAGACGTAGACGCTCTACTTCAGCAAGCGCTTTGGCCATTTCTGCGTCTTGGGCTTCTTGTCTCTCCATGTCGACCTGCGCAGCGGCAGTCTCGGAAGTGTCGAGTTGAAAGCTACCCAGCCCGCTTGAATCAACTTGAAGTAGGGACTTCTTGGCTTTTTCACCTGCACGTTGAGGTGGCCCGTCATCGTTCATCGTGCTCACAGAAGCTGCTTCGGATTGAGTCACTCCTGGGCCTCCAAATTCGATGTTCTCATCTTTAGCAATTTCGAATTTTTTAGGCCGCTTGCACTTCTGCTTTCGAGTGCCCATATCAGACCCATCAGCTGCTAGAATCTTATCCCCAATATCTAAACTCATGATTGGAATGGCATCAACGTCAAGATCCTCCCCGTTTGCGCTCCTTAAAATTTCATGGAATGGTGTCGAAGTGCCAGAATACACATCATCGTTTCCTATGTAGAAAGGATCGTCCTTATTTCTCTCCCGCCGTTCGTTACGTTTCCGCATAAATGCGTCCGTATCTTGGGAGCTATCTCCTGTTTGCTGATATGATGATGCTTCGAGCCCAAGTGATGGCAAAGTATCGAAGGCCGGGCCAATGGCAATTCTTGGCACTGAGCGTTTGTTGTAAAAGGATTCGAATTCCGCGGCCTCGGATCCAGCTAGGGGACCCTGATCTGCAAGCTGTAGAAGGCGTGGAAGGTTCTTGTTGATATGAGCTCCGAGATCCAGATCACGGGGTAAGGGCACTTTTCGCTGGGCTGTCGGAGCTACTGGGTTCAGCTCAAAGCCAGTGAAAAGCTGTGGTATGGCTCGTGTAACGAGAAGGGGCCCACGCTCATTTTCTAATCCGTGGCTGGTGATAGCTTGAGAAGCCACCCTCATTAATTCCAGAAGCTCCACCGATCTTTCTTGAACTTCAAGATTTGGGTGCATTGCTAAGGGTTCAAGGAAGTGAATGACCCGCGCCACTAGCAAAGACATCATCGTTTTATGCTCAGAACTCCAATCGAGCAATCTTTGTGACACAATAGAGGTAAGCACCTTCGGAATAGCTTGAAGGTAAGCGCAAATGACCACAGACGAAAGTGATTGTACCTTGGGATGTATAAGAGAATCCAAGCTATGGTACGATGAGACCGAACCGTCAACGTATTCGCCGACAATCCAAGCCACGAATGTGAGTATGCCCTCGCCGCCAGCGCCTTTGAGAGCAAAGAAACCTCCGCTCCCCGACACGCTTAGGAGAAGATTCGCAGCTTTGACAGCCTCTGCTCTCACCGTGCTCACCCTCACAGCAACATTACGTAACTCCAAGCCGATAGCACTGGATGCGTCGGCCACCTGTGATGTAGATGAATTTCTTAGAGAGCTCCCACTGCTTTCGTACAGCTCTTGTGTAGATCGACCAGTGGTAGGCACCAGCTTTACAAGCTGTATCAAAACATCAATATACCATTCAAAATCGGTGATGTTTGAATATGTGTCCTTGGAACACATATCAAGTATCCGATGTATAATGGTAGTTCTGTAGTCGGCTGGCAATGCAGTAGACTCATCGTGCGTTTCTGCCGTAGGTCGCAAAGTTTCTTCTGGATCCTCTCCGTCCGAGTCTGCCGCGGGCTGAACACCAACCGCGTGACTTCGACCATCGTCAACACTTCTAGTGATGATAGGTGCGGTACGGAGTTGTTGCATAAGGCGCTCAACAACAGCTACCAGATTGTCACTGTTGACCATACCAGCGCCAAGGTCAAGAGCTTGTAGCCGTATTGAAACGTCAGGATCGTCAATGCAACTCAGGATCACGTCCTGTTGCATGGATATCAAATGCGGATGTGACCCTACAATTCTGTTGAATGCGAGAAGTGCTACATATTTGACTGAGGTTTTGTCAGTTCTATTCTGAGTATGGCTTCTGGTCAACGCACGGTTGGGGTCTCCTTCGACAACGATCATGCCTCTTAGTTTCCCGACGCACAAAGAAGCAATCTCTTCCCCTTCTCTAGCCCCGTCCGTACCTTCCAAAATACCTCCCTGTATCACGCCATTAATGCACTCGTAGAGGAGTGACATGGCTGGTGTAGTCCGAATGAAATTGGTTAGAGGAGGCAACAGCTTCTTGATCAAGCGTGGTTCCAATGGTGTCAGTGTTGCAAACTAGAGGCGGTAAGCATGGAAGATGACATATAACGTCGATGCACGCACAAGTTTGATTATTTTGATGGCCATCCAATTGTTGCCCCCATCGAATAGTAAATCAAATAGCCTGGGGGCCAAGGTGAGGAAGTCCTTTGGTCTTCTCCAGCCTAATTCGCAAACAACATTCACCACTGCGGCTGTGACACTTGAGTCTTCACCCTCATCCATGAGGATATCCTTGATTTTAGGCCAAGCTGACCGCAAGGTATCAGGGTACACCAATGCAAGCCTAAAAAGAGCAGCGACTGTCTTCTTCCGTATGTTTGGATTCGAGTGCGACAATCTTGGTAAGAGGTCTGATAGAAGAGAAAGCGCCAAGGAGGATGTAATGATGTGAGGTAAAGTCACCAGCGGCAAGGACATTGTGGGCGCCAGAGGGGAAGACACATCCTGCGGCCCAAATGAGCTCATTGAAAATACTAAGATCCATGCTTCATACCTTCTTTAGTAAATTTGTAGCAAGCATCAAGACCTCTGTATCCGGACGAAAGCTTTGGACTGCTGCCAGGTATCCAACCCTTTTTTGGAGATATTTTGGGCAAGACATGACCTCAAGCACATGAAACGATGCCCAGGACATATCATGGCCAAACATTTCGAGGTAAATAAGCTTCAGGAGCGCAGTAGCTTTCAGATCCATATCTGCTCCCCGTATTTCGGAGCGACATTCTCGGAGGCTATGCTGTATGTACTCCCTTTCATTGCCTTTGTGATTCCGTAGGCCCCTGATCAGGTCGTAAAGAGACTTCTCAAACCTGCAACTTTGTTCAACATATGCGATACATTGGAGATGGCGCCCTACATTGTGAAAATGCGATGGAAATTCAAAGCCACGGAGTTGTGTGCCAGACAGAGAGAATGTTCTGTAGGCAGGGCCCATCTCAGGAGCACTTGACTTGATTTTCGGCTTCAAATGTGATGGGTGTCTGCCCATACAACGACGGCAGGATTGTCTCGAAGAGTTTCAGGACTTTCGGCTTCTGGATACTTGCGACATACGCTTGTCCGCAACATGCCTCCGACAAGGCTGCTCACTGCAACGAGTGCTGACATTCGTGAAAGTGAAGCGAAAACATTACGCAAGGCAGAGTTGTAATGCGTAGTGCTTGACTGCTTGTGGTTGAACAAGATTCGACGTAATAGTTGATCCTACTTTTAGGGTACCTAGCTACAATTACCTACTTTAAAGTGGGACCGAGTATTCTACTCGTACCTTACTTGTTTGCATCTCGGTGTTTCGATGCACCTGCTTCAGCAAACATACTTTGCTAAAGTTCGTCCGACACGCCCCTCTCACTGTTGTTAGATAATTTCTACTTACGCAAGCTTTGGTGTCGAAATGTCGCTCAATTCTCTTCTCCGACAATCTAATTCAGAAGCTCTGAGCCTATCTCAGCAGACGGCTCAATACCTTCGAAAACACGCATCTACAGGAACATGGACAATCCCTATCCCATTCTTGTCATATCCAGAATCCACAGACACATGGCTCACGTACGAAAAACTATTCTTATCCTGTCTACGCACAGGAGACGACAAGGCTGCTTTCGGTTGCCTTGAAAAGCTCATCAGCCGCTTTGGAGCTACCAACGAGCACGTTATGGGATTACGTGGACTATATCAAGAGGCCGTAGCAAAGGACGACGCGGCATTGGAGAAAGTTCTGCAGGAGTACAACGAAGTCCTTGCTGAAGATACTGTCAATACTGTCAGAGTTCCTAAACACTAGCTTTCTACCGTTATACTGATTTGTACTTACTGTTCCTAGCCAGTAGCAAAACGTCGGATCGCACTCCTTCGAAGTCTGTCAAGGATCACTGAGGCAATTGATGCTCTGACAGAGCTGCTGGAGTCATCACCAACGGATATCGAAGCATGGACCGAACTCTCCGACCTGTACTTATCACACAATCTGTTACCTCAAGCAGTCTTTTGCCTCGAAGAAGTTCTGCTAGTGGCGCCCAACGCTTGGAACGTAAGACAGTCTCCTGCACATCGTAATTCAATGGGCGCTGATCGGACTCCTGCCAGATACATGCCCAGTTGGGTGAGGTGTTGTACATTTCAGCAACGAACGGCAATGAAAATTCAGAAGGCAGACTTCTCGCCGAAGCAACCCGACGCTTCTGTAGGAGCGTTGAGCTATGTGATGATTATCTTCGAGGATACTATGGGCTGAAGTTGGTATGATCGGGATCCCGTATTTATAGCATAGGACTAACGCGCGTCTTCAGACATCAGACCGATTGCTTTCCATCATTTCGACTGGACAGGTGACAACCGTTGATAACAGTGAGCTTCCGATGCTCTCGACTGTGGTCGTAAGAAGATTGAATGAGCAAGCCACCTTCAAACTCGCGGAGATTACCCGAACGAGTAACAGTAACTGCGATGTTGCCGAGGTAAGTGCTGCCAAAGAGTTGCTGGATAGGAGTACGCAAAGGAGGCAGCGATGAAGGCCTATATGATTCGGCGAGGCCTTACAGCATTGAGTGTAGATCTCGAGGCACATCCGCGTTGGGTCGACGAATCAGTGCCCAACAGCACTTCAGATCCAAGTGCAGCAAGCTTCATTTATCTTGCTAGAACCGGGTTGAGTAACTCAAAGATCAGTTGAGTTATTGATCTGACGGGTGAACTTGAGAGACATGCCAATAAATGAACATCCACCCGGTAGGAAGATGAATTTTGGCCCTGTGAGAAAGACTGGCGTGTTTTGCGTGCCTATGGGCCATGATAGCAGCATTTTGCAGGACTCCGCAGGGCTTGTGGGGCTGATTTATACTCATGATGCATATTGATGAGCAGAGATTTTTTTGGGGCCGATAGGCGTATTGTGAAGATACGAGAAGCCAGACCTGCGGCGGAGCATTTTGATGTGCTACTAGCCAAACCCGAGTTACTAGGTATTATGAAACCAGTCTTCTCGTCCAAGGGCATCTTGTCCATTCTCGTATCCATTCACAATTGACTTGGGGGTTGCAAAGGGTCTAAGCAGACATGTGAAATGCAATTTGAGGCTTTTTGTCGTGGTGGTGTCCAGGGGTGCTTTGATTGGAGCAGAAAAAGCGACGCCGTTGTTGTTGAGCTCACTTGGGGTCGGGGTCGGGAGAATGAATGTGGGTGATAAATAACCTCGTAGGTCATACTCGTATATAGTACGGGATATCTAGATGAACCTGCAGGACACCTGCCCCACTAATTGGACGTGCATTACGGAGTACCTACTTCCCATATCCAGATTTCCAATTCAAGACCTTGACTGTAAAATCCATATCCACATCGATACCTTTCCATAGCCATATCCACATCCACGTCCACATCCGCATCCACATGCACGTTAACATCTACATCTACAAACCTCTATCCTCTTACACTCACTAATTATTTCGTCCTCCAGGCCACATCGGATAGGTATTTGCTTTGCGCTGCCAAGAACCAGCCCTGCTCAGCTTGTTGACCCACATTCCTTTCACCGAAAGAATTCGCCTTGGCAACCATCTCAGCTTTTCTGTCTCAGCATCCTTGCTGTTTACTAAACTCATCGCTCCTGAAATCAATCAAAGTCCGTCTGCCGTCATCTCAATCCTACAGGCAATCTATGCTCTTCCTCTTCGTCAAGAGGATCCGAGCTAGACAATCACAGAGTCTACATGCCGTAAGTTGAAACCTCCTGTTCCTGAAAACCGTTGCTGATACTCATGCTACTTGCCAGATACAACGTTACTGTCGATCACACGAACACTGCCCACGGATCTAATCATTCTGAACGCTCGGATCATTCTTCATCATCATCATCAGTGATAGACGACGAAGACTCTACGGGTACTGGTGTCCAAGTGCGCCCTAGATCAGCTGTCGAGGGTCACGAGTATTCTGATCACGTTGAAGAGCAAGACGGTAGCTGGAACGTGGTATACCCTGACGAGATCGGTCCCTCGGATTCCGCATCGAGACCTCGGACTTCCAATCAACAACGCCCTTTTGTGGAAGCGCCACGACTGGAGGAAGCACGACGTCCATCTTTCCGTCGTCACGTATCCCGCGAGCCAGCGCGCCACCTCCCACATTCCAGAGCGCATCGGTCACCGCCGTCGGAGCTACCTGAAAGTGTGGACTCCCACGAAGAATGGCAGGGCTACGCCCGAGGCCCACCACAGCATTATAGCCGCCCTTATGCCCACTTTGCCCCGGGCTACCCTCCTCCCCACGCCTATCAAACTTATCCCGCTCCAAGTGCCATACCCGGAGGCCAGCAGCAAATGGTCCCTTATGGCTTCTCCCCGTACCAAGCCCCTACAGGTACACATGCGCCCTCCTATTTCGCGCATGGGCATCATGGCGGACCAAGTCACGAGATGATTCCCCATGCTCCGAGTCCAGGGTACTTTCCATATGCTCCACAAGGATACCAAATGCCCATTCCCATCACCATGTCTCCGCCTGTAATCTACCCAGCATATGGCAGTATGTATGCAGCTCCACCAGCTCCGTCAGTTCCACCGGCTCCGTCAGCTCCACCAGCTCCACCAGTGACCACCCCGCCTCCTCCTCCTCCTCCTCCCTCTACGTCCGATACTTCCAAGGATGACGAGAAATTTGCCCGCCTTGAGAAGCTTTTTTTGGATCAGAAGGCAGAGCAACAAGCAAAGGAAGCCGCGGTCGAGAAAGCTGCAAAGGACAAGGCTGCTCAGGCTGAAGCCGATGCGAAAAAAGCCGAGGAGATAGCGACGGCTTCGGCAGCGGCGGCAGCAGCAGCAAAAGAGGAGGTCGAGAAGGAACACAAGGCTGCTGCAGAAGCTACTGCAGAAGCTGCGAAAGCTGCTGCAGAAGCTGCGAAAGCGAAGGCCGACGCTGCCGCCACCGCCGCAGCAGCAGCTAAACCACCACCTCCACCAAAGGAGAAAGACAAACCCCTCAAGTTCAAGGATGCTATTGGCAGAAGATTCAATTTCCCTTTTGATGTTTGCAATACATGGTCGGTATGTTACTCTATTCTAGGGAAAAGCATGTTCACACTGCATCTGACCATTTTCCTTTTAGGGTATGGAGTATTTGATCAAGGAAGCCTTTCTCCATGTTGCCGACTTGGGCCCACATGTAGCTGACGGTCACTATGACTTGCTTGGTCCGAAAGATGAAATTATCATGCCGTCCATTTGGGAGTCAGTGATTGAGCCGGGCTGGGAGATAACAATGCACATGTGGCCAATCCCGGAGCCGCCTCCTGAAGGAGGAGACGCCCTCGCAGGGGGGATGGCTGATATTGTCATCGTGGAGCCAGGTGTGCCTCCCCCACCCCCTGGTGGCAAAATTAGTGATGGTGGGCTTCTTCCCGTGAAGGAGCAGTCCTTATTTATGCTAATTGTGACCAGAAAAGAAAGATAAAAAAAAGAAGGGGCAGGTTCCGCCATTCATGGCCTGGACTGCGGGTAAGTCGAAAAAGGGCCGAGGAACCGCTAAAGGCAAGAAGAAGTGAAGGCCTCCTGCACTCTTTCTCCACTTAAATATTCCACGGGGAGTCTGAATCTAGCGTCGACATCGCCCATACTGGAACGCTTCATCTACATACAGTCAAGGCGGGTACGGCGCATGCTCCAGCTTTGAGCCGGGATTGAAACTCATCCAGGGCGCACGCTTCATTTGTGGAGAGCTTTTTTTTGGCTCTGAGGACATCCCAGGGCCTCTGCTTCTATGCCTTCTTTCATGTTCCTTCTTTTTAACATGGATTTCTTTGGGCTTCAAGCACGAGTTCATCTACTTCTGAACTACGACGAATTATGATTGGCTATAGATTCTCCAACATGGGTTTGCGCCGGAGTCTGGAGATTAACAGTGACAGCATTAGCGACGGCGCTCACGAGAGTGAGTAGAGAAGCTTCTCGATCAGCAGCCATCAAAAGTTGCACAAAGCGTTCTAAATATCAGAGAGATAGATATCTAGAATTGCCATGATCGACTGTTTGTACGAGCCTGGGAGGACGCATCAGCATGCGAAGTGTATCACGTCACATCAACTCTTCCTGCAACTCATGCATGTGACTGTGATGACAGATCTGACTCAATCTGCTAGTAGTCTTCTGCCATGTCAGTGACTCATAATCCCAGCCTGATGCGGTCTTACGAGATGTTCCGAAAGTTTATGTGCCTCAGATGTCCAATTCCAACCTTCATAAGCCCAGATTCTCCCTTGCTCTCTCATAAATGGTAGCAAACAACCATTACTTCCTTTCCTACAGTGCCGGGTCTAGTCAACCGTATGTGTTTCTGCAAGGTCGAAAAGTCGGATCATGACGAAGAGCTCGTGGTACCGAATCGCCCAAGACGGCAAGCCTCGCAGCGCCGGTCCCCCTCTTCTCAACTTTATGGCAGACGCAATCTCTCTATGCTCCCACGAGGATTAGAGCCACTTGGCGCTGATCAATCGTATCCACGTCGGCGAAGAATCGAACTGCGTAGAAGCGTCTCGCAGGACCGAATAGTCCTTGTTGAAACCATTACGCCGCGCTCATCTGGGCCCACAGCTGACCAACGACCCTGTTTATTTGGCGAAAGGCCCCTGCCGAAAGCCTTGCAGAGGGAGACTCGGCCTCTGTCCATAGCTGAGTCGAACGGACAGCTCGAATCCCGCCTCATTCATTCCAGAAGTCCTCGCCAATCGAATGGCATGGTCGCTGTCATCACCTCTCGGCAGTCAGGTAGTGTGGGCCGTCGGCTCATCCAGAGTGGAGGATAGTCAAATGCATGTCACCACAGCCCAAGATAGCCAACTACGTGCACCCGACTAGCTGACTAGCCACGTAGAGAGAAAACGGCGCAAGGTTGGTGAAAGAGTTTGAATTCAAGAAGGGAATACAACCTCGCGATAATATTCACTTGCCAACTTACACACTCTGGAGCTCGAACAATCAAAGAAAGGTACGGTGCGTCTGCTGTGTTTGTTGAACAATGCACACACTTTTCTGCATTTGCTACAGAATCTGTGATGGCCAATATTCCCCCTACTCCCCACCACCTGTCTACTAGTCAAGGTTATTATTGTTGACGGCGCATCGGCTGCAAGGACGGTATTGCGGTTGCACCATCGTTGTCATCATCCATCAGTCCATTCGGAGTTGAAACGATAGCACGGGTGGTTCTTGGCGGGAAAGGAGGTCCACTAGACTCTGTTGCTTGCTGCCCGTAAATGTGCTGCTGCCTAGTCCTTCGCGGCGGTGGAGGGAAACTTGTCTGAGCAACGTTATTAAACGTTGCTCGTTCTTCTGACGGAGGCTTTGACGATGTAGACATTTCCTGTATGTTGTTTCTGCTTTGTTGACTATGCTGTGGATTGCTGAGCAGAGCAGGTTTCTTTGGGATTGGTGGAGGGCCTTTGCGTGCTACATTTGACGACAATGACATTACTGACGACTGGCTGGAAGTCCTCGAGTTTGGTCCACGAAGAGCGACTTCTCTCCTTGATGGATCCCGATCGATGTCAGGCGGCAAACGTTGGCTACCATCGGAAGTTCGCAAAAGTCTGTGAGAGTTCCCATCTTTGAATTTGTCATGTTTGATGGTATGGCTTCCTCCAGGTTTCGTCTTACTGGCCTTCCAGTCTGGTTCATTGGTGGGAATGAAGGGATTCTGAGGTCTATCCACGTTAGGCACAGATACCTCGTCTGGGCCCTTGACGTTGGATCTAGCTGGAAGCCCTAGCCCAATGGATTAGCAAAGTGAAGATACTTGAAGTGAGGACCAGGGAATCCCCGACCATCGTCCAACCACCACTTGCGACGATCCGAACTAGCTGGAGGAAGTCCGGGAGCTATTGAGTCGTAACCAACTATGTCCTCGTCATTCCAGTCATTATTTCTAGCGTTAGCAGTGGTGTCACCAACTTCCAATCTTCGTTTTGCGTAGATCTTTCGCCCCAGGCTCTCTTTTCGGACCTCATCGACGGCACTCACAGCGCATTGGAAAGTTGCGTAGACAGGTCTATGATCAGAGAAACGGAGCGGTGCTGTTGTGTAATTTATCTGCTTCAAAATCTCTCCTTTTCGAAGTATCCGATCACACCATGCAGGTATTCTCGCCTTTTCTCTACTACTTGTCAACAGTAGGCTACTAAGGGTTCAGGGAGCGCCTACGAGGCATCGTAATCATCTGTGCCGTTTTCGTATTTATACGTCGGCATGAAGGTAATTCTCGACTCGGAATAAAAGGGAAATGTATGTCCGGCGACCATCTGTAAGTTCAACTGTACACGTGTCACTCAGCAAGCCCGATACGGAATCACCGCTTCTTGGCTTACCTGGTCGTTCTGGTACAATGTATCGAGATCGCCGGCTTTGATGAGCTGCCGTGCTTTGTCATCGCTCAGGCCTATTCGGTAGTTGAAATCTCCCAACCATATAATTGCGTCATGGTTTTCAATAGATCGATTCCGTTGGAAGCGAAGACCATTGCTGATGGTACGATAATCACGATTGCGTTCTTCGTAGTTAGCGAAGCCAGCAGCTAGGTGGGCGGTCACGAAGCAGATGCGTGTGTTCGCATAGTCCATCCGTATGGCCACCGCCCCTTTGTTTCCCGCCATGCCAGACATGCCAGTCTTTCGATCGTCAATTCAGCATCTCCAAAAGCGAGGATTCCTTGGAGCATACCTTCTTCACGCTGCCTTCAACATTCTTGATTTTGTGTAGGATACCGGCTTTCACAAAGATCATGAGTGCTGCTCCCACGAGCTGTCCACTGCGCAAAAGGATATACTCCTCGGATGAGTGCTTGCGAGCACTGTCGTTCAGTGTTTGTCTCACAGCAATCTCCCATACCTGCCGTCTTGCTGGATCAGTTGACATGATTTGCTGCGGACTAAGCTCTACAATCTCCTGGAAGCCGACAACAACAATTCCAGGGTGCTCCTGTGATCGATTGATATTAGGCCACAGCCACGCTGCCAGGTCTTCCTTGACGCCACTGCCGCGGCCGTTCAAATTGAAGGTCCCAACCCAGATTTGCACCATATCAGGTGTGGAGTATTCGTTCAATCTGAGGTTCTATTATTCCCCTGAAGATACTGGCCGGCATTTTAAACACACCTTCTCTTGAGCTCCCCGTTTACATAGTCAGTAATGGGATCATACAAATGAACAGGCGACTGGTCCATCAGACGCCCCTGAAGTATGTCAGAGCGTTGAAGTAGTCACAGAGGCTCTCGTTATTTACCAATAGCATGTCGATAGTATTCTGCCTTCCCTTGTCCGCAAAATTATTAATGTACATTCTGGTGGCGCTTTTGCGTGCATCAGCTATGGCACCAGCCAATGACATCTTCCCATGTCGGGTAAAGGAGGATTTCAGAGCCCCAGTGCCAGCGTATATCTTAGACAATGCCTATAATATACTTTAGCCCATAGCTCGTAGTCCCCAGATTACTTGTAGCTCACATCTCCATTATCTGCCCAGAGGCTGGAGTGCCTTGCCCAAAAATCATTTATAGTATGCTCATTGCGATGCCGCAGAAATTGCTCCAGAGCCATTTGACTGATGATCGTTTGAATGAGGTTAGTCCGATCTAGGCAATCCAGGCAATTTGTACGAAAGATGCCTTCCTGTTGAAGTATCACTGCTCGTCCTACTTGTCCAGCATTCTTCTCAGATAGTGATCGTTGAACAGACGAGTCCATACCTTCACACAGAAAGTACGCAAATCCGTTCGCGCGGTCCTGGATGAGCCGTTTGACCATGCTTGCGGCTTCGTATCCTCCAGGTCCTCTTGTTTCAGCATGAAAATCGAACTGCGACTCGATAAGACGATTTTCTGATGTCCCACCAACGTCGACAATTTGACTTAACGGGCTATGCAGCACATGATAATTGTATCTTGCTGTTAATTCAGCCTCTCCGGGTTTTGACTCACTTAAGAGATTGAGGATGTGAATTGTGCCATAGTCAGCTTCCAGCGACTCAAAGTGCTTGTCAAAAGCTGGCTGGGTAGCTTCAGGAGATCTAGTAATCTGAATTTTCTGCTGCCCTGGAAGCAGACCGGTAGCCTGCTCCCAGAAAATGGGAATCGAGCCCCTTATCTGGGCGTAAGAAAAACACAGACTTGAAGGGTGGTAGAAAATGGTCTCGGTTTCTACGAAATTCGCCACATTCCCATCGTCATCAATGCCTCGAGAATTGAACCTAGTCCCTGCACGCCTACAGGACAGTCTGGATATCAAGGTTAAAGTTGAAGGTAAATTAGTTCTCACGCCCTGAATTGGCGAAGAAGAGGGCGGCACGGTGATTGTAGAAACAAAACCTCTGATTGCGGAGGTCAGAATTCGAGAGGAGTCGAGAAGTTCTTTCTCATTTGCTGCCAGTCGGGAACGAAACTTGATAAGAGGATCAATCATATAGGAATTCCAAAGAAATCCGTCATCTAAGTTATCAATATCGAATGCTGACTGCTCCGACAATCTAAGAATTGTAAGACTTCCCTACTCGCGAGATGATAAGCCTCACATACCTGTCTTGGAGTCGGTTGGTCAAGTCAAAAGTCAAGCTATAGTAGAAGGTCCCTCCGCTCAGGATCTTCTTCAATTCGGAGCAGGGATGCTCAAGGACTGCGTCATGTGGGTCTAGCCCATGCGTGTGCTCGTGCTTGTAAGGCGGCACATGGTCTACGTAGTAGGGGTCAAGCTCTTGATGAAGCTCGTAGTCAAAATCATCCCTGTTCAGACAATCTAAAATTCTCGTTAACAAGCTCCAAGTCTGACTCAGTACTGAGCTTTGGCAATGGAGCTCACAGAAGTCGACAGAGAGTATTCTCTGAACAGTCTCATCGGTTCTCACTGTTTAGATATTGGACTCAGCATCCCTTGTTCAGGGCAATGACCTCTGCAATCAGACAATTTAAAGGAGCATTAATGGCACCTTGCTCCCAGACTTTATCTTACAATCCGGAGGTGGTCCAATAGGGAACGCGGGTTCTGGGAAAGGATACATACCTGTAGCCACACGCACAGCTCCGCTGACGACACAAAGAAAAACATCGGAGTTGATGTTGATCAGACCAAGCGTTCCATAAACCCCAGATGCTCGTAATACACAGTAATCCGTTAGGTCAACATCACCGAGAGCTGTGAACTCGACCATGCATTTTGAAGCCGAAGATCTCAGGCTTGTCTCATTGTTGCTCGAGGAATCCGCGCTGATGCTTGATAGGCTGTGACGGAATATGAGAGCATGAGAATCTGTAAGGATGGCAAGAGCTCTCTGTGGGTGTTCTCGCAATAAGAGTCTTAGAGACATGAGTCGACTGTTGCATCGAAGCGTTCAACCAGCGCAAAGTCTGCAAGCGATAAATTGGAAATGGCTGTACAGAGTATGAGTGGACCGTCTTTGATTATCCAACTGCGCGCTCATTTATTTCCGTGGATGCGCAAGGCCTCAAAGGCAGTCTCATACACTTAGTCATTGCCACTACTGTACGTACAATCCATTCGTAGGATTCACCGATTCGTGCGAGATTAAGCACAACAAAGCCTACAAAAACAATGATACTTTGGTAGACCCAATTTTTGCCTTCTGATCTATTTACACCTACTGCGCATCTGCAACGTGCCAGCTCTATCGAAGTTATTGTGTACCTCTACGGGACTACGAGTCCTGGCAAATGAGTGCCAGAGCAGGTGTGGAGCGGATCTCATACTCGAACACTGAGTTAGCTCCTGCTAATCCAATAGAGACCATCTTTACGAGCTACTTGGTACGTACGGAGAATCCTTGGATTCGGGTTTTACTACGACTGATGAGAAATTCCCATTGAGCAATACATCGAAGCGACCTAAGACAACAGAAGCGATGGCAAACGTGGTATCATATTTCGAACATCTCGAATGCCAAGGGCATATGCGCAGGAATGCAAAATTGCGTAAAGAGCCGCTATGATTTTTCAGTGGCGGAGTACAGAGTATGCATGTTTGGACTTCAACTTCTCTTGAAAAGCGCCAAGGCGTGATTGGTTTTCATGCAGAACTGGTACCGAAACGATCAGAGAGCAACAATGCGAGTAGGATAAAACCCTTGCAGCTGTGAAAGGGGGGATCATTGGCAAAACCAGTGTCATACGAGGTTGTGCCGCTTGAGCCTTTATAAGTCCCGTCTTCACTCGGACTCTGTATGAATACCGATCGTTATGCACCCTCGTCATGGTCGATGAATAGCGTCTTGTAGTCATGCAATCGGTGCCTAAAGGATTTATTGGCTTCAAAAGGGATGAAAAAGAGGCTCCTTGGGCCCTACTTTCTGGTGCTTTCCAATACTCTGAAGACGGCGCTCAAATGCGAATTCAAGTGCTTTGTCGGCATATATGAAAGCATTCTCAATATTCTGAGAGCTGGCAAACATCTTTGCCTCGATGATTGATCTTCTATGGACCAGGTCGTAGAGCCTCTTCATTCGAAGCTGGTGCCTTTGAATCCTGTTTCCAATCAGATAGAGTAAGAAACAAAGAAGTTGCACTAGACCAACATTCGCCTCGTAATCTCCTCAAATGCTACCGCCATCGCATTCTCTATCTTTCTCACTGCTACCCGATATGATTTGTTGATGACAGTGCGTCGAGTCTCTCGGCGTTTTCTAGCCTAAGAGACTGTCAATCCTTTTGGCGTCATTAGCTCAAACCCGAGCGCAGGAGAACCTCTCTCTGCATCTCTACAGCCAACTTGGTGACTTGGTCGTCATCAGAGCTCTGAGATCCTGGCCGTGATGGCTCATCGACTTCACTTCCATCGCCTTGGGCCAATGCTCGCGCTTGTGAACGCTGTGACTTGGGGCTGCCCACCAGTGCCATGACTGGGGACCTGATTGAATTTCCCAATTTCTTACTCCTCATGCCCGCAATCAAACTTGACGAGTTCCTGGATTCGTTGATGATTTGAAAGAAAGAGCAAGGGAGAGCTCTGCCTCGCTAAAACTTAGCCAAGCTTTTTAGGGAACTTCGCTTACGCGATAATCTTGGCCGCGGCGTCAAGACATAAGTGTAACTCCGTACTAGCACTGTAATCGTAATCGTCGTATTAATACGGTACCTTATTTAGTAGCCGTTGGCCTAAGAACCACGACCTTCGACCCAGCTCCACAACGAGAGCTCTACCGAAGAAGATCCTCGTGACAGATGTGAAGCTTATGGTGTTACCTGAAATCTCATCATATAAAACTCCTTCGCTAAGTAGCAATCATCAAGATACCGAACATTGAAGTGAAATAGATTTGCTTGGCGCTCGTAGCGCCAAAATTTGCGGGCACGCCACCGGGAACTACATAAAATTACCCCCCAGAGTGTTGACCTTCCAGTTCATCAACCCCTGCGACATGGGATTGGGTGCCTCTAAGAAGTGAGCAGACCACTCATCACTCTTTGCCCGTTGCTGACCCCTACAGACGTTCCAAACTCTCCCACGACCCTAATAATACCGCCTGGAGCCGATCAGCTACCAAGTATGGCCAAAAGATACTCCAATCCCATGGCTGGATGCCCGGCGAACTACTCGGAGCCAGCGGTGCAACTTACTCAAGTCTGCGCTCTGCGGCTAGTGCCTCCCATATAAGGATCACACTCAAGGACGACAACCTGGGTCTAGGTGCAAAGCATGAAGCAGCCCGTGATAGTAATGAGACTACAGGCCTCGACGTATTTCAAGACCTTCTGGGACGCTTGAATGGCAGAAGCACAGCAGATTTAAAAAAGGATCGAATACAGAGGTCAAACCTGAGAAGCTCCGCCTACATCGATCGACGCTGGGGACATCTTCGTTTCGTCAGTGGAGGATTATTGGTCGGAGCCGAATTGGAGAATTCGACGAAGGGTGAACAAGATGCGCCTATGAAACCTCAGCAAAAGCCAAGCTACTATTTTGAGAATGGAACGTTGCCGGAAGCAAATAGACCACAGGAGGTACGGTCAAAAACCTCAAAACGTCAGAGACGTGAGAAGCGCAAGACCACAAGAGATGATCACAGTGTAGAGAAGACTCGCGAGGTGGTCGACTGGAGCGTGGCAAGACCTCAGACACCGAGAAACCCTTCCTCAGAACCCGAGCGGGAGTCTCATACGTCGCCCGAGGACGTGTTTAATCAAGTTCAAATGGCCAAGTTCCGAAGGCACGCAGAAAAGGCAGAACGCAAGCTCAAACGTCGGGTGCAAAAGAACGCGAAACGTTCATTGGAAGTGCGAGAGCAGTCATCTAACTTGCCATCGCCAGACCTCATCCAACTTCCGGGCCCAAATTTTGGAGATGTCCCTGTGGCATCGCATCCTCTTCGTGAGACCAACGACTCCGCCAGGGTTTCACAAGGGCTTGGGGCCCGCAGACTAGCTGTACGCCACCGGTACATCCAGCATAAGCAGATGTGCATGATGGATAAGAAAGCGTTGAACGAAGTATGTGTAGCTTGGCTCACTCGGTGGGACTCCACGCTGACTACTCGCAGATATTCATGATCAAATCATAGCGTATACCCATGTTTACACGATGTATCTGCGAATAAAGCAAGCGGCTTAACAATGCTTACTTGGAGAGCCACTTGTCGCGTAGAAGTTGGAGGAGGCAATCATGTTTGGCTCGCTGTGAGATGTAGTATCAATATCAGAATCATGAAATGCTTCTTGGGGCACTAGCGTTCTTTTCCAGGCACCCGAACAGACGTAGCTCGTGGCTATAAGCTGGTAGGTACCCGCGCTTGGTATGAGGCTGCAGCTATGAGGTAGTCTCGTCAGCCATCCAGCATCGAGGTAGTGGTATCATAAAGCATTCTGCGGTGCACCTTTATCACATTATCGACATGTATTATTGAGTATTGACCAAGGAAAAACCACGTTCAAGGGTCCAGGCGATGATCAGGAATTAAATAACACTTAGAAACGACACCGAGTACAAGCCATTGCACGCTATTTCTCAAGCTTATGCGGGAAGCTTCCCCGCAAAATACTTTACCTTACAGTTACCCTGATTACATCGGCGATCATCAAATCAATCCATCATCCGATCCTCATCCCTCATCCCTCCTCCCTTGCTTCAACCCATTGACAATGAAACTTGTCCCTCCTTCCCTTTTCATTCTCTCTCTCCAACACTCCTGAGAGAAGCTTCGTTGATTATCTCCAACTTCAGGCTTCATTCAACAATTCCCCCCAGTTCCGCCCTGCTGTTAGATTAGGCAAACAAAGAAATCGTCCAAAAGTTTCCCCCCAAATCAGCAGTGATCTCGAGCGCTTCATCAACTCGTCCATTCCAACACCCTTCCCAATGTCTAACAACGAGAACACACCACCACCGACACCTGCCGCAACTACCAACCGTCGAGCTTCCTTCTCACCAGGCCAGAAGCTCTCTGAGCTCTTCGGTCGTTCTCCTCCCAACGGCAATGGCACCTCCGTCTACCCTGGTCCCATTGCAACTGCAGCTGCCAATGCACAGGCTCAACAACGTCGTCGTACCTCCATCGCTTCACTAGGCATGGCAGGATCTCCAACCCAGGCGTCAGCTTTCACCAGCATGAGGAATCGGCAGAGCAGCATCGGAAGCGGTAGCTCACCTTCTACTTCCATCAGCGAAAGCGCCGTCGAAGAAGGGGACTCGGAGTCGAACAACACATCTCCTACGTCGCAGTTCGCTCGACGCATGAGTTTCGGGGCAAAGGCCCTTCGGGATGTTAGAACGGGGGGAACAGGTAACGCCAACGGTAGAGCTTCCCCTCATGCGTCTTCTGCCCCGTCTGTCAAAGGAGGAGGTGTGTCCTCGCGTCGTTCAAATGCATTTACACATTGCGATCTCTGAGCTGACTTGTACTCTCTTCGGGTTTAGGCGAAGGATTCAACTGGCCTGAGCAAATCAAGAACAGGGCTGAACGGTCAGCTTCAATCAATAGCCAAGCACCTCCTGCACCAGCGACGAGTCCTTCGAACCATCAAAAGGCTGCCAGTGTGTCAGCTACCGAGCAGCCAATCAAGGAGATGCCGAAATCTCCTAGAAAGCCGGATCATTTCCAGGAAAGGATCTTGAAGGGCGACTTCTATATGGACTAGACTGCAACGGCAACGGCATCCAAATCCAGTCGGAATCGTCCAGCTCGAAGCACGGACGAGACAGCATCCCAACATCCGGTCACGCTCCTCAAGGTCATCATCCTATGGATTACTCGGACAAGTAGCAGCGTACCGTTGACATGGTATCCCATTGTGCGTCTGCTGATGATTCATTGCTACCAACGAAATAAGCCTCTAGTAAGACCGGCATTCCGCCCGGAGTCGTTGTCTTTATTGCTCACCCATCACCGTCATTACTGGGTCCACCTGCACGCACATTATTGGCCCGAAGAATGGGATGATGCAAAACGTCAGATTTTCAGAGTATGCACTTGGTCTTGCTTTACGAGTGCCTAGGAGCTGCGCGATGAGAATTGTGTCTTTCTGAAACATTTCAACTGCTAGGTAATATTCTGAGCAGCATGCTTCATGTACTCTACTTCTGATTAGCAAGTCTAAGTGCTAGCATCAGATATTACACCGCGCACATCAACCACTAGAATTTCGTGAGCCGAAGTTTTTTGCATCTTCTTTTACCATTTCCCTTCCAACACTTTTCCATGGAAAGATATGATTTGGTTCTGGTGCAAAGAATCATGCTATCTCTCGTGTTTGGGTCCGTCCAGACTTCCATTTACTTCGTTCCCTGGATTTCCCATCTTTACTCCACACATCGCGCGTACATGCTTAAGGTACCGAGGCAATCTTGCAAAGGTCGCGTGCTTCCTCAGAGCTTCTCCGCACCCGCGCGAGTTTTGGGAGAGGGAAGCGGGGTGGTGATGAGGTGGGCGAATAGGGCTTTGGGAGGGATTTATTATGTAAGGTTGTATTTGAAGTTCGAACCGGTTTCCCTTCCCTTCCCTTCCCTTAAGGTAAAGTACCTTTCCTTTGATCCTTTCCGTCGCTATTCCCCGTACGGGCTAATGCTCCGAAGAGATGGCAGATGCAGAGTATTCTACGTATTCTACTCCATCGATGCAGTATCATTACCTTGTTATCTATGTGGGTATCTATGTACTTACTAGTGCCTCGATCTTGCTGCATCGTTCCGTCTTGCCGTCTTTCGGGCTAAAGGCCCATTCCCGTCTGTGAGATGAGCAAGTGTTCCCCGGAGCCCCGCATACGCACACCTTCCAAACTGGTCTCCCTCCCCCTCCCCCTCCCCCACCACCACGATTCACCAGCGCCCTTTTCTACTCCCATATCTCATGGATCGAGCTTGCAACGCACTGCTCTCTGATTCCACCATACATTGACCATATAACACCCTACCTGCTTATAGTCTGATTCAAGATGTTGGAAATACCTCCGCAGTACAAGGCTTGCGTTTACGATGAACCGGGGAAAGTTTCCACCAAGATCGAGACTCTGGAGACACCTGAGCCTGGGCCTGGTGAAATCTTGATCAACATGTAGGTACCTAGCTGGCCTCGATATTCTCAAATAACGGGCAAATGTCCGTATTGACTCCTGGCTTGAGGACTCATTCGGGGGTCTGCCACTCTGATTTGGGTGTCATGGAGAATTCAGTAGGCTTTCCGAATCGCTTCCCATTGCTTGTCTCGCACCTTTAACCCTAACCCAGTGGGCCTCCCTCCCACATCCTACTCAGCCAGGCCAAGTCGGTGGTCACGAAGGCGTAGGGAAAGTGGTGAAGCTGGGTCCCGGTAGCGAAACGTCGACTATCAAGGTCGGAGACCGCGTCGGCGTGAAGTGGGTGTCTGGGACATGCGGAAGTTGTCGTGAGTGAAGGCCGGGATGGGAGCTCTCCACCCTTTGCAACAAGCGAGCTCGATACTCCAACCATAGGTCAAGGCTAACACTTGGCTACAGCTCAGTGTATGGCTGGTGCTGATTGTCTTTGCCAAAAGGTCAAGGTCAGCGGATATTACACCCCTGGCACGTAAGCTGGCCCCGTAATCCAGATATTCTCTAAGTATAAATTTCTGACAAGATGGTGTTATAGTTTTCAACAGTATTGCATTGGCCCTGTCAAGTCAGCTCCCATCACCCGATACGAATTTTCTGTGAGAGACACTGTTCTGACCTTTTACGCAGCTACGTTACCCCAATCCCGGACGGCTTATCATCCGCCGCTGCCGCGGTAAGTGTGCCCTGGGAGCGAATCCAAGTCTGGCTTGGTTTCACCCGTCCAATGCTGAATTTCTGAAAGCCTATGCTCTGTGCTGGCGTGACCACCTATGCAGCCCTACGCAAATCCAAAGCCAAATCCGGTGAATGGGTCGTTATCTCAGGCGCTGGTGAGTTATTCTTTCCGACCCATTTCTTTCACTTCTTACTGCGGTTGAGTTGCGAGAATTGTTTCAGGAATCGAAGACTCCCGGGACCTGTTTCACGACTCAAACCTGATCCCGAAGAAGACATTCTAACTCCGAGATCATTTAGGTGGTGGTCTCGGTCATATTGCCTGTCAACTCGCGGCTGGCGGAATGGCTCTCCGCGTCATTGGCATTGACGCCCCCTCCAAGAAGCAGGTCGTCATGCAATGCGGCGCCGAACACTTCATCGACGTAACTGCGCACGACGACACATCTATCGTGGAGGAAGTCCTGAAAGTGACAGGGGGTCTCGGAGCAAGCGCCGTGCTCGTGTGCACGGCGAGCAACAAGGCGTATGCGCAGGCGTTGGATTTCTTGCGCTTCGACGGTACTCTTGTCTGTATTGGCATGCCTGAAGGACAGCCCCAACCAATTGCGAAGAGCTATCCGCAAGAACTCGTGTTCAAGCAGGCAAACATCTGCGCGGTCGCGGTGGGTACCAGAAAGGACGCCATCGAGTGCCTAGACTTCGCAGCGAGGGGCATTGTAAAGACGCATTACAGGACGGAGAAGATGGAAAAGCTGACAGAGGTGAGTGAGGAGCCCGTACAGAGGGTTCCCCGACATTTGCGCTGACCGAGGTGAATGCAGGTGTTCCAGGAGATGAAAGATGGGAAGCTGATCGGTCGAGTAGTCTTGGATTTACAGTAGTCTTTCACGAGGCGTCGTAACTGCCTGTACTGGGACCTCATGTAACGAATCATTTTCAGGACAGAGCAGCGTACGAAGAATGATTGATGCGAATGGACGATGTTCTCACATGTAGAACGTGTACCCGTGTGAAACGTTGACACGAGGCATGGGGTTCGGGGGTTGTTGATCCACAAGAAGACACACCCGTGCCACTTACTAAGATCGCAAATCCCTAGAGCACAACCTATAGCGATACCTACACGCCTCTTGTTTCAATCATGAGCAACAAGTGAATACGGGCTGATGCCCAAGATGAACGTAAAAATGAGAGGGTCTGATCGCCTCGGACTGCCACCTTTTTTTGGGATAGCTTGCCTGCCCGAGTTACTGGACTCACACATAGATGCGGACATGCGGTGTGTGTCCTTCGATAAGCCTGACAGGTCCATTCGACCCTGTCGTGCAGAATTCGGTTTCCAGCCGGCTTGTATACCTGATCCAACAGTTTTGAGTCTGCCTTGCCATTTTCGGCGTTCCCAAGACGAAGGCAATAAGGGTTAGGAGGATATTTGGGTCCGCAACATCTTTGTCGGGACGCGAACTCTGGTGCAATTTGGGAGGGAGACGTATATACCCGTACAGCAAATGGCTTTCTGAGCTGGAAGGCATGATATCTATCTCTGCCGTCTCCATAAGATCGTATAACATCGACCAAGAGGGTTGACCCCAACCCTTCGACAGCCGTCTGAGCAGAGCTGGGAAATAGGTCTTGGGTATTCTACCTGTGAATTTGGAAATTGGTACGAATTCTTTGCGATGGAAGCAACGTTAATCAAATGACATTTCGGGGCAGCAATGAGCCTGCTCCTTGCCGAACATTCTTAGGGATTCAAATTCCGATTGGAGAGACCTTGCTACGCAGAGTGCACTTGCGGAAGACCTGCGCATCCTGCCACAGGGGCCATAGCTAGAGCCCGACATTGAGGGATTCGCCCCGCCCTTTGCTGGGCAGATTGATTGTGTCTGACCGGCACGTTTTCACGTAGGATTCCAAGTCGCTAGTGAGTACGGACCGAAATTGGTTGTTGCGGGAATGAGACCTACTGGGACCATCATGACCTTTTTGCAGCGCGACATTCGGACACGGGAGCAACAGATACAGTTGAGTCAGTTGGAGTTTGAGGGGGTGGTGCCGGCTGCGCTGAGGCCAACGAGGAGCTGTTCTTTTCAACGGTGAGCAGACCGACGGCAAAAAGTGTTATAGAAGTCCTTTTGATTGTCATCTCGCTCGTCTCATTAGTTATTGCTGATGTGAATTTATGAGCAGCCGTGTGGTCCGGGCCGGCAACAGCGAAGGCCAGGTCGTGAGTGCATGGCCACTATTCAACTCCGCGAGGCTGAGAGAAGATTGAAACAATAAAAGATGGTGGGGATGAAGTCGCATGGAGATCCGGTCGTTGGATTTACTTGTTGCGGCTCAGCGACTGTGCTGTGAACGAACTGTGCTTTTTGCTAGCGCCTCCTATACAATTCTCACTGTCACAGCCTCTCAAAGTACGGAGTAGGCTGATTCATATTGATGTACTGTGCTTCATCGATGCAGACACTGCTTCCTCCAAGCCGCGCTGAATGCAGTCGGTCACTGTCTGATTGTTTTCACATTTGGCAAGTGCTTTCCGGCTCATGCGCTTTTGTAAGCGCAAGGCTTCATTTGCATACAGGCACCAGCCCTTTTCCCTATTGACACAACATTGAACTATGATACATGAGCAGTCGTGCCACCATAATGTACTACTCACTCTTTCCGGTCATGCAGACGAGTAGGTATGGGAAACAATAGCCACAACAGCCGTAACAAGACCCGCTAAACACCGCTTTTTGAATACCAGAGAAGACAAAGAGGGAAATTGCGAGAAAGGCAGGGTTGATCGGAATGGCCAGGTCGACCATGGAATATCGTTATTCCAGTCCCCCTTGCGATGCCGCCATCATTCCCACCATGTTTGCTATGCGCCACCCATACTTGAAGCAAGCCGGCTTTCGTTGCTTGTCGCTGGCCGGAAGCCTCCATCGTGTACTGGGCTTCCTCAGATGACGCCCTCCCCCCTCGCTGATGCTGGATGTCCGCCGGCTATGATGATTGAATAAACGGATAGGTGGATGAATTGAAAGTGATTGAACAATGGAATTCGAATGGCTTGGAACCTAAATGTGTCGTCGTCTATCACCCGTATTGTCTACACAAGTAGACAAAGAGATGCGCTAGTGATGGTCATGAGCACCTCCACTCGGTTGACTCTTCAACGACTTAAGATCGTCCTGTAGTCGATCGATTCTGACCTCTAGACTTCGAACATAAGTCCAAAGCTGTTCGTTCCATTGGGCGTAAAGATTGTGAGGCCTATCGAAACTATTGTGAGGCCCAGTACTGTGGCTAGAAAGACTGTTGTTCGCTGATGACGTAGTACCGGGTGGATAGCTCGGTGAAGCCGGTCCATGTGCTGTAGGTCCAGGAAGGCTGTTGGATGAGCTGGCGAGCGGTTGAGTCGGCCCTGTGGCTTGGCTGTGTAAAGTATACCTAGTTTCCGGAGGGTTCAATCCAGGCAGCGAGGGTAGCTGAGGAGCGTTGGGATGGCCCGTGCCGGGGTTCGGGGGGGGTAGACTCATTGGCGGTGATATGTTATGACCCGTAGTGCGTCTACCAAATTGCGTCTGCTGGAACTGCTGCGTGAGGCTCGGGGTTCTGTTGTGGTGGATGCCGGTATCGAGATGGCCCGGCTGGTGAGTTGTTATGCCAGCCGGTGAGAGCGGTTTTGGGCTCTCCGTCATGCCGCCCTGGGCAAAAACATTGGGGCTAGAAGCCTGGAATCCGGCCGAAATACCAGAACCGGGAGCAGGACCAGGACCAGGACCAGAACCAGAACCAGGAGGAGGATATGAGGATAAGCTAAGCGAAGACTGCGTACTTGGTGGTCCGGAGCCGCCTCTTGGACTAGCGTTCGGTGGGGGATACAGACCACCTGTAGGCTGCCGGACAGCTACAGGGGGATAGGTACTGGGCTGCCGTGATTGATACATGGTCTGGTGTTCAGATACATGCCCGGGGTGCTCATCAGGAGGAGCATCGTGTTTTCGAATACTGGGAAGGCTCCTCCCACCGGGACTATCAGTGTCTTCGTCCATGTGCTCAGGCTCATGTGAAGCCTCGGCAGTGTACATAATCCCAGGCATACTGTCTCCGTCACCGGCCCTCATTCTTTCTTCGTGCTTCTCGTCGCCACCGAAACTGCCCATGCTAGACCTCCTCCCGGCACAACCGCCCTGGCCCTTGTTGTGTCTTGCCAACGCGTCGCCACGAGCGAAGCTGCGATCACATTTGGGGCAGACGTGAGGTCTCTCGCCAGTGTGAAGCTTGGTATGCCGTTTCAAGTCGTGCAAACGTCGAAATCGTGCTTCACAAGTGTCGCATTGGTAGGGTTTTTCATGGCTATGAGTGAGGAGGTGGCTCTTCAGATTGTGATGCCTGGTAAAATCAGTACTGCAGTACGGGCACTTGTGTCTCTTGGTGGATGGAGACCTGGTGTTGGCTCTACCGCTCCCGTATCCAGACTGTGGTAAGCTTGACGTTCGGTGTGCTTGAGCGGCCAACATTGGACCAGGGTAGGTGAAGGCCTTGTTGGAGCGGCCTCCTTCTGGATCCGTACCACTAGCATCGTCCCTTCCCTGACCGTTTTCACTCTTACGTGGTCCATCATCATCATCATCGTCGTCATCGTCGTCGTCATCTTCATCCATATTATCATCCATTTGACCTGGACTTGCAACTGAGGTACCGTTGGCAGTGATTGTGGGGGCGGCCGTACTGCTCGATGCTGCGAAGCTCGCCGTCCTTTGCGGGCTCGTCTGACCTGTAACCCCACTGGAAACCACCGGACCTGCTGTAATAGGTAATTTGATGGAAGGAGCTACCTCAACGAGAGGTTTGCTCGGGGTAGATGCCTCGTTCGGCGCATCCTGTAATCTGCTCATACCACTCGTTTGTGATCCTGACAAGTGTCCCAGCGCCTGTCGTGCAGGGTTAGGGCTTGTTTGGCGGCTTTCAATCCTTTCTTTTTCTCTTTGCTCGTGCACTAAAGCTACAGCTCCTGTGAGCGCCTTTGGAGAATACTGCGGCGAAAGCGTCAGCTTGGTTGTGGTTGACCCTCTTAACAGCTTGGCTTCGGGGCCGGTAGCGGATGCGGTTTTCAATGAGCGACGGCGTTTCCGATTACTTTGTGGTATGGCGAAATCAATCGCATGCGACAGGCTCGGGAGCTTTGGTGAGGAAGCGATGGAGACAGGAGTGTGGGGGGCAGAGGACTGGTCCGTCCGGGCTGCCGTGGCACTGGATGTCGCTGTAGACGTCGCGAAATCTGCCATCTACAGGGATTGCGAAGGTTGATTGGAGGAAGCACTGCCTCGAGGTATCGCCACAACAGCAACACGTAAATCGCGGTTCAGTGCCAGTGAAGGACACATTTGTCTGGCGAGAAGAGATTATTCCGAAAGGCAAGACTGCAGACCCAACGTGTACTGGTCTGAAGCGCGAAAAGCCTTTCGGTCGCGGTATGATTCAGTGTATTATCTTGTCGCACTCGCGTGTTGATGTCACGTTCAGCCTGGCGCCGGATGATCGCTGGAACTGTTGAAGAGCAGGAGTTTCCCAAGATGGCTTAGCCGCAGTGTCGGGGGAAGATGGAGAGAGGGGGAAGGAACGGGAGATGGAGAGGGAGATGGCGATGTCGATGTGCAGCTTGTACCTTAGCGGACTACGGTTGCGACAGTGGATCCCTGAAGAGAGAAAGCATTTTCAAGGGGGGCGGTGGCAGAGGCGGGAGGAAGAGGAGGAGGAGAAGAGGAGTGGCAGTGGCAGTGGCAGAGTCAGAGAGAGGCAGAGGCAGAGGCAGAGGCAGAGGCAGAGACAAGAGAGGAAAATGTAAAGGTGGCGGTGCTGGGGAGCGAGGTAAGAAAAGGTTGAAAAAAGGTTGGAATATTCATGTCACAAAACGTCACTTTTGGCGTTTGGAAATGGGGGAGGACAGGGGAGCAGGGAGGCTGGAGGCTAGAGCTGGGCGCTAAGGTAGCCCGGTATCTTAAGGTATTCGACTCGACGCGCCAAGATGAACCGTTCCTCCACCTCCGACCTCACTTCCAGCACCGCCAGGATGACGTCAAAAAAGGCTTCCATAAGGTACTTATATCAGGTTATCGCTACCTGACTGTCGCATGGTCGCACGCTCGCACTATCCCGACTCTCGTGTATTCCTCTTCCCTCAAACCGTCACGGGAGAGTCAGTCGGAGGTGATGCATGTCGATGAATCGATGCCAAGCACAGGGACGATACTCCTCCCTTCTCATTAGGTATGATTATCATGGTTAATTCCCCGTCATTGGTCGTGGCATGACTGCTCGAGCTAGCTTCACAAGCCACCATCACCAACCTGCTGAGCCCGAACCGGAATCTGCAGGAGAAGGGGTCAATCGAGAATGTCACTAATATTCAATAATCACGTGAATAAATGCTGGGGCCAGTGGAAAGCTGGTCTCGGAGTCCAAGTCGCGCCACACCGGTGCCATGCGACGCTCGCCATGACGGTGATGACGAGTTCGACTAGGTGGCTGGCTGACTGAATAATTAATCCGCTTCCCCTAACACTGGGCTGCACCGCGCTCCCTACTAGTCTTTGCGCGTAACGTTCGATAAGTATGGTCTTACCTTATTGTCCGAACGATGAATCAAAGTGGTGTCTCAGGTATTATTGTACTACTTGAAATGAATGATACATGATCCGTGATACATGATACATGATACATACTCGTACACGATACATGCGCGCAGAATAATTCACATTTCGGAAACAACACAATGATCGCTACGGAGTAGACAGGACCATTAGGTATTGTGATCCAGTACATGTGCTTTGCTACACATGGATTAGAATTATTCTTGTACATAATATTCCTTATGTCTGTACATATTTGATCGAGGTCCAGCATCACAGACCTCAACGAGCGACGCGGCGAAATGCTCGCTTCGTCTGCCCGACTCCATGTCTCCTGACGTTGGAAGGACCCTCGTAGGTCGTGGAACGAAGCCATTTCCTCCCACAGTGATGCTGTCTCATGCCTCGATATTGCATGGGGTATCATCAGAATCTCCAAGAACATCTGCCACCCATCTCATCCGCTGGACTCCTTAAGCGCATTCCTCCTCTTCGCCTCCTCCAAAGCCTTTTGTATTCGTGCTTCGTGCTTGGGGTCTGCGGGCTCTGCTTGCGCCGGTGCGCCGTCAGCGCGTCCATTATGGACGCCCAGGAACAGCATCAGTTTGATGATTTCGTCATTGGTCCTCCTCGAGTCTTCCCTGATAAGCGCCAGCCGGTGTTCCAGCTCTCTCATCAGTTTCTGATCTTCTTTTGCCCTCTCTTCCTTGAGTTTTGCAAGAGTCGCCATGTCAGCCTTGGCAACCTTGGCTTTCGCGACAGAGACTTCGTAATCTGCCGAGTTGAGGAGCATATCCGCAACGTGGAATGTCTGAACAATCTGCTCGGAGGATGAAGCAAGGAGAGCAGTGATCGCTTTGGCCTTTTCGACCTCTTCGAGCCCGGCGGTAGGCTCGTTCGAGCCAGACACAGAAGCGAACGCCCTTCCAGATGCGATCCTGCGCACGGCCTTCATGATAGCCTCCATATAATCCTGGTTCGCGCCCACACCTCGAAGAGTATTCTGGTCGAGGACGTCCATAAGATGATTGGCTCTGGCATCACGCTGTTGGCAGTATTCGATAATAGCCTTCTTTTCCGCATCTTCGAATTGCTTCTCCAGCTGCTTGACCTTGGCTATATTGCTGAGAGTGTACCACGGAGAGATTTCAGTCTTCTTCAGCCGCCGGTCTCTCTCCAGAACTGCCTCGAAGGCCTTTTGATGACGAATTTCAAGTTTTTGGTGCAAGGCAAGGAAGGAGCTCATTGTCGGTCCGAGCGCAAGTCCTTCTTCCGAACCTTCGAACATGTCTTTGCCGGCCAGCGTATGGTCCATCAACTTCGAATATTGCTCGTAGTGAGGAATCAGCTGGTCAAGCTCATAATGCAAACGTGTCCAAACTAGGTTGAAGACATCAGATACGAAAGTTTGATATTCAGAGCGGTCTTCATCAGCCCTCCTGGCCGCTTCTGAACGTTTGAACTCTATTTCCAATTCCGCAATGTCCCCATACCCAATTTCATGGTCGTCGAATAGTGAGTCGATCCTTTGTTCAGATTCCACTTGCCGTGCATGTCGTTGTCTATCGTTCTCTTCGCGCTGCTTCTTAGCCTTAGCATCCCAGGCAACAACAGTTTGGTGAATAAAACTGAAGTCGTCGGGCACGGCGTCCATGACGTTTCTCAGGTCTAGGATTCTGGCTGATTCATGAACAACAGCGTCGGAATTTGGCAAAGTCAACAGTAAAGGATCGAAATCGGCCTTAACAAAGCGTCGCAAATCAGTCGGCCCTTCGGCTCCAGAAGCTTTCTGCTTGTTAACAGTGGCTGCCTCGATAACACCATCCACCTTGACCTTCGAATTGGAACTATATTGACTAGTTGGTGCCGTGATGATACTTGCCCCTCCTGCTAATTTGAAGTCCTTCTCTCTTCCAAAGGTCGACTGACTCTCTAATGAACCCTGCGTAAGCGTTGCGTATGGCCTACAGACGGACTTGCGATTTGCCAAGTAGTTCTTGACCTCCGATCGACCGTCATTGTACTTCAGAGGTGAGTATGCAGGCTTTTTGGGAGCTCCAAGATCTTCATATCCTGCTGCGATTGGTCCGTCGAAACTTGGTGAGTCCGCATGTCTTGCGTTTCCTGGCGTCTTTGAGGAGGCTGCGCTGTCCTTCTCCAAAGCTGACGTTGCGTTTTGCGATGACTCTGCATCGGTTCCATGACCCGTTTTCGGCAAGCGAGCTACAACAGGTCTACCACCAGGGCTGTATTGAACTTCATCCGATGGCGAATCGACCATGACAAAGGAGTCATCTCCGGACGGCCCGGTTGACATTTCGTTTTCTTCCCTGGATTGAGGATTGTCTCCCGAGGGCCGTACTATTGGGTCCACGCCTCGTCCCTCGCTTGTTGAGCCATGCTGTATGACCAAAGGGGCTAGAGCGTTACCAGGCAGACCCATCGTGCTTTCCCGATTTGACGGTAAGGCAGGGAGGGCTTTCAATGAGCGCTCGAGACCGATCGAATTGGCACGCTCTACGGCTTGCTTCACGAATCCGCCTTTCTCGGGCTTTTGTATGGTCTCAAGCTTTTGTTGTACCGGTTTCTGCGGGATGATGAGCTCGTCATCAGTGCCGTACAAGACGACCCGCAAGCGAGACTCGCGACTGGTGAAGACATTAAATATATTCAACTTATCTTGATTGGTTTCTGCACGGAATTCTTCTCGCAACATTGCCGCAAATCGATTCAAGGATGCTTTACCCCACGGGTCGAGGTCGGAGTACGGATCTTGGACTGTATCTTTCTCTGATGAGGTCGTGTGATGGGGAAGGGAGGCATCAGAGATGAGCGGAGGAGGGGTTGCTTGGGAAGGTGCGCTAGTGACATTGTCCTCTAATGGCGACTTGTCACCGGTTGCATGAGTGTTTGGTGTTTCTATATGCTCCTGTGAATGATCCTGCCTGGGCTCAATACTATTTCCTGTGTCGAGCTTCTCTTGCGAAATACTGTGGGAGGTAGACGGATAAGGGTCTTCTGGCGATGTCTCCGGGGAAGCTATCAATTGTTGCGACGGAGAATTTTCTCGTGACAAGCTCTCGACCGTCTCTGAAGCCGCATCAACGATATCTTCGTGCAACGTAGTGCCTCCTGATTTCTGTAAGAGCTCTGATTCAGCCCCCTGCATATTCCTCTGGCAATCCTCTCGAGTCCCTGGCTGGAGGATTTCCTGTAAGTTGTTTTGAGTAATCTGCTGATCTGGTTCTGAAGTTTCTCTTTGGGGTGAACTACGAGAGTTCTCATCGAAACCGATCTGCGTTGTCTCTCGCGAAGCCTGACGTAAAACATGCGTTCTCGAGTCTGTGCATGTGTCTAGTGAAGGATCAACCTCCAAGGACGTTCTGCTGATGCTTGGCTCCGTAGGGATTGGCAGTGGAAGACCCGACGAAACCACCGCGTCTACTGGCGTCAAGATATTTTGCATTACTTTTCCACTTTCCAAAGTGTGGCTCTCTGCATTTCTGGGCTTGACCTCTGCATTCGTGGATATAGCATTCATCGCCGGCTCTTGCTCATTTGACAGAGGCTGCATTTGCCGCCCATAATTTATGGCATCCAGAACGGCATTCAATGGGGTCGTCGAATCGTTGGCGTTGCTCTGCAGCTCTCGCTCATCAGGATTCAGGGACTCGACTGAGTCTGGTAACTTCGGCAGTGAGGGAGCGCCTTTCAATATCACGTCTATACCCAACATCCTTTCACGAGGGGTAGATGCCAATGATGCTTCAGCAACATTCGCAGGCTCTTCGTCATTGTCAGGGAGAATTCCAGTGGCCGGCACCACTTCGTGAACTTTTCCGACGTACGGAGCTTCCGACCATGCCCGGATTATGTCGTCCAGATCTGGACGTTGTTGGCTATGAGTATCTGATGACGGTGCTGCATGACCTGATGCAGCACCAGGAGTAAGCGCGCCATGCGCTGCTGGTGGCCTTGCGTCGATTTGATGGTCACCTTCACCCGAAATACTCGGGTCCTGCACGACATTCTCTTGCGGCGACCTCTTCCCAAGGGATGTGGCCGGATTTATTTCATATAAAGATTGGTTCTCCAGCCGCGTCAAGTCTGAGCCAGGCAGGTCCGACTCATTGCGCGATTGTACGGAGTCTAAATGTGAATCTACCGGCAGCTCAGCAGATCCGTCGATTAGGCTCTTGGCATCTCGCGGTTTGGGTCGACTGTACAAATCTTCATCGTCGATCTCTTCTGCCTCGTAATCCCCGAAATACTCCCAATCTGACGGCCCACCGAAACCCAAAGCCGAAGCGCCGTATGTCGCGGATGTTGCCGGCGAAAGACTCGTGGACCGCATAGGGAGATCTTGATGTTCGCGCTGCGATCCCATTGAAGTTATGATCGAGTTTCTTTGGCCAATACTTTCATCTCCAGGCGTCGCTGTTGGAGAACCACTCTGGCCCTGGCCTTCCTCAGCGTCTGATGATGAGCGACCCGAGTGCCAATAAAACGAGTCATCACCCTGTCGCTCAGGTCTACCTCGATCCTCTCGATTCTCGTTTTCCCGGTACGACGTGTTCGAGGTTTGATGGGACTCCGGTGTCGAGACATCTGCAGTGTTGACTGAAAGGTCAGTAGTGGAGATAGACAGTTCATCGGGTGGGGACAAGACGGCATGTTGCGGCTCTGGAGATGGCAGATAGGCAGCCTGAGGTTCCCACGACTTTGAGGCTGGAACCCAGCGATCTGTATCACTGGGCCCCACAGGCGAGATCGATGATTTGTGTAGAAACTCACCGGCCCGGTAGCGATTGAGATCATAGCTCTGGTTTACGTTTGTCGATTGAGGCAGGGCTTGTTGTGGAGGGAGCGATGGTTCGTGCTGCGGTTCCGGTGGTGGTAAGGCAGATTCAACATCGAAACTAGTAAACTGCGGGACCGGGATCGTCGGCCGCTGCTCGTGGTTGTGCCATTGATACGGTCTGTTTCCAGGGTCATGCGAGTTCTGAGGGTCAAATCGAGGGCGCTGAGAGGTCTGAGAATCTTTCTGCTGCCTATCATCATAGCTCTGCTGTGGATCATGCCAGGGGCGCTGCGGCATTAGTTTCTGGGCTTGCGGCATATCCTCGTGTCCCAAGGGTATCTTCTGCGGAGGAGGAGGTGGAAGCCGTTCAGGCTCGGGCGGGGACACAATCGAAGTTTTCACGTCCTGTAGTAGAGGTTGGCGGGATTCTGGCAACGGCGGTGCAGAGGCTGGGTCATACGCAATAGGTTGTAGGAAGACGGGGACCTCGATTGTTGTGGCTGACAGGCGAGATGAAGGTGTCTTCGACTCCGGCGAAATGGGCTGGTCTGGTGTTTGATGAGGAGGTCTTGGCTGAAAGAGTGAAAGTCTTAGCCCTGTGTTGAGTTGGAACGCGGAAGGGAAAGGATGGGCTCACTGGCAAAGGTGGCTTCGATGCTAGCTGTGAGCCTTGTGCGGCTTTCTGGTTATGTTTCACGCCCCACATTGATGTATCCGGAGGCCCACTATCCCAGGTAGGGTTTACATGCGAGTAGCTGGTGACAGGCACAGGGGGATAGCCATGCGGGTTGTGGGGTACGTTGGAGAGTTGACTTGCAAGAGGAGCTGAGGGCGGAGGGCCAGGGGAGTGCCATCCTTGCAATGATTCTGCCGAATAAGGAGAATGATTCATCCACTGAGGGGACGTATAAGTTGGCGGTCCAGGAGATAGTCGAGGTGGTAAGGTCGGCGGTATGTCATGATGGTTCAAGCTCCAAGAGGATCCTATAAGTCGAGCGTGTTAGGATAAGGTCTTGGCGGCAGGATGCAGTTGCATACCATTATGGCTGGGAGAGGTTTCGGTCGAATTCCAACCTTGAGCCGGTCCATAGTAGTACTTGGAAAGGGGCGGAAGCATAGGCCCTGTTCTGGAGGAAGGCGAAGGAGACTGCTGCAGCCCTCGATGATATTCTGGCATGATGCGCTGTGGAATGGATACGCGGGCATCAGTACAGCGACTTGAAGCTTTTGCCGCATCCTATGCGCATCCTTCGGTCTTGGGTCATCGCTCCTGCGCGAACTCCATCTTTCAGGACGGAATTGGGGATCGTGGATACCGCGTCGAATGCCGTGGCGGCAGACTACTACGATGATCGAATGAAGGTATAAGATGCTGCACACGTATTTATAGGTAGATCTTTACGGAGTAAGACTCGAGACTGTGAGAGCACCCCTCGACCTTGGTTCTTTAGTCGTACCTAGGGCTAAATTCTTAAATTACCCTATGCTATGGAAAGTGCCAGTGCCAGTGCCAGTGCCACCTACTTTACGGCCTGGTTCACTGACAAAAGCTCCTGCCGTTTTCGCGCTCTCCCATTGCTAGCATCCAGTCCAAGCGCTCGTAAGCTGCTTGACCCCCGCGTATGAGCTCACGATTCTTGTCTCTCTTCTCTCAATCCAGGTACCGTTACCGCGCATTCAGCCTGCCGGCAACCTCGGTTCGTTTCAACATCCACAACAACAGCACTTTACACGTTCCTGCTCGGTTGACTACATATTGTTTCTCGAATGTCACCTGATCATCTGACCACAAGTTAGAACCACGCAATCGCCAAGATGCCAGGCTTTGCGGATTCCTTCTGGTCGGGGGATTACGCTGGAGGGTTGGGGGTCTTGTTTGGGAAGCTCCAACAGGGCGTTATAGAGAATCAGCAGGTTCTGACGATTGCGAAAATGCGAGCTGATGCAGAGGAAATGTATGGACGAAGACTGGGAGATATTGCACCAACCACAGACAGAATGACGGGCGGTTTTGCTAGAGATGATGGAGCCAGCCTACGCAAAGCTTACGAGGGTGTGCGGGGGGAAATGGAAGAAGCTTCGAAAAGCCACAAGAAGATTGCGTCCAACATCAGTGAACTGGTTGTGCTACCTTTTAGTCGATGGTGTGAAGCTCACGAAGGCCGCGTCCAAAATTCTCAGGATGACTTGCAGTCTCGGATGAAAGCACACGACAAGCAGGCCGAATATGTCAGAAAATTGAGAAGTGCGTACTTCAACAAATGCCGCCAACTTGAGGATTTGGAGGAGGAGAACAAGCTAGCTTTTCAGAGTCCTGAAAAAACTGAAATGGGGAGCCCCAAAGGCCTGGCAACACCCACTATCAAATTGCCTGAGGCACAGGAAACCGAAGCGCAGGAGCCTTTAGAGTTTGGGGATGAGACCTACGACCCTGAACAAGTGAAGAAGATTTTGATGCACATGTTGAATACGATCAAGTTAGGCGAAGCCAAAGTGCCTATTCTTGGTGTATATCAGAATGTTTCTCTAGGATCTGACATCACCGAATACATACAGAAGCACATGGGTGCTACTAGTGTCAGCCATGCGGAAAGAGTTGGTCAGGACCTTGTCACAAACGGTTTTTTGAGATTGATAGGCAATGTTGGGAGCACCTTTGCAAACAGCTCAAAGATGAACTATCAATGGCGGCCAAAGGTGTTCCAAATAACAGGCATCCCTGAAAAAAAAAAACCTCTGGACCGAGTGTCATCAATAGCTTCTACCACCGACGGCATCGAGTCACCAATCGGCGGATCTGTGGGAGAGATATTGTCAACTTGGAATCCTCTAAACAATGCGCATCCGAACGAGACACCCGCAGAGAGGCTTCGCAGAGAATCAACCGAAGCCGACGAGCGGTATAAAGCCAGCGTCCGTAGACTCGACGAATTGCGCTGTCAGCTGGAAGAGAAGATGGTCGATCACTTGAAATTCATGGAACGATGCGAATTAGATAGGCTAAAGGCTATCAAGGCAGTCGTCTTGGACTTCTCTGGAGCCATCAGTAACGCTATACCTAGCCTTCAGAGCACTGTAGACAACATGATGCTCTATCAAGAGACTGTTCAACCTATGGGAGATCTCAGGTATCTGCTAGAGAATTATCGTACAGGGGCCTTCGTACCGCGGGTACAGGTCTATGATAATTATTACAATACGGTCGACGGTAGGTTCGAAATTGAGGGCGTTCGAATGGTAGACACTGACTCCAATCACAGAGCAGACATTCGGAGTAGACCTGGAAGCCCGGGCACGAGCTGACAGGAAGCGTGTCCCCATAATAGTCACTACGATCCTCACGTTTCTGGACAACCGTACGTAAAATCCTTGAGGCTAGACTTCCTGCATCTGATATTTTTATCTAGATTACCCCGATCTTGAGGGAGACGAGGCCCGTCGTGTGATCTGGCTTGTTGATGTACCCCTTGCGGCAACGCACCATCTCCGGCACGCCATAAACACAGGCAAAGCTATTCCACGTGAGGTTCTAGAAAGATATGAGATACCCATTGTTGCGAGCGCATTGAAACTGTACCTCCTTGAACTGCCTGGTAAGATTGTACAAGCGAAATCAACTTTTGTCCAAGTAGATTCGAATCTCAATGACTCCACCATCGCTAACCTACATCATAGACTCTCTTGTTTCTTGTCAGGTTTACGAAATCATAAAGACTATATATTCAACTCCCGACTCGTCCACTTCCCCCCAAACTCGTGTTTCGGTCCTACAGAATACTCTCGGCCAATTACGCCTTGCAAACATTGCCACCCTCGACGCCCTGACCACACATTTCACCCGCCTCATCGAGCTCACTTCAGCAGACGAATCTTACATCTCATCACTCGCTAGCAATCTAGCACCCTGCATTTTGCGGCCTCGCACCGAGAATTCTTTGACAATGCACGAAAGACATTCTTACCGGCTCGTACGTGATCTCTTTGCACACAAGGAAGAAATTTTTGGTGAACTCAAACGAGCATCCACTCTCTCGCATACGCCTAGTGGCGGCGCGGCTTCTAATGCTTCTCGCATGAGAGCCATTAGCACAGATGAGAGCAATCGCCGCGTGAACATGGAAGCACGTAATAGGGCAATAGCGTCCAAGTCGAGGAACAGCAGTCCAGCGCCCCACGCCAACGGACGGAGTCATCGGAGAGACCGATCTAGCGATCCGCCAGCGACTAGATTCCCAATCCAGACAAGTTCGCCTACGGTTGGTGACGCACCTCGAAGAGGTGTACGAGCTAGCTTAGAGGTTCCATCCGACGATGGCTCGTTGCCGGTGGTCGAGAGGCAATCTAAGCAGAACAGTGTCAGCAACATGATCAACAACATTAACAACACCTCCAAGCCCATTCCCGAGGACGCACCTCACACTCTAGAGCCCGGTCAGGGGAACACCGGTCCTAGCTATGCCCCATCATCAGGAGACACTAACGGCGGAACAACTTTCGCTGAGAATCGCGAGTCTTTGGGCCGGAGCAGTCGGTTCCCACCCAGGAAACAAGGGACGGCTGGAAGCTTGAATCGGTCTGGCGGGGGACACAGAAACAGTTTGGAGACAGGGAACAGAAATAGCCTGGAGCCCGAAAATGGTGCCGGAAATGTCGAGAGGCATGGAGTGCAATTGAGCGATAAGCCCATGGATGACTGAACATTGAAAATAAATGATTACGTGCGTTCCCGCTTGACTCGTGAGAGCACGCGGTCGGACTAAGCGGAGTTCAATTCGTTGCAACAATAAGGTACTCCTTGACGGTCCAATTGTATATCAAAGCGTGGATTTTTCTCACGAGGAAATCATTGAACAAGAGAGAACCCCGCCGGTGCTGAAGCTAGACTCGAATGAATCGATGCATTGTGTTCGAATCTAATAAGATGCTGACTCGAATGCAGAACTCCACATGCGTGCTCATCCCATGTTCAGCCTATGACTACAACCTTTCAGTCATTCCGACCCCAGCAGACACCTCAGAATGCCTCCACTCACTCCCCCTAGACAACTTTTCACCTCCTCTTCGTCGACAAAACTTACAAACCTCTTCTCCTCCCCAACCTTCTTTCCTTTGCGAGTCGGCGTTCCCTCTTTACCGCTTATGCCCCTACCACAGTTCTCCTCTCCCAACAGCCCTAACGTCTCCAACCCTCCCAAAACGTCCACGAACTCGGTATTTGAGAGCGGGTGCAGCGCGCCCTCTCGCTTACACAGCGTGCAGTAGGTTTCATAAAGTTTTCTTACACTTGGCGCATGAGACAACCTTGACGGCGTGGAAAATATTGAACTTGCTTTTCTGGTAGCCTTTTGGTGGTAGATAAGCGCGCATAGAGCAGCTTTTTGTTGCAAGTTGAGTTTCTGAAGACGCTCGGAGATGCCATTGCTCAGTGCTGCCGCAGAAACACGTGAAACGTGGGCAATGGTGGCACGAGGGGCTGTCAAAGGTGTGAGCGTTGCCAAGGAGGCGGTGATGGAGAGAGATTTATGTTTTGGGAAGGAGAGGTTGGGATTTTCGCTCAAGGGCGTTTTTGAGGGTGAGCTTTGGAGAGCTTTGGCGGCAAGGTCGCTTTGGTGTTTTTGCTTTGTTTCGATCTCGATGAGGTCGATGGTACGACGCATTATATCGAAGGCTTTGCGTAGATCACCGCTTTGAGACGCCGCCTTTCGGGAACAAAGCTGAATCGCTGCCGGGTGGACAAAAGGGAGGTAGTCTACAGGGGTCGTGGGATCTGGTGAAAGCGACTTGAGCTTCGTAGCGATGACAGAGGTAATCTGAGGAGCGGTATACGGAAGGAATGGTAGGAGTTGCGGTTTGAGATTCCTTGCCTTCAGACGTGGTAGAAAGCGATCTGTCAAATCAAGCGCGTTCGCAATGCCGATGAGGATGAGTCGTGACGAGCGTTGCAGTGACCATTGAAACAACGTGTAGAGCATCTCCGGATCCAACGTCAAGAGATGGTCGATTTCATCCAGGATCACCATATAGACATCAGCTGAGGGTTTTCTTTTTGGAAAGAGCATTGCCCGCAGATGCTCCATCTCGTCGCAGTCGACTTCATCATCATGACCATCAAGTTCTCTGGTCAGCTTGCCATAAATGTCCTTCGAGCATTTCGTACTCATGCAGTTGATATACGCTGTCTTGACTCCTTCTATTCCCTGAATGTCTCGACAGACTTCGCTGACCAGCGCGCTTTTCCCAGTGCCTGGTGGCCCGCTGACATACAAGCATCGGCCGGATTTAGATTTGATGCCCTCCTCGATGAAAGTATGTAGCTCGGTCCTTTCTTCTTCACGTCCTACTAGACGACCTGGGTTTGCGCTCCTTGTGAACAGTTGACGCGCACAATTGTATACGGTTGGGAGAATACTCGGAGTGGACGGCGTCGAAGTTGTGTGCGGGGTCAATGGCTTGCCAACAAGACCAACTCGGTGACGAGGGGTAACGGGTACTCGCTTTGAAGGGGCATCTCGGTGCCGTGGTGTTTTGGGTGTTGGAAGCTGTACGATGTTCTCATCCTCTGACCACGTTAGCTGCAAAGCTGTCCCAGACCGGCGCTCGACATACGCGAAACAGTGTAAGCTTTTCTTTTTCCATTAGCCGTACTTGGAGACAGCGCGACTCTTTGTCCGATCGAGGAGCGTTTGACAGGAAAAGAGCTGCTTGACAGGTGCTTGGAGCTATCCAGCTCAGCCAGATGCATTCCATTGGGCTCTGGGTTGTCTCGGACATGTCGCATAAACGTTGGGTCGGTATTCTCATCGTGGGCGATGTGGATATGGGCTCTGCGCTTCACACGAGAGGAGATGGAGGAAACTTCTAGGTAGCGTTAGAAAGACTGGCAACGTAGACGTTATGCTGCGGCATACCTTGAACTGACTCGATGGGTCTCCCACGCTTTCCTAGTACCGACGCCATGAATTCTTGTTCGATGCGGTTGCTCTTGCTGCTTTGTGTCACTCGAAGTTGCCGTTTGAAGGAGAGGATTATTTTGCAACGCGTCGAAATAATAGATCGCGCCAGTGTCACGCGGGAAAGTGGCTACCCCTGTCGTGGACTCGTGCAACGCTAGTATGCGCGCTAGAAAGCAACTGTCTAGCGGCATCCTTCTGAACACGTTCCTGGATATGGTGAGTGTTGACATATCATCAAAAGCCGCTCCGCAAACATTGTCGATATCGAGTCTCGACTGTCGCTCTGGTTCTGCTTCGATAGGATGGGATGACTCGATGGGCATTTTTACATCAGCTGTCAAGCGGAATTTCGAAAGCTTGCTGACTTGCATGTGCATCAACTCCCGAAAGCAATGACTGGAGAACGGGGTTTTGGATCATAGCTTTCGAGCAATTGAGTGCTTTAGGTAGATGATGAGCAAAATTCTTACGAGCAATCGTCTCCTTCTCAGCTTGTTCACCATCATCCCGGCATCTAGTGCAATTGATTGTTGGTCCACTACACGGATTTACGCATTTACGGGCGACCACTGCTGTTTTCCAGCATATCGAAAAGAACGTTGAATTGTGCGGTTGTTCTCCAAATATGAAGACCGTACTCCGTAGATACTCTACTTGTTGCAGCAACAAAACACACAACCACTCCGCCATGGAGTTGGAAGGTGGAGCCGACTTAGCTAGATCATCAATCCTTCAACCCACCAGAACCGGGGGTCTTTCTGTTCCACTATCGAAATCATGGGATCAGCGCCATTAGGAATCGAACCTAATACTCTGTACAGTAAATATGCATGCCCTGACCACAGTTGCACCCAGAAGATCCAGAAGTCTAGCACTAGGTAGAGGGAGGACGCCTACCACTCCTCCACTCATGTCTGTCCTAGCGCAAAGACCAACTGGGGTCCGTGGTCCTCGATCTATCAAGTGCCACTCCCGGCGCTGGTGTAATACTCGTCGTATTGCGCAATTTGGACTTTGAGCCCACCGTAGCGCGCTAGTCCACAAACATTTCGTCGGGCTGTTTGTTGATTTTGACCGCGACGAGCTCCAACAATCTCTTGCACAATTTGATCCACAGATCGAACTTGGACTGGTAGCACGATGCCTCGGGTTGCAAACCCTCCACGCGCAAATCATAAGACAGCGACGATACCTCGCAAACAAGCCAATCAATCGCCTTCGAAGTGAGTACTAGACATAGACGTTGACAAGAGCGGACTGAGTTGAGACCCGTAGGATCCCGCTCAATGACGACCGACAAGAGAAGGCGGTGCGCCTTCAATCACGACAAGCTCTTCATGACCTACAGATGAATTCATTGAAAGCTGCGGCATCTCCAGTGCGAAAGCTAAACAATTACGACCGCGCAGCCAGTGACAGCCCCAAAACTCCCCGGACCCACCTAGCAAAGGGCAAGGAGAACATCGATGATGGGGGTCTTTCAGTGGTTGCTGCTAGCGCAATGACACCGATGAAGCGGGTGCCGATTTTGGCGGACTTCGAGGAATGGATGAAGATGGCCACCGACAATAAGATCAATGCTACCAACTCCTGGAACTTTGCCCTGATCGACTACTTTCACGATATGTCGTTGCTTAAAGAGGGAGACGGTGTCAACTTTCAAAAAGCTAGCTGTACTTTGGATGGCTGTGTCAAGATTTATACGAGCCGGGTGGACAGCGTTGCAACAGAAACTGGAAAATTGCTGAGCGGCTTGGCGGACAGTGGTAACAAGAAGACACGTCGGGATGAGGGACAAGGGGAGGATGCTGAAGGCGAAGAAGACGAGGAGGACGAAGATGGTGTGAGAAAGAAAGCGAGAAAAAGAGTGCGCTTGGTCTTAATGATGCGTCTTCAGAATGTGGTACTAACGAGCAGCAGACACAACGATCATCAGAGGCGACACTAGCACCATCCTTTGCATCATTGCAGCTGAAGAAGTTCGAGCTCGAGTTCTCCGTAGATCCTCTTTTCAAGAAGGCTTCAGCAGACTTTGACGAAGGCGGCGCGAAAGGTTTGCTTCTCAATCACCTAGCAATTGACTCCACTGGCCGAATCGTCTTCGACAGTAGCGATGATGCTGGAGACGCAAGTGCGGAAGGCGACAGCACCAGAAGGAAAAGTGGTGCGGAAGCAGGTGAACATGATGATCTTGTATCGGAAGTGGGGACGGAGCAGCCGGAGATACCGACCGACGGTCAGCAGAGCGAGATTGACATAAATGCGTTAGGACTCAAGTTCTTCCCTGACCTAGGTATATTGGATGAACAAGATATATGTCCGTCGTTGAAGAATTTGGACCTAGGCGATCCGGCCGGATCTTTAGACCTCCCTTTATTGAAAACACCGGAAGACGGTCGGCAAGAGAAGGAAACCCCGGTAGCCGGAGGCCTCGGTGACCAGACCGGCATATTTCTTGACGGCGACAACGTTGCTGGATTTGAAGATGATGACGGGGTTCTTGGCGCATTCGAGATCGGTGCTGAAGCCGGCTTTGGGGAGGGGGGTGAAGCATGGGCAAAGAATGCTGCCATTGAGCCTCAATCGCATTTTGGAGACATCGGATTCGAAGAAGGAGGCATTGGTGAAGACCAGGCGGGAGAAGGAATAGGGGTCGGCGATTTCGATCCTGACAACAGTAAATACGCTGTGTCCTTGCATCACAAGAAAACGGAAGGAGGGCACGAGGCTATTCTCAGCTATTTCGACAACGCACTGCGGAAGAACTGGGCTGGACCGGAGCATTGGAGGATACGAAGGATTAAAGATATCAGTAAAGCTTCTGCACCAACTCAATCGAAGCGGAAAGAGAAGGAGCCTTTTGAGATCGATTTTGCATCTCCCCTAAGTCCAGCTCTGGCGGAAATGCTGTATACTCCGGCGAGTTCCAACGCGAGCATTTCATTACCTAAAGCACAATGGCAATCAAAGACCCGGAACCTCTTACCTGATGACAAGCACTTCAACTCACGGCAGCTCCTACGACTGTTTCTTAAACCCAAAGCGCGAATGGGCTCGCGGAAATATGGAATGGGATCCAACGGTCGTACGACATTAAGGCAAGAAGAAACAGCGGAAAATGACGTAGACGAAGCGTTCTGGGCGCGAAAGGAGAATGTAGCCAGTCATACCTCGCCGAACGAAGAAGCGCCACAAGGCAATTACGACGCCAATTTCTTCCAAGACGATGGACTTGGTTTCCCCAATGGTCCTCCCGACGACGATGAGGAGTTTGCGGACGCTAGAGAAGCACTCTCCCCAGATGTAGGAGGAGATGCCGGGGCCGAAAGCCAGGGCATTGCAGGGGCCTTGATCGGCACTGAAGGAAGCCAGGAAGGTGCTTTTGGGACACAGCTTGTGACGCAAAGTCGACGTTTACGGCCAGAATACGTGCAGTATGCCCGTGTAGCGAAAAAGGTTGATGTGCGGAGATTGAAAGAGGAGATGTGGAGAGGTATCGGATTCGAAGACGTTGGTCATTTCTCTTGCTTGTTAACGGTCGAGGTCTGACATTTGCGCAGACTACCTCTCAAGCACTCGCTCCCTCCAAGCCACCGACGAAATCTAACGAAACTCCCCTAAAGTTCACATCCGTGATGAATAACTTGCAACAAGTATATCCCAAGCAAGCCATGGCGGACATCTCAACATCTTATTGCTTTATATGCCTCCTGCATTTGGCCAACGAAAAGGGACTCACCTTAGGCAACGAGCCAGGCTTGGAGGAGCTAAGCATAGAGAAGGATTTCACCGCTGAGATTACTGAGGGTAATTAAAAAAATTCGATGTTTCCTCTGCAACTTCATTAGCGATTGGCGTTTGGGACACAATTGTGGGCGGATCAGGTGGATTCAAGTGTATGCATGTCGATGGTGCAGAGCCAGATGTAGAGCAGATATCAAAATGACTGGGGATGACAAGCAGCAACGCTTGCCGTATATATTTGAAGTGCCAGCCACACCTTCACAGTGAAAACCTGGTGCAAATTAAATCAACGTTCTTTCTCGATGTCAATGCGTCCGCTCGATGCGATGGTGGTATATAAATGTGTGATTAAAAGGTAAGAGCCAATTGACTCGTAATCTGGAGTCTGCCAAGCATCATCATCATCATCCAATCGAACTTCCCTTGCCGAAAGGTGAAGGAAAGTCACACTTGATCACCCAACACCCAACTCATAAGTACTCAAGTTGTGCTAGGCGTTCGTCCTATCATGAGTCCTAGTACTGCTACAATACCGCGCTTTCTGCTGCCGCAGCTATCGTGGAAGGCTTCGACCCCCTCATCCTTGGCTATTGTATCGCGAATACATCCTCCTGCCCGGGGTCGTACGTCTTGGGACAAGCCTGTTCGTTCTATCTCATCACTAGCACCGAGATGCAAACATAGCGAACACATCTCATCGCTTCGGGTTTCCCATATCCAATGCCCACCACTCGCAAGATACTCCTACGTTTCACCTATCCAAAGGCAATGCTTCTCGACGACCCCAACCCTCTCTCGCGACCATCACTTCGATACCCTCAAATTTGTGCAACGTCTTAAAGATGAAGGTTTCTCGGAAGAGCAGTCAAAAGCCATGATGCTCGTGCTTTCGGATGTCATTGAGGAATCCATCCAAAACCTGACACGCACCATGGTCCTTCGAGAAGGTCTCCTCTTCTCCAGTCTGCAGCACCGGCTAATCCGTCGCTGACATTCTCTCTTGTGCAGATGCTGATCGTAGTACCTACACACAAAAGGTCGACTTCACGAAACTTCGCTCCGAACTCCTTGCCCTCGATTCCAGCGACACATCCATGACTCTGGCCTCGCACGAGCGACTGTCTAATGATCTAGCGAAGCTCAGTTCCAGACTTCGTGACGAAGTCAATCGTGCTCAGGCAAGCGTAAGGCTGGATTTGAATCTTGAAAAGGGTCGAATCAGGGAGGAAGCCAAGGGACAGGAGTTAAAGATCAAGGAGACGGAGACAAGGATAGAGCAGGAGGTTGCAGGCCTCCGGGAGAGGGTGGAGGGAGTCAAATTCAGTACTTTGCAGTGGCTAATGTAAGTCATCATGCCCAACACGTTGAAAGCCATAGGTGTAAATTGGGATCCACGGCTTGAGCTAACTTTGCATCTAGGGGTGTATGTACAGGAACGGCTGCACTGATCCTGGGTGCTTGGCGTTTACTTATGTGACGTTCTGTATTAGTATAGTGATGTAGGGTCAGTTCTCTCATTGGTGGTGAGATCACGGTAACCCAACAATATGCAATGACTTTACGATTTTGGCAGAGCCACGGAAGTCTATCCTGTCTGGCCTTGATGGTGGATGAGGTCCTTGGGCAAAATCTGGAGAGTGAGGAGTGAAAGGAAAGCCCATTGCCAATAACGTCTCATGGACTTCAGGTGGGGGACGAAGGACAGAAGTGCCGGGTAGAGCGAGGAGATTTGAAAGAGTTCTTGCAGGCAAGTGTTGCGTGAGAATGGATGCTTTGACTGCGGATTCAACCCTTTTTGGCGTTAAAGTCCGGCCACTCTTGGACACCCTATGCTAGAATCTAACATCCCTCCTTCTGAGTAGTTTTAGCAAGTAATCAATGCTGGTGCCCTAGTACCATGCCTTCCGGTCCCGTGCATCTCCCCTTTCGTTGTGCCTAAAGCTCGAACAGCTCTTTCACTATCCTCATTGTGTCCTCTGGACCCTCGACACTATGCCCAACCGTCCTGCTGTCTTCGAAGATCTCATAGTCATTTCCACCCTTAAAGGTTTTGTCCCCGAAGAAGTGGATGGTCGTGTAATCAACACCGCTGAGAGACTTCTCCGCCTCCAGGTGTTGCAGGCAATAAGTCTTGTCCCAGCCGGTGGGAAACACGTCGAAGGATATCTGTCCACCGATTGAGTAGCTATGATAGTCGACATCAGCCACTGTCAACGAAGGTCAAACAGACCAACGTACGTCAGGCCGAAGTCACCGAACTTTTCTTTCAAAGCTTCGACGAATTTGGCACGGATCTGATGCTGCTTGTCGTACTTTTCGTAGTCGTTACGCTCTTGGATGCTGGCATTGCGGCCGACTGGTGAAATATTGACCATGCCATTCCTTCAATGTGACCAGGCATAGCGTCAGCGCGGGTAGCGGTGTTGGAAGGATGTTCACGTCAATAGAATCTGCTTAGACGGGCACGGCGAAGTGCATCACCACGTACCTGAATTCGACGAAAGTGCCGGTCTTTACCGGACACTCAATATCTGCAATATACCTTAAGCAGAAGTTGACTAGCTGCTTGTACTTTGCTTGGCCCAGCCATCCGATGAAGCTTTGGCTCGCCAATTGCTCCCCCAATCTATACGCTGTCAAGCCGTTCTCTGAGAAGCAGAAGTCGAAGAGGCCAGTGACGGGCAAGGAGGGAGTTCCGAGCTGTTCTTGCTGTTTGGCAAGGTTCGAGCCACCAACGAAGCCTATAGCGCATTTATGACGAAGGGCGGACAAGAGTTGGAGCATGTCGGGAGAAACACTTCGGCGAGCCGGGGTGAGGGTGTCGTCGACGTCGAACAGGCATATCGTACCCTTGAGCGGACGGCCTTCTAGGGGAGGATAAACGCTGGCTGCTTCGGTGTGCATGGCAATGGGGCAGAGAAAGTAGGCGTATTGAAAGAAAAGGTACAGATCCAAAGAGGCATACGTTAACCACAAGATCTGTCCTGGTCCGCCTCGATCTGTGTTGGTGGGGCCTTAGTGGGGCCGGTCCACGGGCCCTTAACCTTAAATCTCACCTCGGCTACGTCAACCGACTTTAAACAACTAATAACCTCCGTACTCTAATTACCTTGCCCTACTATTTCGGGACTCGTACGGTGTGTATTCGGTATTCTACCGTTCCACAGATCTCTCCATTTTGGAAACCTTCATAGGTGGATGGAAAACCTGGACTTGGACTAATTGGATAGAGTTGCTCTAAATGAAATTCCCATTAAGGTATCAGAGATAACCTGAATACGGAATGATGAGATAGCAATTTCAGTTAGCGTTAATATCGCGTACTCGTACTCTCCGCCGCTCGGGGTTGAAGCGATGTGCGAAAGTCCGATCGAAGAAATGATCTGGTCATCGCAACACACTCTAGGCTGCACTGAGTTGTAGCTTTGGCTCTCCAATTAAATCGATTTAATGTTTATGTATAACAATACCATCAACATGCTTGACCCTCCCTCTCCTACATTCCTCAAGCCACAAGCGCATTGGCTCTCTGGTATTTTCCCCCAAACGAGCAGCACCCTTCCCTCCACAGACTGACAGACGACCAGGAATCACCTCCCTCTGTCAATCTCCCTCCCTTCCCTCCCTCTACGCTATTCGCCATGAAATTTCCTACCCTCTCTCCTACAAAGCCTATGGCACCCCTCAAAATGGAAACAGATACTCCCGCCTCCGCAGCCATTTCTTCGAGTCAGCATACGTCTATGAGTGAGAAAGAAAAGGAAGGAACGCCCTTAGGCCGCTCCTCTGAGCAAAAGTCCCAGGATGAGACAGAGAAGAAGATTGTGGAGACAACGCCTTTGGACGAAGCAGAGGCATTGGATAATCTTTCGGATGAACCAGAATATCCTGAAGGGGCAAAGCTTGGCATCATAGTAGCTTCACTAAGTCTTTCAGTGTTTCTCATGGCTTTGGTATGTCCCATTTCAACCCATCGTCGGGGGACAGAACACTGATCTTGACCTAGGACAACACCATTATCGCTACTGCAATCCCAAAGATCACAGATCATTTCAAAGCTCTCGACGATGTGGGTTGGTATGGAGCAGGTAGGCCTGCGCCTGTATTTAGTGTATTCGAAACCTCGTCCAATTCTTGGCACTGGCCTCTCTGCTACACCTCCCATACATTTTGTTATTGGGGTCTCACACTGACACACTCTCTTCTGTAGCTTACCTACTTACCACGTGTGCCTTTCAACTCTTTTTCGGCAAATTGTATACATTTTTTAATATCAAATATGTCTATTTGACTGCCATATTTGTCTTTGAAATTGGTTCAGGTAGCTAATCTCCTTATTTTCCAAACCTTCAGCATTTGTACTAAACGCCATTCTAGTCATCTGTACGTATCTTCGGAGTTCATATTATCTCTTTTGAACCAAACGTTGAGCCCAGAGACATGTCTTGCGAGTGTTCACTCAGACGTGTTTTAAATCTCGCTATACGCCCTCAGACAAGCAAGACTGACGCCGAAAACATGATCCAGGCGGCGCAGCACCTACTTCGGTTGCTCTAATTATTGGTCGCGCAGTTGCAGGCGTTGGATCTGCAGGGATATTTTCCGGTGCTCTTGTGTACGTCTTCCGGAAATCTCATTTCTACTTGTGACTACGTCTTAAGTCTGGGATATGCCTTGGGATCCTTTACTCTTGAAGCATGTTCTCAAGGCTCGACATTCCCACCTCAAACGAGCAATACTGACCGCGATATTGTGATTCAGCATCATAGCATACGCAGTCCCCCTCGTCAAAAGGCCGATCTATTCTGGTCTTATTGGGGCCATGTACGGTTTGGTAGGTTTCGCCCCCGGGGTTTCAAATCTTCGGATGCTCTTGGGAGTCCAAAATCGATCATCAGGACTCCTGGTCCGAATTCATGTTTCGTGGTTCCAATTTTCGTCTCAAAAGGGCAAATGCTGACTGGAGAATCCCTCTAGGCGTCAGTGGCTGGGCCTCTAATGGGAGGTGCTTTCACGGATAAAGTTTCATGGAGATGGTGCTTTTACATCAATTTACCCATTGGGGCTGTGACGATTCTCGGCATCGCACTCTTTTTCACTTCACCTCCACGTAAAACCGAAAATTCAATTGGCTTCCGGAAACGCGCGAAACAATTCGATCCTATCGGGACCGCTATTTTCCTACCTTGCATTATATGTCTCTTGCTCGCGTTACAATGGGGAGGTTCGAAATATCCCTGGAGTAATGGTGAGATTTCCAACTTCTAGAGTCCCTTTATTGTCATGGATCTATTGAGCTGACCCCGTATAGGAAGGATCATTGCGCTCTTTGTCGTCGCTGCAATGCTCGCTATCGCCTTTGCTGGTGTAGAATTATGGACAGGGGACAATGCAACAGTACCACCTAGGATTCTTAAGAAACGGAGCATAGCCTTTGGTACTTGGTTTGTCTTCTGCTTGGGCGGCTCGTTCTTCCTCCGTATGTACAATTCCAAGTCCCAAGCTCTCATTTCGCTCCTCACATCTGTCATACAATTCGGACTCGTAGCCCTAAACAGGAACGTGTCTGGCAGCGAGGATCATCTTTCGCTCCTCACATCTGTCGCACAGCTCAGGTTTCTTACCATTGAAGTACTGACTCCGAATTGTGTAGTGGTCTACTTCATTCCCATCTGGTTCCAAGCCATCAAAGGCGTGTCAGCCGTCGAATCTGGTATCAGGAATCTCCCTATGATCCTTGGTCTCGTCATCGTATCCATCATTACTGGCGTTCTCATCACAGTCCTCGGCTACTATACTCCATGGATGATTCTCTCATCCTTGCTTATGGCCATGGGGGCTGGGTTGATGGCCACGTTCAAAGTCGGGAGTGGCCATTCCATGTGGATCGGGTATCAAGCTCTTTATGGATTCGGTGTCGGTGCTGGCATGCAACAAGGGATCATAGCCGCTCAGACCGTGTGCACTCTGGATGATATCCCGACGGCAACTGGTGCGTTACTCGACATACCCTCTCAAATAGACATTGCTGATTTCGGAATCCAAATTTAGCTATCATGAATTTCTGTCTCACCCTCGGGGGAGCCCTTTTCATCGCGGTTGGACAGAACGTTTTCACCAATCGCCTTTCCACAAACCTTGCCACCAACGTACCGATTCTAAATCCATCGATTGTCCTCAATACGGGGGCCACAAGTCTACGAGATGCCGTTGGTCCCGGTAGCCTTGAAGGTGTCCTAATCGCATACAACGATGCATTAACACATACGTATTACGTTTCTACTGCTATGGCATGTTTATCTATCATTGGCGCGCTCGGCATGGAGTGGAAGTCGGTGAAGGGAAAAAAGACCGAGGCTGTTGCAACTTAGGAGCGCTGAATCTCCCCCAGTGTGTTGCAGGTGTCTCGGGATTGAAGTTGACGAGGATAGAAGATCCTAGCAGCCAGGCATTTCGATAGCGTCTTTTTGGAAGACAGCAAGACAGTCAAGGGATAGCCGGCAGCACGGTGGACGATAGATCTCAGCTCTTTCAAGCGATAATAGACTGCTTCGTATAATAGGTACATAACAACACGACCGTCTCGTCATCGAGGAGTCGAATCACAAGAGGGGAGGCACGGACAGGAGGTGCTTCCAAGACAGCAATAAAGACGTTGAGAAGACGTTATGTCATACTCTCAAGCATAAGAGATTGATTTCATTCTTGCAGTGGAATTGTGGTTGTTGCGTTCGGCGCCTTTGAAGTTCTCGAGTAGCGGCACCACCGGACACCGGTACAGTAAAGTAAGGAAGGTAAGGTACTTTACCTCTTTACCTTACCTAGATAGGCGTAGTGCGAGCTAGCGCCGGAGCAGGGCTAGCCAACCAGGTCCCCTCGTCGAGTCGTCCCTCTCTTCAGGTACTTTACGTACCCTGGGGATCTTCACTGGTCCCAGAGGGCCAGAACACACCAATCACCATCACACTACAATCATAATCATGTCTCCTTTCGTTTTGCCGCTGCAATCAGAACAGGCGTCTCGGTTTGGACTTGGAGTCTGGATTCATAGTTTCATCTTGCTTGATGTGGGCTTTGCACTTACTCCGAGCTCCGTCCTACATATGTTCAGATCACGACCGTGTGGCTTGGGGGATGGATCCTGAGATACTCATACTGGAAGTGACCGACCTACCACAATCATGCACACAAGCATGCATTCCCCTCAACTCATGGACCAAAATTAATCACGATGACGGACTCTGGATTCTGGATCGCCCATCATCCATGCCTTTGCCGGTGGGCGGTTGGCAGTTGGAGCACGGCAATCACTACTTGCGTTAGCACATGCATGACACTTGCTATCCGGGCGTCTACGCTCTATTTCTGGGGGCTAGCTGATCCAGAGCGTAACCTATCACACCCTCCGAAGCCCCTCTTCTGTCACTCTGGAGTCTCATTCTTATTATTGCCATTCTTACTTACCGTACCTTAGGGCTTCGCGCCCGTGCTATTGATCTTATTTGCCCTCGACCACACCACCTCGCATTGCTCTAGCTTCTAATTATGGGCTTCAAATTGTGAGGCCCGGCGCTTGAAGAAAACCCCAGTGTATCCGCACTCGTCACCCTCCAAGTTGTAGGCCTTGTCTCCTCCTGTTACACCTGCCTTCACCCTGCAAACCTGCGACTCTCTCTTCTGCTGCATCTTGTTGATTCCATTCATCATCCTCTTCACTTGATCTTGAAGAAGCACATGGTGCCTTGCAAAAGACTACCATCTTGAGCATCTCACGTCAGCCGCACCCTCGCTTAGCATGTCGAACGTCCAACATCGAACTTACGATCCGGTATCTCCTATAGAACCTCATTCGAAGCGCTCACTCCCGCAGCGAACGCTCGCCGACGACAAGATCAAGAACAGTCAGGTGACCGTCCGCCCAAGGACGTCGTCGAGCTCTTCCTCTGGACTTTCAGTCAGGACGCCCAGAACAGCACGCTTTGCAGAAGCAACATCTGTCAACTCACCCATCGATCCAAGCGCAGCCGGGCGGTCACCTTTCGCCAATCCTCCACTGACGACTCGGCACCTCATGCCTCAACTACAGCCCTCCGACGTAGGCTTCGGCTATATGGCCGATAATCAAGCCTCCAAACACTCGTCTTACGCGGGTGTGGAAGTACCACTGACCCCAAATTCACCTTTGAAGAGTGCCTTGAAGCCGCCTGGGACCCCTGGACGACTTGCGAATCCACTCAGCCCAACATTTCAAGAGGAGCAGATCTTGGAGAAGCACGAGGAACATACAGACAAGGAAAATGCAAAGGACCTGGTACGAGAGTCTATGGCGGATCGTTGAACTGAACGCTGATAATGATTCCCAGAAAGTCAAAACTCGGGTCCGAATGGCCAAAATGTGTCTTCGAGTAACGAATTTCAGTTGCAGTCTCATCGTCTTATCTATGCTCTCAACTACTTTTACGATATTCAATACCACGAAGTCGCTGCCCTCAAGGAGTAACCTCCCGGCTTGGGCTCCTAACCAGAAGACATGGCCGCAAATTACTCTGCTTTGCATCGCGTGCGTATCGCTAGCGTTCTCCCTTGGCATCTTCTACGCATACTGGCGAGGTGGTCACAAGCGAGCTCAGAAAGCCGCCATCTATTACACCGTTTTCTCTATAGCTTTCTTCACATTCAGTATAGTCATGTGGGCCATCGGCGCCGCAGTACTGAATCAAAGCAAGAAGAACGGGGGTGGTAAGGACATGTGGGGGTGGTCTTGCAAGGACGGCAAGCGCAAAGATTTGTTTCAACAAGACATCGACTATGCTTTGATATGCAGACTCCAGGTACGAAGCTCGCTGACGGAAAGGAATCTATTGTATACTGACCTACGCCTGTAGAATTGGTCGCTGCTTTGCGCTTTCATCGAGATTATTGTCGAAGTTCTCACTATTAGCATTTACGCCATTGTCTTTTACCGCTTTCACTCCAAGCGCAGGCTCGCCAAATCAATGGATCTGCGTGACAAAGCTCGCTCTGATCTTTATCTTGCTCAACTCAGGAGTCAATCTGCGCCCAACACCCCTGGCTTCCAGAAAACTCCCATGACTTCCACGTTTCCAGCGCACATTCATGATGATCCGATCGATGCGGCGGAGAATGGCGAATATTACAATGAATCCACCCAGTTTGCTTCGAAACACCAGTCGTTCTCCCAGCCGAAGCCGTTCAACCTACAGCCGCCCCCAATCAAGGTTCATTCTGCTACTCCTGCTCTGTCGCAGGATGGTTTTGAGCAAGCGCCACAGATCCAGGAGCATGTCCCGGCAGCGCCGGGCGAGCAGACATACGATGCAGTGCCCATACCGGGAGCGTACGCAAGCCCGCTTCAAAGCCCTGGCTACCAACCACAGAGTATGAACTTTGAGAGCGAACCGGGGCAGGCTTACACAACGGAGGGCCGGGTAGAGAGTCCACCTACCAGTCCTCGGTTGCAGCACAGTACTTTACGATAGATATCTAAGGAGGCCGATAGTCAGGAGTACGGAAAGCCTCTCTTCATCAGTATTTATACCAATTTCTTTCATTCAGTGGAGGTGGGTGTATGGTTGGGGGATGCTTGGATTTTGTAAATCTGCCAGAGAGCATTCACAGCGTGTTACCATCATACTTCTATGAATGCATATGCTTGACACTATAGATGCAAAGAGTCTTGAAGAGACATAAGAGCGTATCTGCTTGTAGAACATTGATCAAGTGATAGTGCTAGGATGCAGGCTTTGATACGAATAGATATGAAGTCATGCCGATCGATAAGCCTCGCAATCAACACTCTTTCTGCGTTCTCCCTCTTCCAAGGCGTAGTCATCGCTGATCCTACCCACATGTTCCCTCAAGTCTTCTCAACAAAAGACAACACTCTCAGAGGGTTGCAAGATTCAATCACGCTAGACCGTGTCCGCACGAGAGCAGCACTCCCATATCGCAGAACGTACGTCTCGAGGCCCAACCCCAATCAAACCCTCAAGGTCTGGCCGTTCGTCTTCATCTTCTTCGCGGGAACAGGAGCCTACGTTTACATGGTTAAGGCCCGCGCCAGCGAACCCCAAAAGCCCCGTGGCCCCTCTGTGACACCCAGATAGGTTCAGTATTGACCATCGCGTACCATGGCACCCACCTCACCCCGCCTCTCGGCCCCCGAAAAGTCTACGCCGACTTTCTCGCCCGACAAAACGTCGGTAGTCTACGTCTTGGGTGGCCCAGGTGCTGGCAAAGGCACTCAATGTGCTAACTTGGTCCAAGACTATGGCTTCACACACCTTTCTGCCGGGGATCTGCTACGGGCTGAGCAAGACAGGGAGGGCAGCGAGTTCGGAGGCATGATCAAGGAGTACATTGCCGATGGGAAGATTGTGCCGATGGAAGTGACGGTGCAATTGTTGGAGAATGCTATGATGGATCAGGAAAAGGGAAGGGGGCGGTTCCTGATTGATGGTGTGTCTACACATGCGGCATTCTGTCGAGTCTCCATGGTCGGAGGAAGAAAGCACGGCTGACCAACGCGCAGGCTTCCCCCGCAAAATGGACCAAGCCATCCGCTTTGAAGAAGCCGTCTGCCCGTCGAAATTTACCCTCTTTTTCGACTGCCCCGAAGACGTCATGACCGAGCGTCTCATCAACCGGGGGAAAACCAGTGGCCGTGCTGATGACAATGCCGAGAGTATCAAAAAGCGTTTCAAGACCTTCGTGGAGACGAGTATGCCGGTTGTGGACTACTTCGAGAAGGAAAACAAGGTGGTGAAGATCAAGGCTGTGAAGAGTCCGGGTGAGATATACGAGGAAGTCAAGAAGAGGATGGGAGAGAGAGGCTTTGAGATGGTCACGAGATAAAAGAGCATGATTGAGAAAGAAGAAACAAGTCGGTGTCAGGCTCCCTCCATGTTGCTCGTATCGGTCAAAGCTGTGGTCAAGCGCGGTCTAACGAAAGGTCGGAACATCATTACTGGATGCATTAGGACCGATTGCCTCTTTTGCTCGCCGCTGCTCGTTTGGCCTCTGCCTACAATGGAAGAAAGTCTATGGCAGTGGAGTAGATTCTTCAATTCTGAGTCACTGAAGGTGTGATATCAGCAACAGGGATTGTACTCTACAGCAGACACTACCCGTACTCCCGATGGTCACCACATGCTCTAGAAATCCCTCCGAAAGAATATCTCAGCACCCATTCTGCCGAGTTGAACAATACGAAGCAAAGTGACGCTCTCCATCTCCAATATCCACAGATTGCCTTGCCTTTTTTATTGACAGATTCACATTCAAAGGTGAATCATTCAGCCAAAGTGAGGTTTTGGTATTAGTGTTATGACCAAATCGAGCGACTCCACGCTCACACGCTAAAGAGACGTTCCATTCACTGCTTCCCTAAAAATCTTCCCCTCTCCTCTTCTCCCCCTTCCCTTTCAATACCCTACACAAACTACTCTTCCACCCTTCACCTTCAACCATATCTGCAGGCGACCGCAATCTCTATCATCGTGCATCGGACACGTTGTGCCTGCTCTGACCCCGCCATCTCCTTCACACTCTTGCCTCTCCTCACTTGTCCTCCCACCTTTCGCAACTACATCAACATCAGCGACTTCCGCATCAGTTCTATCCCACTCTTCATGGAGAAAAGGAGATCGACGCCAGCCAAGGCTGGTAAGAAGAGCCAGATGAGTAAAAGAGCTGTGATCGACAAAATGATCGAAGAGGCAAACAAGAAGAAATCTCTCTCTGGTACCAAGCTGGCCCCTGGCACGGCGAGTGTCCGTCTTCCACCGCCGCAGCCGACTAGCCAAGACTACTCACGTGGGCCAATCCGAGTTCGTTGTCGACATCCAAAAAAGGTCGTCCCAGGCCTGATTCAAGATCAGAAATCCACTTTTTCGAAATCCAGTAATCTGGATCTTCCTCAGAAATCACTCGTCTGCCTACCATGTGAGCCTGACACGAACCGTGCGCTGAGATACGTCCCGAAGGGCCATTTTCGATTCCTCGACCTTCCTGGAGAGCTCAGGAACAAGATTTACGATTACGGGATCGTAAAACAGTACTACGACATCGGATGGGTTGGCAACAACCACAAGAACAAAAGCCTGACCTATCGGCTACCCAGGCTGGGTATAGCTTGTGGACCTCACCTTGAATCGGGTGCTGCTAGACGCCGTCGTCAGCTTGACTGTTCCCGGCGTGTATCCAGTCAGAAACAATTAGTGGAGGGTTCCATCCATGCCGGCCCTGCTGCTCTCCTTACAGTCTGCAGTAAAATGCATAAGGAGGCATGCTCGGTCTTCTACTCAAAATCGACCTTCGCCTTCCATGGTCTAGGAGCACTTCGGCATTTCTTGGACAACCTCTCCCCAACCGCCACGGAAGCCTTGACGCGACTTCGAATCAAGTATCGTGCCTACGGCGAACCGAATCGCACCGAAGATCAAACGTGGAAAGCCAAGCACGATCGGCTATGGGAAGACTTGTGCTGGCGTATCGCAGACCGATGCATTTCGTTGACCCGTCTTTCCCTCGATCTCACGCTGAACAAATCACCGCTTTGGTTCGCGCCGTTCGATTCCGCAGACCACGCAGGGATTGGTGCTCAGTGGATCAAACCCCTGTGGGCTTTTCAAGATGTGGGGCTCCAGCGGTGCTGGGTGCGTCTGCACTGCTTGAGCAAAGAGAGCTCTGTCCTGGAGGTCGAGAGTTGGAAGGTGAGAAAGGAGATTCTCGGAGCTTTGTGGGACGAAGAGGCGGAGGCGCAACGGGATGCCTACGGATTCGAAGAGGGCGACTATTGCCCGAAGGAAGCGAACAGACGCATGGTCTTCAGACTTCGGGTCGATGGAGGCCTGGAAGTCGCCTAAGGGGGAGAAGAGACGGCATGGCCATGGTCATAGACAGCACTTTTCCTTTGCTTGGGGTTTGGAAACGGGGTTTTTGTGGGAAAAGTTTGTCAGTCTATTCCTAGGCCTCTGTTTATCCGGACACTGTCTGCAGGATAGCTTCAGCGGGGGGACCCGGGAGGTCCAAATCACCTCGATTGGGACCCAGGATGAATGGGATGCAGGCCGGTTTGGATAGGTCACACGGTGCCCGTGTTGTATTTCCTCGGCAGCATGCACAATATTGAGTGTCATCATGGACATTGGCTATCATACATAATTACATATCCCTCTCTCTACTCGATAAAAAGCGTTCAACATGGGAGCCCGTCAGCAAGCATCCCGGACCAGTAAAACCACCCTTCAACTTCAACTCTCCCCATAGGCTCCGCGCTACGCGATGCCCCGACACAATGCGCACCGTGACAGAACTCCTTGTGTAGAGTACGGATCGCGGGCGGCGTGTGGGATCCAGCGGCGGCGGTGGACCGACGGGTGGGAATTGCTACTCGGGGCACGGGACCGCGTCGAGCCATGTCTGCCGGCACGTGGTGTTGTTGAAACCGTTGTCTGGGGGGAAGGAGGAGGAGGAGGAGGAGGAGGAGGAGGAGGAGGAGGAGGAGGAGGAGGAGGAGGAGGAGGAGGAGGAGAAGAAGTTTATAGGAGACTGTTGTAGCGGTATGTAGCATGGTCCACATGGTCCACCTCGCAAAAATAAGATTACATCCACACCCAACACCCACAACCACCTCCGCGCCCGCCGATCACAGACAACCGCTGAAGCGCGAGACCGAATCCCAACCACGGGCCAGAGCCTGCATTCTGCACCCCCGCCGACCGCTCGTGGGTATCTCTATCCGGAAGCAAAACGACCCGGGGTATCCGAAGCGAAACACCGAAAAGAGAAAGGTGAACGAAGACACCGACGCAACGGCCCACCCCCCAAACGCCCTCCCCGCTCCCGCTCCCGGCTCGGTCACGGCTCGGCTTCCGAAATCGTCGAGATGGGCCTCAGTGTCGCGGCCAGGGCGCCAACGCTGGGCACCCCGTCCAGACTCTCCTTTCTCCTCTCGTGCAGGGCTCTCACCGCCCCATTGGGCCCCATGACCAATCCCCCGTTCTGGACTCGATCGTTGATCATGCCATCGAGGATCTTGGTCATCTCGTCGCGACTCTTCCTCTTCATCTCCTTTTCCTTTTCCTTTTCCTTGTGCTGGACGGGGCTGGGGGAGAGCAGCTGGACGGGGCTGACGGGGGAGGTAAAGGGGATTCCGTTGCCGCTGGTGCCGCCGCTGTTCCCACTGCCACCGCTGTCTTTGCTTTCGTTGCTCTGATGGTGACTTTCCTTGCGAATTTCTGGGTACGGGGGCTCAGATGCGAAATCCGCAGTATCACGATGGCGAGCGGCAGATCGAAGGGCGTTGACCATCCGGTCTTTGTCATCCAGTCGCGCACGCAAATCGGCAATCTCGGCGTCTTTTTCTCGCAAGAGTTCGATCGTGCTGCTGGTATTTTCTTCAATCATGCTGTGTTTCTTTTGCGAGGTTGGCGAACCCAGAGCGGATGATTTGGAATGACTCGACCGCCGGGCTTGCAGCAAACGCTTCTCCAAAGTCGAAATGTACCTGTGCTTGTCGGCCAGGTCCGCTTGAAGGGCGCGGATATGTGCTTTCGATGTCGCCGTCCCATCTCCAAACTCGCCTGCGGAATCTTCTTCGTTGCCCAGCGAAGAGACGGGCGAGTACTGCTCGTCACTCCCTTTCCCAGCAGCCGTGATGGTGGAGCCAGTAGACACTGTCCGTTGCAGCGACGGCGAAGCCCCTCCGAGCGTCGATTGGCTTCCTGATGGCCGCAGAGAGCGCAGTGACTTTGTGGAACCCTCGTCTCTGTGATGCGTAGACAGTGATGGATGCATGCCAATGGATGACATCTTGCCATTGGTATTAACGCCAGATGATTTGGAAGATAATATTAAGCGATTGAGATGCTCGATGCGGTCGTTCAAAGCCGTTCTTGCAAGTTGCATCTCCAGCATCTGCTCTTCCCGTCTCTGTTCTGCTTCTCTCTCGAATTGCTTCTCCTCCAAATCCAACGGTCTTTCCTCTTTGCCTTCTTGGGCCCTCTTCTGGCTGTCGAGTTCATTCCGCAAGCTCTGTATCTCCATTCGATATCGCTCGAGGAGAACCCTGCTTCCTGCATCCGGACCGCTGCCAAGAGCCTCCTCTGCTTTCTTTGCATGGCTGACTATGTTGTTTTTTGCCCTTGCCGCAAATTTCAGAGTGTTCAGGGTCTCACCAGTATGTCCATTGGCTGTGCTCACACTCCCGAAAGACCCGAGCTGGATCGTGCAGAGAATGCTGACCAGTGAGTTCCCTGACAAGGCAGGCTGGAGCAACCGAGTAAGTTTGCTGTCGCGATACGGCAAATGCTTGCCGTCTTTATCCGTTGGATTGCCGCTGGAGTCTTTATCACCGGAAAGCCTTGCGATAACGGTCCCGAGGGTCAGCAGACTTTTGTTGATGTGGGCACCCTCAGTTCTTCGCTCCTTGTTTTCTGCTGCCCTCTCGGAGCCAGCCAAATCAATCATGCTCAATGTGGATACCCGAACCCCTCCAGGCATGAGAGGGGCTCTTTTCTCGTTCAGCTCTGTCCCGCCGTGTGGAGCACGCTCCCGACTCTCAACAACAATTTGTACCACGGCATGACTACGGGAGCTTTGAGCATTGTACTGAGTACTTCTGGTCCTTCTGGACTGATCGCCTCGAGCAATCACTCGAAGCAACTGGGTCGGACTCTGCACGATCTCTTCTTTCAATGGACTGGCGAAAACTCCTCTTTTCGGGTCCTCACGAAGTTTGATCTCCTCTGGTTGTGGCGACCCGGGTCCAATACCGGCTTCCACCGGCGTCTTCAACAGATCATGAATCCTCTCGTTATAGATTTCCAGGTAGCTGACTCGCAGTAAGAATTCTCGATGCGGTGTTTCGCGAATGAAAGAAAAGATATCGGTTATAGCTAGTGGTATCACCCCTGGTGATGTTGCGGTTCCTTGCATGGAGAAGGTTTTGCCAGTCCCCGTCATTCCGTAAGCAAACACAGTCCCATGGTAGCCCTCCATCACACGGCGTACAAGCCGTTTTGCCGACGCATCATAAACCTTGTGATTTTGATCGTAAGGCGCGAACACATTATCTACCTCGACGTAAGCAGCGGTCTCCAATACTGTCAATTAGACCGCCAAGTCATCTTCGGGGGCAACAGCACAACTAGTCTCAACTCCAAGGCTGGGGAATGCCCGTGCAACATCCAAAGGCACTGCCTGAAAATCTGGAATTGGAAGTAGTGGAATGAGACCCCACCGGCTTACCATAGTAATAATCCCCACCCTCTCTTCCTCTGTAGGCCACGAGAGACTGCCGGCTATCCACCATCCAATCCTTTCCCGACGACTTTTCCGCACCTGCATCGGGTCGTACACGCACGCTGACGATGACGTTGCCCTTTCCCTCCTGTTCTCTCCGGCCAGAATTCATTCTCTTGCTTTCGTCCTTTTTATTGACATGCCATTCTTCCTTGGCCCTCTTGTCATCGGTGTCTTCAAACGTTGTTGCTGAAGTAGAGTAAGACCCTTGAGCAGAAGAACTTCGGCTGTGCGGCGGTGACCGCAGACTGGCGAAATCATTTGACACCCTGGTTTCTGAAGTACTAGATATTGCTTTACCCTCCCCACTCCCGTTCAAAAGAGTCGGGGTTGGGCCTCCGCTGTACATTTGACCAAGCCCATCTGTCAAAGCTTTTGTCTTTAGTCTTTTAATCCTCAAGCTACCGACGCCTGTATCACCTCCATCTTTGCTTTGTGCGGTTACTTCGGATATTAAGGAATGCGTGGCCGTTGAATATTTGCTGTCAAGTCCAGCTCTCCTGACTTTTGGGGGTTGGGGGAAATTCGCAATGCTGACAGAGCGTCGAACCTCTTTATCTGCCGACACACCTTCCGCTTGGGCCTGGCCGGTGGAATTGGAGCGCAGGGTTGGTGTTTTCGGGCTCGAGGGCGCCTGACTGGAGATTGGGGAGGCAGACGGTCTGACGAGCTTCGAAGGTGTCTTGAGTGCGAATGTCGAGGCCGTTGGCGGGGCGGATTGCTGCCGAGAGGACTCAGGCACAGTCAAAGGGGTTCGTAATTTAGAGAGTGGCAGTTGAGGGAGAGCAGAGGGTGGCGGGGGGAGATTGGGTCGGATCATGTTGACCTCCATGTCTGGAAGGTGCGAACAGGAGTGTGTCTGCTCGGCAGGAAGGACAAAGCGAAAACGAGAGCGCAGAGTCCTGGATAATGAGCAATTTGTGGGGATTTGTCAATCCATGCCCCACTGCTCATCCTCGTCCTCTGAAGAGCCGTCCGTCGTCGAACAATTGGTCGCCGCGCGGCAGCAATACAATTTCTTTTCTCGAGCGGACCCTAGTGATTGTAGCGTACTCTACTCTTCCTGTGTAGCCAGGGAGACTTGGCAGCACCAATTGCGAAGGATAGCAGTGTACCCCGACAGTGAAGGAGACCGTCCGCGACTTGGCTTCACGGTATTGACGATGGATAGACGAGGTCGAAGGCAAGCAAGTAGGACGTTGGGGTTGCCCCAATGTTCGTCTCGGAATCCTTGTATTTGAGAGGGCAGGGTGTTTCAGAGAGGGTCGCATTCCTCCTTGCCCCTCACGACGTTCATTTTGCTCGATCGACAGGGAGTAGGGCAGTTGGGCAGTAGGGCAGTAGGGGGATACTTGGGAGGAGTAGTGGGAAGGTTGTTCGGATGTTCCATCAGTGTTCCACCATGCACGGAGTGGATGTATTCTGATTACTTTATCATTGGCCTTGGATCAGCCATTCGACCTATAGAAATTATTCCCGCGACGGTTATACAGGTACCGACACTACAGCACTAGCGTCGGACAATCTCGACAGGGTCCACTTGCAGTCTGCAGCATCGTCCGTTCCTCCCTTTTCATCCCACCCATATTCCCATATTATTATTGGGAACGCGATTTGATTCGCTCAGGCGTAAAAAAGGGGAAAAGCATCACATCACATCACATAACATTATCACATCATGCATTTGCTGCGGGACATCGTGGCTCAACAAGATGATATGAATCACTGCGCAGTCACAGCACTGTTGCATCACGCTCCTCCGACCGAGGTTATTGGTTGTTTATTGCATGATTCTCCATTGGCATCCCCGGTAATATGAAAGGGTTCAAGGATTCAAGTATCAAAGTCTAAAGGAGCAACCGACCCAAGTACTGTATTAAGGACAAACCCGGAATCTCGTATCACAGTTCCATGGGACATGTAATCGTCCTGTCGTGCTCTCATTAGCCTCTCAACATGCTCCGAAGCGTGCTCAGTAATCACGAGCGAATCTATCAATTGCTCTGCCATGATATTCCACAATGCTTCCTCGACCAACCGTTGACTGGCTCGACTGCTCGCTGAACCGCAGGACCGAGAGGGACGTCAGAAACTAAAAGACTTGGTGCCCGTAGTGGATTTCGCTTCCTCTCCAACCTTTCCAACTGCCCCCTTTCTTCCCCCCGTGTGCCACTTTCGCGAACTCAAGCCTCAAATGACGGCGTGGTATTCCGTGGTCTAGGCTGTCCTGACTCTGCAATCTTTGATGACATTCAGCGATGATAGGTATTTATTGTACGACGCGATGTGCAACTTCCTTCCAGTGCTGGGACCACAGAAGCTCCAATTTCCCCAGATTGTAGCCCCTGACCGAGCACATCCAGATTCAAAAGGCCCAAAGGCAAAGGCATGTCCGGCCAGAGGCATGACGTTAGACAGACTGAAGCTGCCCGTGGAGAATAACTGTGATCTACCGTACTCATGACTTGGCCACACCAAAGTTGAGCTTCCTTGCGACTTTGTCGCCGCGACCGCCTTCAATTTCGCCTCCTCTCCTCTTCAGATCTTCCCCCATCCTTTCCGGCCCCCCACCCTTCTTCGGCAGATCCTCTTTCGCAGTGGGTCGTGGATCACTCGACCACCACTTATGCTCAAGCATCTGACGTGCCGTGCACCTTTTCCGAGGATCCAAGGCGAGCATAGACATCAACAGATCGACCCCCTCAGGCCCTGCCGTGCCAAACCTAGAAAAGTAGAAATCCTTCCCACGCACTGGTATTGTTGTAGCTTTATCGTATTTCAAGAATCCTTCGAGCTTGGACACACCAGGCCAGTTCTCCTCGGTCGGAGTGCCAATGGTGTTGAAAATTAATTCAAGCTGATGCACGTCCGTGTTCCCCGCAACGAAAGGAGAGCGTAGGATGAGCTCAGCGAAGACGGTCCCCATTGACCACACATCGACAGCACCCGAGTAGAATCTTGCCCCAAAGAGTAGCTCTGGAGGTCGATACCATCGCGTGATGACCTGGTAGGTCATAGGCCGATACGGGTCGGAGAATGATCTTGCCAATCCGAAATCCGCAAGCTTGACTTCTCCGTCTGCTGCTATTAGAAGATTGTTGGGTTTTATATCGCGATGTAGCACAAAATTCTCATGGCAAAACCACACAGCCTGGCCGAGCATGCCCATCCAAGCTTTGACCTCAGCCGTACCGTAGCGGATACCCTCACTGTCTTTGATGAGCATTTCCAGATCCCCCAAGGGTAGATACTCAAGTACCAGATTGAGATTCTGGTTCTTCGAGGAGAAAACGGCATGCAGTGCAATGATGTTTGGATGTGAAAGCTCTTGAAGATACTTGACTTCTCTGATAGCGTCCATAGACAAACCATCGCGATACTCGGTGTTGACTTTGATCTTCTTGATTGCCAGGAGGGACGAGGGGTCTGCTCTTAGGTGTCCCAAATAAACTATGGCATAAGTACCCTCTCCAAGCTTCTTGTCCTTGACATATTTTTGTTTGGTATCGTCATTTATTCGTTCCGCCAACTCCTGCCCCTTTTCTGGTTTAGAGAGAGAATCATTCCGAGGGTTCGAGATGGAGTTGGTGCGAACAGCTAAAGATTTAGCTTTGGTGGCAGTGACCTTGATATTGGATGTAGCGTCATATGTGACTACGGGCGACATTGCCATGTCCGCTTCAAAGCTCCACGAAGTCTTCAGCAGGTACCACGGGCATGCTTTTTGTGCTTCGGGTTGACTTTGCAAAACTACAGAATGGTAGACTGGTCACTGAACAGTGGATATTGATGTGCTGATAATTTGATATCCGCTTTTGCGCTAGCGGCACGTACTAGATACATCCTTCGCTCCTGAGTCCTGGCAACCTCAAAGCTCGAGTAGCCGCATGATCTAGATACAATCGCATCTATCTCCACCATGATCATCAGAAACCTACCATCGTCTTTACCACTATCACCACTCCAGTACTTCCTCCCGAGATCCCAATCGCCGCAGTGCCTCCGCCATCTCCACGCTCGAGCCTCCGCCTCTCAACCCCCAATCCCCCACCCCACCCCCTTCGTCCCCGACGCCTCCACCTTCCTCAAACTCATCGGCCGCAACCTCTCACAACACGCCGGAAAGATACCCACTTGGCAATCCCTCTTTTCCCTCACATCACCCCAACTCCGCGAATTAGGCGTCGAGCCCGCTCGGACGCGCCGCTACCTGCTCTGGTGGAGGAACAGGTTCAGGGCGGGCATCTTCGGCGTGGGCGGAGACCTCAAGAACGTCAAGGATGGGGGGGCAGAACTCCGCATCGTGCAAGTTCCCGTCGCGGAAGCCGCGGGTCCAACATCCACAAGCACGAGCGTGGCCATTGGCCTACAACGGACCAAGAGGATGATCGTCAACGAGCCGGCAGAGGTCATAGAGAAGAGCCCATCAATGCAGCAGTTGACACCGGTAGATGGCATGAAAGTGGTTGGTGTGCGGACGATCGTGGGACCATATGTGCAGCCTGTGAAGGGAACGCGTGGGAGTGTGGCTACGATCAAGGTTCAGGAAGGCATGTGGGAGGTCAGGAGAGGGGTGAAGGTTGATGGTGGAGAGAGGCGGAAAGTACAGGTCAGGCGGAAGAGATTGCTGGAGGAGAGGAAGACAAGTAGGAAATAGTGAGTACAGGGAAACTAAAGTGTGAAACTCCTGCTTGGCTGGACACTATTCCACAAGAGGGGTTGCGTGACTGTACTTTACGGGGAACGAAATGCTCTCTCGTCATCGATGGCTTGTGGTCTATACCCATTTCGACTTGATTTCGTGAACAAGGTGTGAAGCCTATGATGGGACTGCACAACATTGGCGGTCGAGCATCTAAGCCATCACAACCGACGGATCGCACGCCATGCTGAATCCAAACTCGCTGGCAATATAAAACATTTGCCCTCATCTACCATATTCCAAGCTAGGCACAATAACAGGCCCATATTTACTCACCCCCACTGCCCCCATCCCCGCCGCATCGGTCTGCACCATGAAATCCACGGCCAAGCTCAACTTCCCAGTCGCTGTGCCACGCATGCTCGTTTGTCCAAAGGTCCCCGTCACGACTTCCGGATCGTAAGCTACAATTGCTACATAATTCCTCCTGCCCATGAGCTTCCTCATATCTCGCTGCCTTCCGTCTGGCTCAGCAGCGAAGATTTCCATCATGTCCTCTTTTGTATCGCTCGGAGCATTGTTCGAGCGGTGTCCATTCTGCGGGATGTATAGCGGTTTCTGGGAGGCGTGGAGGAGCTTGAGGACGTAAGATGGAGGGGGGGTGTTGACAACGGAGGCAGATATCAACTGGTACATGGTCTTATGGTCGGATGGTTTTGCCGGATCGTGCACTATCCCAGCGCCGCAGCAATCGACGGCACCGGATAGAAAAGTCATCCGAATGGATTTTTGGTGAGATATGCTCTGAAGGGTACGAATGAGGTAAGTGCGTTCAAGATCCTGGTAGAAGTCAGCATGAGACAATCTTGACGACCGTCGATGAATCTGGGCTTACCTTGGATTCATGCGTCCATTGATCGCGCAGTTCGTCGAGCATGTCAATGTCGCCGAATGGACTCAAAATTCCGCCCATAAGACCAGACTTGCCGACGGCTTTCTTCACAGAGTCGAAGCCAGAGCCGACAACGCCTTTAGCACCCACAACCCCAGCTGCCGAGCTCGTCACTTTACCCAAGAGGTTATAAGCACCGGTCACGGCTTTCTTACCGGTTGCGACGGTGTGGGCAATCTGCTCAGCCGCTTCCAACCTTGGATACACGATTGGTACTGAAATCATCCAAATACAATGTTGCACACTAGGCGGTAACATTGCAACTTTCGGGAAGAGGCCCTGGTACGTAGGACCAGCCATTACCTGATGAGGATTTCTCTCAGACCTGCAATCCGGGCCCACGACGACAACTGCCGGCCCGAGATACTTCACGAAATGCCAACCGGTGCCAGTGATTGTAAAGATATCGGTGTCTGTACTCACGTTGCGGAGAATCTCCAGAGTGGTATGGTGCTGGAAGAGCAAGTACATCTCTATTCCGACTCGGCCAATGTTCTTGAACATGTTAGAAAATTGCATGTATTCAGGGTATGATCCGAAACCGTCGAAACTGCAAGAGTTTTAGCTTCGTACCGACTTTCGCTACCGGCGACTTTGAGAACCTACATGTCATGATCATCAATCTGCAAAACGTGTGGTATTTGCGCAAAAGCTTCTCGCAAGTATGGCTGGTCGAAATGACTGGTATAATAATGGAAATACGCATGTGAGACATCTTCTTCGTGCTTGGCCGTCCACTGAGCGTTTTTCCTATTCTCCTTGCCGCTCATTGCTAGCCATTGCTTCAGTAAAGGAATCTCCTTCCATATTCTATCGGCGTATATCTGATCACCCAAGCCAAGCTGCGTATGGAAACCACCGCACTCGACGTGTTTTTGCATTATATCCTTCCACATATGACCGATGCCACCAACACGAGCACGCTCGTTGGCATTGACATTGAGCGAGAAGTCGTTGCCAGAAGTGGCAATGAATCGCCAGTTCGTCTCATTGCGGCCAGCGACTAGGAATTCATATCTTGTGCAGCCAAGATGAGAAGTTATTGCGTAGGTCCACTTTGCACTAGCATGCTCCTCCATCTGTAAATCAACATCATATCGATAGAAAGTCCAGCGCTGATGAACAGAGATTTGACTGGCCTTCAGTTGGCGGGGATTCGGAGAAAGATCTACGCTTTGGTGGATATGTATAGTTGGAGGTTGAGGAGCGTCCGTGATAAGCAATATTGACCCCAGCCAAATGCCCCTCTCTAGATCCATGTTAGTATACCTTAGGTAAGGTCCGAAGTATACTCCGTTAGTAGGCGCAATCCTGTACATATCTACGCCTGCACTGGGTGGAGGTCCGGAAAAACCTGCTACGGTAGGAGTTGAGGACTGCATGCTCATGATGCTGTCTTGATAACCAGGTGTGGATGGCTGAAATCCTGGGGATGCCAAAGGCTTACCGCTGAACGCACTAAGGCCTGGAGATGCAAGCGCATTTCCAAAATTGACGCTACCGGTTGGTGATAGGGGCTCATTGAGATTGAGAGGCGTTGGCCCCTTGGGAAACTCCCACTGTGTCGATTGAGTGGGTAGATGAATGTAGTAATACTGGCCTGAGTTGGGATCGAGGTGATGAATCCAGCCCTCTGGAAGAGGCGGAGGCGAAGCAGGCGTAGGACCAACAGGCGCAGGAGACGACTTTATCGGCAATTGTGTAGAGGCTTGACTGCTTGCTTGTAGCGGCTGTTGCGCCGTTGCCACTTGAGGTCTGGGAGAGTCATTTGCGAATGCTGGGTGGCCTTGATTGCCGGACTCTGCTGGAGAGCTCACCGCCGCAGCCGCTCCAGCTGCAGCTCCAGTAGTAGCACCCGCGGCGGCAGCTCCACCTGCTTGAGACTGTTTCTCATTGGGATAACCTTGTGTCCCAGTAGCGGAGGATCCAGCTGGCGAATAAGCGGGTGGAGGAGACGATGTGACATGCATTCGTTGAAAGTCTTGTTCCAGAGCTGCTGAGGCAGTGGGCCTTCCCACATGCGAGGAGGGGGAATTAATTGGCCCTTGAGGGACCGGCGATTGTACGGGAGGTGAGCCAGAGGCCTGGCCAGGGCCTTGGTATACAGTCGGAGGCCCATGAGGTTGGCTTCCAGGCTGCTCCGTGGGTGTCCAAGGCCTTCTCGTCGGATCGGGCGGCTGCAGCGCTGCCGACCCTTGCGCTCTCGCAGGCTGGGGGTACTGGGCTGCTCTGTGTGCCGCAGCTGCATTCTGAGCTTGCAGGCTCGTCAACGTGGATGTGCCTGCGATGCCTGCCGCAGCGTAGCGCGCTTCTATGCCCCCTCCAAGCGAGTCCCCCGGTGGTATTATTGGGGTTTCGGGGGGAGGTGGAGAGCCCCGCTGGGCTTTCGTAGTCGACGTAGAGGCGGTCGAACTCAGTCTGTTCACGCCGGCAGGGTTCGGGACATTCAAGCCTCCAGATGGGGCTGAGTCACCAGAAGTAGACCCTCCTGGAGGTGGCCAGTACTGCTGATGGTAATCCGGGTATGGGTTGGCTTCAGCCCGAGACGGTTTTCGGGCGTCTTCTCCTGATGCTATTCTGTCTCTCTGCGGCAACCTCTGGAAAAGTCCTTCTTTGTCCGGGGCTTCTGGCCCTGGTGAGTCCGGCAATGGTTTGGGTACGTTTGCCCTTCGCTCTGCCAACCTGGAGCTTGACTGGGCATCTCCTCGAGGGCGTAGCGCAGACGGGTATTCAGACGCACCCGGTCTTGCAGGATCTGCAAAGCCAACGCGAGGAGGCGAAGTAGAAGGGTATGCTGGCGAGACTCTGCCCTGCTCGCCAGTTGTCTTCCGATTGTCGGCAGGTCGTGTTTGAAAGCGTTGACGATCATCTGGGTAGGGTAGTGGAGCTGGTGAGCTAGATGCGCCAGGAGGAAGAGCAAAGGCAGCGGAGTGTGTGGAAGGTGGATGATGAGTATCGGGTTCCGGAGAGCGGGAGTCGCGTTTGTATATCCTTAATGGTTCGATGGTTGGCGAGTCTTCCGCCGACGGTCTCTGAAGAAACATTTCCTCACTGGGCTTGCCATGACGCACGCCGCTGGAGCTCATGCTTTAGTGTCTGATTTGAGGTCGCAGAATCGGCCGGGCTAGATATGATGGTATATAAATAGGTAGCCTTGCGGAAGAATTGAGGCCACGCAGGCCAGTCTGGTGAGGAGTCTGGACGCGTGATTTGTGAGGATTGCGTGGGGCGGCAGAGAGAGTTGATATCATTCTTCATTCGTCACGGTCGTCACGGTCGTGATACTTGCTTATGTACGGGTAGTCGGATACGGAGGCTCGGAATAGTCTTCTGCAGAGGACCAGGCTCTGGTGCTGTAGCCGCCGCACTATCCAATCCGAGGGGCTTGCTTCAAGCCAACGAATCCAAGCGCCTAAGCTCATAGACCAACCAAATACTGCGCATCTTGATGCCTTCTGTTACTTTCTTTTGCAGCTTTTGCTCCGCAAACGAGGCTGGACTAGCTATGGCCTATGATTGATTGATTTTTCGCCTACCTAATAACCGGTCCACCCCTCGGAGCGCCAGCGACGAGTGGGGGACCGGTTAGGAACAATTCATTCAGCCGGGAAGGCAGCGCTTCGGTTGGACAGCCTTGCAAGTGAAGCGTCTCAACAGACCCAGTCGCGAATCTTCACTCCCACGAAACACATTTGTTTGTTCACTACAAGTACTCCGTAGAGCCGTCATCGATTCATGAACAAAGTACTACGGTAGTACCACTGCTCTGTACGCCTCATCGAGACCAAAGGACTAGTTCTCTCAACAAGTCTCCTGACGTGTTTTCTGCGCATCAGGTTGAATATGCTCAAGGCTCTACCGAGTGCGAACACGAGTACCAGTCACCAGTCACCACGTCGAGGGCAACCTTGTCCCCCACTTTGAATTGATTCATCTTTGGGGCGTTATACTACCTACCTACAGCATACCCAGTGGGTACCTTATGATTATTAATGCGAGGAAGTTGCCTTTTTGGTTGACGGGTTCGGGCCGCCGCTTCCCAAGGATAGCGAATGCAATCATCCTTTCCCGCGGTTCAGTTACGGTACTTGACTGTTGACATTTGCATTCATCCCAACTCCCAAGTCATTCTCATTCTTCTACACTTCACACTCGCTCAAAGCTCAATCATTAAATTATATGACATAACAGTGAATCATCATTCCTCTTTCTTTGTCACTATCGCTGCGGAATATCACTTCTTTCTACATTTCTGTGCCCGTGCCTTGTTCCTGGACATCTAGCAACGACAGCGCTCCCTACCCCAACCATGGCGCCATTAGGCAATCTTGTGCGTCTACTTCCATTGCACATCAACGAGTTACCGGCCCACCCCGCACTCGAGTCTCTGGTCAGCACTTCCTCACAACAGACCAAGTCTGCCGGTAGCAGTCCATCTCAAAGTGGCCCAGTGGACCCAAGCGAGCGCCCCAATCTCATCTCATTCATGGAGGAAGTCTTCGACCAGGCCTCCATCTTCGTGGATGATACACTTCCGGCCACGTTCAATGAAGGCGGTCTGAAAAAATCTGCTCCGGCCACAGCAAAGGTCAGACTGTTGACTCGAAATATTTCATCGGCAGAGATTCAGGCGATTCCCTGGATTAATTCCAGTACGTTCATCCCAAAGGAAACCCTGCCTCACTTTGCGTTGCGACAGTGTTTCAGCAGCGAAAATCTCCGTTAGCTCCTCATTACTTGGCTTTCTCCTTCATGTCGCCATGTTGACTATGAAATCTACATAGGTATCCCGCGAAATTGGTCAAACGGGAGAAAACCCGCCGAAGCATGGTTTGCCAGGAGAAGTCGTCATGCGAATCACAGTGACGAAGGAACTGCAGACCTTGACGAGTTCGACTTCGGCTTACGGCATGACCATTCGAAGCATGAACAGTAGGACTTCCCGAGACCCAAACGACTTTCATTGAATGTCCCTCGGAGATCTGATCCCACACTTGAGACGCAGTTTCTGTGACTCGACTTCCCATCTAGAGAGATTAGCTGCTGACTAGCCAACTCCATTAGACAGTATACGCCAGACGTATTTGACTCATATAAAGTGCTCGATTGGTCTGAGCAAATAGAGTCGGCCATCTCGAATGGGTCAGCTATTGATAATTATAGGGACCTAAGCATGAGCAGTAAGCGCGTCGTTTTCATATAGCATTTTCCTTCAGATCGGCCATCTTGAGTAGCACAACGATTCCCTTGTCATTTGGAGCGGCAATTCTGCAGTAGTCCGACTGACTAGCTCGTCTGCAGTCCACGAAATGTGCCATGAACTTCCGGCTATGCTATCCAACCGCGTCTTTCCAGTCCTCGTCGTTACCGCGAAAAGGGGAAAGCACTCTTTTGTGGTTGTACAGATTCCAGTGGACATCTCGGACCTATCAGTGGCGATGTACAGCAGCGGAAGGAATCTGCATGAGGGTGACCACCCGGTGAAGCGGAAGAAGCCGGTTCTCGGGTATGAATGCTAAAGTGACGTCCAATTTACATACTGACATTCTTTCAGTGTCTATACAAGCATCGAACGCGTGAGTAGTCTCTTCCCAAGCCGTTTCTCCCGATTCGTACTGCATTTGAGTCGTGAGGCTTGTTTCAAAAGTCAAAGACCTCCGGGACTTATTTCATGACTCAAATCAGATCGCAAAAGAGACATTCTGACGCCGATATTATTTAGGTCCAGATGCTTCCGGACCAGAATCTTGAGTGGGTCATGGCTACGGCTAGCGACGCGAAAGGCTGGCTGCCAATGTGGGCACAAAGTAGGTATCTTCAGAGTCCATTTCTCCGACCAAGTCTTGAGTTTAGAGACATGTATTGGGAGTATTCACTCTCTAGTTGTGTTCCAGAGCTCGCTATATCCCCTCAAACAAGCAAGACTGACACCGAAATCGTAAAATAGAGATGGGTGTTCCTTCCGCTGTTGTCAAGGATGTTGGGTTGTTCATCGGCTGGGTCGCGACGCAGAGACCCATGTTCCGCAAGGATCCCCCTTTCATCGTGACGAGGGGGAATAGCACAGGGGAGAACGGAGCCTAAGTAGTGGACCCACAGTTGATGTTGCATTCTTGATGTTTTACTTGTGCGGCATTGACTCGGCTAAGAGCCACATCGGCGTGTACCATATGGAATGACATTACGAGGGAAGACAGCGCTTGATAGGGGTACAGGCCACAAAGATGGCCATACGGAGAGAGGTAGAAACTCTCTTGATGCGTCTTTTGCTTCATGTACAAATTCAATTACTCGACGATCTGCAGCTCTCCCGTCCTCTCCATGGCAAATTCATCTTTCCACTCCTCCCATATTCTCTCCAACTCCTTAACGTAGACGTCATGCAGCTCGTCCACATACGTCTCCTCTGGCTTGCTTGCCTGCTGCACCTTGATCGGCCTGCCCACCACGATATTGAGCGGCCGTCGATAGGGCATCATGCCCACATCGTAATTGAACACACCTCGCGCATGGAAGAGGGGAACGGTAAAGCCCAACAGCTTCTTTATGATGAGTTGTGCCTTGTGGATAAGCGGGTGCTGCTCAGGCTGCACCTGATCGTACAGCTCGTTTTCTAGACGGGGATTCCCAGAGTCAGCATTGCCCAACGAAGCTCGACGGGGTTTTCGAACAATGGGAAACATCTGCGGACGATCACTCTGTTGCAAGACAGGAGATGCGGGGTCGGAGGATGCGTACCGCCGAAGGCGAGGACCGGCACCAGGTCCGCGCCGGTCCGGATGGCCAGCTTGACGAACCCCTTGCGGCGCTTGAGCACGAGGCGGAGCGAGTGCGGTTGCGCGTCGAGTGATTCCCGGGCGCCGCCCACGACGATCGTGATGCCCCTCCCCATCCCCTCTCCGTTCGCGCCGCCGCGCGACAGCAGGTTCTCACAGGATTCTCGGGAGACGGAGGCGAGTCCCATCGATAAGGCGTATTCGCGGTAGCTGGATTGTGGGTTCGGCGTCAGTCTTGCTTGTTTGAGGGGGGGATAGCGAGCTCTGGGGCACTCCGAAGAGATGTCGCTGAACTTGACGGTCGGCTCTGGCGAAGACAGATGGACTTGGACAATACGTACAGAGGGACTCGGAAATTAGAGTCGAGAGTGAGGAGGGTATTTGTGATTCCGGGGAACAGTTGGGAGAATCCGAGGGCTTCTGTCGCGAATGCCGCAAAGGCCCCGTGGGAGATGATGCCGTGCGGGTGGTAGCCAAAGATGTATTTGCGCGTCGGGGCGAGAACGGCGGAGCGATGGAGGCGGGCCGGAAAGTAGGAAGCGAACAGCGACCAGATTGGAAGAGAGCGCAGGAAACTCGAGCGGTGGGAGAGGGTGCCGGAATGCCCGGCGCTGGAAAACAGGATGTATACGAGGTAGGGAACAAGGACGGGCCAGAACAGTGGGATGGCGCAGAGGAGGAAGAAGGTGCCGAGGAGGAAGGCGACGCTGAGGGTGTGGCCCAGGACAACGAGTGTTTGCAGGCGTCTTTTGAGAGGGACCGAGAGGGGAGCGAAATGGATACTGCGCATTCACTCAGTTGGTATGCATGGTACTTTGATTGCAGGTCACCATACTGGCTCTGCTCCCAGCCTGCTCCGGCCTTTCGTCCACTGACGAGCTCGCTATTGCGCCTTGCGGCCATTGGCTTGCCCTTGCCTCTGTCCCATGCCTGTCTGATGCTGACCAGGCGTTCCCCGTCTTTATCTTCATACCTCTCCACTATCACTTGACCATTCTTCTTCTTCTCCTTCGAGACGCCGTTTGTCTTCAGCGATCCCGACTTCTTGTGAAGGCTTCGCCTCGGACTCCGTGGGGCCGCATCCTCTCCCTGTCCTGAATAGAGTTCGGGAGCAGATCTTCCGTTATGTGAGAGCGCGTCCATGTTCTCCTCGGCTGCATCGGCGTATGATTTGGGCGACAAGTGCTGCTGCTTCCGTTCCGCAGGCAGTGATGGCTCCTGGTTTAGCGTTGCAACTGTTGCCATTGCGGGCAGGGTGTAATCGACGGCGTCACAGATCGGAATATGTCAGGGGTTTAGAGTAATGCGAAAGATCATGTGAATACCTGCTGGGATCAAGTAGATGAGCGATGAGATTGAAGCTGAGATGATGCATAATCCCAAAGAATCCCGGAGGTCTCGTTGCTTGGCCGAGGACGAACGTGTGTACGAGCGTACCGAGGTACTTACCTTAGGCAGACAGCACCACGGGTAAGGCTGACTCACCTGACTCACTCATCGTGTGTCAGCGTGTTACTCCGTAGTTATTGTCAACAGAGTACCACCTTACCTCTCCGTAGTAATAATATTAACGGTTTGCATACTTCCAGGCTTTCTAATCTCTTCGCTGTCCAGGTTTCACCACCAACTGATGTTCTTCCGCCCATTGTCATGCCTCTCAACTTTTCAGCTGTACATTCTTCCCGTGTATCAAAAAGACCACAGCAGCAGTTGAGACGCTCTGCATCGTCGCCTTTTGCCGACTTCAGTCAAAGGAAACCGGTACAGCGCTCCAAGTCCAAAGCTGACGTCGTCGATGATGATGATGATGATGATGACTTCTTCAACGACCGTCTTGACGAAACAGGCCTTGTGAAGTCATTGGCATCTGATCTTTCCTTACGAGATGTTGCTCAAACCATACAATACGTGCATTCCCATATGTTTGGTATGTACATTATGGAGCTGATCCTTACTATTAACAATTGAAACGTGCAAGACATAATTCGGGAGCGAAATGACCCTTCCTCTCCCGAGACCTGTCGCGCAACTCCATTCCTGCCTCGAATAAGCCACGCTGACTCCAAAATCTGAGTAGATGCCGTGCCAGAGAATGGGGGTTTCAACAGTATGAGGATTGCAGAAATTCTCAACCTCAGGAAATCTTTACCGCCAACTGTCACTGTTCCTCATGTCCATGCTTTATCCCAATCGCCTACTAAGACCGAGCGAGAGATCGCAGAATTGACTAGAGCTGGCACCATCAGGAGATTGGTCACTCCTGGACGAGGTACCGGTGGGTCGAGTATGGGCGAGAGTTTGATACTATCGAAAGATTTAGAAGGTCTACTAAGACACGCCAAGGAGCTCAATCAAGAATTGGTGGGTACGTTTATACCATTTTGCAGGATCGACACAGACAGTGACCCCTAATGCTACCTAGATAAATTCTTGGTCTGTCTCCGGACAAAGCCAATGGCTTTAATTATCTCACCCAGCCCGTTTTCGGCAGCAGAGATCACAGCGCTCATGCGTGCCGGTTTCCTGACGTCTTCTATTCAAGGTTTAAACTCCGCAAACGTCTTTGTTGGACCTGATCCTGGGTCTGCTGGAACACTAACCTCAATCTCAAGTATTTCAAAAGCGGCGTCTGGCTCCATGGCTGCTATCGGGGGAGTAGGGGCCATATATGGTGCTGGCGGGAGAGGTGGTATCCGGCGTAGCAGTTCGCAATTAGAGGAGTCTGAGCAAAAAACGTCGGAGACGTCTGGCGAAGGTGTAGAGCTGAGACTGTCTCTGCCCAGCACTGGCGCTTATTTGAAGGTACGACTGTTTCTGCGCTATGTTGCACTAACCTATCATAATTCCTTAGTCACAAGACATATTCCGGAAGTAGTTTTTGTTTCGCCTTCGATGTACTTCCGGAACAAGATCTGTCTCATAACCCAGCTTATATTCTAGTAGAAAGATACTGACTCCGGATTGACCGATAGCTCTTGGGCGCTGCTCGTTCCCACCTTGTTTCTCTTGTCATGAAGTCGAGGTTTCGGGAAATGCCAGTCTACCTCCTTCGTGAGAGATGGGAGGGGGGCATATCTGCTGACGACCCCGCTGCCAAGGCAAAGAAATACCGGGGCGAATTCACAGGGACTTTGCCGAGCCGAACTCGAAAGTGGAAGCAGTTCTATGGGCTTTCCTTTGACTGGACACTGGCAGAATGCCTTGGTGCAGGCCTGGTGGAAGTTTTCGAGACAGGAAGCGTTGGTCGAGCTGTCCGTATCCCGTGACTTCTGGTCATCTTCCAAATGTTTAGGGATTGGTCTTCTTTCAGTTAGATACTATGGGCCTGCTCAGCGGGCTTCTGGTGATCGAACCCGTCAAGAAAGCTCCAATCGAGTTGAAGTCGGGCTGGCTCCAAGATGTCTCACAAGACCAGAGCGCTAGACAGCATCTCGGACAAGAGCATGAACACCGTAAAAGAGATACCGAGGATTTCCCTTTCCTGATGCCTTCAATGCCTTTTTGCGACTAGCAATCGATATGCCCGTTCGCGAAGTCCATAATCACTGGCTACGACGTCCACAGAGGCGGTCAAAAGGTCCTCAGTGGGCAGCGGGAAATACCATAAGACATCCATTTGGGGAATTACTTAGTCCTCCCCAATCACGGTGAGAGTAGTTACAGCTGGCTGTCGGGCGTCCGAATACTCAGCCTTCGTCGACTAGCCAGCGGAAGGAAAAGAGCACGGCGCCGGTAGGAAGTATGTACGGAAGCGTGATCCGAAGCCGTAGAGTAGGTACCGGTGAGCCGGTGTGGGAGAATCTAAGTAATTTAAACTTGCGGACACAGCTCGGGATGTAAAATAGGTAGTTGGAAAAGGGGCTTTGACCATAGGTACCTAACCATTCTGCATTAGTTTAGGGATGAGATGCCATTTGACATTTTGAAAGTAGCATGCGAGATATGCGAGATGGCGTATGCCAAGGACTGAGCATGTATCATGTACCTACTACCTAGGTACGGTAAGCTTTACATCCAGCAAGTCTTCCATCTTTCGCGCGTGGGGCGGATAATGGCTCAAGAATCTGATATTCCTAAAGGAAGAGTCAGTGTTTGGCCTGTCGATGAATATGCGAAGCTGTGTTCCGATTCGTTGGTCAGGCAGAGGACAAGCGTCTGGACTCTGGACATGCCAGGCCGAGGGTACTCTGCTCGTACTCGACCCTATCGTTGTCCAGTGTCCACTGAGCAATCGAGCCAACCGAGGTGTTTACTGCATTTTGTCATGGGATGTGAAGCCGTTTAGATTGTTTTGTGAGAAGAGGTAGGGGAGCCGGTCTCACTGCATGAGGATATCACGGAGGCCACGGTCCATGGGCCTGAAATCCCCACAGCACCGCCCTTGGAGTAGTTTAGGTGGTAGCCTCTTTACACCCAATTCCGATCGCCCCGACCCTGTCCCTAACGATACTATCCTGCGCTCGAGAAACGGGCTGAGGAACGACCCTCGCGAGTAACATAGACACCCTCTCCTCGCTCCTGCTCATGGCCAATTGCGAATGCGAAAGAGGGACAGGTCCATTTCGCTCGCCGAGACTAACTCTATCGCTCTCCAACCATCCCAAATTCACATCTGCCTTACTGACTTGGAGACTCCAAGTCAGTACCCAACTCAGCGGGCTACAAGCCCAAGCTCTCGAAGCAAAGGAATAGCGGTGATCCTAATAGGTGCCGTGCCGCTCCATTCGGGAAGCTCCCCCGTCCGGCTTCTCAATACTCGTCGAATAAGACGTCTAGGTAGGTGCGCAGAGAACTCGATCCGGTTTGTCGTATTTGTGGCGAAAAGATGTTCAACTGATGGCGGACGGGTCGATTACTGGGGCTGTCGGGACGGATTAGGTACTTAGGATTGATCTTGGTTCCACTGCATGAGAGCAGCCCCTCATCCCCAGCACCACGAAGAGGTGTCAGTCCCCGCTGGGGTCAGTTTCTTAATTCATAAATACACTTGAGCTGCTATTTACAGAATCACGGAGATCGTCCGCCACAAAGGGGCAGCAGATCCTCGACCTTTCCCCAAAATTATAGGGCGGTCGATCTATGGGGCTAAAGTGGCCTCGAAGGGCATAGTTGCCGCCTGTCTAAATCTCGATTCCCGAAAAGCGGGTGTTGCTTTTCCCTGCATAAGATACGCCACTCTGGTGCCACCGACTCACGCTGCAGCGGTAACCCCATTCAGAAGAGACCCCTGAAGCCTCGTGGCCTTGGACACTCCACACAAGCCATGGATGATGCCTGTTATGCTGTATGTCCTCCTCTGTTGACCGCCACTTGATTCCTTCCGAAAACAAGGACGAAGGACAAAGCTATTCAACAGTGTGGCGTAAATTGCCGTATGAGTTTGTAGAGTACAGAAGGAGCTAATTACGAGTACGGGCAAAGAAAAGAAAAGAAAAGTTAAAAGAAGAGAAGAACAGAAGAGAAAAGAGCAAGCTCGCTTCTTGATGATGATGGCCTTACGGGCCTCCATCATTCCCATCTCCCATGACCGGCGATGAGATAATACCGTAGCACGAGTGATGACGGAGTGGACAAGCTTCTAGAATTCGAGATCGTCATCTTAATCGTGATCGTGGCAGTGCTTGTCCCGGCGCTCAGGTACCGAGCCGAGGTGCCCTTGCTGCCAAAAAGTGGACCCTGTGGCTTATACACCCGTTGAGAAAGCGCTTGCGCCGAAACACTTTCCAATGCACTCTGGTCCGTGCTTGTACAGGCCGACTTACAAGCACGGACTTGACCGAAACAACCAAACAAACATGGAAGTGGCCAATCCGTCAGAGCGAGCTGTAAGAGTATGATGGATCTCGACGGGTGCGACGCTGAAAGACGGTCTTTGAATTCTTGTCGCGTGTTGAGAAGTCGCAAGGATTCACCCCTAGCATGTCCGTTATCTCTTAGTATGAATTGATACTGCATCCCTGTACCGCGTCCTTGTGTGGCGCCGGATGCTTGATGTCACCGCCGATCTATTCTTCCCCAACTTCCACACCTTTTTTTGAGCCTGACTTTCTGCTTGTGGATTTTGTAGAGGCCTAAACGCTTCCAGATTCCAAACGACCCCTTGTTAAATTGCTCCTTTCCTTCCCACCATCATCGGCTTCCTTCATCCCGTTGCCGATCCTGTCATCAACGGTTATTAGCAAACAAACGCTCTATGTCTGTGTGAAACCAAAAGATGATTGGACCCACGACCCGCGTGGACCGATGATCGTTCCTCAGCCCACGTTGCCAGTCTTTTCTTAGTAACATTTGTCACGGGCGAAAGGCGTCCTGCAATTGCTCTGGCGAATACGGTTCATGAGGTGTCCGGAAAAGGTACGGAGAAGCCTTAACCACCAGGGTGTGCTCGTCTCTTCGAGGGGCCGAGAACGGCACGTTGGTCAGGTCAATGCTCGGTATGTTTGATCTGCCGCAGGAATGCACCAATCGGAATCCCAACAACGGTGGACAAAACATCTGTAGATACGATGGATCAGCAGAAAGGCGCGAGAATTATCTCAAGTAAGACGGCTATATGGCGATGGGAAGATTGGTGCTCTACGATTCTGATTCCATTACGAAGACCAAGATCCTGCGAAACTACATGGGTAAAATCTCCGCATTCAGAGAAGGGACCCTGGTTAGGATTCAAAGTCAATGCTTCTGAACTAGGTATTCTGGTGACCCCAAGCCGCTCGTAATGGAATTCCGAGTCGCGAGGATGGCGGTAAGGTGATATTTAGGAACGATGCAAGCGATGGATGACGGCTCTCTGCGGGGGAGGGTGGATAGACTAAGGTACCTAGTTGGAGAGATGCTGAGCCTCACCGCGCCATCCCTGCGACGTTGGAAACCAGGGTCTTTTTAGGGTCTTTTCGGTCTTTCCTCCGCGTGGTGGGTAGTGGAAAGGAAAGTCTGGAGTCTGGACTGGATGGAGCTCTAGAGCGAAAGAATGAAGTGGTTACTGGTTACTGGTTACTGGTTACAAACAACTGTGGCTGGGTCCATTAATATTATTCGCCCCCTTGCCACTTCGGGACAGTAATAGTAATACGTGTAACAGGACGGGTACTGCAAACGCCGTCGATCTACATCGTCCTCGAGGATTAGTCTTGATTGGGAGAAGGATGCAGATTTGCAGAAATGCAGTGATCGGTAACCTTGATCGATTGTAGTCATCTAGACACCCGCATCCCATGCCTGTACCACACCACTTGCCCTCACGCACATTCGCTCACAACTAATCTCATCTCCAGCAGTGTCACCATCATATTCACCCTCTACACCCGCCATTCCCTCCTCTCCGACCATACCACTTCTTCCGCTCTGCTCTTCGCCACTAGAATCCGACCATCCGTCTTTCAGCTCTCGTAGCTTCATGCACGAGCATCTGGTCAAACATCTCGAAACTTGGATTGCATGAACCAGGGTCATGAGGCGAATAACCAATCGATAGTCAGCATTGCGTTGTCGCCACCATCACTTGAAGCAGGTACGTGCACCCACCACGCTTTGGGTCTTTGTCTTCTCCACCCCTCCCAATAATACCGGAGAGCATCCTGCACCGGGCCTGCCACTGCCATCGGCGCGGAGAATTGGATCTATTCTTGGCGCTATCAACTCATCCCCCCCAGCTTCTGCTCATCCCTTCGCTGGTGCCCTAACTTCCCTTTGCCTGCTAAATTCAGCCCGCTCGTCAATTTCCTTTCATGCATACAATCCAATCGTGTTTCATCTTGCTTCGCAAATCTACTTGGCGTGCCGGTTGAGGCAATCCCATTACTTATTCACCTGTCCGCCACCCAAATCCGGCTGCAACAGGACAGGTCAATGAACATCCCACTTACTATTCAGGAAACCCCTTCTTTCTCTCTTCGAATCAGCATCTTTAGGCAGCCTCTAAATACTTCACCCGGACCTCGAATTCTCCGATCCTTGCCACGGGGTGACTTTTGGCTGCTAGAGCTTGTCAAGGAGCATATAGGAAGAAGTACCGTCAAAAGGTATAGCTTCAACTTCCCCCTCCCCGACAACTCCCTCGATGTACTTCTTGGTCCTCAAGTTCGAACGTGTAGACTGACATGCGTTTACTGTGGGTTCAGCAGTGGGCGGTCTTGCCGGTAATCGTCGAAGACAGAGACATGGTGGAGGAGAATATGCAGGGGGGAGGATTGCCACCAGGGTCCCAAACAGTGGAACCGTTGGCGCGAACCAGACTAAGCGAGAGAGGAGAAAGACCCACCCAAGCCCGTAGGCTCTCCATTCTTCTTTCCTTTTTCTCTCCCCGTCACTCTGCTAGCCTCTTGATTATTTCTTTTCCCCTCAAGCTCTGACCAAATAGTAGACAATGTCTCCTCAGGAAATGTTTCCTATGACTTTCAGGTCCAGATGGCAACTCCTCAACAGCAACTCCCCGCTGGTCAAGTCTACAACCCCTCGGGGCAACCGACCACAGGCTATCCCATAGGCCGAGGGCATTCCCCCGGCGTGTTCAGCATGTCAGGAATGGCCGGGGCGCTGCCAGAATATCAAACCACTACTTCCTCTCAGATGTCGCATCAGGACCCCCAGCGATATTTGACAGGCACTTCAAGTGCTTCGTCAAACTACCAGGCTCAGCAGTTCCCAGGCCAAGCGCCGTTGACTACCGGAAACTACCCCGTACACCCTTCGCCATACCCTTACCAACCAGCTTATGGTCAAATGCAAGCCAGCCCACAATCCTCCCATTCAAGTGGACCTAGCCCTGTTCACTCTTCTTATCCGGGCGGTGCCTATTTTCCAGCATCGCAGCAGCAGTATATGTACTATCCAGGGCAATACGGACAACCTCCCCAGCCGCAACATGGTCCTCATCCTACAGCTTATGCTCATGGCTCGAGTCATGCGTACGGGCAGCAAGGGGGAGACATGTCCGCCATGGCTGGTAGAACAATGCACAGTGGCTATCCACCGGGTACTGTAATGCCATATTCCTCGTACGGATCTCCTGGGCCATACCTACGGCCCGGCAATCTGCCAGGCAAGCGATCTTTACACGCCTCGAAGTCACCGCTAACGGTTGCTACAGCAGCAGGTAGAGGTAATTCAGGTTCGAGCTCGGGGAGTGTTCCGTCAACTCCGAGGGGACCGCCTCGCAAACCGAAGCAGTCCGGTCATGCACTTTGGGTGGGAAACCTCCCGTCAGGAACCGTCATCAGTGACCTCAAAGACCATTTTTCAAAAGATGCCAAAAAGGACATCGAGAGCGTATTCCTCATCTCGAAAAGCAACTGCGCGTTTGTCAATTACAGAAGCGAGGGGGCTTGTGCGGCTGCGATGAGCAGATTTCACGACTCACGGTTTCAGGGCGTCCGGTTGGTTTGCCGTTTACGAAGGAACTCCAATACCTCCGCTCCCGGGGTGCCGACCGCGCCTGCAGCCCTCATGCCCTCTGTGGCCTACACCCAGACGGCCTTTGAGGCCATTCAGCGGAACCGTGAGGTATCTTCCCGAGCTCTAGAGGAGGCTGCTGCTGAGTCTACCCGCTCAGGCGAGCCGACAGTCAAGGTCACCGATAAATATTTTGTCCTCAAGAGTCTGACAGTAGAGGACATGGAATTGAGTGTGCGAAACAGCATCTGGGCGACTCAATCGCATAACGAAGATGCCTTGAACAAGGCGTATGAGGTGAGCATTCGACCACGCTATTGCTGTGCCCCAGCTCATGATTCGAGTAGACGTCGGAAAATGTGTACCTCATCTTCTCGGCAAACAAATCTGGAGAGTATTTCGGCGTAGCGCGCATGGCTTCTCCCATCACCGATGAAGCAGCTGCAGGGCTCGAATGGGCTCCTAGAGACGAAAAGGTGATTGACGACCCCGACATTCCTCGATCGATACCGACGGCAGCCACGGAATCCGCGCCTAGGGGCCGCATTATTGATGATTCTGCACGAGGCACCATATTTTGGGAAGCTGACCCAGAGGATGATGACATCGCGCCAGTCATCGACCATGAAGTGGATGATCCCGAAGAAAACATGCAAGTGGCGGAGAAGGCAGAAGACGCCGAGGATGCCGCCCTCTCAAGTGACGCGCAGGCATTTGGCAAGCCGTTCAAGATCGAGTGGCTTGCCACCAATCGACTGCCCTTTTATCGCACTCGAGGGCTTAGGAACCCTTGGAACGCCAACCGAGAAGTCAAGATCGCAAGAGACGGTACGGAACTTGAGACGAGCGTGGGCAGAAGGCTGGTCCAGATGTTCCAAAAATCGCCCTCGTTGGAAGGACCGCAGCCAGCACTGGCTTGGTCGCCCGGACGACCCTACTGACCCCTGGAGGAGCCGCTCTTTTGGTCCTGTTGATGCTGCTGGCAGCACTTTTAAAGAATTGTATCATTCTATTCACGAGGTCATCGAGTCAAGACGTGCACGATTACGACGTATGGGACTTTAAAGCAACGATTGGAATTTTTCGATGCGACTGGACGATGATCTCGCTCGCGCCTCCGTTGCAACTCTAATGTTGGGCACTTGCATTGGCATTGGCATGAGAGCGGGGTGTAGATATGGCTGGCCGCGGTCCTCAACACTTTGATATACTTGTAATCGATCAAGGGGGCATCTGCCGGCATGAAGGCGTGACACGAGCGCGGGGGGACGTTATGGACGGGGTGGGTCAGGATATCACGGATATGTACACATAGAGGGATGATCCGGATATATATACGATGGGGACTGCAGGCTTGGGACTGATATGTAACTCCATGGGAGCACCGAAAAGAAAAGTAATTATGCGTGTTTCCTCCATACGCCCTCCTGCCGCATTGCGACGCATCGGTTTTGTGGTAGTTTTTTTTCTTTTCGATAGATCCTACTGGGTTCTGCAAACGGCAGTCCTGCTGCCTCCTGACTGGTCGCAATCTTCCCCCATGACCACGCGTCCCGTGACCCCGTAGCCTTTGGCGGAAATTCGATAGGTGCTCGTGCGTCGTTGCCCGGGGCTTGGCTGTGGCCTGGCCGGCCAAGGTTCGGTCTCCCAAATGGACGTCCGGTGAGGCGAGGTCAGGTTGGGGTTGGGTTGGGTTGGGTTGGGGAGGGGAGGGCAGGGCAGGGTGGCCACGCTAGCGGGTCGCTCGATGGGGGATGGGGGGACATCCGCTCTCCTCGAGGCTACGGGCTCTGCGTGTTCTAGTCTGCGCTGCTGACGCTACTGGCTCGAGTTCGACTCGGCTCTACTTGGCTCCCTGGCATTGTGGCGTCCGCTGCGGTGCGGTGCGGTGCGGTGGGATTGCGGACCTGGCGGATCGTGGCGGAGGGTAGTGGAGCATAGGTAGTGTAGGTAGCATAGGTAGCATAGGTAGCATAGGTAGCATAGGTAGCATAGGTAGCATAGGTAGCATAGCATAGCATAGCATAGTGGACGACTACAGTAGAGTAGAGTACAGTAAATAGAGTGGTGTGGAGTACTACTGCTACCATTCCTCCTCCTACACCTACACCTACAATCTGCACAAACACAACCACGCAGCCCGCTCGATCCCCCCTTGCCTTGCCTTCCCTCCCCTTCCCCAGGTAATCAGTCACACAAAAAAGCGCGCATCGCAGTCGGGAGGCACGGTGTAGACATCGATGGTGGATTCCCGCGCGGACGATCATTGATCGCGCGGTCGTCATCCTGGCACTTTGCACCCTACTAAACTGTACATGTACGTGCGCGTAAGGAAAAACCGGGCTGGCTTCTGACCCGCTCAAATCTGTCTGGTTCGCTCGACGGGGACACGCCGGATGGACAGGCGCCCCGGATGGCGAAAGGGTTCCCGTCCCCGTCCCCGTCCCCCGCGATGGCCCCTGCCCTTATGGAAGAGGCGAATCGTCCACCCGGAACAGAATCTCCTCCAGGAATCCCTCCATGAACTCTTGCACCTCACCCCCCATCCCCACCTGCTCCGCCCGGTCCCACTTCTCAATCTCGGCAAAGACCCCCGCCGCCTTCATGACGTACTTCCGGAGCTTCTCGTGCGCTCTCTGGCGCTTCTGGTCCTTCTGATCCATGGCCTCAACGTCCGCGTTCGTGGCAGCGCGTTTCTTGTCCGCGCTCTCTTTCAGGGACTCGTTGAGGATGTGGGTGCGACGGTCGAGGGCTGCGCTGAGGGCGGGAATGAGCACCGCTGACGAGGCTGTGGGATCTTTGTTCGGATCGTGGGCGGGAAAGCTGGCGGAGCTATCGTTCGAGTCGCTGGATTTGCCAGGTTTCCCCGCGCCGCGATCATGGTGCTTGGGTTGCGATGGCAATGAATGCTCGGAAGCTAGGAATTCCTCGAACGAACTGGTGGGCAGGGGCTGTTGCTGTATGGGAGGGGGGTAATGCTGTTCAACCCGCGTGTGGTTGGGATTGTACGCCAGAGCTGGGAGGAGTTGGAGAGGCTGGCCATGCGTTTCAGGAGTCGAGTGATAGGGTGGAATCTCCGGGAGACTGAATTTTGAATTCGAGGGCGAAGCAGCGTTTCTTTCTGTTGGTGAGCGGTCCTGGTCTTGCTTGAAAGGAGGGGATCTGAGCGCGGCATTGAGCACAGGACCTAGATTGAGGATTTCCATATTTTTGGCTAGTGATGGTTGCAAGTCTCTGTCGTCCTTTGGTGTCCGTGAAGGTTTGTCTTGGGATGTGCGTGATGCAAGATCAGGATGTAAAGATGTCGTCACAAGAGCTGATTTGTTTGATGGATGTATGGCCGGTGATAATGGATGTTTGGCCGGTGATAATGGAAGTGGTACTTTGGCTGCAACACCAGGCGAAAGAGGTGCAGTAGCACTTAAAGGTTTCCTTTGTGGTGATGAGCCACGCGGCTGACCAGGTGGGGATGTAATTTTAACGGTGTCCTCCAGGCTTTGATACGTGCTATCCCACTTACTGTCGTGAGACTTCTGGTCCGGACTTTCATGGAAGGGTCCGGACACTGAGCCGTTGTAGGCCCTTGTGTTTGCCGCAGAATCATTCATGGGTTTTAGACCTGCACCTCTACCACCTGCGGGTCTCACAGTACCAAAATCCCATAAATCCTCATCGTGGGCTCTTGCATGTGGACTCTCTTGACTTGAGTCATCGCTTTCACTGTCTGAATCTTGATCCCCATGCACAGCCTGCCATCGTTCGTGTCGTTCAATGAGCTCTGTAAGATACGTAGTCTTTTTTGCCCGACGAACGAATGGATGTTTCAGCAACTCTTTGGCTGTTGGCCTCTCCTGGGGAGAACGTTTCAAGCAAAGATCGACAAAGTCTTTGAAAGCTTTACTGAAATCTCCTTGTAAGGTTGGAGGCGGATTTTTGGGGATCAAAAATAGAACTTTCATTGGGTGGATGTCAGAATAAGGTGGCTCCCCTTTGGCCAACTCGAGAGCGGTAATACCAAGGGACCAGATGTCTGCCTTATGATCATAGCCTGACTGCTTGATGACTTCAGGGGCCATCCAGAAAGGCGTGCCTACGAAGGTGTTCTTTTTGGTCATGGTGGCAGAGAGCTGGCCAGACACACCAAAATCTGCTAATTTTACCTGGCCATTGGCTCCGAGGAGTACGTTGGCAGCTAGAAGAAACATAGCATCAGGTACTGCTCGATGTGGAAAATGGAGACATGCGTGACATCCTACCTTTGATGTCTCGGTGTAGCTTTTTATCCGAGTGCAAGTAGTCCAGGCCCATCAGGAGCTCTCTTATGATGATCGTGATGTACTCTTCGGCGATCAGGCCTGGCTTCAAGAGGTCCGCGCAGCTGCCACCTGAGCAGAACTCCATTATGATCCAGAGATCAGACCCCTTCAGGAATGACCCGTGATATTTCGTGACATAGGGCGAGTGGAGCTCTGACAGGATAGAGATCTCCTGGATGATGTCTTCGACTTCGTCCTCTGCATTCTCGACATCGATGATCTTAATGGCCACCGCTTGGCCCGTCCGTCGATCAACTCTAGGGAACAGCATGAGCATGGGTCGACAGCGTTCGAGAAGGCGCAGCCTACCCTTTATAGACCTTTCCAAAGCTGCCACCACCTAAGCCGTGTCAGAAATGCCGCAGCTGGTCCGGGACTTTGGAACAGACCTATGCAATTCTGTCTCGAGTACAGCGTTTCTGGGTCCACGCTTCCACCGCCAGCACGGATATCCGCAGCCGCCATAGCTGCACAGCTTCTGTCAATCCTGGTAGGCCTGCTGTCAAGACTGTGCCCTCTATCCGTGTTGGTCCCAAGCTCTTTCAAATGGTTGTTGCGGGATTCGGTAACACTTGTTGCCCCTGGTGCTTGACTTCTGAACAGTCAAATCCTTTGGCCGGAATCGGCTGTGCTTTTAACAACACAACGTGCCAACCAGGCGGGAATGTCTAATTGTATTGGAGAAAGGAGATTCGTTGTCGTCAAGTCGTCAAATCATGAAACCGTGGTGGGCGGTTCTTTTACAGACACATACAGACGAGGGTGGTGTATACCAGCTTGTGAGTGGTGTGCGAGCTGAAGTGTAAAGGAATGGATCAGTCTGAGGGCTTTCACATGGATTTCCGAATCAGTCTGCGCAATGTGGGAAGAGTCGTGGAAGAGGATCAGAGAGCGGCAGGAGCAGTGTGCTGTTCCAATGCTTGGGGAGGCTCTGGTCGAAGATGTGGATGATGTGAAAGGGTTGGCGGTAGAGGAGTGTTTCAGAAGGTAGACGGTTGGAGAAGACAGTCAAACATCATGGGTCCGAGGTTGAAAGGCTAGCCATTGGAAGATGTTGAAGGCGAATGGGCATGCTTTGAATCCTTCCAGACGTCACGATGGTCGAATTGAGCGGTTCAATCTGGATTCTGGAGTATTATTGTATATTACTCTGTAGTCTGAAGGGTATTTGTATGGCGGATGTGTTGTGAGAGAGTGAGGCTTGAAGATAATTGGCTGATAATGCCCGTCTTCTCTTCGCGCTACAGTAGAGTAGGAGTACATGTACTGGCAGAGTAAGATCTTAGAGGACATGTACCAGGGTACCTTGCAGCAGCGGGGCCCGCCAAGCATTCTTGCCTTCACTCCTTCTGTATTCGGGAATACCGAAGACGAAATCCAAGGTTCATTGTTTATTGCTTGACTATTTACAGAAGAGTGCATTACCTACTCCACCTCATCTTATGTGCATCAGTCATCCAAGGGGCGTTGGAAAGTACGATGGTGTGGTCCAGTGGTCCAATCGAGCTTGCGAAGGACTGTCCCTCGCGCAGGAGCCTCGAAGGGGGGATTCGCTGTGAAAAAATGAACGACCGCTGCACTGTGATAGCTTCACGGAAGAGCCTTGCGCAGCATGCACAAGTCAATCTTACCAGAGCATCAGCAGGCAGCAGTCCAACTACACCGAGACTAAAAGAATGAATATAATGGTTACTGAAGCTACCTATCATACATACAAATACTTTCATGGCCCTAGTAAGGTATACCGTTCGTTAACAGTTGGAATTGATCGTAACCCTTGGTCGAATAGCTGCTGTAGCTTTTCTTGATCAGATCCCTCATGAAGTCGGCCGCTTCTCTCTCGCTCTTCTCCAGCACGAATCTCTGCCGCAGATGGGCAATAGTCTCCGGCTTAAAGCACGGTAACCCACTGCCAAGCATGAGCACAACAATGTGACAGAGCTTCTCCGTGTGCTGCCTTGAGGCCAGGAATGCCTTGATGCAGAGTTCCTCGAACCACTTGTACGACTGCGACGACGTGCTGCCTCCCATCACCGCCACCATCTCGGAGGTGAGCTTGAAAGGCGCCCGCTCGAAACGGACCCCACCGGGCGCAATGTCGAAGCAGAAGCCAAAATCGATGTGAAGGATGTGTCCCGCGTCGTCTACCATGATGTTGCCATTGTGTCGGTCCTTGAATTGAAGGAGATATGAGATCATCGAGTAGGCAGCCATGCTCTTGACAAAATTGTTTCGCGCTTCTTGAAACCGGATCGAGTTCTCGGCTCCATACTTGGACACAAAATAGTCGTACAGTCCATTGACTGCTTCTCGGCCTAGCATGTCCCTTGATATCGAGTTGGGCAGAACGTCAATGACGCCGCACCCAGGGGCTGTGGCAGTCACTCTGTATGGGTAGACGTACACATCCAGGCCGACGTTGTTGAATATCCCCCGGAATGCAGCAATCATCTGCAAGGCCAGCACATCTTGCCGACAATCGTCCCCTACCTTGAATATAGCGGACTGCCAGACTTCGTAGGTATCTTCTTGCGTGACTGGTCCGTTTCGGCCCGTTTCCTCATTTTGGTTCGTCCTTTCCAGCATGTCATCTGTCCCTTCCATACCGCCGCGGTTCTTCTTGATCCGGAACGTGGCCATGTATGGGGCTTTGGCGTGACTTTGTAACGGTTTACCAGATTTTCGATCAATGCCGATTACGGTACCATCTGGATTGCTAGGCAGGTAAACCCCTACTTCAACCTTGATCTTCCGCAACTCCTCCTCGATCTTTTGCTTCTTCTCCGCTTTACTTTTCTTGATGAATGGTCGAAGCTTGCCCGAAATATCCGTGATCTCATTGAAGAAGGAGAATTCTCGCTCGTAAAAGGATTGATCCGTCCCCGAGAAACTAGCCGTCATCCTGTTTCTGACCACGTCTAATGTTGGCTTCAGTGAGTCCTCGGTGCTCGAGTCTTCATCTTTGTAGGCGTTTGCAGTCATGTTCCAAATGATCTGGTGAGCGAAAAGCTGCGAGAACTTTGCAGTCTCGATGATATATCGTTGAACGTATCCAAGCACATCGTAACGGAGTGTTTGGACGATTTGAGGAACATAGAAAAATGTCACATCAACAGAATGACTCTCCAATGCTCGCATGGCATACTGGATAAGGAACGGGTCGTTGCGATATTCCGGCAAGAAGTACGTGACTGCCGTGATCGGGTTCACAGAAGCCCAGTAGAGCAAATACTTGAGGTGAATCGAGACATCAGCTGGCAATGAAGGCCCGATGAGAATGTGAAGTGCGTCAGGCTCCGAAATTGCACGGAATGGAGACCTCAAAACCATTGAGCGGACCTCGCTGGCGAGCTTCGAGGACGCGAAGCGAGTAGTAAGCTGTATAGCCAAGCTAGCGTTCTCTGTCCATGCAGTCCTCAACATCGAGGAAAGCATTGCATCTGAAGGTATCTTGCCGGAGTGCCCTGACGAGAAAAGGTGCCGCTTTTCGTGATCAAGCGGGTAGAGCCAAACAACCAAACGCATGTGCTCGTCTTCGACCAGCATCAAGAGTAAGTCTTGTTTGGTAGCAAGCGACTGCAGCGTTTCCGTACTTTTCGCGAAGAGAGGAGACGCTACTCGTAATGCGGATCCAACATCGGCCATCAGACGGACTTCGGCTTTGATCTGCAGGCGGTTTCCTCCAAATGACCATCTTGGTGGATGAGAGAACCAAGACAACGCAGCGCTTAAAATCGTATCTTTTAGTCTCCACCGGGCTGCTTGATCGATGCTTGTCCCATGTCTGAGAATGTTGAGCCCAAGTAGAATCACTTGAAAGTGGAATTCACGAGCCAAAGGATGCCCAGCAGAATTTTTCAGTCCTTCCAGTGTTGTTAATAACAGCCTATGAAATATGCGCTGCGAATTTGGACTCCCTAGTCGGCCAGCATTGAAGTGGCTGGAGAGAAATTGCAGTATTCGGAGGTGAGGAGCAATGAGATTGTGAGCCGCTTGCTGTTTCTTCATCAAGGCGGCCTTCTCCGAAGGTGCAAACTCCTCTTTGATGTAGAACGGATCAAGGTGTTGAAGGTTGCTGCTGAAGACACCCACGTGGTTTCTTACACTCTTCTCCCAGTCTTCTGCGATTATTGCCAGCAGTCTTGGTTCCATGAATGGATTTTCGTTTATTACGCCTAGCCATAATGATATACCAAGTTTGATGGACTGTTTGGTGAACATTGCGAAGGGAATTCCTACAAGATGTTGTACGATGGCACATTGATCCTTGTTAGTTCTGCACAGAAGAGCAGCCGCCCGTCGGAGTATATCACGCAGCTCCCCTATGGAGACGAATCGGCTATCCAGTGTCCGACGTTCTAGATGAGCCAAAATAGCTTCATCGTCCCCTGTCTCCGGTGTAGCCCCGTCTGCAGATTGGCCGGCCTTCCTCTTGAGATGCAGAAAAGCTGCCCACTCTTGATCGTGATCAGGTAGAGCATCGGAATATCTATACTCCTGACGTGTAGTGTATTGAGCAATGAGATCGGAGGCGGTATTGATATTACATTCTCCATGACGGTCAATGACTGCTAATTTCTGATCCGACGATGGTATGACGGAACCCATATCCAGCGCAAAGCTTCTTCCCAAGGACACGTGGCCATATGCTCCCTCATCATCGTACTCAGAAAGGTATGTCTGTAGCAAACCCTTGACATCGAGAGGCGCGATATCAATGACAGCCGTCATCCATTTTTTTGCCCGCCTGTAGAGGTTGTTGAGCGTGCTTCTCCGAAGCTCGTAGTCGTCCGAGAGCTCCACTGACACTCTGCCGCGCGCAGACACGTAATTTGCTTTCAATTCATATTCGTCTAGCTCTGCTTCGAGACAGCTCGTCCACATGATCGAGAGCAATTCTAGAAGGGCAAATAGAGACGATTTCTGGCAGAGGGACGAAGGCATTTGACTGATGATTTTGTCAGCGCAAGAAGCAGCAACTTGCTGTACTCTAGGAATTCGGTGACAGCAGCCAGTAAACATGGATGCTAGTTGTGTGGCAACTGAGGGCGCTGAATTGTCTTGGTGCGGTGCAGTCATGCTTCTTCGTATGTAGATTCTCATAACTTCGTCTGCTATCGCTCCCATACAGTTTTCCATCGCACTGCCATTTAGACTCGGATCTAAGAAATAGGTCAGGACGTGGGAGCAATCTCCCCCACCTGCCCTTAGTGTCTCTACTAGGTATGCGGCACTTAGGAATATGACCTTCGGATAAGTCAAGCCTCTAACATCAGATTCGCACTTTGGCAGTAGGAGAATGAGGCGCCTCTTCTGTTCTGCTGTGTGGGGAGCATTCATTCCTCGTCGCAGTACTGTGTTGAGCTCGATCTCGCTCTCGAATTGATCAGCGCGATCCTCTGAGATGAGCGGCCTCGACTGCATTGCAAGAGTACGTAGCTCATTGGCACACTGTTGGCTGTATGAGGAAGTTGGGGTGATGCCGTGCACAATCACGTTGAACCATGCTTCGTGATGGAGACGTGCAACATTCTCGTCGTCGCTAAGAGTCCCTTCGTCTGTACGAACAGTTACGAGAGTGGCCAGAGGCGGGAGCAGCTCCACGATTTCTCGAGCGGCAAGATCGACATCAGCCTGATGCGTATTGTCGCTTTCGTGGACGTCTCCCTTGCTGACGATCGTCTCGAGGAGATGGATTAAGTAGATCTGATACAAGGGGGACTCGTGGTTCAAAGCTTTTGCAATGAATAGTCTAGCATTTCTCACCTGTTTTCAATGGTAAGTACCAAAAAGATCGTCAATGTAATTCTAATCTTACCGTGTCCAAAAGAATCTGGTTACCTCGAATAATAGCATCGTGACCTAGTCTGGCGTACAGCTTAAGCAGGGATTTGAATTCAACGAAACCCCCGACCGTGGCGAGTCGGGCGGTTTCTGTTATGATATGTAGGTCTACTGTCAAACTCACTCTCCCGAGCTTCTGTATTAGCATTGACTGCGCCAGTGCCGTGATCTTGTCATCTTGGCAGATATTTGCAATGCTGACAATGGTACGCACTATGTTGCCATAGGCAGCGGAAGTCTCCTCTTCGCCACTTAAATCCAACGAGATGGCACTACCAGTAGAATGCTGGGTGTACTGTGCCGTAGTCTTAGAAGAATTGGCAGTGCCATTTGGCACGTCTGAACTACCAAGAGTCCTGTCAGTGCCGGCTCGAGCGCTTAGGACATTGCCGAGCGAGTATAGGCCTGTTATCATCGCATCTTGCGGCAACATCTGAAGCACATACGTCAAGCTGCGAGCGGCCACGATGACCGTTTCGCCTTTGACGCCGCCCTGCACGACAAACCTTGGTAGTGAGCGACTCAGATTGGAAGCGATTGCAGGAGAGAATTTGGCAACTACAGCCATTGACTTCAGTACAACACATGCTAATGTATCATCAGCCATCTGAATGGGATCAGCCATAGTATCTTCAAGCCAGGACAGGAGAGTGTCAGCGTCAGCAATCTCCTCGTCAACTACCATGCAATTTAGGAAAGTGTGCAGAGTGTGTGCTTTGACGGCAAAGGCCAGTCGCTGCTGCCACGCTGAGCCAAGCTGAAGATAGTCAGATCCATCTTCAAGCAGACGCATTGATTCCGCCGCAACATCTGACAGTAACTCCAACAGAGCTGTGGTGGCAGAATTTTGCTCGTGAGGATTGAAATCATCCTCGGCGGTCAATATTCCGAATATGTCCGTCTGTTGTAATTTCTCGGCCGGAGATACTTGTAACGAACTGCAGGACACTAACAGTCTCATGAACCCGCGCTGCAGAAGCATCGCTCCCAGCGGTCTTCCGGAGGCTGCGTAGCGTTTTGTGTATGATTTCCAGTCCATTAAAATTCTCGAAGTACTTTCAGAAGTACGAATTGAAGAGAAGACCCCCTCCACTGAAACCATGAGATTTTCGTCCAGTATTTGGCGGAGTAGGTCCACCAACTCATAGCTTTCGGTGACACTGTAAAAATTTGTGTAAAGGGAAGCAGCTTCCAAAAATCCCAGCAGGGAAACCGACACGGCCGCAATCTCAAGCTTTTCTTCGATAACAGTGTCACTGCTTATTCTCTCGGAATGGTGGGGGGTTCGAGAAGCCGTGTTGACGGTACTAAGGCAGTTGCGCAAGTATCCGGTTATGCAGACGAAAACTGGGTCCCGAAGGTCTGGATGCCGAATTCCGATTGCAAGAAGAGCGCTGGTCAAATTACAGCTGAGTGCTTCCCAAGGTGATGGTTCAATTAAGCGCAGGAAAGGCGAGGGAGCAATGGCTTGTGCGTGTGCATCAAGCAGGTACGGTGACAGCTGTCTGAGAAGCCGGTCTGCGCTGTCCACATGATCCAGTAGTGGCGCGGCTTTACACAAAGCAAAGAGTACGTCAAGCTCCGATATGGTGATTGGTGTTCGTGAAAGGGGTTGGGCGGGGTGGTGCGATTGAGCAGAAGGGCAAGCATGGTAGAGCCGGGTCAGGTCTGGTTTCTTGGAGGCTTTTGTTGGTGTAGCGGACAGCGAAGCTATCTTCCGCAATGCTTGCGACCGAAGACGTTGGGGACTAGATCTGTCTGTCAGTCTACAATAAATCACAGTTGCGTTTACAGCTTACTCCTGCATTATCAAAGTCTCTATGCTATACTCAAACAGCCGTTGATTCACATTGGTTGAACGTAGAGTACAAACATAACTTGCCTGTGAAGCAAGCACGCAAGCTACGCCAAAATCCGACGCCAAGAGTTGCCAAGAGTCACCAAGGAACGCGCGAGTACCCGCAAATGACGCGGCGGCTGTATTGGGTAGTTACGGAGTACAGTGTCGAGAGTGTTACCGTAGTTGCACGAGCAGAGCACTCGACTTACATACCTTCGCTGAGGTAAAGTACAGTACTTCCGAACACGCACCTTTGAAGCCTTCGTATCACCTTCTCGGTGGCATAATAGCCTTTTCTGACTGCAACTTTTCTACTCATTCAAGGCTTCGTCAATCTTACGCGGTGAACATGATATCTGACAGTTTGACTTCCAAACCCAACACTCAGACCTTGTCCACTACTTTCTGAGCTTTCGCTGCTTTACCCATCATTCCTTCTACAAGTTGAAGACTACACCTCATCTTGCAAAATGGATGAGGACACCATAGCTCAGTTCGCCTCCATCACAGGCTCTTCACTTGCTCTAGCTGCACAGTATCTACGCCTCGCGGATAACAACACTGAACAAGCCATCGAGCTTTTTTTTGCTAATGATGGCGCTGATCTGGAGCCTTCATCACAACCTCCACGCCCTTCGCACCCCCCACCAGTCCCCGCACCGTCGACTCGACCGACAGGGCATAAGCGAGGCTACCAAGATGAAGAAGGTGTTGTACATTTGGACTCGGATCAAGAAGATCCAGACTACTCTGGTGATGATGATGTCGAGGTTGCAAGGCAACCCAAGAGAGAAACCTCAACTGCGGGCAGAGCAACATCCGCGCTGCAAACCTCATCCAGTGCAACTCCTCCGGTAGGTCAAGAATCAATGGCTGTTGATGACGATGAAGCTATGGCTCGGAGATTACAAGAAGAGTTCTATGGTGCAGCGGGTAGGAGTGGCGGAGGTGGTCCTGAGATGGTAGATGAGCACGGTTACAGAGCACCGATAGGACGAACCACAGAGACTCTCGTTGGCCAGGGGTCCTTTGATCCAACTGACGACGAGATGAGGGCGGCGGTCACTGAGCAAATGGTAGCCAGACGACAGCCGCCAAGACATCGAGGTGAGCGATTTCTCTTGCGTTGACCAAATCTTTGACCACCACAACGCTGACAGACGCAGATCGTCATGGTATTTTCAATCAAGCCATTGCGCCCTCAATATGGAACAACGCAGATAGTCGACCCGATGCTCATCGAGATCAACTTGCTCGAGCAACGGCAGGAGCGTCAGAAGCGTCTTCAAAGTCGAATCTACTTGCTGAAATGTATCGACCACCTTTTGAACTGATGTCAAGGTTGCCTTGGGACCAGGCCCGACAGCAGGGAAGGGATGGCGAGAAATGGATACTGGTCAACATTCAAGACCCTTCGATATTCGATTGCCAGGTCCTAAACCGGGATATTTGGAAGAATCCCGGGATTATGGACACGGTCAAGGAGAATTTCATCTTTATGCAGTACTCAAAGGATGACCCTAAAGGCAACCAATACGTCCAGTATTATTTTCAGAGCAAGGACAGCCAAGAGGCATACCCTCACATTGCCATAGTCGATCCGAGGACAGGCGAACAAGTCAAGGTCTGGTCAGGTCAGCCCACACCGAAAGCAATGGATTTTCTCATGCAGCTTCATGAATTTCTTGACCGATACAGCCTGAAGGCCTCTGCGAAGAACCCAGTGGCGAGAAGAAAACCAGAAGCGAAGAAAGAGACGCAAGTGGACAGGATGACTGAGGAACAAATGATGGAAATGGCGTTACAGGCTAGTCTTGCAGGGACCGAAGGACGACGAGACTCTGACCCTGATGACTTGACACGCAGTGTCGGGAACATAGGGAACGTGTCTGAGGGGAAGGGAAAGGAGCCAGAGGATACGGATTCGATGGACGTTTCAGAACCATCACATACGAATGGGTCATCTTCAGCGGCTACTTCCCCATTTGCCGCGATATCGTCCTCGAATACGCACAGTGAACCACCTCCTGACGCGACCAGTATCACGAGAATCCAATTTCGTCATCCAAACGGTCGCGTGGTGAGGAGATTTGCGCTTGCAGACCCTGTGAGGAGAATATTCGAGTGGCTGAAAGCCAGCCCGCTTGAAGGCAAAGAGGGCGTGGAGTTTGAGTTGATCTTCATGCAGAAGAATCTGGCGGAAATGCTGGACCATACCATCGAGCAAGCGGGCCTGAAGAATGGCACCGTGATGATTGAATTCATAGAAGGCTGAGCATGTAGCGAACAGCGTGAGCCTGGCACGGGAGCTATGCTCGCAGTTGTGTAGACTTTGAGTCAAGGCTGATAGTCATAGCTTCTAATAGAGCCCTTGACTCTGCATTGGCGTTCTGCTTGTCGCTTTTGATGCATTCGACAGCAGGGCCATTCACAGTTTGCTCCGGACAACTCTAGATATCGTAGTGATTCAATCACTCAAAGTAAAGTGGATGAGTTGGATGGTACATTTCCAATGTCATAGATTTGTCTTTACACTGGAACAAGGGAGCACCGTTAATACTTGCCTCCTTGCCCGTCGAGCCTGTATCAACTGTTCAAAGCAGGGTACTGTTCGACGACGTTCATACTTCATAATTCATCTGTCATGCCCATCCACCACTCCAATCTCAAACGCTACACTTACAACTTTTAGATTGTTCCCTGAGAAAGGGTGAATGCCGACGCTACGTTGGAGCTACTTACTCACTGGGACCCGGTATCCCCTTCGTCACGGCGTGACCTTTTATTTCGAGGGCCTTGCTTCGTTGCTATCAGGCCTCGAAGCTCCCAGTGCGGTGTTGTGGCTCTGCGGACTGGGAGTTGCGCACGGAGAGATCGCAAACGGTTTCCGTTACTTATGTATATAGCCTATAAAGTAACCCGCAATTCCTCTTCATGGTTTCAGTAGAAACGGGTGTAAATATCATATCATATCAAACCAAGCCTGGATCCTATTCTACTATCTAGGGCCGAGCACATGGGGCCCGGAGCTGGAACCGTGACACCCTTTTTGTGCATGTAGTGGACATCCTCCGTGGAACCTGGTGATCAAGAAATTGTTGACCTGAAAGGACGCCTTTTTGCTCTCTAAGGACAGACAATGTCGAGCACAAACATTCGTGGCTATTCACCATAGCCCCGAGGCAATCATCTCGTATCCTGCGCGCCACCGCCACCAGGACTCTGCAAATGCGAGATACAGAGCGTCAGATATTATCACTGGTTATGGAAATGACATTTTCTCGATGAAGTCTTGCGCTGGCAGAACGCCATTTCTCTGCATTTTCATAGCTTGTTTTTCAGCTTCTCCCCACACTCTCAAGATGTTCAGTCCCACTGATATATGAATTCGGAGTCAGCCTTTCTCGTTTGAGGGAGGATAGTAAACTTTGGAACACGGCTAGAGAGTGAGCACCCCCAAGATATGTCTCTGCACTCATTGTTTGATTCAAGAGAGAAGATATAGGCCCCGAAAATACGTACCAACTTTGGCAGCGTCCACATCTGAAACTCCCATCTTCAATAGCTCCGCAACCAGTTCAGGGTACTTGCTGACATCGTCCAATCCCTTAGGAGTCATAGCAATACCGTCAAAGTCACTTCCCAGACCGACGTGATCATAACCGATTAAATCTCCAATGTAAGTGACGTGTCTTGCGACTTGGTGAAGAGTAGCATTTGGAGGATAAAAGTCTGGTATGCCAGTCTCCGAGTCTGACGGTAGACAAGAAATGAAATCGGGTGAGAAATTGACCATTACGATTGAATTCGTTTTCTTGACCAATCGGAGCACGTCGTCTTGGACATTACGAGGGTGTGGGCACAGGGCATATGCCGAACTGTGGGAAAAGATAACAGGAGCGATGCTGCCACTGCCCTTCTCCGGACGAGCTCCCAGGACGTCCAGCATCGTATCCTTACTGACATGAGAAAGGTCGACTAGCATGCCTAATCTATTCATCTCCGTGATCATAACCTGGCCGGCTTCGCTCAGACCACCCCAGTAAACGTGAGCTGCAACAGTCTGCCCTGAAGAGTTCGTAATGAGTGCTGCATCTGCAAAGGCGTTGTGGCAATTCCAGGTTAATGTGGCGTACTTCACACCAAGGGAGTGGTACAGTCTAAGATTTGAGAACGAGTTACCAACTTGATGGAGCCCTTCGATGCCGATGGGCGAGATGAGCCGATGGTGGTCTTTGAAAGCAGCTAGAGCACTGCTGCTATCGATAGTCGAGGTGGAAAAGACTTCCGGATATATTGCCGTCAAGCGCCGAAGAAGGTCCAGCTGGGAAAGTGTCGTGGATACGGCTGTAGTCAAAAGTAAGCGTTGTCCTTACCATAGGGTTTCTGTTATGCTATGAGACAAAAGCGCTCCCATGCAACATATTAGAAGACAGCACACGTAGCATATTGATGGCCGACCTTTAGCATAATTCTCATCCGAGAAGTCACTGCCATTTTTGGGACACAATACAAACTATATGATTTCGAGGTCAGCAGATCTCCTCTGGGATCAAATCTGAGTCGTGAAACAAGTCCCGGAAGACTTCTACTCCTGCGACATGTCTTCCAACTCCAAATGCAATACGGATCGTGGAGAAAGGGCTCGGAACACAAGACTCACGGCTGACCAGAAGGCTCCTCCAACTTTGCCGTCCTTTAGACGGGGAAGATCAACTTGGGCTGGCATTCCACCATTCTCCCATTTTTCTGTGAAGTTTTGGGCATAGATGTTATTCTGGAAAACGAAACGTATCAGAATGGCAAGGTCATTGTGCCCATCTGATCCTGCGGTTAGAGCTCGTGCTAACGAAAGGAAAGAAGAAAGCTGGGCGACCTATTAGAGGAGTGTCTGCTAGGATCTTATCAACCCTAGCCTTGACTGTCAAGGCATCATCTTTAGGGGCCTTGTTCCATGGAGAGTCCAAAACACCAGGTGCGAGCAAAGAGATAGACATGGCGAGACCCACGACTATGATGAATATGATGAAGAGGGTACGGAGCGGGGAGATATCTCCATAGCTCGGACGTGCTTGTTGCTCGCTTTTGTCTTCCAATTCCTCTGGATAGTCAAGGATATCATTTTGGATCTGATTCTGTGACTCCGAGGGCCTTGAGAAACCGTAGCCCGAGATTTCAGGAGCAGTGTTCCCACGAGGCAGGAGAGGATCCGTCTCCGAAGGCATCTTTACTTCTACAATGGGGCTTTAGGTGTGAACATGAAATCCGAAGAGACGGATACTATGAGTGCTAAGGTATCTGTGCTTGTCACGTCACATGATATGATGGTAGGTATGCCTGAACCGAGCACTACTGGTACTCGTACTCGTACGTAAAGCCTTGGCCAGCGACTCTAGCGGAGATGATTCCGCGACAGAAAAGCAGTCGGCCTTGATTACATTGGAATAATTTGGTGCTCACTTCTTCAGTCTGCTCCTCCGAATCCTTATTCCTTTACGAGCTCGAGCTCGAGCTCTATCTTTTCACTTGGTAGCCTTTGTCCCATGATGCATTCATTATGTCTGTACAAATGCCTCCCCCAACGCCCGTGCAGAAGGCATCGCGTCATCGCCTGAGGCGCAAGTACTCCGCTGCCAGAGCCTTCTACCTTACCATCGTCATAATATCAGTCATTGCCATATCAAGCTTGTTCAAAGGGAGAAATCAACAGGACATTAATGGCGCGAATCATGCGCTCTTCAGTCGAACCCATCTTACCGTCACAGACGGGTTCCTTCCTGGGGGTAGTCGAGAGCTCGTGCGGCGAGAGCTTGTGCGGAGGGATCAGGCAGTACGTTGGACTTCAATCAGAGGAAACTCTCGCGAAGCTTTCCATGAAGCTCATAATACTTTACCCAGTGCCGGCTCGTCAATACTGCTAGAGATCAGTGCGCTTTCGTTCGCGCCAACTGCCTAGATGAGGAAGCAGGTCTCTTTTCCTACCTACAATTGTACTATTGCAAGCTGCACAAGGCTCAACCACTAGCCTTCATTATCCTGATACTATGGCTCGGCCTCCTCTTCAGTACTATTGGCATTGCTGCAAGCGACTTCTTTTGCATAAATCTCAGCACTATTGCGAACATCCTGGGAATGAGCGAAAGCATGGCCGGCGTCACCTTCTTGGCCTTTGGAAACGGTAGTCCGGATGTCTTTTCAACGTTTGCTGCAATGAAAACAAACAGTGGGAGCCTGGCTGTTGGCGAGCTTATTGGCGCTGCCGGATTTATTACTGCTGTAGTGGCTGGGTCAATGGCCTTGGTGAGACCTTTCAAGGTTGCAAGGAAGAGCTTTGTGAGAGATGTGGGCTTCTTCATTGTTGCGGCAAGTTTCAGCATGGTCTTCCTAGCAGACGGTCACCTACATCTATGGGAGTGCGCCGTCATGGTTGCATTCTATGTGTTCTATGTGGCTACGGTGGTTGTCTGGCATTGGTATCTGCGCCGGCGATCTCGTCGAAAGTTACTAGAAGATGCGGCAAGGGGTAATTTCCACACCCCTGGAGCAGATGACGCGGATGACGAGCCATATCATGATGAGGACGATGAGGACGCTGCAGGAAGACGCAGTCGAGCTTCAACAAGAACAGTCTCGGCCAACGATTTCGCTAATCTGGAGAGGGGAGGAAGTCCAATGCTTAGACCCATGGACGAAGAAGCGGATGCAGACGACCAGACTCGAGACCGGTACCTAGCCGAGATCAGCAGTAATATGAGAGTCAGCCGGCGGAAACCTGGAGAGCGCAGGAACACCATCAATCCAATCAGGCCAAGTCTGGTCGGCGCACTCGAGTTTAGAGCAGTACTATCGTCTCTGCAGAAATCAAGGAATATTCAGACCATCCCCATCAATCTTCGCCGATATTCAGATGATCCGACTTATACTACAGCGCAACAACAGGACAATCTTCCGTCGATTTCCCATCCGTACACCGAATATGACGACATGGACGCTCAAGATGTGGCTTCTAATACTTCCTTACGGCCTAGTGTAGATGGTGAACGGACTGGTCCAAATCGCACTCGTGCTGTTTCTGCGAATGATGCCCTGGGTCTTCGATTCGACCCCAAAAAGTTGCCAAATGCACGTGTACCAGATATAGACCTCCTGAGTGCAACACCACCAAGTAAACGAGGGTTGCAGCCGTCGAGGGAAACCGCAGATCATCGATCGAGCGGAAGATCTCCAAGTCCTCCGGCCCCGAGCCTGTCTTTATCGCCTGCGGCCGACGAGTTCGGATATCTCTCGATGAGTCCTGCGCCCATGTCTCCTTTGCAACATGGTCGGTCTGGTGAGCTTCTGGCTCCACCCGAGGACAACCTTCTTGGATCGCGAAACCATGCGCAGTCTCGAGTCGATACTCAGCAGGATAGTGCTGGCTTGCCCCAAGATTCACCAAAGCTGATCGGGAAACCGAGTGTACCTAGAATACAGATACCGCAGTCTCCAGACCTACAGTCGTCAAGAAGCTCAAGTCCACGTTCACCGTTCCCTGCTTTCCAAAACGACTCAAATTTTGTATCCTCGTCACGTACACCGAGCATACGACTACCTCCGTCCAGTATTGGATCCGAATCAACTTTTCAGCAAAATCTCTATCGAGAGCCCGAGGAGAAGCCGATGCGCTGGTGGCCTTACAAAGTTCTTCCATCACCGCAAATCCTGGTATCTACGCTGTTTCCAACACTCTACTCGTGGAAAGATAAGAGCCTTTGGGAGAAGCTCTTAGGTGTTGTAGCCGCACCGAGCGTCTTCCTCCTTGCGATCACCCTGCCCATCGTTGAAGTTGACAAGGAGGAGGATGAAGATCTTCCGGATATCATCAATCCGGACCCAGGTCTGCTCACGCCTGGCCATTCTCGATCCCGTTCAGCCTCAACCATTGTGGCCATACTCCCTCCCGACAGTCCTTCGACGGAGTCCGCCAGCACTGGCGAGGGACTGGAACCACCGGATGTCAAGAGGTATGGAAACCAGGGGATCAGGTCGCCGTCTATCAACATTGTGGAGCCCGAGAATGGCACCGCCACAGAATCTTCCCCCAAGGAGCCCAGGCCCCTCCACCTGCCGAACCGCCAGTCCAGCAGTGTAACGAACCCACCCACTCCGACCCTATCCCCTTCATCCCCTAAAGAGTGGAACCGTTGGCTCGTAGCAACCCAAATCTTTACAGGCCCCTTGTTCATTGTCGTCCTGCTATGGGCAAACACCGACCCCAGTCTCTCGCCCCGCAACCTCCTCCTACCATGTCTTTACTCCCTCATCGCCTCCCTGGTCACCTTTGCCATTCTAATCCTCACCACCACGCCGTCCCGTGCGCCCAAATACCGCTACCTGCTCTGCTTCTTCGGATTCATCATCTCCATCTCCTGGATCTCCACCATCGCCAACGAAGTCGTCGGCGTCCTCAAAGCCTTCGGCGTCATCCTGGGCATCAGCGACGCCATCCTCGGACTCACCATCTTCGCCGTCGGTAACTCCCTGGGCGACCTCGTCGCCGATATCACGGTCGCGAGGCTCGGCTATCCGGTCATGGCGTTGAGCGCCTGCTTCGGCGGTCCCATGCTGAACATCCTCCTCGGCATCGGCCTCAGCGGACTGTATTTGACGATCCAGGGCGGCGAGAGACGACACGAGAAGCATCCCGGTCGACCGATACGGTATAAGCCGTATCAGATCGAGGTGGGCGGAACGTTGCTGATCAGTGGCATCACCCTGTTGGTCACGCTTGCGGGGTTGCTCGTCGTCGTGCCCCTGAGAGGCTGGTGGATGGACAGGAGGGTGGGCTGGGGTCTGGTCGCGCTGTGGTGCGCCAGCACCGTCGGCAATGTGGCCGTGGAGATTGTGGGCTGGGGGAAGGAATCGTGAGGGAGAGGCGACGGGACGCATTGCATCACACGGCGTTTTATATCCCCGGGGGGCTTTCTTGACTTGGGTAACAGACCGCGTTGGATTCCTGCGTGTTGCCGCCCCGCTGAGATCGATCACGCACTACGGGCATTGGATTCGTCCACGAGGCCGTTTTTGCATTTCTGTGACGCAGAGCTTAGTTTTACAAGTGTTGCGCGCGCCACCCTTGTCCCATTCACGTGCACCTGATTCCGTGCCTTGACCTTGCAACGACCCCCTTTCTCCAGTCTCCACAGACCGTGATCGCCTCTTCTACAAGGACGTGCCTCCGTGCCGCCATCGCCCGTAAAACACGTTCTCGCAGACTTGCGAGGCTCGGGCGAAGAGAAAGGGCTTTCGGATCCGCGGGACAGATGCAAAAAGGAAGACGAGCTGCAAGGGCCCCATGCAGCCATGGCATCCCAAGGCAGCGTACAAACAACGCAGCCAGCCTTCACCGCCTCGAACGCGGAACAAGACAAGCCCCTAACCACGTCTATGTTTTCACCAACGCAGGCAGGCACGCAGCGGCAGCGGAAACTTCCATCCCTTTGTCGTCCGTCCCCTTGCAATCACCACGCGCCCTCCTCTCCGCCAATTCCCTCCTCCCCATCCCTGATCCCAGAACCCACCTCGACCCATCCGTCCAGCCCATTAATCGCACCCCCTCCGCCCCTCCCGCCCACCACCATTGCACATCCTCCATCCGAGACAAAAGATGTCCGACCCACGCACGGATCCCGCACCACCGCTCCCAGCCCCGCCAGCACCCACGCCCCCATCCGGCAACGCCATCATAACCCTCCAAGTCGGCGAACGCCGCTTCCTCGCCCGCGCAGCGACGCTGACGCAAGGGAGCACTTTTTTCGCCCGACGTCCAGGACGATGGGTCCTACTTCGTCGACGCGGACGGCGACGTCTTTCGGCACGTGCTGCGCTATCTGCGGCACGAGACCATGCCGCTGTTCTACGACGAGGGGAAGGGGCATGACTACGCGCTGTACGTCGCGGTGCTGGAGCAGGCGGGGTACTTCGGGGTGGAGCCGCTGCGGAAGTGGCTGGAGGCGCAGACGTACTTGCAGGCGGTGAAGGTTGTGCTTTCGGCGAAGGTGTTTGAGGGTGTTGAGGGAGTGCGCGGGTCGACGGGGGGCCATGTCCGGACCGAGCATCATGTTGCGTGGAGGACGAAAAAGGTGTACGTCTGCCCGCGGGGCATGTACGGACACATGGGCGATCCGGGCGCTTGCGGGAGGCTGTGCAGGAAGGCTCAAGGTGATGCTGAGGATGAGTATCAAGATGAAGAGGTTTTGAAAATTGTGGAGGTGCGCAAAGTGACTGCGTTGGATCCAAAGATGTGCGTTGAGCTGCGCTAGTATGTTGATACGACGGTGAAACTCAGCGTTGATGGTCATTCGCGGAGCAAAAGAGCAATAGCAGAGGATTCGATCATCCCATCTTACTCCGTACTTTTGCGCCAGTAGCAAAGAGCCGAGGGTATCATTGGTATCTTCCCATCCGTTCCTTCCTGTAAAGCACCACTGTACAGAACGCCCCTTTTGTCACTCCTGACTGAACGAATACCCTCCTCTACGGGGTTGGAGCCTCATTAGTCGGCTTGCTGCTGCATATGGCTAGGCAGGTTGTAACCTGCATAGTCCAAATGCACAAACGCCCGATCCACGCTCGGGACACTCTCCAACACGTATTGCAAACTCTCTCCTAAATCATGACTGTCCCTTAGTGTCATACCCTCGTCCAGCACGACGTCGACTTCCACGTTCAATTTGTCGCCCGCATGATAAGCTTGCAAGCCTTGTATCGATTTGATCGTTTTGGCAAACCGCATGGTGAGGTATAGCAGGATATTCCGGTCAGCAGCAGGGGCGGCAGCACCCGTGAGGTGTTTGATATGAGTGCTGGATGTCATTGACCAATTCGCTATCACATACAAAGAAAGCAACAGACCGCCTAGGGCATCGAGCCACCAGAGGGAAGCGTAGTAGCCTACTAATGGGAATATGATGGAGAAAATATTGAACACGACATCGGTCATTGCGTCTTGGGCCAGAGCTTGAACGGAACTATTCTTGATAAGCCGGCACCAGAACCAGCATCCTAGCTTGATGAAAACGGTGGAAGCCATGATTATGATCGCTGGGAGTCCGAGCTGGATTATGGAGTGGTCGGGGGATGTGAGCCGGTTGAAGCATTCCAGGAAGACCTGGAAGAAAGATGTTATCATGATGACGCTAAAGACGAGGACACCAAGAGGTTCGAGACGACGGCGCCCAACAGGGTATCTATATTGGTCTTTGCGGGAGATGAGTTTGGTAGTTGTCCATACAATGGCGGTAGAAAGGAAATCGAGAGCTGCATCGACGAGAGAAGCAAGCACGGAAAGCGAGGAGGTGAGGGCTATCACAGCGATCTTTCCGGCGAGAAGAATGGCATTGGCCGCTAGATTTACATAAATGGCAATGGTCACTACCTTGCTTCCGCTCTCTTGATCATCGTCATCGTCGGAGTTCTGGATATCATAGGCTTTGGGCCCGTCTTGCGCGTCGTCACCAAGAAGGGGCGTGTCTTCATCTGGAAGCTTATACAGTGCTTTTGGAGTCCGCTTGACTTTGACTTGGCTGCCGTGACCATTGTCCGTAGGCTTAATGCTTGCAGAAGGATGTTGATCATCCAATGTGGAACCTGCCTCTTCGGAAATCGTCCTAGGAATGTGCAAATCTGGATTGGGCCGGTCGTTGTACTCTTGGATCAGATTGTGTGGAAGTGACGAATCAAGAAGGCGGTCGATATAGAGATACGAGGATATGAGGTGGTTGTTACGTTGGTAATACTCCCGTATGGGCTTCTTCATCTTTTTCAATTCCTCGGCACTCTTGTAGTATTTTTCCCACTGATATCTTGGATTGTTTGACCCAATTAAACGCATGCTTCTCATCTGCGGGGTCATCAGGACCTCGCCCCCATCGCCCACGCCGCTCATTCTTCTGTCCATCTTTGACAGTCTGCTTTTTGCGGGAGAAGGCCCATCGTACCCTCCATCAGCGTCTCTCTCCACGTCGCTCTCGTCGTCCTCATTCGTCTCGGGAGTTGCAGACCTTCGTTGCGGTGGCTGCGCCCACAAGTCTTTGGCATTGGTGGTAGATCTGCTCTGAAGTAGGGATGGGAGTTTTTGACCGCGTGTGGAGAGTGGGCTGTTTGTGTCGGAGAGAGGAAGGAAGCCGCGAAGTGATCCAATACGATAAGATTTCGGACGGGGAGAAGAACCTTCGGCCATTGTTGAGGATACTGCTGGATCTTAACCGAAGGCTGGAAGAAGACAGCAGCAATATGGATTACGGAGCGTCTGCCACCTGGGATGTGGGCTCATCGACACAAAGAGCAGGGTTCCTTGCTTGACATCTAGTGCAGGTTGGTGGGGACGAAGCAATCTGAGATTGGTTTAGTACGAGTACTCTACGCCATTAGCAAACGCAAATGTTCAGACTCCCAACATACATCTAGCATAATATATTGAATTGTCAAGCCGACTAAGTCATCTACGAACATCTATTTGATACATATAGGCCTTTGCGATGGAAAAGTGTGAGAGTAGTGTTAGAGATCGTTGGTACCCAACTGTGACCCGACTTCGAAAATAACATCCACCAATTGTACCCGAAGATTTCCCCCAGACCGATCGACGGAGGGAAGACCACGATACGTTTTGGCATTCGATATGCTCTTCAAGCCCGACCATCATTCATTGGCCTGCCCGCGTGCACGGACTCGACCCTCTCCCTCCGTTAGTCCATGAGGGATGTGGAGATAGATGCATTTCCTCCCATAGACTCGTCCATGTTTGGAAAGAGAGGATTCCAACTGCTTGCTCTCATTTGGGCACCTCGTCAGGCTCATAACGGCTGCCTTTGTCGTTCTCGAAAAGCTGCTGATCCCCCTTTCCACCCATCTCCATGAAAACTTCCGCTTGCTGATGCGCCGCCGGGAGCTCCTCCCGCTTCGGCCCTGTGTGGCCATTCACAGTTGCACTGGCAGGATTGTGGACTCTTTTCCCATCAGGATTCTTTTCAAATACCTTAACTGGCGCTTTCCTATCCTCCCATTCGACTACCTTGCTGACTTTTACGTCGTTGAGATCGCTGAGTAAAGTCCGCTCTCGCGCGTACTTGCGTTTCGAAAAGTCAAGCTGGTCCATAGCACCTGTTAAACCGTCGGTACTGTCGGCCGGATTGATCGTTCTTCGCGTTGTCCATGGATGTTCAAGGCATTCGTCTATAGTGATGCGTTGATCCACGTCGACTGTGAGCATGCGATCAATGAGGTCGAGCGCTGGATCCTCGATAGAGTCCCAGTATGGTGAAGGGTAGTCGAAACGACCCATTTTGATCTGTTGTGACAGAGTATAGGGGTGCTCTTCTGACCAAAGCTCGTCTGAAAATGGTGGGAAGCCACATAGACAGATGTAGAGTACGACTCCTAACGACCATACATCGACTGCTCTGGTGTATTTGCGATGCCTCGAGTTCTCCAGTATCTCAGGTGCGACGTAGCTGGGTGTTCCGCATCTGCGGCGACCATGAGCCTTGTTTACAGCATTTGGTGGAAGCAAAGAAACTTACAGCGTTGTAGTGAACGACTCTTCGCCGATGATCTTAGCTAGACCGAAGTCGGCAAGCTTCACTGACAGCTCCTTGTCTGCCAGCAGGATATTTTCTGGCTTAATATCTCGATGTACAATGTTGCGTTCATGCTAAGGGGGGTCAGTATCATCACCTTGCTAGACGGGAGATGAACGTACCAGGTATTTGAGGCCTTGGAACAACTGTATGAAGACTCTTCGAGTTTCTTCTTCGGTCAATTTTTGCTTCATAACAATCCAGTTGAACAATTCTCCTTCCGGCGCAAGCTCAAGCACCAAAAAAACGCCGTCATCCTCGTCGAAAGTGTCCTTCAAACATAGCATATTCGGATGGCTGACGGACTTCAATACACCTATTTCTTGCTGCAACCCATCCGTCTGCGATCTCCCGCTGTCCCCGTGTCTCCTTTCAAATTTCTTCACCGCAAACTGCATGCCCGTGGCCCGCTCAACGCATAGATATACGGTAGCAAAATGGCCTTTGCCCAACTGCTGCAGGATTCTATATTGTTGACGAAAGGCACTAGCATCTCTGTTTCGCGGGTAGTAAAACATGCATCTTGCTTGATCCATGATAGAGATCTCGTCCGAATTCTCTAGCTCTCGGCGCTTATTCCTGCCAACGATGGCGTCGTTCACATATGTTCCGTTGCTCGAAAGATCTTCTATGACTGCCACACCCTTGCCGTTTTTACTTTCATTAAAGACAATGAAATGGCGATTTGAGATCGTGGGAAGCTCCAACTTGCGATCTAACGTCCCTTAGTCCTCAAATCCCTGACTACTGCTCTGCGACGTTTACATACCGCATTCTGGATGTCTCCCAATGAGATAACCACCCGACGGAAACCCTAGCACGCGTTTCTCTGTTTCGTATTGCTTCTCTTCATCAACATAGTTGCCTTTTTCAGTTTGGGCCAGACCGCGGTCTTTGGCTCCTTTGCCAAAGTGTGTAGTCGGGTATGGTGCTGGACACGCTGCCCTCGCCCTGCAAACCAAGGTATCACCAAAGACAGGGTCTACGGGTACCAAATAGCCCCAGACGCCTTCGGCTTCTTCATCCTCTACTTCATGCGAATGCGCTTCGGGGGGAATGATAAACTGCGAGAAGGCTTGCGTGTCTGACGGAGGCGAGGATAATGCTTGCGTGCAAGGAGCAGGAGACAAGGTCGTCGGAGGAGTTCGATGCCGGATCTGACTGGGTCGACCTTCTGGTGGTGATGCCGTGAGCTCCTTGGAGTACTCTGATTTTGTGCTTTCTTGATGCGTAAGGGGCGATGGGAGGTATGATTTCATCTTGTTTTTGAGAGGAGTCGTCTGTGTCTGCGATGATAGACGTTCAGAGCGGCGCGGCTTCTTTGTATCGTGCTTTTCGCCTGTGGAATTCTGTATTACCACGAATGGTAAGCTAGTTTTTGATAGGTGAGGCAGTGCCACTTACCCTCCCACGCTTCAAGGAGCTCTTCTCTGGGGCTCTGAGAACCATTTTGGCTACTATACCTATGCCAATTGAGAGCGCTGTTACGGAGCAAACGGGAAGACGGACGCGACGGCAGAGAAAGTTTTTCCAAATGACCGAAGACTGCGGTCTAGACTTTGTAGGCGATCGAAAAAGCAATCCTGCATTTGACCTGACCTCATACCATTTTTATATAAGTAAGGTAGTCTCTGTGTGTGTGACCCTTTTTCGTTTGGGTTGACCGTCGAGCCTATTGGCGTGACGGCGGGGCTCCCAATGGTCGAAGCGTGGAAAGGCCAACTGCTTTGGACATAGATAAGGTACTTAGGTACTCCTCCAGCAAACAGTTGACGTCACTCAGCCGGTGTGGGCTGTTGTAAGGTACCTTCTCGCATCAACGGCGATTCGTACTTTTTAACCCGAGGCTGGAGCTTCGGTAATTGGGTGATTGCGGCACGTTGCCGAGCCTCAACCGACTCCTCGGACTATGGGAAATCTATGCGTAGAGTAGAGGTAGAGTACATGTAGGTAGAGAGGTAGAATACCTAGAGTGACTGACTGACGTGTGAGCTGGTTGGCAAATGAACGCTATGATCGTATTGAGCACGTTATGGCATGCTTGTCCTTACGCACTGTGCTTCGCCCCAACACTGTCGCCAGATGATCATGTATATATTATGTACCGAAAGTCCAACAACCGCCAGCTCATGCCTTTTCCCGCTTTTCTCTACGTTCCCACTGCACTACCGCAGGGTTCAAAGGTCGTGAGAACAGTGACGAGTAATCCGTCCCTACTACACCTTCGGTGCCCTCCTTGTTCTTCAATCGAAATTCACGCACCATCGTTGCCGTGATGGCGCCTAATTGAACGTACGCAAACGCCTCACCAATACACCGATGTCTTCCTGCTCCAAACGGCAGATACGGACTGTTGGCACCCTTGCTGACGAGGCCATACCCGTAATCGATCTTCTCGTCCTCGTCGGCATCTTTATTCGAACCATGAAGGGCAGACCCCTCGTCCCAGCGATGTGGTTCCCACAGATCGGGTTGGGGAAAGTGATCCTCCACTTTTGATGTAACCCCTGGTGCAGCGAGGAGTACGCGAGACGGTGGAATGGTGTATGACGTTCCTTCTACTGGCATGGGCGCAATGACCTTTCGCATTATCGAGTGGATTGGCGCGTGTATGCGCAGGGTTTCTTTGACTACTTGAGAATTGAGAGTAAGACGCTGTAGGGAGTCGTAGTTGAGTGGCGGCAGATCCGCGCCGAGGACTGATATTTGTTCTTGATAGAGTTCTTCGAGAATGCCCGGCCGCGTTGCAAGGCGGAGGAGGATCCATGCGGAAGTGCTAGACGAAGAATGTTGGCCTGCCATTAGAAGCGCAATCATCATGTGAGCGATCTCTACGTCGGGGATAGGGGTGCCGTTCTTGTAGACGGAGGACATTAGATTCCATATCATGTCATCGGCGTCACGCTGGGAACCGGCTTCGCGCCTTGCCTTGATGATATCCAGATATGTCTGGGCCATCTTCTTCTGCGCAAAGTCGCGTTTGCGGTTATGGGGCAGAGGTGCCCATGGCAGCATGAAATTGATGGGGGAGAAGCCCATGTCAAGATCGTGGTAGAGGTCTGCGAAACTGGAGTCGAATTTTGAACGCACTTCCTTGCCCTGGAGAGAGCGAGAGGCGGTGTAGATTGTCACCTCGGCCATAATGCCAGGAACGTTGAAAGTGCCTTTGGAGCCTTTGAATGTTGCAGACCGGGCGATGAAATTTTGGACCTCCTCGGCGATCAGAGGCACGTAGGATCTGAGGGCCTCGGAGGTGAGACCAAATTTGACGAACTACCCTGATCATCAGATATGGGCTTCAGCCGCCTTACGATTTTCCACCCACCTTTTTCTGCTCCATCAGCTTCGCATTTGGACAGTCATATACGACCTCTTTTCCGAAGACCGGCGTGGTGAGTGGACTGTATATCTCCTCCGCATTGACATCTTTGAGCTTTCCATTGAGTATAAATTCATTTCCCTTCACCCCCAAACAGACTGTCGTCTTCTTCCCGAGCAAAACAAAGGTGAAGATGTCACCGTACTGGAGATCGGGTCAGCATGGGTTCGTTGTGTGGAGAACGCAGCGTTCAAGTACCTTCTTCCGACAGCTGAAGAAAAACTCGTAGGGATCGATTCCGTAGGTGACGGTACTACCAATGAACGGCACCCAATGAAACACAAGTGGAGGTTCATTGGGGCTTTTCGCAAGTAATTGGCTAAGCACATTGAAAACGACGGCAACAACAAAGAATGACAAGAGGCCTCCAGCGAAGACCACCCCGGTGGATCTATTAGATAGGAGGATGCGCAAAGGTTCGGTGATAGCAGCAAGAACACCCATGGTAGGAAAAGACAGGCAGCGGTCCTGTACTACCAGGACAATGGATATACAGAGACCGGAAAACAAGAGATGAAGGTCGTCATGTCGAGGACGAGGGGGAGTTCTACTTGCACTCGGAATTTATCTCTTGGCAAGATCGCGCAAAATACCCAGGTCGGACTGCGGAGCTTAAAACTCCGATGGGGGAATATATCAGACCACGACTTTACTACCCTGCTACTTACAACATCCTAGGAGTAGACGCGCAAGCGGCATCAGCCTGCAGCCAACACTCGGATGACAATAGCATCTCTGTCCAATTCCCAGGGGTCACCTTTCCTTCATCCAAGCTTGATTGCCATGCTCGAAAGAAGTGAAACTGCTGACCGTACTTTCGAACATGGAAACGCCAGAGGCCAGGGAGCTGAGCCTGGTTGGCAAAGTCGAAATGCGTATAGCTCTGGCAAATGATGCCTCTCTAAGCAAGACTTTGAATACCTATCTCGCCCCACTATTGCTCAAACTTGCCTCGGAGTTTCTAAGCGTGCGAAATAAAGTAAGTGTGCAATATCATGCTGCAGATGCTGCAGGCTAGCCGTCCAAAAACATCGCAGTCATCAAATCTTGGCATAATTGAGATTCTGCAGAATTCTGATTGTCAGGCCGAAAGGATTGACAATTGATCCACCAAGCAGCTCAAGCACATTGCTTTTACGGCAAAACGAATTCCCTTTTGTGGTGCTGTAGTCAAGATCCAAGGGATTCATATCCTTACAAAGGCCACCTTTTCTGGCAGCGAGTCCGCCAGCAGAACTTCCCTTCACACGCAGACGTGGATCGAGCTAACCTTCGTATGTGATCTCAGGTCATGTCAGTCTGTCAGCATATCAACACTAGAATCAAACCACCGTCTATAAAGCTTCCTGTAGCTACGCTTCTCAGGCAGTATAAAGACAACCACAATGCTTTAGTCCGCCACTTTGATCTCCTATACATCCAACAAGGTATTGACAGACTAGCTATTTCTGTAAGTCTCTTCGATCGACACTATGCCTTCCCAAGACAGTCGCTGTCGGCTGTGGCGAACACCTGTTCCTGCTTCCATGCTCATCCCAAAACCCGTATAGGAGCGTCTTGATCTTCTTCCCACTCTTCTACATGGCTTGCGGTCTAATGCCGAGGAGTCGGTCACACATGCAGCTTCTCTATTTAACCTTCTGCTCAAACTTCTTCACAGCATGACGCTTCCTGCACGCGGGAGTAAGGAGGATGTTGCTCTAAGGAAGAGCCTCGGGTTGAGCGACAAAGCCGACGATGCAATCTTTGTCGCTACATGGCTAGGGAAGCTCATATTGTTTGGCATTGGCCAAGCTGGGGCTACTCGCTGTCCGAGTCTAAACCCAGAGGACTGCAAATTCTTACAGCTCTATGGTAAGAAAGAGACTTGGACACCAAGCGCAATCGGTGGTTTGAACCTCGTGGAGACTAAAGTCGTGGCTGCCAAGTTCCTTGCTAGCGGGGCTTTTCTTGATACTGAACGCTTTCTACCGGCATTGTTTGCTTCAGCTGACCCCAATTCGCGTCTTTCCGACATTGGAGATGATATCCTGAAACGAGCGACCTCTGCTGTTTCTTTCGAAGATCCTATTCTAGTACAGCAGCTATATGAAATATACTTAGGAACAAGGGGCGCCGAAGGATCTCTTCCAGCTCGAGTTCCTTTGCAGACAAAGATCCTCACACTTCTCTGCAAGTCTAAGCTCGCTTCTTCCTTCATCCAACAGAGCATCCAGATTGTTCAGGAAGGACTTGCAACCCCCAAGAGTATCCACCACGACACTAGCACCTCACCACCAAGACAAGGCCTGGAAGCCTCGAAGCTAAGGTACGTTGTTCGGGAGCAAACTCTTCGCGGCCTGGGCTTTAAGCTACACGTGAGAATATTTTTGAGGCCGAAATGGGACTTGTTGGGCCCCTCTCTTCTCCTGCATCTTCTTGATTTGGCTCACGACTCGATTCTGTGTCCTGAAAGGAACTTTTTTTCCCTTTCAACTCCCTAGACTCGTCTTCCAGTCTGATTTCTTACCATCACGTGGTTTCTTCCCTTGTTGTGCTCCCCAGGCTTGTCTTAGCAGTTGACTCTCGGTTTTGCAAGGGGCTTGCTAACTCCGAAATCATCGTCAGAAGCCAGATCTTTGCTTTCATAAATTGGCTCGCAAGGATCAGTTCGCCGGCCGATCTCAACGCATTTGCCCCTGGTTTGGTGACTCAGCTTCGGACATATATCGAAAATCAAGGCTGGCCACGGTACAACACGGAAGCCTCTATGCCGAGCGCAGGAGAATTGACTTCACGAGCTTTCGGTTATGAGAGCATTGGACTCCTCGCAGGCGCCTGTGCAGACACGCTTTTGCTAGAACCTACTCTCGATCTTCTTCAGTGGCTTTTCATGTCTCTGAGTGAAGATCCATCAAGCAAGGACGTGTCTATTAGTATTGAGCACGCTCTGAGTAGCGTACTTGGAGGATTTAGTACCGACCTAAGTCCCGATCTTGAGTCATCACTGACCTCTTTGTTGTTGCGTCACATGGGTTTACATCCCCGAGATCCCAGCGACACCAAAAGTTCAGACCCTTACATTGTCCGCAGCACTCGGTTTGTTGCTGTGCGATTTGCCAACCGCTGCCTTCCATATAGGAGTGCAACAGCTCGATGGATTAACATTCTCGCTATCGATGGTGGCATCAATGAGCGGAGTGAGGTCCTCGAGGAAGGGAGGAAGGGCCTTGATCCGTACTGGTATAGGGTGTTGAACCCAAGCAACGATGATGATTTTGCAACCGAGCGATCTCTCCAAGCCCCAAAGTACGATCTTCCCACCTTTCCGGAATTGGTGGAGAAGATTTTTGGATCTGCATCAGTCTGGGATGTCACCACCGACAGCAGCAGCCTTGATCTGGCCAACGCTTACATACCTGCTCTCACATTCTGTCGTTGTATCCTCTTACATCAAGCTTTGATTGCCACGAAAAAACCTCCAATCATAGATAGCGACTGGGAGCGAAACATAGATGCTCTAATAGCAAACGATGAAGACGCTCGGAATAGTCTCAAAGAATACTTTCACAAATACTCGACGTTCTCAACCGAAAATCAAGCAGCTCCCCGGGCACTCAAGACGTATCTGCAGGCATTATACGCTGGCATTATTTCTTCAGGAGGTGGAGATGTTAACAGAGCTGGAGGCTACCTTCTGGAAATTTGTCCTTTTCTTCCCAACGAAGCCTATATTGGTCTCTCGGCAAACATTTTGAGTCTACAGCGACCCGTCTTTTCTACCAGGAAGACATTGCGTGAGACAGGCTCACACATTTTCGGCATTTTAGCAAGGTATGTGATTTCATATTGACTCTTTTGCATCCGGGCCTTTCGTCTGGATCATAAAACATCGTTTGACAGCGGCAAAATGGTTCCTCCCTCAATTATACTATCTAAGACTAGTCTCACAATTCCGTTGCGTGTCTTGAGATGGACTTCTTTCCCCCCTTTGCTCTGCTCCCAAATTGTCTTCCAAGTCAGCTTTGTGTCGTGCAATGGGCTTCTTTCTTTTTTTATGCTCCCAACATTTTTTTAGAAGTGGAACTCATCTCTCGAGGAGGGTATGCTGACTCCGAATTTATGAGCAGTCTCGAAGAATGTTCGGACAGCGAAACGCAGAAGATGCTGAACGTCTTTGACCGAAAGATTCGGTCGTGGCGTCAGGCAGTTGGGAACGAAACCCTTCAAGTACACGGCTCGATCCTTACCACGGCGTACTTCCTGAGTAGGTCAGCCTTTCGCCACAGAATTCCTTTGGACTACGAGGAGAAGCGGTCGGCCTTTATTAATACATTCCTGGAAATCCTTAATGAAAGCCGAGACAAAATGCTTTTGGATGCTGTCTTGGTTGCTACCTCGGAACTCGCTCTCTTTGGTGTGCTGACACCTGAGAACATTCCGGAGCCATACAATATTCGCAGCTTGATTCAAAAACATATTGAAAAAGCCAAAGAGGGGGACGAAAAGGCTATCACGGCTCTGGGCCATCTTGCACTACAATGCAGGGAAGAGTCAAATGACAACGAGACACTATCTCACATCATCCAGAGTCTCTACGATCTGCATAACGTCAGGCAGCCTGAAGTGCATTTCGCTGTTGGCGCTGCATTGTCCTGCGCTGCGATAGGATGGCAGTCGAAATCGTTGGTTTCAGCCTTGGATATCCAGGGTCCTGTCCCCGTGTCGCCAGCTCGAGCAAGGACCTCTTCATCAGTTCTCGACGAAGTGCTATCGAAATGCAAAACCAGCAAGCCGGCCTTGCGGCAAGCTTCGGTGATCTGGCTCCTGTGCTTGGTACAATATTGCGGGCACATGCAGGAGATTCAGGGCCGATTACGGGAGTGTCAAGTGGCCTTCAAAGGCTTCTTGGCCGATCGGGACTCGTTGAATCAAGAGTCTGCTTCGCGAGGTCTGGCTCTGGTGTACGAAAAAGGCAATAAGTCTTTGAAGGATGATTTAATACGGGACCTCATCTCCTCATTCACTGGGAACTCTGGCCTTGCAGGGAAAGGGAATGTATCGGAAGATACTGAGCTATTCGACCCTGGAGCGCTCCCAACGGGCGACGGTTCGGTCACAACATATAAGGATATCATGAGTCTTGCTGCTGAGGTTCAGGATCCCAGTCTGGTGTACAGATTCATGTCACTTGCCTCGAACAATGCTATATGGTCTGAAAGGGCTGCCTTTGGGAAATTTGGGCTCAGTAATATACTGAGTGATGCCTCTACGGATGGCTTTCTAGCACAAAACCCAAAGATCTATCCAGCTCTTTTCCGATATAGATTTGATCCTAACACAAACGTTCGGAACTCGATGAATGACATCTGGGCTGCCATTGTGAAAGAGCCAGCCAAGACAATCGACCAACACTTTGACAGCATCATGAACGATCTGTTCAAGAACATTCTTGGAAAGGAATGGCGTGTTCGTCAGGCCAGTTGCGCCGCTATTGCCGACCTCGTTCAAGGGCGACCGCTTGAAAAGTACGAAAAGTATCTGACTAAGATCTGGGAGCTCACTTTCAAAGTCTGCGATGACATCAAAGAGTCTGTCCGTGATGCCGCAATGTCCCTGGCACGAGTCTTGACCGGAGTATTGACCCGTGGGCTCGAAGCCGGCGAGTCGTCTGCTTCGAATGCAGAGAAGATGCTGAAGCAGGTGCTACCATTCCTTTTGAGTCCATCCGGCTTGGAATCAGGGGCTCCTGAAGTACAAGACTTTGCCAGGAGAACGCTGCTGAAGATCATCAAGAGCAGTAACGGAAAGACATTGCGCCCTTTTGTCCCGGATCTCGTAGGCCGCTTGCTTGCACTTCTCAGCTCAATAGAGCCGGAAATGATCAACTACGTCCATCTCAATGCCGAGCAATACGGTCTGACAGCGCAGGAGCTCGATGACGCCCGTCTCAAAAACATCCGAGGATCTTCGATGCTTGAGGCTATTGAGCGATGTCTCGACTTTCTCAATGAGGAAACGATTCCAGAGCTGCAGCAAGCTTTAGAGAATGCGATCAAAACTGTGGTCGGCTTGCCTTCCAAGGTTGGTTGCAGCCGTGTGCTTGTCACTCTTTCCACACGACAGAACTTCATCTTCAAGCCATATGCAGACCACTTCCTTGTCCTTGCTCTGAAACAAGTGTTCGACCGGAACGACACAATTTCTTCGTCGTATGCGGCAGCATGTGGGTACCTTGCAAGATTGTGTTCTAACGAGGCTATTTTGAAGCTTGTAGACTCTTGTCGGAAGTTGTATTTCGATTCGGATGATGATCGGCACCGAGTGATCTCCGGAGACGTCATTTATGCGATGTCAAAACACGCCACGGACCGATTCAATTCCCTTGCTGGGGACATCTTGCCATTTGTGTTTGTTGCCAAGCACGATACTTCAGACCGAGCGAAGACACTCTTTGAGGACACGTGGAATGAGAACGTTGGAGGATCTCGAGCAGTCTTGCTGTACCTGAAAGAGATTATCGACCTGGTATCACAGCATTTGGACTCTGCCCGGTGGTCCATCAAACATACGTCGGCATTTGCGGTTGCAGATGTTGTTACTTCTTCTGGGAGCGCCATCAGCGATGCCAATGCAAGGATGGTATGGCCAGCTCTTGAAAAGGCGTTATCAGGCAAGACGTGGGAAGGAAAGGAGATCATCTTGAAGGCTTTCATCCACCTCGCAAAGAACAGCACCTTTTGGTCGACGGACCAGAAGGTAGGGGAGCATTTTGAAAAGATTGTACTGCGCGAAAGCAAGAGGAACAACCCTGTCTTCCGTCAACATGCACTAGAATGCCTAGGAGATTTTGTCGAAATGCGTGAGACGGTTGATTTATTCCCACAAGTCTTGGGTGTGACGAAGCCAATCATTGAAGAGATGTTGAGCGAATCAGACGAAATGGATGTCGATTCAAAGTCCGGAGGGCCTTCTTCTAAAACTGTTACGGAACTGACGTTGGCTAACGCATCAACCGCCTTACTCAAATCCATCAACCCCCGGAAGAGAAGTGGACAGGACCTGGTCTCAAGCCTTACGGAGACTCTCGAGCTCGTGGGTGGAGTCAGGGCCGGAGCGGCAAGCAGAGTCACGTTGAATGCGATTTATAACGCGGAGAAGAAGGTTTTCGAAAGACTCAACGGGGTACAAGGTGAGGCACTGCCCGGGCCCCTCGAGACCATCCTGATCGAATACGTGAAACAACTTTTCGGCTCCAGCGAGCAAGTCGAACAGACCCGACTCAAGGCTTCCGAGGCCGCCGTCTCCGTGGCGCCCCTTGTGAGTAAAGGCAAGCGCATCAGGACCGTGTTTACTGAGCAATTAGCCAGCGCACGGGCACAGGAGCGCTCCGTGTCCGTTCAACAAAGCCTGGACCGAGCAAGGGCGGCACTGGATGGATGATTGCCTCGTAGGGGTCCTCCAGGATGCCGGCCCTTTGAAATGCGGTGTGCCTGCCGTTGACAGTAGCTGTTGCCTGCACCTCATGAGAGACAAGTGGCGCAAAACAGCACCACGCGCACAATATGGCCCATCTTCACTTTTTCTCAGCCACTTAGCCCAAGGACAGTCAGTCAGTCGGTCCAGATGAGTTGACTTGAAAGGGGAAAGTTCGGATTGTTGAGGGTGCGGGGTAGATGATGTACATGATGCGGCAAATACTATTTTTGGGATGCAGTACCTGATGAATGATAAACGATGAACGATAAACGATCAATTGATAATCATATGCTGGGACTGCCGGAAATGGGAATAGTTTTTGACTCGGGGCACATGTTCTGGATTCGGCGATTGTGATGGTACTCGAGGTGGCATGGAATGCGCCTTGTCGATTTTGGTGGGGGAGATGATGAGTACTTCAAGCCTAGACTGCCTCGGCTGCCTCGCCCCGGGATTGAGGAGAGGAGTGTGGATTAAGCTTAAAGCGGGAAGGAAAAGGATCTTGATTCGCCTCGAGCCTTAAGGATTAATAATAATCGGTAAGATGACTGACTATTCGAGCCACATAAGGTAAGGTAAGTAAGTATTACTTATTATCATTCGCAGGGCACGCTCGGACCACGTCATTTCCCCAAAACTGTGAAGCACTAGTACTACGGTCGTCCAGTAGTCTGGTGAGCCTACGGGACTCCAAAGGCTAAATAATGTGCGGCGGAATGAGGGTTAAGGAACGATCATTAGCCACCCACCAACCTCCCAACCTCTCTGTTTCATCCAACTGTGACAGAGTTCCGACGAAAGATTGCTTCATCTGTTTCGGTCGGTGGACATCGTATTCACCCTCTGCCCTCATCCTCCTGTCAAACGCCATTCTCATTTCCAGCCCGTTGCGGTTTCGGCCATTTGATCATCGGAGGCGGATGACGAGAGGCTCGCAGTTGAAATTGCACAGGGCATTCTGGGACCTGCCAAGACCTGCACGGTGGGAAATATGGAGCGAGGCCAAGGCGTCGAATGATTGGCTGTGCCGCGCTGGACGTTTCACGGGCCACATCTTGGCCAGCAGATATTGGCCAACGGGCCATTCTACTACCTACCTAAGTACTTCCTTTAACCTTACACACAAAATATGATCAACCAGCGCCAGCACCAGTCCTAGCGCCATCGCTCTTTTCCCATGCTCCCATGCTCCCATGCACCCATGCACCCATGTGCATTATTTTGTGCTGAAGGATCTCGATGAACTGCTGATGCTCTTTTGACTTTTGGCTTTGGTAGCCTGTCTCCCCCTCGTGCTACTCTACCCTACCTACTCTAAGGTACTTTACTTGAACAGCCAAGTCTCTCCTCCAGTCCCCATGCGGTCTAAGACTCTCAGGATCAATGCACGAGCCACGAAGCCGGACCTGTCCCAGAACCTGGACCGTGCTAACATTCAAAATGCTAAATCCGTCTGGGGGCGCCAGTGGGGTTAGACTCGAAAGACTGACGCTATTTCATCAATCAATCGTTCTAACTTTCTAGTCACACTGTCAAAATGTCATGATTTGCCTTGTATCCACACTATGATTTGTGAATGATAATAATGAGGACTCCCAAAATGAATAGCATCAGGCATTTTCCTTCCGAGTAGCTTGCATATCTTTTCTCCTTTCCGTATAGCATCCACTGATCATTTCGGATGACAGGACCAGACAACTCCTCCCCTGCCTTCTCTGCCCTCTCCCCTGTAACCACGCAATCTAAGAGCGTCTACCGGTGCACCCTTTCTTGTGGGGAGCATCGATGATTAATTTAGGAAATTGATAGCCGCAGAATCGGCCGACTCCTCAACGGAGGCTGACTCCGTAGCTGCATTGGACTTGGCAATAATGGCATACATCAGATACACCCTTGCTTACGCCTCAGACATGCAGTGCTGCAATCCGCATCATCACCGTTTCATGCCATCCGCCACACCACGCTCATCCAGAAGATAGCGTCTACCGGACTCTGCAGGGTCTCAACCTTACCACCGGCTCGACCCCGCTACATGAACGATGATACCGGATAGGCATTAACATTACAATCATACTGTTGCAATAAGGAAAGGACCTCTTTGTTTCAAGGGACTAGTACATTCGTCATCCATATCAAGCACATCCCATAAGCTCCATTATTCAACGGTCGCCCAATCTGTTCTATATATCACGCCTTGCCCCTCAGCAAGGCATACTTGCCAGACCCCACTACGCAGGGATACTCGCCACCATCCCACCACGTGGAGAATCTCAGACCTACCACCAAAAATATCGACACATCACACATAGACCACCGAGAGAATCACACAATACGTACTACGCTTCGATCCACAACGCACCGGTCATCCTAACACTTATTTGTCGACCTTCGTGGCGACAAAATCTTTGCAATGACCGCCGCCGTCCTCCAAATGCCTGGCAGGCGGAGTGCTTCCATCAGCAAACCTCAGAAGCAAGGCAAGGCGCGAAAGGCTCAACTGCCAGCGATTGCACCAAGGTATCAGCTGGTCTCCGACCCAGACGCCTTTAGCAAGCTGGATCCTACAGCCAATACAAGTGTAAACGTGCCCAGGACTCGCCTGCCCCCAAGATCAAGGTTCGGATGTTGGTGGGTCTTCATTTTTCATATCCTTTTGTGCTGGGCTCGTTGGCTGACATGTGGAACCCAGGACTTGTCGGGTAATTCCTTTCTCAGCAGACCCAAGACACTACGTTCCATACTGACTGACTTGCCTGCAGACACGCAAGGTCAAGTCGGTCTTCCCCCTCACATTCTTGCCGTATCAAGCATGTACTCATCTTCCGTTCTTCTTTCTAGATGTGACGAAGCGAGGCCCGAATGCACAGTACGTCGGACGAGCTTCCACGCCCTTTACAATAGATGTGATTAAGTGCTAAATTTGGCATTCTTTCCAGCCATGCTCTCGTCTAGGACATCCGTGTGACTATAATCCTCGGCTCTCATTCAAGGATGACACGCCGAGAGTGGTCGAAAAATTGGCCAGTGTAGCAGGGACAGGAGGCCCGGTTTGGGATCGTATGTTCTCCCCGTCCGGCTTCAGCTCATCAGCTCAACCTTAGCAGCATCCCTACCACGACCATTCAAGCGTCAACGCACGAGCCAACATCAGGAAGATCTCCTCCCTCCTTTCTCAGCGCTCACCAACGACGAGGATCGGGAAAAGAAAGCTGAGATCAGGAACCCCGGCTCCTACCATCTCGTGGTCAACCCTTCGAGTTTTGCCGAATTGGAGGAGTACACAGACAATCGTCATAATCGGAGCTCGCCGAAGAGTTCATCATCAAAAGGATCGGGAAGCGTACACAGCGACCAGTTTAGCAACGACCAGACGCAATATAATGAATCAAATGGTGACAATTTCAATGATACTCAGACGTCCGATGACCCAGACATCGTGATCTTGAAAGTCTTCGAAGACGACACACGCAAATTGGGATCGCCGACGAGTGCTGTCGTTCAAGGACGATCTTCGAGGACGCCGACTCTTTCCCTCCCGTCTTCTGCGGGATCTGCACATCGCGCGGACTACTTTAGATTCTCGTATGACAACACCCCGTTGATGAGATTGGCTCACAAAGATGGACGGGATCATCAATTAGTGTACTATTACAAGAATTATGTGCATCGGCACCTAGCTCAGGTCCATCGAGATTCGCTAGGGACCTCTTTGGAAAGTGGAGCGCTATCAGCCCCGGACGTGTTCGAACGACAGGCTGCCAGCTTCCAACCGGTACGTCCATACTGAGTTGCTTGGTTGAGGGCATGATCAGGGACGGCAATTCTGAATGAATCGTCCCTTGAGACATTTGGTGCGCATTTAGGCTGACTAAGACCTTCTCCAGCTTTATCACGCCCTGATGGCGTTCTCCGCATTGAGCATGTCTTACAAGAACGGCGTCGCGAACCTGGACGCTTTACAGCATTACCAGCAGGCACTGCCATCATTGCAATCCAGTCTTAGGACGGAGCAAGACCTGACTTCGGATGGCGTCTTCCTCACCCATTTCATTCTCCTTTTATACGAGGTAGAGTCCCCCAATCAATTGCTCGGGTTGCGAATTCATCTCTGAATGGTTACGCTAACGTGACGGTCCAGATCGCAGCTGGTGAACCGCGTGGGCTCTCGTTGTGGTCTCAGCACATCGACCAACTACTTCGCATCACCCTTCTCCGGCGCGAGATGTATGGCCACGAGCCCTACTCGTTCATCGTCTGGTGGGTTGCCAACATAGACACTCACGTAGTCCTCTCGGGCATGGGGAACGGCGACTTCGTTGAAACAATGCTCCGCAACAACATGCTACCATCAGGCATGGACCCCCAGAACCCCTACCACACCTACGACAATACTTCTCCGTCCCGTGGGCTTCCTTCACCGAACGGCCACGAAGCCTTACCTAGCGCTCTTGCCTTCCATCGCCGCATCAGTGTTCTGGCAGCGGAGCTAGGGCTTTTGGCGCGGGACATCCGGGCAGAGGAGAGGCAGAAGCCTAACGACAGGAGCCACGCCGTTATGCAGAGCCGGCAAGAGAGGATTGGCGTGCTGCAAGACACGTTGAGAAGGACGTGGAATGTTCAAATGCCCGTGTCCGTAGCGAGCGGGTACTGCAACCAGATTCTGCCGGTGGGAGCGAGAGGCATTTTTGAGCACGTAAGTGATGCTTTCTCCCTTTCTGTTGACAGTTCGCCGTATTCGTCTTTGAGCGACCTCTGTCGACCTTTCACCACAAAATCTGTATCGCTTGTTCGTTTAGGGTATCTCAAAGCCCCAGACCCGAAAAAGCCCATCAATCTCTCCACATGCATTGATTTCGTCGAGAAGTCGCTCTACGGATATTCGCTTACAGAGTTTCTAGTCCTTCGCGCTTTACCGCGCCTGCTTGATCTACTCTCACACCTCCATGTACAGCACCCAACGCCTCCTCTCGCCCTCGTCTCTCATCCACGAGGTGTCCCAGTGCGCGGGCGAGATCCTCCGCTTGGCCCGCGAGATCGTCTCCCACAACCACCTGGAGCGCAAGTTCATCGTCTTCCCGCTCTTCATGTCCGGCTTCGTGTCCAAGAGCCCGGAGGAGCGCGCGGAGATCCTCGGGCTGGTGAAGAGGATGGAGGAGGACAGCGTGGGCCGGAACGTGGTGGCCGCGCGGCAGCTGCTGGAGATTGTGTACGAGCGGCAGGAGAGGCGGCGGGGGGAGCTGCGGCGGGAGGGGGTGGACGGGGGGCGGGAGGACGTGGATTGGGTGGGCATGATCGGGGAGCTGGGGCTGCAGGTCGTCAACTGCCGGCTGTGAGCCCGGGGGCCGGGAGATGGGGCGTCGGGGCCCAGGAGACGTGCCCCGGGGCGTGGCGCGAGGCGTGCCGGGACAGCGACGGGACCGTGTCGCAAAACACGAGAGGTGGTTTGAAGTCTTAGGGTCAATCGTGGCGATGTGCCTTTTCGACACCGCCGCGACGTCCCGGTTTGGAGAGGATCCCGTTCATCTGCACATTTAATTTTGGCAACGTGCCGCGAGCTGGAGATTGGAGGGTGCTGGCTTTTGGGCCTACGGCGTCGCATGGCATAACATGGCATAGCATAGCATAGCATAGCATAGACAGTATACCACGGGCATGGGCACGTATCACCTCCGAGTGACTCTCCCACCGACACACGAGACCCCCACCTCCCCCACCTCATCACCTCACCCAATACCATCTCCATCTCCACCTACCCGCCCGTAGAAACAGACCCAGACCGCCACCGTAGACGCCCGCGCCGCGATCCGCGCGCCCACCACCCGGGCGCGACTCCTCGCCCACGCACCCCCGCCCGGTCGAACGCGCGTCGTAGCGTAGCGTATCGTGACGCGTCCGTCGGTGCGATGATGGCCCCGCGAGACCGTCGACTCGCCAGGACACGCACCCGACCCCTCTGGGACGATCGGCCCCGGGGATGAGTGGCCGTGTGGCCATGGGGGTCGTTGCGTACCTGCTTGCTAGGTTCGGTGGGTCGGTGGAGGACGCGGGGGGGTACGGACGTGGTGGGGGGGGAGGCGGCGCGGTGGCTTGGGCCTGGAGTGGTGATTTGTGGGTGGGGTTGTGGGGGGGGGGGACGAGGGGGGTGGGGATCGGGGCGTGGCTGTGGGCTGGGGTGGGGAGCTGGTGTGCGGTAGTCGGGGGGATGCGATGGGGGGGGGGTTCGTGCGGTTTTGTCGAGAGGGGAGATGGGTGCTTCTGAGGGGAGGGTGGGGAGCGGGGGGGAGATGGGGGGTTTCCTTCTTGTTGGGCAGAGCAGAGGGGATGGGGGTGAGAGAGACAAACTTGAAGAAATGATGTTCACAAAGGTCAGCTCATTGGTCCTGGTTGTGAGGGGTTTAGATCGTATCCGCGGATACGACCGCCTCCGCCATCGCTGTCGATATCGTGGTCGTCGTGCCGCCACCGCTCGTCGCTTCAGTCGAGCCCCATCTCGAACCCTTCCCTCGGATTCCTGCCTCCGCCCATCCCTCTGCCCATCCCGCCGCCGCCGCCGCCGCCACCGTTCATCCTGCCCTCCAACTCCCTCAGCTCTCTTTCCCGCTCCCCGAGCATCTTGATCCGCTCCTGTCGCACAACAGCGAGGACTCCCTCCAAACTCGCCCTCCACGTATCCAGTCGTCCTTGCACCTCGGTCCATTGTTTCTCCCCAAAGACCCTATACGTGCTGCGATGGATGAGGAAGGTCTGGTTGAGCTGAGAGAGCTTGCCTTCGACGAGCCCTGCTCGGATCACGTCAATAACCCACATCTCCACGTCTTCACTCGCGATCTGTAGAGCGCGGGCTATATGCTGATACGGTAGGCTCCGGCTTTGTGTGCTCGCGGCCAGCGAAGCGAGGGTGAGCAGGCGCATTTTCCGATGCAGGACCGACGCATCGAGTGACGCGTTGGACAGAAAGTCGTCGTGAGATTCGACGAAGTCGTTGTAGTCGTCCAATAGCTCTGCGTTGAAGATTTCAAGCAGTTCGTACCATTCCGGATCTGACTTGCGGAGCGCTTGGATAGGATCACTTGAGGTGAGGTCTTGGAAGTCGAAATGCGAGGGATGGGACAATGCGGCTTTCAGCGCACGGATTGCGAGGTTGTGAGAGTCCTGCGAGGAGACGTCATCGACGGGAATGGTGCGCAGGGCTCGGAGTAAATAGAGGTACGACTGTGCGTCTTCGCCCGCTTCCGCGGCGACATTTGCGATCTCGAGATATAATTTGCGTTGATCTTCTTCGTCAGTCTCCCACGCTGCGATCCAGCTGTCTAGATTCTTGAGTTGCGGACGGAGGAGTTCGAAGGAGGAGGAGCTGCGCACAACGCGCAGAACTGCGAGGAAGACGTGGTACCGGGTGTCATTGGCCGGGGGCAGGATGTTGAATATTGTAGTCAGAATAGAGAGGGCGAGGCCGGGGCCGTTGGTTGGGGAGGATTTTATGGGAGCGGAGAGGTTCTGGCAGATTTTGGGGAGGAATTTGTCGAGGTTTGGTGATTGGCGAACAAGGTGGACCAGGAGGTTGTAGGCTGCTACGAATTCTGTATCCAAACCTTTAGCGCATGGGCGGGATGAATGTGTACACAGCCAGCCCACCTTTTTCTGGAGCCGTGTTCAGCACATCGCTGGCGGTGACGAGTTTTTTGAGGGCTTCATCTTTCTGCCCCGTCTCTAACAGAGACGTGATTTCTGCTTGAACATTCGCGCTGTCCGGAGTTTGTTTCTTTTGAACCTCATCGAGGTAATGTGCAAGCTCATCAGCAAGTTCCTCAAAGGAGCCTTCGATCAGCAGCGTGTTTGTGGGACCAGACATATTGATGGCCGCAACACGGTCGTAGGCGTGGATTTTGTGCGGCCGAAGTCCCAAAATCTTGGCAGCGACAAGACTAAGTAACATGTACTCTACCCCCCACTCACCCGGAGCTCGCGCGGCCGTGGCCGCTTTAGCGAGTGAGCTAGCTGAGCAGGGCACCAGGGCTCCAGGGGTGAGACTCCGGTGACGACCACTTTTTACTCACCAAGTCTGTGGTCCATACTGAGTCGCTCGGCCTGATTCAGCTGATTCAGCTGATTCAGGTGGTCCTAAAATGACCAACGTGATGGAACTTAGGGGGGCCGGCGCCTCGTCCTCCTCTTCAACTCCCAGTCGTCAAGCTGCAGTCATTTCAGATTGTTGTTCTCGCTCTACAGGATGAGGATCATGGGTCGAACCATATCAACCGAAGAGAAATTCAACAGAGCGAAAGCCAACGCTTACATCTACCGTAACGGGAAGCCCGAGTCTCTGCTCAAGAGGAAACATTTGGGATATGAGCACAATGTATGGTGCTCAATTAACGATTTGCCGATTGCCTTAGAGATTGTGGAGGAGCACAAACGCAAGCCAGCACTGCTTCCCACGCCTACGAGGAGAAGAGGAAAGGGTGCTAGAGCTGGTCAAGCATTGTTTCTACGCAAGCACCAGCTACACAAGCACCTACCCAAACGAGGAAGGGGAAGGTCCCGAAAGACTTCGTGATGGAATGGCTTTGTGATGCTCGTATCTGCTTCGCTATCGCTCCCACAGCTTCTGCTACTGCGCTATCAGCGAGGACGCTGGCTTGCTTTTTCTTTGTCGGCATCTGTTATGGCCTTGCCGAAGGCTTCCGTAATAGTTACTTCCTGGAGATAGATGAGCATCAACTCTTCCTGGCTTCTTAAAGCCGGACTTCTAGACACCCAGGAACGCATCTTCGTTCCACATCATGACACGGCCCATAAAAGTGATCAAAGTCGTCGAAATGCATTACTTCACCACACCAACTGACCAAGTGTCGACAGAAGTCTGAACCCCGAGAATTTTCCGTTGTATGTGACCTGTTTGCAACAGCACCAACAGCGCCAAATCCTAATGGCTTGGTCGTTAACCTAAGGAGTTGGACTACGATACACTAAGCTATTTGATAACTGTTTTTTCGAAAGATTTGATCTAGGTTTCGTGACGAAAATTGTCTACAAAGAGAGGGCTTTTTTCATGAACGGAAAACCCTCGGTTTTCAGACTTCTGTCGACAACTGTTCTTAGAATTCGTATTATGGTGTTTCTTGTAATGTTTCTTCAAACTACTCATAATGATTTAACTACGCCTTGAAAATACTGGTAAATATTTATATGTTTTGATTCGAATAATCCTCCGCGCAAGTTACGAAAACATATTAAGACTATGGAGACCGATTTGGTATAGTGAATATCTGCCCTGCGAGCATAGAATGAAAGAGGCATCTTCTGCCCACTACTAGTAGCACACTACCATGTCATTATTTCAGTGTAGCTTGGTCATGACTTTTGCTTCGTTAGCTTTTTGGCATTTAGCAGCGTTTTCCATTCCTTCTTCGTGGAACGCGACACAATGCTATGAGCATCACCTGTCCTGAAGCAAACGCAGATACCAAGCTCCCCAGGGCTGTAGTCCCTGTAACGCGGAGCGTGCAAAGCTCACAAATCACTCTGTCAATTGAATCTGAGGCTCAGCTTATCAAGAATCCCCCTACTGCCTTCCACATCTCTCGGTTGGCCCCTCCGCTGCGGCGGCTTGAACAAATCAGCAAGAACGACCTGTCGACTCAGCAAGATCTTTTCCGTCGCTCTCTCGCGATAAAGCGCCGGGTGCATCACCAAAATACTGTCCGCGATACTCCCGTCGCTCGCCTCCTCGTAATGCCTTCCCTTCTTCAATGTGATCCTCGATCCAACATCAAGCACGTCGACGTCTTCCAGGTCGATCTTGTACAGCAGCAAGCGATTTCCTGGTCGTCGTAAAGCAGGCCGTCTTTCATCGTACAGGTCCGAGGCAACGCGGAAGACAAAGTGGTAGTTTGCGGTTGATTGGCGTAATATGCTGGCGAGCCGGATCGCAGGCATGGTGATGTCGCGGTGGAAAGCTGACATGGCGCCGGAGGTTCGGCGTGGGAGGACGGGCTCCAGGAATTCACTGGCTTGATGACTGATCTTTTGAGCGTCCTCTTGCAGGTCCTTCCTGAAGCCTTCGCTAGACGACAGAGCGACGAGAGCCTCTGAGCGCCAGAGGCCGATACTGGAGGGGTCTAGCATGCCGACGTTATTTCAGGTGATATTTAATTAGGGGTAGCAATGGAGACCGGTAACGGAGGAAGAGCTCTTTCTTACCTCGCCGTGGCTCTAATTGAGCCAGTTTTCGCTCGATTGTAAGGAGTAGTTTTGCTTCGGGTGGGTAAAGGCCCACCATGTAGACACGATCGTCGAAGATTTTTTCTTCTAGAAAACAGTGAATGTTGTATCGTAGTAGCTCGTCAAGTATATGGGAGCCCTGCGAGTAGTGATTGGCAATCAACTGTCTATCTTCGCCCCAGTACTCGCTGAGAGCTTTACTAAACTCCTTGTTTGTACTCAGCTCCCTGAGTCGAATCCGAAGATCCTCAATTCCTCCAGAATGATCGTCGATCCAAGTCGTGATACCAGAGCATAATGCTTCCCATTCAGCGCTAATATGTGTGTCGGATACTTGATTTGGAGGCTGGAGGTTGAACAGCTCATCCTTACATTTCTGAAGGTCTTCAGTGATCTCTTGAACCCTCAATAGCGCAAGGTACGAATTTGCATCAGCTTGTTTCCTTCTTCCTTCTACATCAAGTACCTGGGCCGCCATTTTCCCATACATGACGTCGTATCTGTTTTGGAGGGTCTTGTTCTTTGCCTTGAGCTCGTCCGATTTCCTTTCGCTTGTAGCATAAGCTACTTGAAGCTTAGTATTCATATCCTGCTCTTCGTTCCATTTATGCTCGAAGTTTCTGACATCCTCCTGGGCTTCGGAGAGCTGATTCTTCAATTCACGAATCGATTTTTCGGCAGTCTGGGAGTCGGGACACTTTGATCTTGTCGTTCCCGAAGGCTCCGCTTGCTCAAAACGAGTCGATGGTAATGGATGCTCTTTTGGAGGCCTAGATAGCGGTACCGCTGTTTCGACCTCGCCATTCTTATCTTGCTGTGCAGGAGTTCAGATTCTCCACAATGGCCATAAAATGGTTACATGACTTACTACGTCCATCATCAGCGTATCCTCCGTATCTTGCGACATCATGCTCTTCTCTCGCGAAGTTTTGATTTCTTGGGATATATTATATTCTCAAAGCATGACATAAACGGTTATGTCGCAAAGAAAAATACAGAGTATAGATATGCCGTAGGGATATGTTTTGTTAGCTTGACAAGGCTCCCTATCGATCTGAGCCAGCGATGTTTGGGTTGCATGGCGGGGTAAAACCTCTTGAGCAATGTTACCCAAGAAGCTAGGTCAGACAGGCTGGCTTACAGTTTCTAACTCTTTTCTATCCCACACTACAACAGTAATGCATGAGAACGGATATCTCCTTCACGCAGCTCGGCTGCAGCATGACCGTTTCGGGTACTGCTTTAAATGCTCAAGCGAAGCTTATGCGTTACATTCTGATTGCGCCCTGATTTTGAGATGGGACTTGTTGGCTAGAACCACGCCATAAGATTCAGCCTCATGTACTGCGTGCAAGGCTTACCCCGTTTACAATGCATCCGACGAAATATTGTATGAAGGATTTGGGTATCCCCGAGCGTCAGCGGATGTGCCCCATGCCAATATTGCTAGCCTTTTGGAGCACCAGAATGGCCTTGAAAAAAAAAAGTGAGCTCCATGATGATCAGGTTTTTGCTTGTCGAGCATCTAGTGGCCACTGCTTTCATGTCCTAGATTTAGCTCAGACTTGCTGAATCTTAAGCGTAGAACATTTGATTCCATTGGGGTGTCGTATTTTCTTCTCACATAGCCTTGACGGCATCAAGCAGTTTTGAGCTTGGCTAGCTTCCTCCTCCATCCCAACCAATGCCACATGTGTGAAATAAGGCGAGTGCGCTTCGGGTATTGAACTGAGATTAGTGTTACCGGAAACTTATGGGTATCGAAAGAAATAGCCCGATCCGAGTTCTGCGCATGTATAGGAGGCTCCATCAAGTAATACTTCCGAGGTCTGGACCAACAGACTACGGGCCGAAGGTTGCAACAGTGTGGCCGGTATCAACTGTATCTGTCCGCATCGGCTCAATCGGTGGCAGAGTAAGTATTGGTCACTGATAAAGCAACCTTGTTGCTTATTGATTATGCAGGCCTACCTGATTGGAACAGCCAGGATAGCCTCGTGAGGCTGTGGGCGCCATCAACAGATAGTCTCTCACAGTCTTGCAACGATTCCAACGCAAAGCTTCCCTCCTTCAATACTCTTGATACTTTTTCCGACAAAATAGTATCTACCTGTGAAATAATCAGTCGCTATAATCAATATGGCCGCGAGGGAGCTGCCCGACTTCTTCAAATCGTTAGCACTGGACGGCCCGTCAAACGATCGTGCCATTGTCGTTGCTGTAGACTTTGTAGGGCTCTTCCATTGACGTGTTGAGCGTTCTGCTATTGACATGCTGGCAGGGCACCACGTACTCGGGGCTGGCATGGGCGCAAACCCGTCGAGTATGGGAGCCGTGAACTCGTTATCGTCGGCAGAGTTTACTGACGTATCCAGCCGGACATCCAAACCACAATCACGCAATGGCCCGTTGCCGGATCTCAGGGCTTAGAGGGTCGCACAAGTGACAAGGTCCCAACGTGAGAGATCTTTGATGCTTGTCCAAGTATTTATCTTGACTGTTCCAAATCAGCGAGATACGCTACAACGGTAAAGAGTACCAATGGGGGTTTCAAATCAGCGATGACCTCCCACGGCATCAATGGTTCAAACTCGATCTCGATACAACTTCGAGAGGTGGTATATCAGATCTAGCCAGGCGCTTTCCAGCTCGTGCTGCTTTACCTCCTGGATACAATACGGATGTGAAAAAGCTTGTCACTGATTACTTGACGGCTCTTCGTCAGCACACAGACAATTTCTTGCGACTGAAATTACCAGAGGCTGCTTTGCGTTCAACGGCTATCGAGTACATAATAACGTAAGTGAGTCGGTGCGCAACATTGCACAACGTTGTCTCTAATAAAGGTCCTATCGGTGTAGAACTCCCGCAGTATGGTCGCCTGCCGCGCAAGCTGCGACTCGAGAATGCGCAGAGAAAGCGGGAATGGGCCGAGGGGATCTTTTGCAGATCATATCTGAGCCGGAAGCAGCAGCGACATATGCGCTTGATGCCCTGAACCCTCATGATGTAAAAGTGGGAGATACGTTTGTTCTCTGCGACGCTGGTGGTGGCACTGTGGACCTGATATCATATACCGTGTCTGAGCTTGCACCGTCACTGAAGGTCGCTGAAGCTGCCGGAGGAACTGGAGGCCTCTGTGGAAGTACCTACCTCAATCGTATCTTCGAGCAGTTCCTCATTGCCAAGTTCGGACAGAATGAGGGATGGGATGACGACGTTATCGAGGAGGTAAGTTCGCTTACTCGTAAGGCGACATCTGCTAATGTAACTAGGCTTCAAAGAGATTTGAGGAATTGGTACGTATATAATAACAAATGTTGCCGAGGCTAAGAAGCTTGCTTCCTAACGAAAGTAGATTAAAAGAAGATTCACAGGCGATATCAGCGAATCATTTCAGATCCCGGGTAAGGTCTTTTTGGCTAGTGTAAACAGATCGTGACTTAAAGTGTCTAAACACAGTGCCGGGCCTTGTCGAAAACTCCCAGCAGGGCGTTAAGCGAGGGAAATTCAGCCTCAGCGGTTCTGAGATCGTCCAGATTTTCAGCCCCGTCCTCGACGAAGTCGTTACCCTCGTTACCGGTCAAATATCGTCCACGAAGCGAGAAGTCAAAGCCGTGCTCCTGGTTGGAGGTTTTGGGGAGAGTGCTTACCTGCGAAAATCGTTGCGCGAGGCCGTAGGCTCCAAGGTTGAGATATTGGTACCGCCAAACAGGTAAGTAGACATCGTCTGATCTTTGATAGTTTCAGAGCTGATACATATGTTGTAGCTGGACAGCGGTCGTCCGTGGCGCTCTTATGAAAGGTCTGGCAAAAGCAGCGCCAAGGCTTGAACGGGTCAAGGTCCTCTCTAGGTCAGCGCGTAAGCACTATGGGTCTGAGATGCTTACGACATTTCATGCTTCGCTTGGCCATCATGAAAGCCGCAAGTGCGTTTTCGATTACATTGCTGTTTAGCACACTAATGCTTTTGCAGAACCTGGGATCCATACACTGCTGAGCACCAAACTTTAGCAATGTAGTGGTACATCAAAAAGGTTAGCTCTATTTCTCTTGCCAATCCAAACATATTGAGACTGGCGCAGGGAGACCCTGTCAAAGAAGACACGCCGGCGAGCTTCCCGTACTACATAGCTTCTCTGGTCTCTGAAGGCCCACCGTCTCACCTTGTCTCTAAAATTGAGGTGTGTGAAGACCCTGAGGATAAAGGTGCACCAGTCTACAAGACTAGTGGTATGTAGTATATGGAGCTATGCTACCGTGACGCTGTTAATCATTGGCAGGTGTCAAGGAACTTACGCGACTCACGACTGATCTGTCATGTATACCAGAGGGGGCTATTGACCGAAGCGTTGGAAAGGACGGTAAGTTGTATTATCGCTGCGACTTCAAAATTGAGATGACAAGCTATTCGGCATCGACAAAGTATGAGATGGTTTACAAAGGCGTTCGTTACAGCAGCGTTGAGGCTGAGTACGTGTAATGTCGAAAGCATGTGGAGAAGAGGCGTATCTCCTGAAGGGCTGAGGACCAGTGGCTAAAATCCTAGTACTCACTTTCCTATTGTATGGTGGTATGATCTTTACCAATGCTAAGTACTTGTTGTATTGACCTGCCAACGGCAGTGACTGTCGTCGACAAGGTTTTCTCCTTCCCGCTGTAGCCGTCCCTTAGTCGAAACTCTCAGATGCCTCAAACGCTTGGCGGTCCTAACCTCCTCATCGACTTCCACATGCTGTCCGATGTGCGTGTCCGTTGCCAACTGCCAAACCACCAAGACGATCAATAAGCCATGGTCTGTGTAGCTCAAAAGAGCCACGAACCTCGGTCTTGCAGAGCATCAATGCCTATTCACCTCCTTGAAGATCTGTCCCGGACGATTGGCCTTGATCCAATTGCAATACTGCAGGATCCTCTCCATGACGCTCACGCGAAAATGCCCCCCGAGTCCCTGTCCAACGCTCGCTGATTTATGGTTGTGATGATATCGAGTATGCCTGCGATGCTGAACCCAATGAACATGACTCGGAGAAAGAGAAAGTAAATAAAAATGACAGCAACTTTTCCCATCTTGGTGACACGGCTGATAAGTTACAGGCTCGTTGAGTCGCGGTGCGTTCCCTGTAGCGCTGCTGAACGCTGATCTTTTGCATATGCGCGGAAACCTAAGGAAGCAATTCATGGTTTTTCCGCGCGTTGACCAGATTATGGCGTTGAAAACGAAGAGGCAAGCCTGATATCAATCAGCCAGCCCTATCTACGTATGTGGTGAGAAATGATTTGAAAAAAACACCAAAAAGCCCAACCAACGTCGGCCTCGAATCGCTCGAGAGAAGCAAAAGGAAATTCACCCAACGGGATAAGAACATTCACTCAGCTCCAGGATACATGTGGAGATCGTGAAGACTGTGCCCAAACCAACCATATGGATGCAAACCCTCGAAATGGCATGAGCGGAAAGGTATGTGGTTAGCGTGAGGCCGCCAACGCGACGAACGTCACCCACTCGGCCATACTGCTCGATGGAAATAATCCTACCGAAATGATATATGATCCAAAAAATAAAAAGGGCTCGCAGTTGGCGATGTCGCCTTCGCTTTCCTCGCTTACTGAACCTTTTGCTCACCTCAGCCATGCTATCTGCTGGCCTCGAGCCTTCTTTTCTCTGAAGTGGACTTCCCCTCCAAACTCGCTCAGGGTCACACAGTCAATATCTTTCCTTTCCCTTTGATTTATACACAGGCAGTAAACGTCGTGCCTAGCTACCGAATAACAGCAGTATGGCCTACTCTGCCCAACGACTTTTCGCACCCCTGCGTGATTCTCCGCAGCAAGATCCATCCGCCTTCCCTCCCCTCAACCAATCGTGGAACCATCTCTCCGAGTCCGCACCCCCCATCCATTACCCCCATCACCCATCCCTCCCTGCCCAAACATCTCTCAACTCCCACAAGCCCCACCGACGCTCCGCTTCGACCCGCCCAATCGTTTGTGCAGGCAGCGACAGCGTCCAGTTTCCATCATCATAGACCCGCGAGGCCATCGGAACGCAGCGGCCGTCTTCTTCCGTTCCCGGGTTCAGCGGCGATTCGCCGGCGTGTACGTCGTCGTGACCTTTTGCCTATCCTGCGCCAAACAGACCAACCACCACGGACAGGTCCACCCGTGACCCCACATCCCACGGTATTGCTGAGCTTTATCACGACGGGCTGATGGAGCGTGCGAGAACAAGGATTTGAAGGCCGTGTCGGCCCGGCGCGCCTCGAGCCATGCGGAGCCGTCGGCCAACGGCCAGCCTGCTGCAAGAACGGGTCGGGCCCATCAACGAGCGGGTTTTCTTCTGGGCGGAGCACGTCGTCCACAGGACACGCACCGTCCCAGGATCACGCTTGTCCGCGCGATGATTACTCCGATCGCGCGACGACAAGACGGAGGCACGACCGGTAGAATTATACACCTTTTACATTTAACAACTCATAATGTCGCAAAGATACGTTGAGTATTGTATGACAAGAAAATAGCACTCTGGAGCTGGAATGCCACCGCCAATCTTCAGGCACTTGTGCGAGGGCTACGACAATTGGCGGGCCACGGTTCATCGATAAATCTATCCGGGCAATATGGCGGAATCGCTAGATAATAGATGTGTTAACTCGATTTAGGGCAATTGAGACACGTCGAGAATGTCACCGAGCAGCCATTGCTCAGGGACGCCATCCCACACCTTCCCCCAGTGCCACAAGCTTTGCTACCGTCCGCTGCGGTATCGTCCGTGTAGATCGATTTGAAGAGATTCTGGATTTGAAGTCCGGTCAGGCCTGGTTCGGGATAGTCATCGCATGCATATGCGGCCTGACAACCGTATCCATTGTATTGCCCATTCGAAGGAATGGTCCAGCTGTCATAGTACTGCGTGGGGTTGAAATTCTGAATGGCATTCAGGCAGTTGCCCTGTGACATCTGTCCGCAGCGCCAGTTGTTGTGGGGCACTTTACAAGCGTAGTTCGTTACGGTTGGAACAGGGGCGATGGGGACGGCAGGTGCTGGTTGCGGAAATTCCGGTAGTAAGTTCAACTCTATTGTGAAATACAAAGCTTTGGGAGCGGATGATCAGTATGGCACGGAGGAAACATGATACTCGAGACATACCGTTCACAAATTGCGCAAGGCTGTCGGCTATAAGTCATGTAAGTATCTGTATCTATTGAAAGAGGTAATCATACCGTTTGTCAGACTGTTGATTGTTATATCGCCGGATGGGTACCCCGGGCCACAGCCAACGTCCGCGGCAAGCGCTGCAACCTCCTCTGAGCCGGATCTATAAGCAGAGACTATTGAATTCTTATCAGTCCTAAGAGCATGTCTGAGAAGTCATCTTCATGAACATACCGCCATCCTTAGCAGGATTGATCCCTGGCGAGCACTCAACAAGAGCGTGGAAAGCTGCTCTACCGTAGTTCGCCGCTAATGATTCTTCATTTGTTCCGCCGCCGGGTATGATTTCTGCCAATGAAAGTTTGGCGGCCAAAGAGGTGAATAGAGCACTCATTTGATTTGTGCAAAACCCGATTTGATACGCTTTGATGCCACGCAGTTTCTGGGAAAGAAGGGTCAGTGACAGCTACTCATAGCAAGTGAGCAGCAATGATCTGGTTACAAATATGAAATCGCTGAGAGGACCTGACCAGGTCCATGAACTGGTCTGACAGAGTTGTCGATAGGAGCATCGGGTCGACACGTATGACCCTACCGAAAGTTGCCACCAGTGATTCGGTTGGATTGCGACGGAAGCTATGTTGTCCAGTGTCGCTACCTTCAGTGAGCATGATGTCTTCCATAGCCCTCGTGACGCTTACTCTGAATCCACTGGCGGGGTATATCGCTGTCGCAATTCTTTCCCATGTACTTTTCGAGGATTGGAAGGTATTCGGGTTGCGACCAAGCCTGTTGTACGGTCTTTGCTATGGTCACAGCATCGCTAATCGCCTGTCCCACTATGACTAATGCTTCGCTGTCACAGTCATCATTGTAGACCGAATCCTCTGTGGTAGTTACGTCAGTGGTCGAGTTGGTGATGGTCAAATTGCTGGGAGATGGTAATGAGGTCAGAGCCTGAGCGGGGTTCGAGGAGTTGGAAAACCTCCTCGCATCCTTCCTATGGGGATCCGTGTATAAACCCTGAGCGGGAAGTATTACCGTAAGAACGGGGGTAACGATAAAGCAGAAGAACAAGGTCGACAGCATAGCGAATGAAGATTCTCTGGCAACCTTTTGAATCCTAGATAATGTGTAGGTGCAGGCAGAGAGCGATGAATATTATTGCCTCGAGCAATCGATACTTGTGCCGGCTCCATTCTTGATGAGATGGCAATCTCTTCTCTCCAATTGAAATCAAGAAGCCAAAATACGAAAACATCCAACAAAACCTGAAACCGCCCGAGCGACTATCAGGCATCGTCAGCACAGCTTTCGTGTGTGCCACAAGTACTCGTATCCTTATGCAACTTGATTTTTGGACTCGTATAGAAATGAAATGAAAAGTAAGAGTCTTGTTCCCCCAAACCACACGCTCACCCTCGAGACCATCCTAAACCTCTCTTATACCAAACACGACACAGGCGCTAGAGCTGTTGTACGGAATACACTCGTTCCTCGTAACAGCAGGTGTGATACGAGTAGGATCGCAGCTTGCGCAGGGACAATCAGTCCATCACCGGAGGTAGATCGTAGGACAATAGGGCGGCGGTTACTCTAGACTCGATGAGGGGTGATTCCGGGGTACATGTTCCAACCTGCCGACCTGCCTATGCCCTATCTGGCCTCAAAGTACCGATCCGGAGCTGTGTAATATTGTACCTGACTTCGATCAGGCCAGGGCAATAATACATCATCGAAATACGTTAGACATCTCGGCAAAATACTTGACTATTGGGCCTTTGGTTTTCAATGCTGGAGCCTACTCTATTCTACAATGGTGTAATATGGTGAAGCAACCTCTTCCAATCACTCTCCAATGACGGCCCTTCCCATGCATGAGAAACCTTTCATCTCGTTGTCCTCCACTCGGATCTCAAGTCAGTCTAGCACTCGCCCAGCAGTACTAGCTGTACTCCGATCCTTGGTTTGAACCTTCTTCAAGCCCGCTCCCTTCTGAATGTCGCCCAGTAAACCTCCTATGTTCGGCCTTCCACTCGGTGGACCACTCGACGTTCCAGGGGGTGGTGGCGGAGGTGCTGGTGGTGCACCTGGCATTCCAGGCCAAGGTGGTGGGGGCGGAGGTGCAGGCGGAGCGCCTGACGTTGGCATAGGTGGTGGTGGTGGGGGTGGGGCCGCAGCTGGAGGTTCTCCCTCATCGAAACTGCCTGGCATGGGTGGTGGCGGCGGTGGAGACATGGCCGTAGCCGTACTCGGTGGTGGAAATGCTGGGCTAGTTGGGCTTTCCATAAACTTCTTATCGTCCATAGCTGATAAGGGCCGCGGGGGTGCCATTGTGCCGAAAAGCATGGAGGCGAGTTGCTTTGCGCTACCTCCCGTTGGTTTATTGGTATCCTCTTCGTCATCTGAGGATGAGGTAGAGTCAACAACGGACCATTCATCTTCTTCCGGACGGACTCGTGATGGGCGATTGCCGGTTGGGGTAGAAGTCAGAGGCGGAGAGAGCGGTTGAGACTTGGTGGATTCCTGCTGTTGAGTAAGACGATGGAAAGGATTCGTGGATTCGGCAGCGGTGTTTGGTGGAGCAATGGATGGCGGCGCAGGGGCCGCCTCATTAGCTTGGTTCATCTTCTTGAAGAACGGATTCTTGGTATCTGCACCGTACGAAGATGCTGACGACGTTGCTGGTGCTGGTGCTGGCGCTTGCGGTGGGGAAAGAGCTGGTGCTGCAGGCGGATTCTGGACGGGCGCCGGAGGTGGACTTACTGGGGCTGCCGCCTCGACCGCAGGTGCGAATGGCGGTGATGGGTGATCAGACGGCTGGTGACTACCTTCCCTTGAGAGCACTTGGCTATTCGTTGGCGTAGTCTCTTGTGGCGTAATCTCTTGAGGTCCCTCGTCAGATGAATCCTCGTCATCAAGGCTCTCCAATTGCAATTGTAACTGCCGTTCTCTTTCCTTTGCAGCTTCCAGCTCTGCTCGCTGAGCTGCAAGCTTAGCTTCCTTCTCCTTTGCTTCCTTTTCTGCGGCTTGCTTCCTACGCTTCTCTTCCTGCTTCTTGACCTTCCCCTGCTTGACCTGCTCTTCCAGCGCTTTGAGACGAGCCTTCGAAGCTTCACGCTCTTGGGCAAGGTCATGCTCCTGTCGTTGAGCTTCGTTTCTGTACGCTGTATTAGCTTCTGCGTCCGTAACCTTGCCCTTCCTCGTTACCTACTCGATGCCTTCAGTCTCTGATTGTTGGACCCGCTGCTGATTCTTGATCGCTTGCTCCTTTCCTTGCTGCTCGGCTTTAGACCTCAGAGCATCCTCGTCTTGTTGCCGTTTGACTTCCTCACGCTGTGCGGCACTGTCTGCCCTACGATTCCGCGTTGGTGGAGGAGGTGGCTTTTTCGAGGACTTGCTGATTTCTGGAGCAGACGGCTGCTCATCTGCAAGCCTACGTTGCCTCTCTTCTTCTCGCTTGGCATCCTCTGCTTCAGCTTGACGGACGCGGTCTTGACGTTCCTTGGCTTCGCGTTCTTGTCTCTGCTGGGCAGATTCGCCAGACTTAGTCGGTGGTCTCAAGCCAAGAGCTGCAAGACGTTCAGCCATACGCTGCTCTGCCTGTTGCTTAATGAAGGCAGCTCGATCTTCAGCGGTTTTGTAAGATGAATAAGAGCCTGCAGAAGCAGAAGTAGCTGCTGGCCTCGAAGCCTCCCGAGACTCGGGCTTCCTGTCATGGCCGGTCGGTGTAAGATCACGCGAGCTATCTTGGCGAGAGGGACCTCGGCCGTTTTCGTTGGCTCGATTTCTGCCAGCGCTATAGTTCATCAGCAGAAGCCTATCAATAAGCTAGAAAGAACGACTTACTCCTCATTCCGTAATTTGGCACTACGACTACTCCTCTGTAAATCAAAGATGAAGTCTCTCACTTCATCCTCGACTCCCAGGCCGTCCTCCCACCTCCTTCTTTCGTGCTCGCTGCTGGCATTCTCACCATCCTGCATCAGGGTATCCTCAAGACCACGAGAGAAATCCCGAACGCTGTCTTCCACATCTTTGATCATACTCTCATTGTTCTCACGTTCAGCCTTGGCTTTCGAATTCTCCTCCTCCAACCGTCTTGCTGCGGCTCCGCTGTCGTCTTCGCTAGGAGGAGCACCTTTACCTGTCAGAGCTGCAGAACGTTGCTGCATCATTGCTTTCGCACGCGCCTTAAGCCTATCCGCTTCTGTAACAGCCCCACCAGCTCCTGTACCAACAATCGTGGAGGCGCTGCTAGGATGGGCTTTAGCATCTTTCATACGGAATAGTTCAATCTTAGCATCGGAGATGCTACGTTCTGTCCTTCTGACTTGAGACGCTAACTCTGGCAGGCGATCTGTTAATCTCTGCAATTGGCGTTTCAAGGTCCTTCGTTCCGCGCTGGAATCAATATTTCGCAGCGTTGCCTTTGGATGGCTATCAATGTCCTCTTGGATCCGCCGTATGCGTCGATAAAGATCTTCGGCTTCCCGGCGATCTCTTCGATCAAGAGCATCGTCTTCTTCCGCAGCGTTCTCATCCTTGAAGTCAATTGCGTCTAGCAATACCTGCTTTTCTCGAATCTTCTTACGCAACTGTTCAGTCGAAAAATCATCACTTGATCTTTCCGAAGATGGTGAAGTAGACTGAGTAGGGGAGGGGGTACGTCCCCCGCCGCCAACCCTACGGCGTGCACTCGATCTGTATCCGATATCATCGTCGTTGTTCCGAAAGATGGTTGCATCCTTTCGTCCTGGCGTAGTGCCGTTAGAATCGCTACGGAATGAATGATTTTTCAGATAGCTAACACCCGTTTTCTGTGGCTGAAGGAAGGAACCCGTCGTTTTCCGTGTCTCGGCATCCTGAGAAAGTAATGACTTAACGGTGTCTATAGAATTCGTGAAGTTCCTTGTTGATGGAGGGACAAGCTCTGGGGGCAGCTGGTTAGGCACAGGATAGCCATTCAGCTTCCTGTAAATTAGATGCATGGCAACAGCAAACTCATCCATATCTAGCCTCCCTTTATTACTAGGATCGGACAGAGTCCAAACCTTTTCGAGGTCGGCTTTAGGCAGTCCGCTTTGGCCCATCACTTCAATTGCAACGTCGCCACCAATGAAACCTTTGTTGAATCCATCCCATGCCTTGAACAGCTGATCGTAGATTTTCTTCTCATCCTTGGTAACAGCCCACGGGACCGTGGCGCTTCCTGACAGACCAGCCGTTGTATACCCTCCTTCACGGCCTGCTTGGGGCATCATACGCTGTTGTAGTGCATCAATATTCGGTAACCCTGAGGCTGGAGCGTTCACAAGTCCCCATTGTCCAGGGCGTCCCGTAGGTTGAGCGTTAAGAGGCATTGGCAATTGATTGCCAGTCTGCGCTGGGGAGAGATTCGATCCATAACCCGTCGGCATTGGCGGCATAGGAGGCCTGGGGCCCTGGTAGCCCGTGGCTTGTACGTTCTGCTGGAACCCTGTTGGTTGTTGTTGAAAGCCAGTCGGCTGTGCTATGAAGCCCGGTTGTTGACTCCCAAAGCCTGTTGGTTGGGGAGGGATGTACTGCGCTGCGAAACCTGTCGGTTGAGAGGTAATCTGCGAAAGCAGCTGACTGTTCGAAGTTTGAGGTTGAGGCTGCTGAAGCACAGAGGCGGAACTTGCTGATGTTGGGGCATTGAAATTGGGGGCATTACTTCGAGGAGGCGCCGCAGGACGGTCGTCAGGTACACCGAATGAAATGATATCCACCATACTAGATACTTCGTTCATTATCTTCTCCGGTAAGGTTTGCGGCAATTCTTTTCCGACGAGCTTCAAATTGCAAAGGTACATGGCCAGGGCAAATTCTGGGAAGAGGAGCTGACCCGATTTCGTTGTATCTGAGAGAGTCCTAGCGACCGTCAGTTGTTGAAAGTCAAGTTCTCAGGCAATTCGTACCATATTCTCATAAGATCAGTCCCAGGAAGTTTCGAGCGGATCAGCAGGTCTTTGACCTTCTCGCCTATACTTCTTTTAGTTGTCGCAAACTACCTCATCCGTGAATGCTTACCGTCCAGAGCTTGTCCATCCCCTACCGCCGACTTGAAGAGCTGCTCGAACTTTGCCTGATCCGTGGCGGTCAAGAACGATAGCCGAATTTTAGGTATTTTGGTGCTCGATGCGATAGCCTGGGGCGCTGAAGTCTGCGTCGCAGGGGTTGAGGAGAAAGACTGGGCTATCTGGGAGGAGGTTTGGCCTGTCTTCTGCGGCACAACTTGCTGTTGAGGAGGCTGTCCCGTCTGAAAGGACTGTTGCTGAGGAAGCTGGCTCTGGGAAGGCTGCTGGTTTTGTTGAGGGTATCCGGTGTGCTGTGGCTGTTGTTGTGGAGCTTGGAAATTTTGCTGAAGTCCCGGACCCGGATAGCCCGTGTATTGAGGTTGGAGTTGACCAACACCAAAGCCAGCAGGCTGGGACGCGTTGTAACCAGGCTGTTGGGTCGGGGTTGGTTGCTGCTGGCCTTGCTGGGCGTAAGACTGTCCATATTGGGGAGGCCCGGGACGGGCGCTGTTGCCCCCGCTCAGATAGGAACTCGATGTTGAATACATCGCTAAAGACAAAGGGGAAAAGTAAGGCTGGGATGTGAGGGAGTCTGAGCCCAGTATCTGAGGGTGACGAACCTGGTTAGCTGACGAATGTTTGGACACTTTCGGGCGCTACTCTAACTGGCATAATTTGCACCTATGGGATTTACCTGTTGCCGCCCTCGCCGCCCTTCCGCAGAGACCGCGCTAATTTGGCTGCTGGCGCCGCCAAGAAAATGTCGACATTATAAAGAGAATACCAACTAAATCAACATCAAGGAGGAGCTTCTTGCTCTGTTCAAGATCTTTTCCGAGGTAGTCTGATGGTATGGACCCCACACTATTCCGGAAGGGATCCCGGATCCCACGGGAACGCAAGAGGAATTCAAGCTGTTGCCCCTTTTGACAGCTTGACACTCACGCTATTCAGTGGTTCATGGCAAGGGTATTTTGTGGTAGTTCCTTAATTCTAGTATATGATGTGACTTTATCTCAAGATTTGGCTCCTGATTTCATGCCATTCTCTGCCGACGCCCTGCACACGCTCCTCTCTTCAAGTGAATCCGTGAGTTCAGCACACCCTTCGAGTCATCTGACGCCGACTTCATCGCAATGTAAAATGCCACGCTGGTGGTGAATTTGATCTATCTTTATTTCCCCGCCCTCTTATCGTCCTTCTTCTCATCCGCCTTAGCTCCATCCCCTACCATCTTCCTCAACTCGAATTCTTTCGTGAATTCGCGGCTTAGAATGCTAAGGTCGTTGACTAGATCTTTGCAGCATTGCATAAGAGCAGCGCGAGGGCTGAGCGTGCCATCAGTTTGAACGCGGAGTTCAAATTGGCTTGTGAGGTGAAGAGTGTTAGCGGAAGTTGTCAAACGCCAAGATGAATTGCGTGCAAATGAACTTACCTGACAAGCGGATGAGGTACTTTATAGCCGGCAAATCTGACGTGTGGCGATTGCAGAAGTCGCGAGCGGAGAAGATTACCAAGCGTGTGATCCTCCTTATTGAAGGTGAAGATGGATGATGAGGGAATCCCTGAATGGACGAGGCATTATATGTTAGCCAAGGGAACGATCGCTTTGCAAAGTAGGGTTGGAATGTAAGCTGAAGTCTAAAAGGCACGAGCGCGAGACCTTTTGGAATCATTGTAGATAATGGAGATTGTCCAGGCATCAAGGAATTCATGTAAAGACAACAGGTACATGCTGTGTTGGACCGAGGTAAGAGAATAGCTGACTAACGAGTATCTGCTTCTTCCGTAACTTTTCTCTCGCCGTCACCCAGTAAGAAAAGTTCGAACCTAGGCTGCGTGTTATCTTCTGCTGTGGCTCTTGACTCGCGTCTGTAGCCTGAATTCCCTGCATTGAGGTTCAAGCTCGACATGTGCAACGAAGCTCGCCTCATGTGTGAGTGTACAGACGTGTGTTGGGTAGTGTTCAGATTTGTAGGACCGAGGCTGCCTTGAGAGTGTTGAGGTGCCATGACTGTTGTTACAAGGCAAGTGATCGCTAGATATGTGGGGAGGATGTGTTGAAATCAAGCAAAGATAGTTGAATGACGGGAAAAGTGATTTGGGGTGAATACAGTGAATGAGGCATCAAAGCTAACATCCCGAGCCGGTGGCATCCAATGGTACGTATGCTGCCCATGAGATCTTGCCAGTCCTACTTTTCAATACCAATTTGATTGCATTTAGGCTTTTTTGGGGTAGCCTTCTTTGAGGTTTTTACGACTGTGACAAGATGCCAAATCAAATGAAGGACTACCTTCAAGATCACACGTACCTGTCTGGGGCATTTGCCATTTTTGCAAGTTCTGTCTCCTTGAATACTGCAGAGTCTCTTAGTGTCTATAGTTGGATCCAGCCTTATGCCACCCTTTCCCTGATTCAAACGGCCTTGTCTTGTACGACAATTACTCTTCGTATATTCAACTCTGAGGTATTGACTGCATGAAATTTTAGCTAAAAACGGTTTGAGCAAAAGGAATGGGCAAAACGATGGAGAAACGATGGAGATGGTCAAAGGTGTAGGTCACTGCTTTCGACGATCACTCTCCCATTGTCTCCAAGTCGGGTGCCAAGACGTGAGAAAATTTGATTGGTCCTCGCACTAGTGGCAGTGGAAAGAAACGCCCGCACTCGAGAAACCTCATCTCCAACACTCCTGCTGCCACCCTACAGAATCCAGAGATGGATTGCCATGCGCCAATGGAAGCTGCAAAGATAATTCCTACTACGCTTTTGGGCTCAGCGTACCCGTGGACTCGAAGCCCTCCCATAGCTTACGACTCAATGGAGACTGATAGCACTGGCGCCGCTTGCGTAGGCTGTGTCTCAAGCTCAAGGCTTGGGCTTCCTCGGTGCGGGTTCTGACGTGACTGACTTGAAAAGAGGGTTGCAAGTAGCAGCAGACATAGTAGCGCCAACACCTCTTCCAGGGTCGTGCTCAGATTCTCTTCCCACTGGTATGGGCTTTTTCAACAGGGTCATAGAAATGGAGACAGAACTGGAGGCTCTGAGGGAGCAGATACCCGCTGCGGTATGGTTTCTTGCACCAAGCCTGAATGAAGACCTTGTCGAGTGGACGGGAAAGATAAGAGAGGTGAGCAGGGGAAAACAAATATATGGATACAGATTTATGCCGTCGCGGATGTAATCAAAGTTGCCCGCTCTCGTCATCTAGGCGTCCTTGTCGCTCAAGGCGCTGATGTTGGATGGTACGGACTAGCACAAGGTGCTGGGATTGTGACCTTACTTCCCGGGGTGGCCAATTCGTCACGAGATGTAGGAACGGGAACTATACCTCTCGTTGCAGCAATGTAATAGAGGGTCGAGAGACCACCGCCTACCTGGCTCTGGAAGCATGTGGCGTTGTAATGGGTATGAGGCTTTTGGCTCGCAAGTAAGCCAACGTAGCCAAAGGATATCAAGATGATGTAATTAGGACAAAAGACGGAGGGAAGAGTACCGTGAAAACGCACGTGTACGATATTCTACGTGGGAAGAATGGCCTTGTCAACATGGTGGATGTGGTATGATCAATCGAAGTTATCTGGACACACAGAGCGGTAAGATTACAGATAAGGACAAGAGGATATATGAAGAAGTTCTACAGAAGGGTGACGTTGGATGGGGGAAGAATGGTAGGATCACCGCATATGCTAGATGCGGTGTAGGCTTGGTGCACAAAGTAGAGTACGCGGAAAAGAAATATCGATGAGGTCAGACAGAATTTATCCGAGGTGCTTTTGGAGCTCTTACGATTGATGCTGCCTAGCTAGTCGAAAATCAGTCGCTTGAAGTATTCATCGAGGGACACTGAAAATACCTATTTGCTCGCTAAGTAGCGACACACATGCATATCTTCAGGCCTTTTCTCCAATCTCCATTGAGAACTTTTGATGCCATTCTTTCCCATCGTGAAATCGTTTGACACCACCAAGGGAGGAAAGAAATGTGCAACAGAAGTCCGCATCATCATGCAGCCGCTTCAGGACCCTCACCGCCAGGTATCAACTGGTACAGGGTCAGCTCGAACAACTCCACAGGGATACATGAACATTACCATGCAAATATTGTTGCCATTGAGTAAGATCTTCGGGAGTTTCGTATTAGACCCGCTATAGTCGCTGCAAGCGATGTCAGCTGCAACGCTATGTCAAACCTGATCAACATAGAAAACGTACAACTCCGTCACATCCTCCAATACCATATCTGAACAGCGTATCAGTCAAATCTTCCACGTTGCTGGACAAGAGAGGAGCAAAGACGTACTGACATAGTCATCGAAGCCCAACAGCGTTCCTGCGAACTCTACATATGAAGGGAGCTGGCTTAGCAGAGCCTCCTCGAACATGTGGGAGGTTTCGATGGCTATTCACCTTTGTCCCCTTTCATCACCACCCAAATGCGTGAGCCAACGCACTTGTCGATCAACTCTGAGGCGAACTTTTAGCGTTTGATGAAGGTATCCATCCGAGTGATGACATACCCAAGGGCAATAGTTGAGATGCCATTATTCGAACAATGGCGACTCCTGAAATCGGAAATATGGGGATTGGAGCGTTGTTGGCTCTGATATCCGATGTCACTCAAAGTACCTATACTCTGCACAGAGCTAGAGTATCCGTACCTGACCAGGATGTAAGGTAGGTGCTCTCTAGGTGCTCTCGGTAGTCGGCACTCTGCCTACTCGTACGGTGCTACTCGGTACGTGTATGGCCAATACGGGCAAACCGCGGGTAAATATTTGGAACATTATGCGCGCTGCTCATTTTGGATGTGGGGGCAGCAGTGGCTTTTGGCTAGGCCAGATCGATGCTTATTGGATGATTGGGACCTCTGTTGGTCTGACAGTTCCAACTTCCTCGAGAGCGTCCATATCCCATATCATCTTTCCGACGTCTCATCTCTCTCTGACCTCTACCAAGTGTCACCCACCTGGCTCGACTCCGACAACCATGGTCTAATGAAACTGTCCAACAGTCATGGTGCTTGTTCTTCGTAGACGATGGGCAAAAGAAGCAGTGGGTGTGTCACTTGTAGAAGTGAGTCGGCGTGCACCCCTCATCCCCGATGCTACTGACATCGAATCTAGGGCGCAAGGTGAAATGTGATGAGGCCAAGCCAATATGCGCGAGATGCAGAAAGGCAACCTACAAGTGCGCTGGATACGATCAACCCTGGCTCGACGACGCACCGTACGAACGCGAAGCCTATGAGCGCTTTCGTGTGAGAGACGAACTGTACCGGTCCCGACATTACGCTTTCCTCCCAGAAGAAGCCATCGCGTCCCAAGGCTTCCTGCCTGCTGCAAGTGTCGCCCAGGAATTGAATTTATCCGCCTTTCGAGAGGATATATGCCGCTCCTTCTTATTTCACAAGCTCTGTTCGGGGAAGAACTTCTCCAAGGGTATGAGCTGGTGGCTGAATCGTGCGCCGAGGGCAGAAATTCAGTCTCGAACACTTGTTTCCGCGAGCAAAGCGATGACGGCCGCCTTCTTCGGACGTGTTCATCATCATACACGGATCATCAGGGAAGGAAACATATGGTATGGAGAAGCTTTGCGCAATTTACAGAGTGACCTGTCGCATAAAGTGAAAGCATACACTTTCGAGACGTTTGGCGCGACTATGGCACTCAACATGTATGAGGTTTGGCTTTGCTCATCTTACGCATCATGGACGAACCCCTACTGACCAGCATATAGATGATAAACCTCAGCTCTGGTAGTCATGCTTATCTCACCCATGCTGGGGGCATTGGGAAGTTGATAGAGGCTCGGGGACCTGAGCTCCATAGGAGCTATCCCGAGAAGGAAATGTACTTGGAAGCACGGATGTTGCTGGTGCGTTGACCCTTAGTATCATAGGCCACATTAGTGTCAATTCCCTAACGCCTTCCGAGCTAGATCGCGACTGCTTTGTTTTCCTGTCAAAGAACGTTCCTCGATGAGCGAAAGTGGAAGGACGTCCCTTGGGAGGAGGACATAACGGCAAAGTCGCCCTTCGACTACTTAGTCGACGTGTTCTCAGACATACCCTGCATCTTGCAGGAAGTAACGCACGCCAACGACCCCACAGCTGCTGGCTTACCCGAGCGGCCAGGTAGAGAACTCCTGCAGAAGCAGGTTCTAGAGCGTCTGCAGATCCTGAGTCACTTACGAAAGTCATGGCACAACGAATACTCGACTCCAGTACAAGACGTTCCCATCGCGGCTGCCGCGCCGCACGGCTCCGATAACATCCTGCCCCCATTCGATGCGTCCATTTACTTCACAAGCATGTTCCGCGCCTACGAGTATTGCGTCTATCAGATGTCCTGTATCCTTCTCCTCCTGCTCTACCAAGATCTCTCGTCCGGGAACACCCAGCCCGTTGAAGACATCCTGCTGTGCTTCTCCCCCCACGAATCAGTACTGCAGTTGGCTCGCAACATCTGCCGCTGTACTGAGTACCTCTGCCTGGAGCAGCACGGGTCCCGCGGGTACATCGTCGTCCAACTCCCCGCGATCATCGCTTATTTCAGCATCGACAACAACTCACCGGAGGCACGCTGGCTGTACGACACATGCAAGAACCGCGCTCGAAGCAGTGGATTCGGCTGGGGAGACTTCGCACTGGATCAGGTCACGCCGCTGAGTCAGTGGATGGCGTCGTGCAGGGACCGACACCGGGACGCGAGACCGAACGGCCATTTCGCCGCGGCCCCCAAGGACCGCGCGAGCGGGAGTACGTCCGCGCCGTGCGACGCGGCGCTACGCATGAGAGCGAACGGGAACCCAGAGGAAGTCGCGCGCAAACCCGTCCTGAACGGCCAGGAGCAGCCTCGGCCGTACGGATAGGGAGGCACGGGGCGCTTGTCGGTTCGTGCCACGACGCTACGGCAGCCTGCTACGCGCGCTCGATATGTCGGCAGAGCGTGGAGAGGGCTATGATCGTGGGTGGGAAAGATGATGCATTGCTACGAGCAAAAAAGAGCTATCTATTGGCCAGCACAGCCTATTGGGGCTAGGGGGGAAGGGGCACTTGCCCACCCCCAGTACGGATAGGGAGGCAAAGGGCGCTTGTCGGTTCGTGCCACGGCGCGCGCTCGATATGTCGGCAGAGCGTCACCGTGTGCCGCGATCGATTGGAGCGGTTACCATTCTCAGTCGTCGGTTGTTGCGGGGCGGCTTAAAAGTATAGACTATCCATATCTTCAGCTTATAGAGCTCATGTCTGTTGTATCAATTCGCCATCTAATGGATACCAAGCGCGTTCCACGGCCTCGAAATGAATGTGGGTAATTTGCTTGTTCGATCAGGAGGGTTCTATGGGAAGTTTTAGAGGACTACCGGTGGAGTACACGGTGCGGTTGCTGCGCCGTGGCTGCTCGGTGCGCTGGTGAATGCCAGTCTCCTCGCGGCCGGAATCCATACGCGCGGACGTTTGCTGTGATGGTGGGGTTCTGGATACAGAGGCGCTGCGGGCACGGTCAGGATGGAGGGGAATGTTCTGTTGTGGGATTACTGGAATAGAGACTCTTGGCATTTAATCTCTCACACATGGACTCCGTACACCAAGTGATGCATTACATTGTACACCCATCGCGAAACTTCCATCAACGCCCAAGCTTCCCTCTCCCAGCGCGGGGTCTCATCACCCCGTCTCTCTGGCGGCGTCGTTTCGCTTCTTGACCCGGCGTGCGATCATGGTTTCGTAGTCGTTCCTGAGCGCTTTGGGCGCAAGGGACACGAGCGCGCGGGCCCTGTGTTCCTCGAAAGGGAAGCGCTCGATTTTGATGGCCTGGAGGATGTAGACGGCCACCGTGCTTAGTGCTATGCGCGACAGAGCCGCAATCGCGTCGGGTTCCATCGACTTGTCCTTCCAGAGGTAATGAGCGCGCAAGTATGCCTTGTTTGGTGTGGTCTTGATAGCGGCGGGACGAGCTTCTATGTATTCGGTGACTGAAGCGTTGGCTTCGACGATCTCAGGGGCCGGGGCATTTTCAGATGGGGTGGCAGAGGGAGGTTTTGATGATGGCGGAGGACGTGAGGGTGGAGAGGGGATGGAAGAGGAGGAGGAGGATGATAATGATGGTGCTGAGGATGCTGGTAGCTGCGGGGTTAAGGATGCAAGCTCTTCGATTGCCATCTGTTGGAAGTCGTCCTCTAGGGAGGTGCGTGAAATTGATGGAGCGTCCGCACTGGCTTCTTCAATCGACTCCGATGCCTCATCGAATGACACTACTGTCTGACCGTTCGCCAAGCGGATTGGTAGGTTCAATTCTGCGTGCGCAGGTCGTGGAGGCGTAGGTTCTAACGCTCTTCTCTTCGCTTCCAGAATGTGATAGAGTTGGAGAGCAGCGTACGTGTCTGAGGCAGCATCTACGAAACGGTTCAGTGAGATCATCTCAAACGATAAGAAGAAAGTTGCCGACTTACATTGTGTCTGCTGGTAATTCAAGTCTTGTCCATTGCTCCAATCGCCCGTCCGCACGTCACCTTTCTCCAATGGAAGCTGAAGATGCTCTTGAACTTGCTGAGCCAATGAAACCAACATTTTGTTTATTTTCTTGACGTTTCCAGAGGAAAACTTGACCAGCTTATACAAGTGGCTTAGTTCGAAGAGCCCTCGCGATTCAATGTCTAGAAACTTTCGGAGTCTCGTGCAATCTGCTTTGATGGCAACGCCCTGAAATATCTCTAGTCAGTAATATCCTTGTTACATATCAATTTCGAGTTGTGAATTAGTTGTATGAGTTGTTCTGCTCCCGGGACGTGTTTCGCGACTCAGAAGATGATATGAATCAGGCAAGTAAAGCTGGAGAACTTATCACTTACGACTTTGCTTATGGAAGGTGACTCCCTATCAGACGTTTCGGTGTCAGCATTTCTACATCAGGATGCAATCTAGATTACAAGACACAAGTGGGGGTGGAATCGACCGAGGAATAAAGGCACAACGTCTTGCGACTTAAGAAGGGATATGATCTGGGACGAAACGACACCGAGATGAGCCATACATGATTTTTTTGAGAGATGGAGCAACGAAATCCTCCTTCTGTTGCTGCCTCTCTGAGGTAGCGACGCTGGGATATCGAGCAATATGAGCAAGCAGAACCCGTTCTTCACTCGCTATCTGGATCAGCGCGACGTTCTTCGTTATTCCATCAGTCGCCATTGAATTGGGGTTCCATTCGATATCAAATCCAACAATCTCTTCACCCAGGAACAGCTGAGCTATTTTCTCTGTAGCTTCCTTGTTCTTACAGTAATGTACCTTGACTTTGTCTCTGTCTCCACCGGGTCCCTGATACAGAGTGTAATGCCAATAGGCCGCGCTACTGGGAGGCTCAGCGAGCATCGCATTACGCAGCTTTTCAGGAGGAATGTGGAATCCGAGTGGCGTACGAAACAGTCCGTCATTGGAGGGAGGGCAGCCTTCGTGGTCTTCATCTCGTGGTCCACTGGTTTGTTGCGTTTGTGGTTGGGTCCATCGCGATGGATCTTTCTGCAAGCTTGATACCTGCGAGGGTAGGCCGTGCGTGAGATGCGATACTTTCGGAGTCGGTGTACTCTCGTGTCTGGACGTAAACTTGATGCCCTGAATCGCATTCCACGTATGATCAGAGCCGGGTCGTGACACTGCACTAAAAGAGCGATCAATTGCCAGCTTCCCTTAGGAGTGAAGACGCAAACCTAGTTTGAATTACCCCCAAGGATGCTGATGTATCTAGACGAGAGTCTCTGTCTACAGCGTCTGTACTCGTACTCATCATAAAAGAGAGTCTCACAGCACGGCATGAGCGCCGGCTCACGTTCGATGCAAGTCTTTGTTGGCGGAGCATGGTAGAGGGAAGACACGCTCCATCAGGACGAGCCCCATTGCTGTCCCTGATTCATACGCGACAACTTAGGTCAGATACAGGTACAGATAACATGCGAGGACGCGTTTCACTTCTGCCACTGCCATCCAAAGGAATCGAGCCAGCAAGGATACTTAGGTACCTACTTAGGGACAGGATGGATTGGCCTACCGAGGTACTGCCGTGACCCGTGGTGCCTGAACCCAAAATCTTAGCGCCCGAAATGCTCAGCCCTACGCTTAATACTCGTATCAACTTTCCGAGTCCGCAAGGTGCAGAGACTTGGAGTGATCTGCAACACCAATTGAATTGGACCACGAGGTATACACAATTGTTTCCGCACGGTCAAAATGCCCAAGTCTGGATCGGATGTGTCTGACGACTTTGAGTTCATCGAGACTCCCGCTGCTCCAACCCCTGTGCCACCCCCCGAGGACTATGGAGTCAGGACCACTACAGTGAGCAGACACGATCCTGGCATTTCCAATTGACCCTCAACTCGGCAACCAGGCCCGTGATCAGTTCTCCAGGCTTACAATGACACTCTAGTATCCTTCAATCAAGAATGCCCCGCTCCCTGCCGACTCTGCAAGCAGTGACAACTTCAATAACATTCTCCTCGGTACACTCCTCGCGTTGGTCCCTGCCTATTTGGCGCGTCAGGTCAACGGAGGTCTCTTCACCTGGATTTTCTTCGCCTTGTTCACTAGTATCCCTGTTCTCGCCACATTCTGGTATCTAGCTTCCTCGATATCCCCGCGAAAGAATGAGAAGGCTCGATACCCAGGTAGACCAGTGGAGAATTACCTGCAATTCCATAACGCAAACGATAGAGCGAAATACCATGGCAAGAGCAAGATACCAATGGAGACCTTCCACGAGATGTACTTCAATGGCGCCGTCGACTTCAAAGGCGATGCATTGGAGGTGATGGAATACCGCCATGACTGGGCAAACTTCAGGTTCACAATCAGCCTGTTCCGCTTCTTTCTCACTGGTATGATGCCAGAGGTGATCATGCACACTCGGTCTCAAGGTGAGATACCCCTCGATACAGGCTGGCCTTGTGGTTTCTAACGGCACCAGACGAGGAACAGGTGCGGGACCATTACGACCGCGGTGACGATTTCTACGGGTGGTTCTTAGGTCCTCGCATGATCTACACTTCTGGCATAATATCCGATATCAACAAGGAAGAAACCCTCGAGCAGCTGCAAGACAACAAACTTGGAGTCGTGTGCGAGAAAATCGGCCTGAAACGCGGTGAATCTCTGCTTGACATTGGTTGCGGCTGGGGGACGCTTGCCAAGTACGCCAGCACCGATTATGGAGCACACGTGACAGGAGTCACCCTCGGAAGGAACCAGACCGCGTGGGGTAACAATGCACTGCGAAAAGCAGGCATTGACGAAAGCCAAAGCCAGATCCTATGTATGGATTACCGTGATATCCCATTGCCGCCTGGAGGATATGACAAGATCACGTGTCTGGAGATGGCAGAACACGTTGGGGTTAAATACTTCTCGACCTTTTTGAAGCAGGTCTACGACATGCTGGACGACGATGGGGTTTTCTTTCTGCAGATCGCCGGTATCCGGAAGTGCTGGCAGTACGAAGATTTGATCTGGGGGCTCTTCATGAACAAATACATCTTCCCTGGAGCGGATGCATCGACACCCCTGGGGTGGTTCGTGGACAAGTTGGAAGGCGCTGGCTTCGAAGTGAAGGGCATCGACACCATTGGAGTCCACTACTCCGCCACCCTTTGGAGATGGTACAGGAACTGGATGGCAAACAAGGAGAAAGTGGAAACCAAGTACGGAAAGAGGTGGTTCAGGGTACGTCGTTCGTCTTCCAAGAGTCATCCCTGCGTACTGATATGTCCTCCCAGATCTGGGAGTTTTTCCTTGCCTACTCGACCATCATCTCCCGCCAGGGCTCTGCGACCTGTTATCAGATCACCTTGGTCAAGAACATCAATTCCACGCACCGCATCGAAGGGGTCCCCAGTCAGTTCGGCCTGACGGGAGCATTGGCAGCGACCAAGGTCGATGCGGCGGCGAATCGAGTGAAGAATGTTGCTGGTGGCTTGGGGGATCAGGTCCGGCACGTGTTGCGGTCTGAATAGCGGGGCTCGGACGTTGATGGATTTGGATGACCATGTGCAGAGCGTAGCACAGTGGAGCATGTAAAAGTGTATCTTGCGGATTCAGAATCCCCCTCTTATAGAAGTCAGATCCAGCTTTGCTTCAAGGTGGATATCGAAACGGATGTCAGCCTTCAACAGTACTTGTGGAATTACGAAAAGCGTTTGGGTATACCGTTAACATTCATGACTGTCATACTCTCCCTCTATAACCATCAAATCTCGCTCTATACCCATCAAACGCCCTTCACCGCGATGAAAGAAGTTCTAAACCCGCAATGGAAAACATGCCCCCCGCGCCATACATCGTACGCCCATACCCTACTCCCACCCCCCCCTCAAGCCCCAGCAACAGACACGAACTTCGCCACGCTCGGCACGCCCGCCTCCATCGCGAACAGGTAGTAATACCCCGGCACCAACACCCCCGCATCCCCCGGCAGCGCCATCGTGTACGTCGTCCCGTTCGCCGCCGCGCTCAGCGGGACGCGCCGCTGGTCCGTGTTCACCGTGTCTGTCGCGCCCGGACGGGAATCAGTGGAAGTCTGAGGATTTGATGGGGATAGGGGGACCTACGCGTCGTGGCGCCGAGTCTGAGCATCGCCCACGCGGTGACGGGCGCGGTGGTCGTGGCGGTTAATGTTTCGCCGACGCGGACGTGCGCGGGGGCGGAGGCGATGACGGGTCGGAGGGCGCGGGTGCCGTTGGGGGCGAAGAGGTAGCTCGGGGTGTAGATCTGGCCGTCGTAGTGGTTCGTGGCGCAGGCGCCGCAGAGGCCGCCGCCGGCGGACTGGGGTACGGATTCGCGGTCAGTATTGCCTGTCTGGGGGGTGTGTGTGGAGCCCTGAAACATGTTCCGAGAGTGGAGACTCTTGAGACATGTCTCAAGACTCGGGAATCTCGATCGAAAGAGGAGATATGGACTCCGGAAACACGTACCAGGACGGTGGCGTCGGGGAGGAGGAGGGCGGTGGAGTGGTAGTTGCGGGGGATGGATTGGGGGGCGAGCGGGGTGAAGGCGGCGGTGGCGGGGGTCCAGAGTTCGGGGCGGAGCTGGCTGGCGTTGTCGGAGAAGGGGATGCCGTGGGCTTGGCCGCCGGTGATGAAGACGGCGCCGGTGGGGAGGACGACGGCGTTGGCGAAGATCCGGGGGTAGGACATTGGGGGGAGTGGGTGGACGGCGGCTGGGGTCATGGGGGCCCCGATCGTGACGATGTGGGCGTTTGTCGTTGCGTTGGCGTTTTGCTGGGAACTTGTGAGTGAGGTCCCTGTGGATCTAAGAGAGTAGGGTGGTGTACGTAGTCAATTGACCCACCGATTACTAGGATTTTCCCTGCTGTGGCATCGTACATGACCGCGTTTCCGCACATCGCGTCGCCATCACCGGTGCGAGGTCCTGCCGCCGCGTGGCTGCCCGTTCCATTGGTGCCATACCAATTCATGGCCTTGCTCGGTCCTGCCTGGAAGACTGTAGCACCCTTCCAGCCGAAGAGCATCGCCTACAACATTTATGGTCAGCATTGCTTCTTCAAGGCAACGACCCTGAGACGAGTGGCAGAAGCCGGGTATTAGCAGCGAAAGTAGGGTTCCGCTTGTGATGATCGTCTTGCAACCCAAGCTATGGTAGTGGCTTGGAAGGGTTCATAATGAAACGTTCGTACATGATTATCAGCGCGGTATACGAGCTGCGCATCATTAGTCTGATGATATTCTCCAGTCAGCAATTACCATATAAGACGGGGACTGGAGTAATGAAACATGGGCCTGGAGTATGGGTTTCCCGGAGCATGTCTCGCGGCTCTTGAGGACGTCCAACAAAGACACTTAACGCAGCGAGTGTCTTACCAACATAGGAGCAACCGGTGCGCCAGGGACTAGGGTCCAGTTGTTCGTTGATGGGTTGTAAACTTCCCCTATACCACGTGTCAGCATAGCAGCATAGGAACTCAACAATCGCACTGCTCAGGATTTCATACCATTCTTGCCGCCCTCGCCCCCGCTCCAGGACCCACCGATAGTAAACAGATTGCCATTGGAGAGTGTGACCATCTATATGAACTTCGAGTAAGCAAGTCTCCTCTGGGATCAGATCTGAGTGGTGAAACAGGTCCTAGTAATGCTTTGCTCTTGCGACTCCAAAGGCAGTAGAAATTCCCCCAAAAAAGCATCGGGAAACAGTGACTTACAGACTGGTAGCCGCGAGGGATCTTCATCTGTCCTTCTGCTGTCCAAGTATTTGTTTCCGGGTCGTATATACTCGTTTTGGCAGCATCATTACCGCCTGCCCTCCTTAATTTTAAGCTAGTATATGCTCAGTGATTGCGCTCACCTGTTGCAACGACTCGACCCTTGGCGTCCAGAGATAGACCTTCACAGAACATATCGTGCTATCGGACATTTACGAGTCAGTATTTCACCATTTAAATGCAAAATGGGTCACAAAACGGATTTTCGAACTGATATCGAAGCCGAAATAAGCACTAGGCCTGCCCCGGGGTGCAGTTGAGGAAAATATAACACCGAAACAAGACATACATCTGTATTCGAAATGTTTCGCTGGGACACTGTTCCTGTGGCCATATCGTACGTGGCAGTGAGTGTATTTTTGCCGGCACTTCCAGCGAAGGTGCTGGCAGCCCACGATGACCACAATAGGACGTTTCCAGAGCTGTAGTCGATTGCAGCAGAGACGGGTACAAGGGGGAAGTCGATCTGGAATAGAATCTAGTGATCAATATCGCAAGCATCGGAGTGAGGATACTAGACCAGCTCACGGTAGGACTCCATTCTCCCTCGCCTGTCGCTGGGGCAGGCGTGTTGGTCTCGAAGATATTGAAAGACGCGCAACTAGTCCAAGGTCCCCGATTTCCCGCCTCGGTCAGAGCTATGAGCCGCACGTATCTTGCGTAGCTGGCTGCGAAGATCGTCGTTTTGGTGCTATTGCTGTCCTGGTATGTTCCAAAAGCTGGTAAAGTCCAAGTGCTATTGTCAACACTGAGAAGTATCTGGTGCTCTCCGACATTGCCGTTGCTCTGCCCGTCTTGGCGTGGTATGTATGCGATGCTGTTAATCAGATATGTTTGACCCATATCGATGGTCAACGAGTGCGGTAGAGGAGCCTGGATTTACATGATATCAGCACCTGCTTTCCAGTATACACCTTGCTTCCCAATACGAGCGCAGGAACCAAACAGTCATTGCAGACCCAAAGAACGGTCTTTGGGGCCGAGATCAATATTAGAATACACTTACTCCGCTCCGAGCTGAAGGTGGAAGCCCTGGCGTGTAGGTAGTGTGCCAAAACGTATTCAAGTCGGCATCCAGCACGTTGGAAGGAGGGAAACCAGGCTGATAACAATCGGCTGTAACGGTCCAATTGGTCGTTGGGAGAGATGTAGAAATCAGGGCCTCTGCGGATCGACCCTCTGCTATGGCATCAAGTTCCAATCCGTCGAGTGTGGCTACACCTTCGGTCACTAGGCCCCCATTGTCAGTACTTGCCGCCTGCACTAAAGCTGCAGCTTTATTGAGGGCGACTGCGGAAGGCGGTATTGCGTGGATGTGTTTCACCGCCAGAGACACTGTTGCCACAAGGCGCAACAACATCTTGACTTGTGTCATTAAGAGAAGTGTTCAATCCCCTCACTGAAATCAAGGTCAATGAATGAGGACTCTTGTGCAGAGATCCAAGACCTATAAATGAGTCGGGTACGTGGAGGCCTGACGAAAGGGATGATGATAGAAAAGAAGATTACGGTGTCGTTTTGGTAGGTGTGAAGCCAGGGACCTTCAATGAGTGACGTAGCAAACAGCACCTAGAGCCCAAGAGTCGAAAATGGGATGGCATTGCACGCATTTGTAGCAGAAGCGGTGGATTCCCACGCCGAGGAATGGGATAGCGCCATGAGCCCGTGCACCAGATCTGCAGCCATACCGAAGGTAGGCGGACCTGCCAAGATGATGTCTTTCAGTTTTTACGATGCTTACGCGTGGTATTGCCCTGAGAGGACTGAGGGCAATCGGAGAAATGTATCAAGTTTGACGGCGGTTGGAGAGTGAGGCTTGAGTCATACACCAATGACTATCCTTCATCCTGACTGGGACTTTGGACCAGGGGCCATTGAAATGTCAGTCGTCGCTAGTCTACTTTGCGCTCCTTACCCCTGTTTTGGAGGTGCTGCTGTGATGCCGTGCGGTTGACTGCGCCCGCTCTTGGTTGAAGTACATATTTCTCGGCTCTCAGCAGCAGTGCCGTCATTGCACTTACAAACAAAAGCCTCACTATTCGTGCTGACATGGGAAGTCACAGTGCGCTTTTGCTTGGAGATTCGAGGTCGGCAGGAGTGTAGAGAGGATTGGCGACCTTCCTCTTTTTTCGGTCTCACGGAAATGTACATAGATCAACACTGCTACTATTAATAAACGTCCAATGAGGAGAGCACCCAATGAGATCCTAAGGTACTTTACCGACTACCACCTGAATGACGTTTGCGCATTCACCAATGCGCCTGGTCGTATGTGTCAGCGGACAACGCTGCTCCAGGGCCATCGATCTGGAATTCAAGTGAATGGAGACCAGCTAACCTTATCATGTGCTCAATACGGCCGCTTGTATGCTCCATACCGGCTTATGGCTTATGGCTTATGGCTGGGACAGGCAATCCGCTCGTAGGCGTGGGCCGCCCGAGACGTATTGAGAGACGCACTTAGACATGCTCAATATGACGAGGGGTGAAGCAGGTCTTTGCATTGCCATGAAATCGGGTTCTAAACAAATCCTTCCACTAAAACCACTTGCCGCTCAAGATTGCGAATTTAACGCTCGGTAGAAGTAGAATTCTTGCGGTTCTGTGAGCCGGCTTCCTCCATCGCTCATTGCGGGCAAAGCAATCCCTTCCATTCTCAACCAGCTACAAAACTCTTGGGCCAAATATTTCATGTGTGTAAGCCAAGTGCTCATACCATAGATGACACATCTCACCATGATCGTCCGATCCGAACGGGTTCGCATCGCGAAAGAATAAGAATCAGCCTCTCCGATTCGGCTTGCTCCGAGACTGCAATGCAACTCGCAAAATCCCCCCACTAATCGGAGTAGCTCGGCGAAAATTCTTTCGAATTCTTGAGTATTCTATGACGTACGCTTCGCCTAGGCAGCGAGGTGTCTACTTCTCGCAGGGCGAAGCCTCTGTAAATCTGTATACGGTATCGAAGATCGAGCAGCAATCCGTGTTTGCTACATGTTGCACTGTGTTGAAATGATCGAGGCCAGAGAGCTCTTAAGAGATGGACTATAGCTTGCCGAAATCTTTATGGACCGCGGCTCCGGTTTGTTGTCGGCGTTGAAATTACGGACGGAAAAATTGCTTTCGACCGGTTGTGGCTTGACAAAAGGGTTTTGGCTCACCACTTTTCTCTTCATCGACAGGAGTGCGAGTCCCGGAGATTCTTCCGCCAGATCTTACTAGAAAGATACCTTCCTGCGTGTTCTCCTGATACTTGTCATAGATCGAGTGCAACCTTTCCCTGCGCCTCGAGTCGTGCGTGGAATCGAAAAATGCATCGTCTCTAGGCTTCCAGTCGCCAAAGCCTCTCGCGCCGGATCATAAACTGCTTCTCAACTGCGTCTTTCGACTTTGAGAGCCTACGTAGGTGCAGGCTGACAACAGCTCGGCGGGGCCAGGCAGAAGGGACAATACCGGCATCGACGGGGCAGTGACATGAGTAGACCGTTCGTCACGTCACGATTGTGGCCCTGATCGGTGAACCACGATGGATTCTTCTCAAAATGGTCGTGAAGATGCTGCTATGGAGGTGACAAAACGTTGACGATCGCCAACGACCATCAGATCGTTGCGTTGCATAGTGAGAAGCAGCCGTAGCTACCGAGCTCGTAATTAAAGATTCGATTTGTCGCTAGATCTTACAGTGTGTATCAGATCGACAAGCACAATGCCGATTTCTTCGCCAACTGATTCTTAAGCTTATCGATCTTGACTGCGGCGTAACACTTTGCGGGGCTTACTAATAGCGTTCTTTCACAAGATCCAGGTAAGCATCCGCCTGACCTGGGAAGAGAGTCACAACTTCGACGTCTCCGCCCATTATCTCGGCTTTCCAAAGGCTATGAAGGGCCAAAGGATATTTCCGAGCTCAGGACATCAGTGATAAAAGCATGAGAGGACAGACTCCGTGATTAGGTTCTCTTTCAATAGTGGTGTAAGCTCACGGATCACACACCAAACACGGATCACACACCAAAAAGTCTCCCAGTCCCTGTCCTATGAGGTCGGCTCCTGTCCGGCGTAGTATGCTATTGCTAGACTCTGACCTTACTCTCCTGGTCTTCTCTAACATCTGAAGACTGTGATCATCTTTTACTTTCATATTCAGCCTCTCAGGGGCAAGACTGGATCAGAAGTCGATTAGCAGGTGTCCAGGTAAGCAAAATATCAACCTGTGCTTCAATCCTACGATGGGAAATGAGACAATTCCTCTTGGGTCAAGCCTCGTGGCACGAATCAGGTTGCTTGTTAGGCAAATAAAATTTCAGGAACACCTACCGTGTTGACTCAAAGCCCTTTGTCTGCATAGAGGACACTCTTGCTTCTCACCCAGCCAGTCTAAGATACAAGTGAAGCAGAACGTATGTCCGCAAGTCGTAGATGATGGATCCTTCATCGGCTCGAGGCACAGTGTGCATTTCCTCTGCTGCTTTGATTGCAACCATGCGAGGCATGACGGATCGGAGAGGTCGTAGCGCGGAACGGAGGAGGGGGAAAGAAGCGTATGGGTTGTGATCGAGATGCGATCGCGGCTGGTGTCTGCTTTCTCGGTGGATTTTGGGGGTTCCAGAAGTTCGATGGCTTCCTGGGTTCCTTGATGGCTCTGAAGACCAATTTCCAGCCCATCATCAAGGAGAGCACTGGATGCCCCTGTTGGTAGAACGGTTGTGATAATATTCTGGACGTGCAGATAAGCCTGTGCAGCTATCTGAAGCACTAGGAGCACACCGAGAACCTCATAGCCTACGCGCTGCTCGGAGGGGGCCAAACGCTTTGAGAAATTGTAGCGTAGCCCGAAGAGTCGCTTGCTGAGGTGATAGTAGGAGCCTGTGAAATAGAAGACGGCGAGAAAAACCGCGTATATGGGAGAGGTCGAGACTGAGGTTAAGGAGTGCAGGTTTTCTAGGAGATAGTACTGGAAGCGATAGTATAGAGACGCTCTCGAGGACTTTGGAGCCCGACTGAGATTGCTTTCGATCTTAAGGCGTATGCGAGAGCGAAGACCCGGGAAGAGCTTGCTGAGGGTGTAGGGTAGGAGGACTGCCGAGAGCACGTAGCCTGCGCGGCGACCAATGGCCGGAAGCTGCTGGGACTGGCTTTCGACCTGATGGATATCACAGTACTCCTCACCGAGGGTCCGGTTGCCGATGAAAGTTGTAAGGCCAAGATATAGTAGCTCAGTGAAGGTGCGGGCTTCTGAAGTGTAGGTCTGAGAGAAGCGCGATCCGTACAGACGGCGGAGTATAGTAGAGAGCTGCTCAAGGAGGACGCCTTGGAAGTAAGTGTCTTTCTGATTCGAGCGGATGATGTCTGGAGCGGCAGCGAAAGGGTAGGCGTAGTCCGAGCTGGAGGAGTTGGGAAACTTATGGATGTGGTCGCTGGGTAGATTGGAAGCCGCCATGGCTCGTCCGTTTGATGGAAGCTTTCCCAATAATGAAGCATCTCAACATCTATCTGCCTCGGCACGCGATCCAGTGCCACTTTAAGATCGCCATTGATTCGGCTTCAAGCGGCACTGGATAATATGCGCGAACTGTTCAATATTCAAGCTCGCGTGAGCAAGAAGTGTTCTCTCCACCTACGCTCATTTCCTGCACAGATAGATTTGAGGATGTTCGATTGATTATGTCTACAGTATGGATGTGGATCCAGCTGTCGAGCCTGAGCTTGACGCCTTCAGTTTAATTCTACCATTGCCATATAGGATCGCAGTGATTTTGGTGCTTGGTAAAGATCGTTCTTTCGAGACCTGTAATGCCCATTGACTAACACAATTCCAGGCGTCTGGGCCTGGGGCGTCAATCTTCACTATTTGTCTATCCTCAAGATCGTGAGCAACCCGCAGCACAGTCCAAGACGACGAGTCTTGCTGATAAAAGCCTCAGGATGTTGCAGCACTTGTAAAATATCACACTCGAACTTCTTCCGCCATCCCTCCCCACTATCGAAGAACATACAGACTTGCAGCTGCAGTCACTGTGCCTCTTGCATTTTCCATTCTGCTCTTCTGGGTCATCACACATGGCCAACCATCTCTGGTCGTCGCATGGGATATTCTCCCTCAATCATTCCTCCTTCTACTCGTGGTCCTCTTTCTCCTCCCTCTTCAACGCCTCTCAAGAACAGGCCGATACCGATTCCTTTCAACCTTGAAACGTGTGAGCATCGGGGGCATTGCAGAAGCAGATAATGGAAAGTTCGGTATGGATTGCAGTAGCAACTCTATCGCTCGAATGATATCTAAGACTCTGACAAAAAGCAAGGAGATATACTTTTGGCCGACGTCTTGACATCATACGCAAAAGTTCTGGGCGATTTGTTCGTGTCTGCGTGCATGTTTCTGTCCCCAGGCCTCTCCTCCACTGGCAAACCGGATCGAAATTGCGGTGGTGCCTATATGGTGCCAATGATCATCAGCATTCCTAGCATGATACGGCTGAGGCAGTGTCTGATAGAGTTCTTGAGGGTCAGAAACAATCCCAATAAGAATGCAAGCACAGGCTGGGGCGGGTGCGCAGGACTCCCTTTTCTTACAGCCTATACGAAGACAGGGCTGACAAAAGCGTCTAGACAACACCTAGCAAATGCTCTGAAGTATTCCAGCGCTTTCCCAGTCATCATCCTGAGCGCACTCCAGCGTGGGACTGACCCAAACTCCATCGGAATGAGCGAAGAAGGCCTTTTTCGACTCTGGTGAGTCATAGCTTTTCAAATTGCTGGAGATTATGGTTGACGAATATACAGGTTGTTCTTCGTATTTTTGAACTCCTTCTATTCCTTCTACTGGGACGTCGCCAAAGTAACAAAATCTTCTGCCCGTATAGTCGCTCGAGTCTTATTCTGACCAGCTGCTTCGTCTAGGATTGGGACCTTACCCTCTTTGCTCCGTCTTCTGTGCGCAACAACCCTGAACATCCATGGGCCCTCAGAAGACACACTCATTTTCACACGAGAGAGATGTATTATGGCGCAATATTGATAGACCTCATGCTACGGTGTACATGGAGTTTCAAGCTAAGTCCGCATTTGGATCATTTCAATGATTTAGAAGGATCGATCTTCATTATGGAATTTTTGGAGGTTCTGCGGCGTATGTGGAGTAGCCCTTTTCAGCATGGGTGGTCTACTGATACATTCCTACAGGCTGGTTGTGGATCTTCTTTAGAGTGGAAACGGTGAGTAGACTCATGAGCCATTCGCAGGAGCAGTTACTGATGCTTTCACAGGAATGGGGTAAATCGACTCATGACCTATAGGAAGCAGCCAAGAATGCTGATACCACTGCAGTTCGTACCAACCGCGGTCCACCGGCGGAAGATATATTGCTAGGAGATATAACGGAGAGCCCCATGAGCCCAACATTTCCGGAATGATGTGTATATATTAGGTAGGGTTATCCAGCACTTGCACCAAATCTGTCGGGAATGCAACACATCTGTTCCTGTCCAAGAAATGCTGGATAAAGATTTTAGAGTCAGCATTGCGTTCTCCAAAACTTGATATCTGTCATGTCAAAAAAACGGAATTGCCGATGGATGACCCAATTGTCCAAGAATCGATTCAGCACATGAAAGCTGGATCCTGAAATTACGAACCTCCTCATCCGGGACGACTCTGTACAATTCGAGTCAGCATGGTTCATTTGAGACAAGATACCCAGGTCACAAGACGGATTTGGCGCCTGAAACCGCTCGCGAGACCAGTCTTGCCGCTCAAAATAAAAGGTTCGATTAGGGAGGGTTTGGTCCCAAATGTGCACTTACACCTTACTATGAAGCAGTTAGTGTCGGACTGTTTATAGCGTGATGAAGACCTCACTTGTACTCTTCGTCTTGAAAGCAGGCAGCTATCATTGCGTACGAAGGCGCCTCGAAGATGGCCATCTAACGCACTGTTGGAAAAGGCTCCTCAAGAGCGGCATGGGCAGATTGAACTCACGCCGTCGGCATCAGATACAGGGAAGCCTACGAGCTTCAATTGTTCCGAAGCCTATGGAGGGTCTCCCGGTCAGCCTTGCTACTTTAGAGTCAGACCTACGTTGTGGGGCCACGTGGAGGTCTCTTCCCCCAGAAGAGATCCTTGGGCTCATTTCCCGGTACAGACTGGAAGAGATCTGGCCGGTCGTACTTACCACTTCATTGACATGAGCCTGCAGAGACACCAGACAGGACATCAGCTCTTGTACCGCCAGCATCGCGATTCAATTATACAGGCTTCGCGTACTTGTTCATAACGGAGCAGATTCTTCTTGACGATCGCAATGCTTGTGAAGATTTGCGAGTGCTGCTCTCGCCAGTATTGTTGAAAGTCGTTGAGGCTCATACCTGGCTTGCGGTACACGAGAAGGGTCAACCTCACTCTGTCCTTGCTTGCAGTGGGAGACTTGTTGGGGTTTGGTTCGTCTGCCATTGAGGGCAATGGTCTCTTGAGTGCCGTTTCAGGTGTTTGGGCCGCTTGATGAATGGCAAATAGTGGGAATGAGGTGGGTAGATGCAAGTATAGCTGACAGTATTATACCCCTCATTCTATGGCAACACATACATACCTAAAGATTCATATTCGAGGCTTGCCTTATCTGGAATCCTGCCTTAGTATTGTTCGCTTCTCGTACTCGTACTTTACAGATCCTACGCACGCCGAGTTGATAGTGTCATGTGTCGCCGAATTGCAGGCATCAGGACCCTGTTATGGACCCTGAAAACGCCACGGAATCCAATGTGCGTTGGACCACTGAACTACGTCTGGCTATCAATTCGCCTTGGGATTCATTCCTTGAGACCCTAAGGTAAAGTACTTTCTAGGAGCTATACGCTACATTCAGTCACTGTCTCGCTCTGGTCTCTGTGCTCATGCAAACTATTCGGATCGTGCACAACTGGATCTGTTGATGCGGGCTATTACAGAAAACGGATAACTTCACCAATGAGCTATCTGCGATCGCAAATAATGCTGATGCTTTCTACTTCGCAAGCTGGTGGTCTGCCCTGTTTCCCTGGTACTGCCGAGAATCATCGATCGATAGCCCGTCAAGAGATCTCCGGTCTTAAGTAGGCTATCAGGGATAGGTATCCGCGTTAGCATCGCCTTTCCGACAACATTCGAGTGTCAAGACTTGTTTGTAGGACCAAAAAGTGTCTAGCTCCATACACAGGTCTTGCGACTCATATTGCACGACCGAACGAGAAGAAATTGCGCTGGGAATACGTACGTCGTCAAAGATTGACACGATGTCCACCGGGAAAGCCAATGACTAAGACTGTGAGCGAACAATATAAGAAAAGGGAGGGGCTAGCAGGTTTTACCCTCGACTCATCCAGCAACTTCTCTTCCTCGGGAGCTATGATCTTCCGGAAGTCCTCATCGTTCAAGCACTCGAAAATCTGACAGGGCGATTGGTGAGTGCCCTTTTGCTCTTCACATTTGATGGACAAAAACCAACCTTCTCATAAGTTAAAGCTTCGTATATAGCGATCTGATACGTGCGGTTAGATGATTTTCTGAAGATGCGGGGGGGAGGAGCCTTTACCCCATCGCACCCTTCTAGAGGAAAGCCTTTGTGCTCCAGCTCCTTAAGAGCTTCTCCGTTGACATGACACTGCAGACGTTCGGTAATACATTAGCTTGTGGTGAGTGATGTCGAACAAGCGCGAATGTTGGACGGCAGCGTCACGCACTTGTTCGTAAGTGAGCAGATTCTTCTTGACAATCGGTATACCCGACATGATCGGAGCGAAATCGTCTCGCCTACGCAGGTTGTGAGGTCAGCGTTCTTTCTTCTTGATGTCGACTGCACGAGCCATAGCCAGAGGACGGCGCTGGGGAGCACCAAGACCATTTTGCTCAACATGTATCTTGAGGCTCAGACCTTGGTACAAATACAAAAGGGACATATCCGGAGTGCGTACCAGGAGGCTTGAAACTCCTCTATGCTGAGTCCTTTCTTTCGGTACAAAAGGACCACCAGCCTTACCCTATCCTTTCTAGCACCCTGAGCCCTGAGAGGCTTCTGTTCCTCAGCCATAAAGGGCAATCAATGGTTTTCGCGATGCTAGTTGTGCTGCAAGGGATGCTTGATGGACTGCAAGAAGTGGGATGAGGTTGATGCAAAGTTTTGAGAGGAAGCTAATGGTTACGGTTGGTTACCCCACATTTCGTCGGTTTTATGCCTTGTCTTACGCCTCGTCTTGGCTCAGGATCCATGTCAATACTCCCGCTGCATGGACAGCTTGCTTTTCTGATACCTGTTTACTCCACGTGATGAATGCAGAAGAGCATCCAAAGCCACAACGAGCTCACAACTCATCTGGCAACACACTTTCATGCATCTCCAAGACCATCTTTATGCGGCGAGAGCACCCAAGCACGTGATGTCGTGTTGAGCTAGTGGAAGCCCCGCGTTTACACGTTAGCGGCCTCTCTAGATTCTGGAAAAGTGAAATTAATCGATGGATGAATCTTACGGCCGAGAGTAGGTAAGTCTTCGAAGCTAGCTCGTTTTGCAACGTTTCCTACATGAGGCCAGATCAAAAAAACCAACTCCAAGATGCCTGTCATAGCTGGGACCGTTAAAGCTGCTCAAAGTGCTGTACGACTTGATGAAGTTTGAAGCAAGCCTCTGTTACTGCTTTCTCACAGTCGTTCTCTGAGCATCTGCAGCTCAGCCGCCAGCTCCTCTGCCTTTCTCTTTTGCCCATGTACTTATACTCAACGAAAGTTACTCCCGAACACGCCCAAATCCGAGACAAATCCTCAACATAACTGCAGTCCCAGACCCTGTTATTCATTTGGGACTTCGTTCAGCCTACATGTGGCGACCTTTTGCAAATCCTAGTCGACAAGCTCGAAGCTAATGACAAAGACGCACTCCAGAAGTACAGTGACTGGTGAGGCATGCAATCATGGTAGGGATGATAGTCACAGAGCGGAGTCTTGTAGCGGCGAAAATGAATGCCGAGACCTGATTTTGAATGTGGAGCCAGAATTGCGGCAAAAGCTGCAGCTGTCGCGGGTGTGGGCGAGGAGGGAAATCGTCGTATCTAATGCAGAGGCGTCAGAGCTGTCTCTATGAAAGGTCCATCTCAGCTTGGTTCGCCGATTCCCAGCCATCTCAGGTCTCAGAACTTCTTCAAAATCAAGGTGGCTGGACAATTTCCGTCGAGAAGCACATGTATGGAACCATATCAAGACGCTATGTGCAGATTGAATCAAGCTGACATCGTCTGGAGTTGACTAGTAGCAGGGTCGCAATACTGCCCATTGGGTGCCTGGAGCGTCCCGAGTTCCAGTGCCGGTGCCTCATGAACAACCCCCGATGCGAAGCAACAGCAAGACTTGGACACATAGGTCCAAACACATCAACAAGCCGTGGGACCGACCATGTCTAGCAGTTCGATCATGTTTGATGAATCCGATGAGACCGTGGCAACGAGTCCGGAGATGCCCAACTTTGCCCATTGGAAATCTCCGCATCTGGGAGCTCACACGTCCCAACCCAAAGTTTGCGCTCCGAGTCTCCCATGGAACCAGCGACACATACGCCGCCTTCAGCCTTGCAATCGCCACGGGAAGAACATCTCCGGCCATACCGGAAGACCGTCACATTGGTTGAAGTGGCGATGTCACCGGGTATGACCTGGACCGGATCCGAGAACGGTGCAAAGCCGCGCATAACGCTATTGCTACTGGCGACGACAGCGTTGCCTGCGGCCTCTTGTGGCGTTATCGTACGGTCGAAGCTCGATCCCCAGGCGCAGATGTACATGACAAGCTTCCGCTTTACACCCAAGCAAGCCACATCAGCCTCTTACGCGGCTACCAAAGGTTTCTGACGGCGTTTACGCACCTGCGGTTCCTTGACCGCTGTTAGGGAGCTTGGCGTGCCCCACTCCTTCTCGCTTTCTGTTAGCCATCAAGGCCGTAGCTAGAACTCTTCCCCATCACACCAACCTTACACACATTGCAGTGCTCAGTGGTGTAGGCATCATTGAAATGGGGGCTCAGCCGGGATTCCTACATTGCCATCAGGAAGAACAAGCCGAGATTTAGCAGCAGCAGCTCCGAAGGACAGGAGCAGAAAGTTTAGCCAGAAGAACTTGGCAGGAACCTTTTATTCTTTCTCCGACTCTCCTGTTTGCTTCACCTCACCCTTGCTATCCTTGCTCTTTTGCTATCCTTGCACCATTCCCTGTACGAGTACTGTTATTGCGGCGTTTACATGTCCACTCCACTTGCCAGTCGAGAAGTAATCGTCCAAGCGTGGCAGCTCCGAGATTTCCTGAGTACTGGCCACAAATCAGCAAAGCTTATCGATCAGGGCACATAAGAGGTCATCCAGCATCTCACCCGGAACACGTTCAGGCCACCGAGAGAGATTGCTAGCTCATCAGCAAGATCTCAATGATCACGATCCCGTTCGGCGTCACTTGAACCAGAACTTCAGCTACTGCAGACGTGGCCTAGCGATTGGGCCATAGACCGAGTATCCTTGAAGGGGGCAGTGCGCTCTTTCCAAGAAGCTTCAGCCCAATTGCACCTACCACCATCAATTGGGAATACACCTGAGCGTACAACCAGACCAAACAGGGGTTCACAGACCACCGTCACACACGAGACCCCTGCTACACCCTTGGCGAGAACACCCCCTGTTGGACCCATCACCTTTGCTACCCTAGTCGTAGCTACTACAGGAGAAGGAACCGTTGGCGATCAACTAACCTCTCACCCAGTCGAATCACATGCTCCAAAGACAACACTCGTCGAACCTATCACCCATACCACTCTTGCTATCCAAGCACCGCCGCCTATTGTATCGATAGCCTCTAGAGATCCCATTAGGATAGAAGAGCCAGCAGAGCCACGATCGACAACGGCGACCCAACGCTACCAACCTCCTTCTCTGTCCACCCCCATTACCCAACCAATCCCTTCCCAGACCTCCACGACATCAACGTCTCGCTTCTCTGGTGGTAACCCTGTCAGCAAACCAAACAAGAGCACGATGGTGCACGTCAAGATCCGACCTTTCAGAGGCCTGAAAGATGGCAAGGAAGACCCACAAGAGTACATCGAAGACATTGAATGGGCCAATGAACGCGACAGAGGCGATGATGCTACTGACTTAGTAGCAGACAAGGCCCATCGTTTACTCTTCCGGCAGAACCTGGAGGACGATGCTTGGACATGGTACACGGATCTAGACCGAGAGACAAAACAGGATTGGGGACGGCTACGAGAACTCTTCCTGTCCAACTACGAAATCACAGAGAAAGACGCTCAGGCCAAGAGGTTCGAGCTACGCATGAAGGCAGCACAACTCAAACAAAACGACGACGAAGCGATACCAGACTTCCTGAAGAGAGCCAACGATCTAGCTCGGACAATGCCAACCGACGAGATCGAGATCGGCATGGCCACCCTCCGTGCCATGCATGACCAGCATAGGAGAGCGCGGGTCAATTTCAAATGCAACATGAGCTCGGACTACAGCTTCAGGGTAGTAGAGAAGCTCATCAGGGCGGCATACATCGAGATTGGACAGCCGAACCCCTTTGATCCATCATGAAGGGACAGCATAGGGGTAGATCAACGCCACGCCAAGCCCCCCAACGACTCGACCGAGGGTAGGTGACCCTCCAGCGCGCGGAGGATCCCGGCAACCTCCTGCAATCAGCTGCACGTCATTGGCTCCGTACCGCCAGCGTGAACAGTCATGAGTGAATGAGTGAAGCCTCCTTTTCTCATCCGGCCGAACGGCCAAAGCAATCTTTCATCCCGCTGAAGTTGGCCAGAGAATATCCAAGTCGGACACGCGAGGGCATACCACCACATCCGACCGACCAACGCCACCCGCCCCCGCAGACGACCTCGCACCCCCCCCGCCGTCCGCCGCGGCCCCCGTCTCCAGCTCACGCCGACACGACCTCCACCGGCATCTACTCATCCAGGAGCCATGATCCAACCCAGTACATCCTTCCCACCCCGCACAACACCACCGCCACGCCAGCCCATCACTCCCCCCCCCCCGGTCCCGACGTCCTCCGGACGAACGCGTACTGCGTAGCGGCAGCATCCGCGCGTCTCCCGTCGCCGAACGGGCGTCTTTCAGACGGCGCACGTCTGAAGCGGCGACGGACGCCGACGTCCCGTCTGCCGGACGGGCATCGGAGCACGACATGCGGGCGCGTTTCTTTTTTTCTGGACTGCTTGTTTTTTTTTTTCCCTTCACCGGGGGAAAGACCGGCGCGAGGAGTCGGGGTCGGTGGATGAGGGGGGAGTCGTGTGGTTGCGCAAAGTATGTAGATTGATAGAGTATGTTACGTATGGACAGGGTGCCGAGAAAGATATATACCCATCGCGTCGCGCTCATTCAGATGCCAGCCAGCAAGCCCAGCGGAGATGCCAATGCCAATCCCAATCCCAATACTACTTACATCACCACGCACCCGATCCCGTACATCGCCCGCTCGACCTTGCTCTTGATCTGGTACCAATCCGCCCGCCGCTCCGCGAACTGGTAGACCTCCTCCGCGCGGAAGATGCCGCGGAAGCGGTCCCCGTCCGCGATGATGGCCGCGAGTTCCTTCGCGTCCGCGGGATCGACGAGGTAGATCTGCGAGAGCTCGCGGAGCGCCGTGAAGAACTGCAGGAGGTCCTGGTTCTTGAGCGTCTGGATGTACGTGAAGTACAGGTTCATGTCGCTGGGAACACGGGTCAGTGCCAACGCGGCGGGGGGACGGGGAGAGCATTCGCACCTTATCAGTTTGATCGAACCGTTGACGCTGATGCGCTGCCTTTTCAGATGTTTGCACAATGCCGCGAATAGCCGCATTCCCACTTCCTGGTTGAACACGTCGAGCATGTTCTTGTCGGTACTGCCGACCAGCATTTTCGTGTGGGATGAGACCGTTTCGACGACTTGTGTTGCTGTCTGGCTTGGACCGATGTCCATAACGTCAGGGTTACCGCCACTGGCAACGCCTGGGTTGAAGTCCTCAGGCTTCTGGCTTGTAGCGTACAGGTACTCTACTTCGGCCATCAATACCTCGATGCCCTTGTTGAGCCCCGCGGCCACACGTTCATCAAGCATTTGCTCGAAGCGTTTCTTCTCCTTGACGGCAGGGTTGAGGAAATCATTGCGGTCGGTGAGTTTGGTCGCGACGAGTTCCTGCTCGTAGAAGACGTCCAGCATCTGTTGAATCAGATCACCTACGTTGACAAGTTCCAGAAAAGTAATGAGTGGCGTGACGCCGGACCGCTGCTTCTCGCCGACCTCTTTAGGTTTGTATTTTGACAGATGATCCACTGCCTGGTCGAACCCGGCTTTGATGTGACGCGTGCCCAAGGTCTGCAGTAGTGAGATAAACACAAGCTCGCACTGCAGACGGGCATCACTGGCGAAGTGCCCACCAACTTTGACAAAGGCCGCGGCTCGTTCCATGCTGGACTTCGCAGTATGAACAAGATTCAAGGCTACTTCGATACTGAAAAGAGAGCGAATCCCTTCCAGTCTGGAGTTCATGATTGCGGCTTTGGCGGCCAATTCCGTCGTAGGTGGCTCTGGCAATGGAGTCGCAGTTCTGTTGACGCTCAAAGTGGTGCCATTGATGACACCCGGACTCGACGGTCTTGTGGAAGTCTGAGATCCGGAGATTTCTGTGGTTACAAGGGCTTCTCCGTTCACCAGGGCTTTTGCGGTGGCCGGCTTGCCACCGAATGGTGATGACATTGGAAAGGTGGGCAGCACGTTGACAGGCATCATGACAACCTTTTTGAAAGAGGTCAAGAAATCCCTTTTATCAGCTTGGCGATTAACATTGGACATGAACATTGATTGCATAGATGCATCTTGTTCGGAAAGCTGCTTTTCCCAATCGTTGACTTCCGTGTTGGACCTCTTCTTGAAGAACTCCAGTTCTTCTTTGAGGTAGAGTTCGATGTGAGGTTCAAAGATACCAGCAATGACCTCGTCCAAGGCCTCATAGAAATCGTCTCCAGAGGCAGATGTTGGCCTCAAAGATCGGGTCATCTCCAGACACTGGTCGCACGTAGTGGATACGGCCCTTAAATAAGACTCGATATTCGTACGGTGTGCTTCGTCATACAAAGTAGTCAGATACTCCGCAATGACCGTTTTGCCAACTCGTTGTACAAAGGGTACAATGGCATTGACAGAAGTGGGAAAGATCTGGTTGATGATGCCGACCTGCTCATTGAAAGCCGTGGATACGTTTTGGAAGAAATTGTATGACTCTTCCGCCGAGAAGCTGCCAGGGCCTTTTCGGTTCAGGCAATCCAAGGCATTCCCTAATCTGTACCTCGAGCCAACGATCGAGCACCTCGAGATAAAAAGCTCTACCCCCGAATGGCCACCATTGAGATAGACAAGTACATGTGCATACTTTCTCATTTTTCCAGCGACATCTCCGGCTTCCAAAGCTTGCTCGAACTCCTGGGATACGGCCATCTCGAAAGCTCCGACCAAAGCATCGAATTTCTCCTTTCGTTTCCGCCATCCTTCAGACATGTCACTGTCAGAGAATTTGCTTATGTTGGAGAGCATTCGGGCTTGCTGAGTTGGGTCTCGGTAAGTGCGGAAGACTATAGCGTGCGTATGATTCTCGCACTGTATGGCGTCTAGATAGAAAGGGGCCAGGGCCCCATACACCTTGCCATATTCCTGGCGTGCGAACCCTCGGAGCGAACAAACATGAGCGAAGATATCTATCCGTGATGCAGTATCTTGTGGTTCATAGGCTGCGGGCCTTCCTTGAGAGGAGATTTCAATCGCATTGAATCCATCCTCGACGCTTGGCGCTGCTTCGAATGGGGCACCATTCATGTGCTCTTCCTGTCCTGAAACTTCTACTGTAGCATCGAAAATGGTAATGCCGGATCTCTCTGGCTTCTCTGATCCGTTCGTTCCAGTAGCTGTACCATTGACCCCAATTCCAGCACGCTTGGCTTCCTCTTTGTGTATGCTCTGCAGAGTCTCAGACCTCTTGCGTCTTACGGCTTCTGCCCTCCTTCTGGCCTCATTTTCGTCCCAGCATCCCATCATCTGTAGTCTTTGCACCCATCTCGTGTCATCGTAAACCATCTCCCGCATCCGTTTCGACACGCGAGCAAATCGCAATTGACCTGGAACTGGTAGGTAATCGAGAATGGTGGAGAGGATCTCTAGCAAGAGTCAGATTATATCTTTAAGCTTCACAATGAATTCTATAGTACCTGCTGGAAGTACTGGCTTCGAGCTGACAATCCGAGTCTCCCGCAAGGGAGCCAATACCGACTGCTTTGAGATTCCGCCGGTCACGTTGGCTCTCTTGAAGGCTGACATGATTTGTGAGTTCTAAGAACATCGGAGTGTATCAGATGAGCGGCGTCTGAAATGTCTTTGCGCGGCTGGGGAAAGACGTTGAAGGTCTACGGAATGGGTAGCGGCCTGGCGGGAGACTCTGGAGAGCGAGGGAATGACATGGATCTGTGAACCTCTCGAAGAAAGAGCGATTCAAAGTGACTTTGCTTGCAAATATGTATCTAAATGAATGGGCCACACATAAGAATAAAGCCTACTTCAAATTCAGAGGGATCTAGTTCGTAACATGTTCGATTCCTATTGGCGCTGGTTCAATGGTGTTGCGGTGCTTCTTCTTTTCTACTTTCATATGTGCGTGGAATTGATATATCAACATGCGTAGCTGCTCGACTTTCATTAGCAAACGAAAGCCTGCTGCTGAGACGGCTTAGCTATATACAAGTAGGTAATTATACGAACGTCAAGGCATTCCCCCTGGATTTGCGATGCCCAGAACGCCAGCGCCATGCATAAGGCAAGAATCTCTGTAAAGAGACCACCAAACACCTCTCACGTGACGTCCATCCAATACATATGCCAAGATACCCAATCCCCAACGAACGGCCTTAATACCTCCTTCCTCTACCATGCTCTTCTGGGGGCGAAGTTCCTGGGGGATGATTCTCGAAAAGATCCTCCAGGTATGCGCTTGGTGCACGGCCCTGGGGGGGTGCGGACAGATTGAGGCTGCTGTTGCTTGCATGCATCGTCAAACCCGCAGTATTTAGTCTTCCAAGTGTCGAGTCTGCGCCTCTGCTCGGTGGTAGACTCGGCGTCCCGGGTGGACTTGGTCCAGTCGACCTTGCTCTTGAGTATCTGTGATTCTGAGGTGCAAGATTTGAAAGACCTATTCCTCCTCCTCCTCCTCCAATGTGCGTCATTCCAGATCCACCACCAGGTGCAGAATTGCCAGCAGCATAGTACCCGGCAGGAAGATAAGTAGACCCTCGATTACCGGGCGTCTGCATACCAGTACCTGCCGTAGGCGAGAAGAAAAGGCTCCCACGAGCCGAGGAAGGTGTTTTTGGCCCTCCTTTGCCGTTCGACGCTAGGTGGTCGAGACTCAACGTCGTGCCAGGTCCTGGATTAAAGTACGGGCCAGTCGACTTGCCATTCTTTGCTCGGGGATCTCCCACACGCGAATATTTGGACGATTGTGCGATCGCAGCCCGTTTGACGGACCGGTGTAGTGACCAGGCAACAAGACCACGCCACGCAAGGACAAGTATACCAATAAAGCCAAGAGCAGCACCAACACATATGAATACCGTGCCATCCGGGAGAGAAGATTTTTGCATGAAAGGCGCATCAGCGGTCGGTGGTACTGTAGGAGCTGGGTAGTTGTCCTGGGCTAGCTTGGGTAGACCCGTTAGAGCAGCTGCGTCGGTTGCGGAAGCACTGGCAGAAGAGCTAGTCGAGGTTGTAGAGGATGATTCGGTAGTCGAGGAAGATGCTGTAGTGGACGATGTGTCTGTGGTGGAGGAAGAGCCAGGCAATTTGACGCCCAAATCCTGCGCTGCGACATGGTTGACGAGAAGGACGGAAAGAAAGAGGATTGAGATGGAGCGCGATTGAGACTTCCGGGGAAGCCACATGGTTGATGCCGCTCTTGGCAAAGCTGTGTTTATTCCGGCCGGGCTCCTCTTTCACTTGATATGCTCTGCTTGAATTCAGATTTGCCAGATCATATGATAGCGACAGTGTGAGCTGCAAAGTATATGATGGTCGAGGGCAAGGGCTGTGAGAAATTGTCCAGATGGCGAGTGTCGGGAGGATAGGAACGCTGATCGAGTTGGAAGGCGCCCCCTGTTTTGATTGAGTCTTTGTCCACGTGGCGCGATGAATGAACGAGTGTTGCGAAACGACTTATATCCTTGGAAAGCGAGTGTCGAGTACCGTGCAAGGAGTGTGTAAGGTGTTTGTAGAATTCTGAGACTGTTTTGGGAGTTGATGCAGATGCTGGAAGGTGCATATCGAATCATCGGAGAGCGACTGTTTTGATTCCCGGAATCTCGGTAGTCCGGCAGTCGCTTCTTTTTGACGCTAGCCTGCTGCAGGGAAAGTGGGGGGGCAACGGTCCGAAGGAAAACTAAAAATAGCCCACATGGTGCACATCAAAATCTTCAATTCCTGAGACTGGCCTGGACAAAGTCGTATCCAGAAGAACTGAGTATCTCGGCAAAGGCATACAACTACCAAATGGGGGTTAACAAAAAGACGCGGAAGTTCGCCCAGGTAGCTTGTTCCTGTGTCTGACAAAGATCGAGACTCACAAATTCCTCCAGGTCAAAAGAATCATTGGCCAGAGAGATGCACGGTTGAAGAAAAATCAAGACAAGGCCGTGATCGAAAGCAAGCGCAAATCCAAAGATGAACTTGTTCGAGAAATGTCCGTCTCCGCGTATTCACAGGAATTGTCCTTGTCTAACGTCCCATAGACCTCAAGTTTCCTCGTCGCTTTTCTTCCAGTACAATACCGGTACGTGTCCTCCTCTAACATTTCTCCTCCGGGAAGCGCGGGTGTCGAGACCCACGTACGCATGTTCGGTGACATCAGACTCGAGTTGGACAAAATTGCTGACCCTGAACCTCTCCGCAGCTCTCGTCCCTCCATATTCCGTATGCACTTTCGTTATCTGTCCTATCCTCAACTGTGTTTCATCACTCAGCGTCTTATTGTGACGACTTCTAGGTCCTTATTGACACAAACTTCTTGTCCTTGACCGTTCAGCATAAACTCGAGATGTTGCCGACGATGTAGGGAGACATCTTCCTTCGTCCTCGAGGTACAAACACCTGACGGTTTCACGTGATGTAGGATGGACTGTCTCTACGCCAAATGCATACCCATCATCACTGGCTGCGTAATGTAGGTTTCCTACCTTTCGAAAGTCTTTGCAAAATAACGCTCACCCTATATGCAGGGCTGAATTGGAAAAATTGGGGCAAAAGTATCGGATAGCGCTACGAATAGCGAGAGATGAGCGGTGGGAGAGATTGAAATGTGATCACAAGGGTGTATATGCCGATGATTGCTTGGTGGAAAGAGTCCAGAAACACAAAAGTAAGTCATATTACAGAGTAGTCCGCTGCTCAAAAATATCGGAACATCGTTTGTTTGAGACTTGTTTTGGCGGTGTCTTTACTTCTGTCTCCTCGGCGCAACGCTGACCTCCGGATTCAAGTCTACATTGTAGCCACGAACGATCGGGATCTGAAAAGGAGGATACGGAAGATACCAGGCGTAAGTGTCGCTCAGAGCTTTCGACCCATTTCATCAATGTGCGTCAAAACATACTGATGGCCACAGGTGCCGATTATGTCTGTCGCTAGAGGTAAATACGTGATAGAGCGATTGCCGGATGCGCCGGAAAAGTAGAGCAATCCATGCCGCCTTCAGATGACAAGGGAACCTAACCTCGATTGGCTTGAAATGCTAATTGCGGCGGTGGAGGCTTTGACGACCACGTTCAAGCGTTGATTTGTGCAAAATGGCCCTCATTGCTGGGTATCAAAGACCTGCATTTCCACACATAATCTCCCGCTCTAGGATGCTACCATCTTTTAAGAAAGCAGGGCCGGGTTTTGGTACAGGCATGAGATGATCATTTCCCAAGCAGTCTGAGAGAAAGCAACCGTCGCCGTGGGATGAAAATTTGAAAGTCCAAGATGACAGTCGATAAGAGCCGGTCCGGGCAATGAGTGGAGAAGACAGATATCTTGTTGCAGCGAGAGTGGAAGCGGGGCTTTCACTGCGATTCCATGCACTCGTTCTCTATATACTGCCGAAAATGCGCAAATTGCATTTTCCGCCATCTTTCATGATTCGACAATTGATAGAAGGCTTGATCAGCAAAATTTTGGCCGATGAGCCACTCTCCTCGATTATTTATACATCTCTCAAACCAAGAGTGCAAGCGTACATTGTTAGACCGTTGGTGAGGCATCTGGCTCCAAAATCCTGCCTCAGCGCGGTGTGTTTTTCGCACCACGAGATTGGGGAGAGATTCAACATGATGACTAGACCTGCTCGACTGTCCCTAATCTACCAAGAAATACTCTAGTCCAGAGAGTGTAGACAAATACACCCAAACCTCATTGAGCGTTGATCCGCGCGCGACACCTCCTTCCTCCGCCCAAGCCGGGCTCCATGTCAGGCTTTTCGATGTGTCCGCCTCTGTTCATCTGCGGAGCCCCTTTCCGTAATCACGGCTCCATACTCGCTTGCTACCGGATTGAGGAATGTCCAGTGCGTTCTGTCCTGGGTGTCTGCGTTTTCGACTCTCGGGCCAGTGTGGAATTGTTGTTGCTGTGATGAATAGAATAGCGATGGTCTCCCATACACTCTCGCAAGCGGAAGAGAGTCGGCTACCTGCCTCGAAGCCTACCTAGTGTTGATCTAAAACCGAGGATAGATGTAGGTATGTAGAAGTTTTTTTGCCTTCATCTTACAGGTCATATGATTGCGCAGAGAAGCTTTGTCTACAATGGGATGCCCAATAGGTTCATGTATCTTGCCATTTGGTCTTTCCACGGCCGAAGACACTCTGGACAATCCAACGGCCTCTATGAGCAATTATCAACTACGCTTCTCCGCGTCTACTTCATCGCCGTATGTTCTGTCCACTGCTACCATTGAGCTCGAGTTCCCTTTGAAGTCTTCTACTTTCATAATAGCATCGTTCACTTCTGCATTGCTCAGGTCTTTAGGATAAAGGAAGTTCAGGGCAGCAGAATCCTAGACTAGTTCATATTGGATTTTTGCGCAGGCCCCCTAACCCGCTTGCCATAGCGTAGAGAGGGTGAGGGAATGGGGAAATAGAAGGATACCCGGATCATAAAGGCAGGATGGTGCGAGCAGATACTGGAGTGGGAATGATCTTTGACAGGGAGCGATGACCGGTCATTAAATATGACGACTCTGAAGAGGAACAACCTGTGACTGGTCATACGAATTTTGGTGTCTCATGTGGCTTACTATGTTGTATATCGTGACTGGTCTGACCATTGCTCTTGTGCAGACTGCAGCCAATCGACACTTACCGCATGGTCTCGCAAGATGTGGTTTTGGTACGTGTTTCTGGACTGGGCTTTCAGAGATGTCTTCGTCCTCTTGCTACAACAGACGTGGCAGAAGACGAAGCGTCAGTAGCCCACGTTGTTGGAGGACATTCTCCACATACTAACTGGAGATTGCAAGACGCTTACGTCAAGCGTATACTGGAGTGTTCAGTCCGAAGGTTAGTGATCACGGCCGGCCAGTCAATGATCGCCTCAGCCGAGATCGTTGCTAGCTTGCATCGCCAACAACTCAGAATGAGAGTCTGTCAGTTGGCTTGTCGAGAGTGAATAATAGCTGCAAAGAACATCGCGAGCAACTTCACGTGCATCGTAATAGATCATCGCCGTTAGACAGTATTAATTGAATGTGATCTGCCGAGAGGGTTAGATACCCAACATGCTGCGTGCATGGCTGTCCGATCGAGAACTCTGTCACGCAAGCAGCGCATATGCTTGCCAGCAGGAAGCTGCTAAACCCGGAACTCGAACCTGGACCGTAGACTGGATTGAGATAGCTCAAAAGAGCCACCCACACAGCTCGGACAGTAAATGGACATTCAAAGCTTCAGCTTAGTCGCACGAAGGGAAGGTGACTGTGAAGAGTTCGCATCACACTTGATGAGGGTATGCGCAGGAACCAGGATTGAAGGCAGCATCAAAGACTGTGTAGGTGGTAGGTAGTGGAGTACTCGAATTGTTCTATTGAATCAAACTTTTTGTGAAACCTTTTCGCCGACGGTTTTCCGCGCTAGCCGACGGTCTCGCGAGAAACCGTCAGCGTGTTTTCAACGAGGACGGGATTTGACAGTCGCGAGATTCAAAACCTATATTGGGTTAGCTTGCGGCTTTTCTTCGGCGTGAATACCTCACATCGCCAAACAGGAGTAAACAGGACCAGGAGGGATTTTACAGTTCCCAGGAAACAGAATATGGAGACTGAAACACAATACCCGGGAAGTCCATACAAACGATCGCGGGCCGAATTCGAAGATGGGAACGCAGTTCATAAGCCCAATGGCGACCTGGTACAACAAGCTGGTATACATGTCTACGAAGTTGGCCCCCTACTCACCTGGCTAATTCCTGCATAGAGAGTTCTTCTGAAGATGATTTTGGTCCTGCACTGCCTTCAGCAGCCCCCAAAAAGAAGCGTCGAAAGCTTCCTTACGAAAAGCTATACATCTCTGCTCTCCCCGCCTCTCCTCGCTACTCTAAATCTCTGATGCACAAAGACCAGCTTTCCTTTATCACGGTCACTCCATTTACAGACTTCCTGATCACAAGCTCAGTAGATGGGGTTGTCAAGTTTTGGAAGAAAGTTGCTGTGGGTATAGAGTCGGTGAAGGAGTTTAAGGCGCATGTTGGGGAGATCAAGAGCGCCAGTATTAGCCAGGATGGACGCAGCTTTGCTACCGCTGGAGTGGACAAGACGATCAAGATCTTCGATGTCATCACTTTTGGTATGGTCCATAGAACTTCTGCGAAGGTTGCAAGCTGACATACCTTCTTAGATCTGCTTGCGATTCTTCAGCTGAATTCCATACCTAGATCAATATGCTGGATCCATAGGCGCGGCGCCTCGCTACCCTTACTCGCTGTCTCAAATGAGGACGACCATATAATCAATATTTATGATGGAAGGGGGGAGTCGCAGACTCCAATACACAGAATTACCAGTCTGCACAAAAGCTCCGTGAGAGCGATTGCCTACAATAATGGCTATGACTGCGCTATTTCGGCCGATGATAATGGTATGATTGAATACTGGAGTCCTGGGGAGAACTACGAGAAGCCGGACAACCTTTTCAAGTACAAAAGCTCAACGGACTTGTTTGAATTTAAGAAAGCCAAAAGTCTGCCAACTTCCATTACCGTGTCATCTTCTGGTACACAGTTTGCAACAATCTCTTTTCCTGATCGAAAGGTTAGAGTCTTTGACTTTGCTACTGGCAAGCTTTACCGGACCTATGACGAGTCCTTGTCAACAATCACGGACATGCAACAAGCCGGTACGGCATTGCAGAAACTCGAAGATGTGGAGTTTGGCAGAAGACTCGCTGTTGAACGGGAATTGGAGAATCCAGCATTTCAGAACAAGATCAATGTAGTTTTCGACGAGTCCGGTAATTTCATAATCTATGGCTCTATCCTGGGATCGAAAGTCATCAATACCCTGACCAATCGGGTCGTCAAGGTTTACGGCAAGGATGAATCGTTCCGCTCGGTGAATCTGGCTATCTACCAGGGTCAACCTCAAAAGAAAGGTGTTGTCACGGTCTCTATGGCTGCCAGCGCCAATCCTCTCCTCCAAGAAGCCGAAGAGCGAGATCCGATGCTCGTTTGCACTGGCTCAGGGAAAGTCCGCTTCTATCTTTTTACTAACGAGACCGACATCAGCAAGTCTTCTCGCGATGTGCAGAATGAAAAGCCTAAGAATCTCAACTCTCGCCAACAAGTTGAAGCCAAGCCTGCGGAGAGCGGTACCGCGGCCATTCTGCATACAACCTATGGGGACATCCACATCCGCCTTTTCCCCGAAGCTGCTCCCAAAGCTGTAGAGAACTTTGTCACTCATAGCAAAAATGGCTACTACAACAATACGATATTCCACCGGGTGATACGCAAGTTCATGATCCAGTGCGGCGATCCGCTGGGTGATGGAACTGGAGGTGAAAGCATATGGGGTACAGAATTTGCGGATGAGTTTTCTGCGCTCAAACATGACAAACCTTACACAGTTAGCATGGCGAATGCAGGGCCAAACACGAATGGCAGTCAATTTTTTATCACCACAGAAAGGACCCCTTGGTTAGACAGGAAGCACACGATATTTGGGAGAGCAGTGCAAGGGCTAGATGTGGTGCATCGGATCGAAAATTCCAGAGTGTACAAGGAGAAACCGGAGGAAGATATCAAGATTGTCAGCATTGATGTTGCTTGAAGCAAGGCATTCATATCGAGGAGTTGAAATGCTCATCTCTGGGACCTAGCTAGCCTCACAAGGCTAGCATTACCCATGCTTTTCGAGGGCGTTTCTCCTACGTCCAGGAAGAAGATTTGGTCGCCGTGCCACAATGACGAGTAAGTTGCCAAGGCAGTCTGGACCCAGTATTCACGCAAGTTCTCGACTAAAGCGATTGTGAGCCTTGACCGCAAGCCAAAGTCTGGACTCCGTGGCGCCTACTCCAATCGTAGCGGCTACACGTCGGTCTGTGTTAAAAAGGCCATGTGACGTTTGGGACCAAGCTAGCGGTAGCCGTCTGCTGATAGGGAGCCTCATACGCGACTGCCGCTTGCAGTCCCTGTTTCTAACATTGACTCTTGAAAAACAGTCGATTCAAGTATGTCTACGCTGTATTTGGAAGCGGTAACTCTACCATTGGTTGAACTTCACTGGATCATCCTCCACGTCGCTACAGAATTTTTTTTCTCTAAAGTTTGCCGGCAAGAGAGCTATACATTCCGGGGATCGAGCAGTCTGCTCCCAAAATGGCGTTCCGCCTCTCGCGAGATGCGTCAGGTCCTGATCTTGTACCTGCAGAAAGACCCTGCTGCTAAGACCCATGAGATTGGTTTCATAAATGCGTCGTCCGTGTGTTTTATCGTTGACACCATTTTCACTCCCTCTTTCTAGGTGCAGTCTCTGATGAGCCCCCCTCCGTGCCGATTGAGCCATGCACTTCCTCTACATATTTGTCTTACTCGCCAATGCAAGAGAAGTCTTGTCGACTTTGACAGCATCTAATGCCCCGCTAAATGTCTCGAATCTCCTTGCGTCGCCTCCCAGCAACGCAACCATCAGCGCCACAGGATCAAAGTAAGTCCCTCTCAGGCCTTGACGTGCATCGTCCACAGTCTTCTCAAGCCCTGGAACATCCAACACACTGACACCCCAAAGTCCCCTCCAAAGACCCAAATCCTTTCACGTGCCTAATTCCCCCGTCACCCTCGTCTTCATCGTCTACGCGGCAGCGCCTACCCTCCACCCCACCATCGTCTTTCAGAGCCTGATAACGGCACTGAACTCCGTCTTCCACGCCACCCTCTTCAACCACGGTGACGGCCTCGTGCACACCGACACGCTGTCCTGGTCCGTGGGCGGAGCGACGCTCGTCATCGAAAACCACGGCTACGACCATACGGGGCAGGTGACGTGGGGCGTGCTGGCCGACACGTTTTACGGCGTCGGCGCCTTTTTCGAGCAGGAGGCGTGCTGGTGCGGGGAGTGGATCATTGAGGTGGAGCGTTTGGGGCATATTGGGAGCGGGTCCATCGGGGCGAGGGATTACGATGAGCTGGAGAGTCCGCGGGCCGGGACGGCGGTCTCGACGGCTTGAATAGCGGTCGGGGATCACGGTGGACGGGGTCACGATTTCAATTCGCGCTACATCATAAACCTTCCTTCCCATCCAACCATTCTCTTTCAAAACTCTCCCTCCAAATCCGCTCCTCTCTTTCCTTCAAAACTTCATCCCCTCCCACGCCCCCGTCGTCTCATCTCATCACACCAGTTCAATAATACCATATCTCCCCCCCCTCATCCACCCTCACCCTGTTCAGCCGCGACGACTGGACCCCGCTTTTTCCGCGCGCGCGCAGCTTCTCGTAGCGGTGGCGCGGGTGCGTTTGCGGCGTTTGCTTTTTCGCACGGGGGGAATGGCGGGGGGGGTGGGTGCGGGAGGGGGAGAAGGGGTTCGTGGGGCGCGAGGGGGAGGAGCCCATTCTTTGGGGGGGGGTGCGGGGTTTGGGGGTTGAGATTGGTTGGTGGTGGGGGGTGGGTTGTTGATGGATGGGGGTTGGGGGGGGTTTGGATTTGGATTTGGTATCGGTATGTGGTGGGAGGGCAGGGTGGGTCGGTGCTGTGGGGTGTCGAGTGTCGAGTCAGAGTTTCGGCGCCGCGGGTCTGGGTCCTTTGACCGGTCGGATTCGGGGTCGGGAATGGGGGTGGGGACAAGAGAGGGACGGACAAAGAATCAAGTTTGTATCTTTTTTCTTTCTTCGCGATACATAATGAAATAGGTAGTGAACGCCGCTCGCGCTTCCTCGCACCCATCATCCATACCGACGCAAACCCCACAAAAGCCACCCCCTCATTCTCATTCCCCGCCTCCCTCCGCCCCGCACCTCCCCTCCCCCCTCCGTCGCCGCCGGCCGACCGCGGACCCAACGCCGAACAGCGTCAGCAGCAGCAGGACGACGTAGACGGAGCCTAGGATTAGGAGGATCGGGTGGCAGCTGTTCGGGTTCGAGCAGCCGAGGGGACAGCGGGGGGTCGGGGGCGGGAGTGCGGTTTGGGCGGGTGGGGGGGTGATGGGCATGGTGGGTGGGATGGGATGGGATGGGGGGGTTTTTTGGGTTTTTTTGGGTTTGGGGTGTGGGATGGTACATATGTCGATAAGGGGGGGGTGTTTGGGAGGGTTTTATGTTGGGGGTGGCTTTGACGAGTGGGGGGGCGGAGTGATTGTTTGGTGGACAATGGTTTTATTGTTGGTGTTGTTGTTAATGTTGTCAATGTTGCTGTTGTTGGGAACAATCATTCGTGCTTGGGGGACGGGGTACAATGCGTTCGACAGCGTCGAGCATGGTCCGACGGTGACGATGAGTAGGGGCAATACCTGGCTGGGCTGTGGACGCATTGACAGATGTATCAGCGTTGAAGAGCGACTAGTATGGAAGAAGAAGATTTACCGTGTTCGGTTTGCGGCAAATGGGTTTTCGTCGGACCAGATCTACCCTACCAGATCTACCCCACCAGATGGCTACCATGAATTCAGAAGACATTACAGGTAGCCGGCCAGCGTCGAGCCGTGCTTACATGCCTCGTGCTCTCACGCTTCTCTTACTCTCATGTCGATCTGAAAGAACGAGGGGCATGGGCGGCGCTGAGGGGGGGTTGGGCAGAGCCCGAGCGGCAGCAGCAGGGGAAGGGAGTGCGGCGGTGGTGGTGGCGGTGGTGGTGGTGATGATGGCGGTGATGGTGGTGGTGGTGGTAGTCGTCAGCCCAGGCTGACCGGCGGCGCTTGGTAGAGGCGGTTCTTCTGAGCCGATTAGCACTCTTCCTTGCAGGGTTGTCAATTTGTGTAGCTCACCATCATCCTCCTCATCCTCTTCATCTTCATCATCATCCTCCTCCTCCTCTACTGCAGCCGCTGCTGCAATGCGGCGCTTTCGTGGCAATGCCACAGGCGAGGCATTGCGGCGCTTCCCAACATTGGTTGGGAGGGAGGCAAGCGGCGCTCGAGGAGGCACAGGGACAGAGGTAAGCGGCGCTGGAGTAGGCACCGAAGTGGAGGTGTGCGGCGCTGAAGGGGCAGAAGCAGGAGCAGGAGAGGTTGCGGCGCTTCGAGTAAAGCTTGTGAGCGTGAGCATTTGCGCAACGAGCGCATTGTTTGGAAGGCGGCCGGCTCTGTCTGTAATGTCATTTGAATACATGGTTGTTGATGTGACACTCCATCCGTCTCCACCAAGTATTTGGTGGCAATACTGATGATTGCTTCCGGCGTGCGTGCGCACTGCTCTCACGCACAACGCGTGGGTCCTTATGCGGTGGCCAAGTTGGGATGACGTTCCTATGTATATCGCCCATCTCCCATCCGTATGACTTCCAATGATGAGATACATACCACATCCAGTCGTCTTTGTCTTCGCCCGTGGCATACCATTGCGGAGACTTTCGGGTATTATCTTGGTCGTGCCCAACACACATGCCACATCGTCAGTGATGATTTTGTCTATCTTAGTAAGAATATGATAAGTCTCCAGCTTCTGGAAGCAGGCCCAAGCTATGATGTTCCAAGCAAACTCATTGGCACCAGTGGTCTTGATGGTAGTCGACCTGTTACTTTCCACAAGAGCGTCGACAACGCCTCGGACACTTGACATGAACTGACTTCTTAATAGCTGGACATTTTTGTTATCAAGCTTTGGTTGACCTATTCAAAACCTATCAGCATTTGATGAAGCCATAATATACCTATCAACTCACTGGTTGAGAAGCCGATGGCTTCAGACGCAGTGATCTCATCTTAGGTAATCTGGACATCGATCCCAGGTGGCAGCGGTTCGTCCCAGTCAGACACAAGGTCGACCACCTCCCCATTTAGAATTGCTTTTGAAATATCTTCCGCATTGTCATTCTCAGAGTCCCACTTCCCGACGATAGGCCCTGTGACAGAAGACACGGGAGCAGCTTGGACATTTTCAGATAAAACACGAAGAGGTGTTCGTGTGATAGCATTCTGCCAGTGTGATTAGTGGGTCAACGTGGCAGAGGAACTCTATAATCACTTACTGGAGTAGACGGATTATTGTTGATGGGCTTGGCTGATAACGGGAATATCCTACCACTCGAGGTTATAGCTACAGGAGGGTCAATTGGCCGCCCGCTGCCACTCGGGGTTGTGGCTACGGGAGAATCAATTGGCCGCCTGTTGCTGCTCGACGAGGTGGTTCATAGATGGTCAATTGGCCGCCCGTTGCTGCTCGACGAGATGGTTCGTAGGGGTTCATTGATTGGCCGCCCGTTGCTGCTCGACGAGGTGGTCCGTAGATAGTCAATTGGCCGCCCGTTGCTGCTCGATGATGTAGCTTCAGCATCGCCCACCAACCATCCAGTTAGTCTATTCGTGATTAGCAATGTAGCAACCAAACATCTCGAAGCACTTACTGTGTTTGATCGGCTGGGGTAACCTTGGTCTTCTTCTTGGATCGTCCCTAAAAGGATCAGCTTGTCATGCTTCAACAGAGACAAGAATAGTGATAAGTAGCTCACTGGAAGGCTGTTTGCTGCATTCGAGGTCCTTGCCCGTTTACGGGTGGCAGTAGCACGTGCTGATGACACAGACTGAGAATTAGCCATTGTAGCATGGGCCTGAGAGTGGAATGGGGTCAAGTATGTCAAGTATGTCGTGAACGGGGAGATGGAAGAGGAATTGGAGGAAGCAGAATGAAAGGGTTATATATCTAAGCTGCCAGCACGTCCCTTCCATTTCGAGAAACCCAAGCTGTGGAAACGTAACTTACACACTGATCCTTACCTCCTCGGCGGGAACATTTGAAGTTACTGGTGAACGGTGAGAATTGCTGGGAGCTCCGCCCGGTAAGGTACGTCTTTCAGAATCGTCTGGGGCCGTCTCTCTTTCCGGCGTATTGCCAGTTGATGGCGGATTTTCGTAAAACCGGCGCAGCTGAGTGGTGGTTGCTTGGAAAGCACGAATTGCAGCTCTGAAAGCTGTGTGATCGACAGTCTGGAGGTCGATTGGCAGATAGAGGTAACCTAGTAAGCTGGGGGTTTGGCAAGGTTGGTATTGGTGGATTGGTGGAAGACTCTGTTTGGTCGCTAGCAAGTCGATCAAATGGTGACGGCTAAGCAGCTAGAAGCCTCAGCTATCCAAGATCTACTTGCTAAGCAACATGCCTGGCAGCACCTGCCGTAACAAGGAGTCAGAAGATGCCGAAAAGTCTAAGGTTTTTGCGAGATGAAATTTGTCGGCATTTGGGGATATTGCGGTCATTCTTCTTTTCTTCTCGGAAAGGCCTAAAAGGTAGGATCCACACAGTCGACATGGAATAGCACCATAACCCTCGCTCACCCCCATCCCAGCTGCCACCAGTAGATTCGGAAAATAGTGCTCTTGAATGTGTGTATGGTGACGCTCAAAGGAAAACCCTCAATGGGCTGCTGTCTTCTCCGAACAAGGCTTAGTCTTAGCGCCCACCACTCGCGTTTCAAATCATCAACTTCTCATCCGTCAAGTCAACTTCAGTCAAAACATTAGCTTCCCATCCATCATAATCATGGGGCAGAATAGACGCAGACTCGAACTCATCACTGGGTCGCCTGTACTCACAATAGATCAAGTCCGTACTGTGTTAACGAAAAAAGAGTATCAAAGTTTCAAAGACGCCTATCCCCGCCCATACAAAACCTCCCCCAAACCCCCCACCTCCACCTAATACGCCACGATCAGCATATCCTGCGTCCCAACCACCCAACTCATCCCATCCGCCAATTTCACCGCCTCCGCATCCTCCCCCGCCCCCGCCGCTTCCCCCGCCACGCTCCCCGCGTCCACGTACGCCCGGAACGCCGCCGTGACCTGGAAGAAATCGATCACGGCCTGCGGCGCGCCGCTGTCGCAGTAGACGAACGTCAGCGCGCCGCCGGGGCCCTGCCGGAGGTAGTCCGGGTAAGCGAGCAAGGCCGCTTGGTTCGGGGTGGAGGGCCAGGCGGCGTTGGCTTTGGCGAGGGTGTCGGGCTCCCCGGAGAGCGAGGACCGGCCGTCGGCGAGCGTCTGGTTGTCCGAGGGGCCGAGGGTGCCGTCGCTCATGCCGAGCTGATAATCGGTGTCATACCACGTCGATCCGGCCGTGGCGGCGAAGTTCACTTCGTATCGGGCCCCCCGGATGTTGTTGGTCCAGGCAGTGAGGGCGCCGTTGAAAGTAGCGGCGAGGTCTACGGTGGTGGTCTCGCCCGTGTTTAGAGGAATACCGTTCCCGAGTCCGCAGGTGGTGGTCGAGGGGAAAGTCCCGCTCGATGTCTCGACCATGTAGCAGATGTTTTGGGAGCCGGCGTTCTGAAAGGTAATGGAGCTGGCGGAGGCCGTTGCCAGAACGACCGCGAGGGTGGTGAGCGCGGGGAATGGTGGCATCTTTTTTGCTGTTTGTGATTTGTATATCTATCGTAATGGGTCGAAGAGCGGCGGTGTAAAGCTGTTGGGAGTGATGCAGAGGAGCCGAAGAACAAGGGGCAAAGGGTATTTATGTGACGGCAGAATATGGCGAGCAGCAAACTCCCAAAATACGTGCACAAGGTGCGCGCAAGACAAACGGGGAAGAGAACATTGATGTTGGCGAACACAAAGCGTGCCATGTGATAGGTAGCGGCATCCAGTCCGAACAATGGGGGGGAATTATGCTCATCAACAGAAGTGTGCTGAAGGGAAACAATGTACAACGAAAGTCCAAGGTAAGACATAGAAGAACTTGCTCGGAACAAAGAAAACGAATCGAGTGAAAGGAGACGGGTATTATACTGTTTGACGACGGAACATTGAAGACAGGTACATACTTAGCCGTCCCAGATCTCATCTAGAAACATACCATATCATACCTTTTCTCTGTAAAATTTCAGCGTCATCACTACACTCTCAAAATTTCCAAGCTCTTACCAAAAAAAGACCCAGAAAAGAAAACTCAACAGACATTCCCCATCCACCCATCAACATGGGCTGCACATCATCCCGTCCAGCGAAGCCCATCCCTCAGCCTCCTAGGCCGACGATCAAACCTCGAAAGCACGACGCTAGCCGCTTATCCCGCCCCTTTAACCCAGACATCCCTCTGTATCAGTATGACCAGCCAGCTTCGCACAAAGCGAACCAGACCGTGCGGCCCGTGGGCCCAGAAAGATATGGAGATGCATACGCGCAGCTCAACGCCCGCAGCAAGAAAACGGTGGGGCGCAAAGACCAGAAAGTGCAGTTCGCCCAGGCGCCCCGAGTCAAGAGTCAGGCCGTAAAGCATTTCAAGGGGGACACGCTGTACTTTGCGAGCTAGTGAGCCCATGCAGTAATCTTTGGCTTTGATATGGCGTTCTTCATGATTGGTTCTTCAAAAACACGTAGCCACGCTCAATTTGACTTGCGTTCTTTCCATATTTCTCACACTGGCGTATAAAATTTTGTAGCATCCTGATGAAGCCATTCTTTCAAGCTAGCAGAAACACTAATGAGTCTGATAGGATTGCCAGAAAGTTGCAGTCTTGACTGTAGGCCTGAATAAGATTCGCGGGTCTAAGGACAAATAGACTGTTTCTTGGATACAAGACCACTCCTTTTGTGCGGGCTTGTCAAGGTTCTGCAAGTCCATCTCCCCAAATGCCAGTGTTTCTGGACACGGGCTGGGGTTGACGGCTCTTTCCTTTCACCTTGAGACAAGGGAGTCGGCGGAAACACTGCGAGACCCTTTGATGAGACATGACAAGAAACAAAAGCGAAACTAACCACAAAGCTTCGATTACGAAACGAACAAGAGCAGCAACAATAACTCTGTCTCATGAAAAAACATCATAACAATGGCACCAGATCCTGAGCACTCGTATATTCTTCTCGCATCTGCACTTTCAGTGCTCATCCAAGATATCGCTCTTGCAACCTCACCACGCTTCGAAGATACTGACATATCTCTCCGAGCCGAAAGCGTTAAGCAATTTACAACGGTCTAGTTCGCATCATAACGGAACAGTTCACAAACCAGTCACACGCATCAAAATGGGCGGCTGTGTCGCCTCTCGGCCCGTTCGAACCTTCACCAAGTTCAGAGCTCTAGCCGTTCGAAGTATTGTCTGGCTCGGAGCTCGCCTGACCGAGATCTTTTCCTGGCTCAAGCACTGCATACCCTCCCGTCCTGTCAGAACATATCCCACGCTCTCAGAGCCAGGTCCCCATATACCAGTCGAGGTCCCTCCTGTCGCAACATATCTCTGTGGGGACCAAATCGATCGATATGATCAGGCGTACGCAGAAATGAACCTTCCGAAGAGTGAAAGAATAAGAAGGCAGTCAGCTCCTGAGTCACCCAAACCGAGCAGCACCAACAACAATATGCCTGTAGTTGATATAGAGAACGGTGAGAGGTCGGATTTGACGGGCGATCCCTTTCTATTTTTATGACCTTGGGTAGAAACTCTGTTAAGATGATTTCAGATTGATTCGGTTAGGTACCTTGGTATTGTCATTTTCGGATACAAGGGTCTTGAGTCCCCCTGCTGGACTATAGATAGCAATCAATCAAAGGCGATGAGAATTGAGTAAATATCGGTCCTGGCCCGAGGTCCTTTGTACATGTCATCGCATCCCATAGTATTGGGGGGCTGTTCGAGAGTTGCTGTCATGACTTGTGTCCAGCTTAAATGGTCAACAATAGGGGTTTCTTACTCTCTGCTGTGCATAAACGTGCCTCATCCCTCCAAACCCCATCATACCCCATCAATAGTGATCAGGCGGATCAGGGTCCTCATCTCCGCTGACACTCGGCTCGCTCTCCCCACCACCCCCCTCGTGAATCATACCGTTCAACGCATCCGATTCCGCGCCAATCAGCGGTGCCCTCTCCCCTTCCTTCCGCGTATAATGACTCCCCACACTGATCGCCGCGACCGAAAGCCCATGCACCATCGTCGATCCTAGAATGATGAAACAGACCACTGGCCATACAATCTCGATAGCCTCCTTGTGCTCGTTATGCTTGGGCGGGTGTGCGTCCGGTATCGAAGTGCCATTCTCCAGCATTGCGCGGGCTTCGATGACGAGGAAGAGCGCGCCAACGCCCATGGGACCGAAGTGCCCGCAGAAGAGTGCTTCTCGATATGTTCTGATATCAGGGATGAAACGTTTCATTGCCAGGAGAGCGGGGATGCGACGAAAGAGAAGGACAAGAACCAGCAAGCCCACCAATCGGCCTGGTGTAACTGACGGCGTGAATTCTGTTGGAGTGAAAAAACCCCACGGTATGATGGCACCGAAGTATACGAACATACTCGAGTTCAGCAGCAGATCCAATACTTCAGGCAAATTTGTTTCCCTCGTTTTCTTTGCAAACCAGCCATCCCAGGCGAAGCCATAGCCTGCCCCAAAAGCCACGAGGAAGTCATCTACACCCAGTGTTGAGCCAATTCCGATCGAGAAGACGGCGAGGAGGAAATAGAAGACGAGGAAAGGCGCGGGACTAATGTAGTCCCGGCGCTCGACGAACCGCAGACTTCGATTGAAACAGTGGCCGACGACGAGCCCGATCAACAAACCGAGTGCGCACTGCCACAGCACGGTGCCCAAGACCCACTCTTTGATGGCATCTCCCGGCGTCTGCTCGATCAGGAAGAGTATGCCAATGTAGAGGAAGGGAAAGCTTGTACCATCATTGCATCCGCTTTCGGCACTAAGCAAATGCCTCAATCTCCTCGGTACTCTTCTGGAGAAACTGCTTTCAGCCAGGACACTGGCCGCCAGGACTGGATCCGTGGGAGCGAGGCACGCACTGATGATGAGGGCAGTAGTGAATTTGGTCTGCAGCACGGCATAGATGAAGCCTGCGGTGACGAGCCAACTAAAAGTCATGACCGGCCCCAACAGCATCCCCACGCTTTTCCAATGACGCGAAAAGTACGCTTTCGGCAACTGCACGCCGACGGTGAAACATTGCAGCCCGACGACAATCCTCGCCGTTTCCTGCGTGATGTCGTCGGAGAACCATTTCGAGGGGCTGATGAGGTTCGCGCCCTGAGGTCCAAAGGCTATTCCGACTAGAGTGGCTAGTGGAGGTTCCGAGAGGTGGAGGCGGTTGCGGATGAGGGCTGAGAAGAGGGCGTAGAGGAGGAGGAAGGCGGAGATGATGAGGTAGACAAAATGAGCGGGAGTTAGGTCAAGGTGTTTGTTGATCCATGACATTGCGTGGGAGGTGGGTTGCCGGTTGCGTTTGACTTGGGGTGCAGGGGAGTAAGAGGCGATGGAGCGTGGTTAATGTGGATGATTCAATGTCTGGCCTTCTTTCTGCCGCACATCTTCATCTTGACCTAGGACCTGATGTTACGGAGAAGACACAATTGTTTACTTTACCTTGGTCCTTAGGTAGATCTCGCATGACCTCAAGATACCTGTAACCTTACCTGTATTAGTGGGCGATGCGGGGTACATATTAATGCTTAGACCCTGATGACCCTGCATATTATGTACTGCTAGTCGCAGTCGCAGCCTACCCGTTCTAAGATCCCATTTGCTCTGTACAGTTACCGCCGATACCGAGAGGTAACGCAACGCCATCAGCGAGCCAGCACTATCCAAAGGCTATGCTCGCCGGTGCTCAATGAAGAGGCACAGCACCATAGAGAGAGTGAACTTATACACGGAGTACAAACAAGCACATTCATATTCACACCCATCACCAACACCATTACGTATCCAACCCCTTCTCTTCCTTGCCCGCATTTCTCACCATGGCCATGAATACGTCTTCACCCCCGACCTCCCACCCGCCTTTACCTGCGCCACCTCTCCAACCCAGTAGGCCCAGGACTTCTTCTTTGCCGCCATACAGCTTGCCTTCCAGTGCGCCCAACACTGCCACCGCTGTCCTTATGATGACTCCATCTCCGTCGAACACTATGACGTCCCATACTCGGACCGCTGTCTCCACACCTAATCCACTTCCAGGACCTAGAAAAAGCGTGCGGATCATCGGCTCAAGCACTTCGTGCGCTGTGAGGCCAAGGCCAGCGGGTGCTGGATCGAAGAGATGGGCGTGCAGGCGAGGAAATTTATGGGACAGCAAAGCGTCAGTGAGGGAGTAGGCTTTGGCCGTTGTAGACGGATCACCCGTCAGGAAAGCGAGGGGTAGCGGGCGATTGAGGAGGTTGCAAAGGCTGAGGAAGACCGAAGTGGGATCGGGAAGGGTCAAGGAGAGAAGTGCCGCGATTAACTGGTAGGACATTAGCTGGTCTGCAGGTACAGTGACAGTGCGGTGGAAACTTACATGAGTACCGTGACTGTAGCCGACGTCCGAGCGATACATTGAGTAAGCCATGAGGACGTCGACCAAATCACCATGCAACGGCCCACTTGGTTGGAAGATTTTGAGCTCCGGGAAAGCGACCTTGACGTCCCTTTGGATCGCATCAAACCAGGCCTTCTCTTTGTTCAGCTCTCCTTTCCTGGGCTCTGTAAGTCGGGCTTCCATGTTTTTGGCCCTTTGTAGAGCCTTTTGGTATGTGACTCCTGTCAACGCAAGGTCATTTCCGATGGCTTTCTGCCAAACTTGGGCCCGTGATTTTGGAGCCACTCCCCTCCACCAAAGCTCACGAGTGCGGGGCTCTCGGACGACCTGATCCCAGTTTGGAAGTACATGTTCCTCCCATATTCGAAGGAGGGCACTTTTGGTATCGTCTTTGGCGCATTGAGAGTCGGCGACTTTGGCAGCTTTTTTCCTCTCTAGAGATTCCATATTAGCACATAAACCAATCGACACGACGCGTTTGACGCACCGGCTTCCAGGGAAAATTCCATCATCCGTTGGTACTCTTTCAAATGCTTCTTCTCTTCCTTCTGGCTCTTTGGAGGCAACCAGCTTGGTCGTGTCCTGCTCAGCACCTTCTCCTTTTCTTTGCTTATAGGCAGGGGATCGATCATAACGTTATTCATCCGGAGAGGTGGAAGCTCCACCGTGCTCGTCTTCGATCTCGACAGCTTTTCCAGGCTTGGTCGTAAGGACGCTTCGCCGTTCTGAACGGCCTCCTCGTGTCGCTGTTCGGCCAAAACAGCATAGTTTTCGAACGCTTCTGTCAGTGATTTCGCTTCTTCCGAGAGCTCCGATAATGCCACATTCCAGGATTTGGCGCGTGACCCGACGAAACCGAAATGGTCAGGCATCGCTCCCGTAGAAGCACCTCGCAGCAGCGTCTTGGGTTTCCTTGTTGAAGAGGGCCGAGAAGTTATATTGCCCGCCAGTGGCGACCTTGCCATCAAGACTGGAGCAGTCTTTGGAGGTTGCGCAGAAGGGTTGCGCAAAGAACTTTGAAGAGGACTCAGTCGTTCCGGGCTTGTGCATGGTGAAATCTTGGGCGAATTCGATGCAGATATTGATGTCGTCCGCTCACTGGGAGGTCGAGGAGAAAGCGGTACATTCCAGAGACTCGCATCATCGGGGAGATCCTCGTCTGAATCATTGTATTCAGCTTCCAGCTCTTTTACCGATTTCCTGCTTGGCTGCCAGGAGCCACGTCTCGCTTGCGGATTCATAGCCTTTATTGGGGCCAAACTTGGTCTCTGAGGCGCTATTGGCTTTGTTGTAGATTTCGGTACTGGGTAGGCACCATTGGGAGATGGGCTCCGAGATCGGTTGCGATTGCTCATGGCCGTCATAACTAATGATGGAGCTGATGGGCTCCTCAAGCCTCTTCTTGGGGGCCCTGGAATGGGCAGATTGGGAGAGAATGTCGTGGAATGCCCTTTTTTCGGGCCTTGGAATCGGGGATACGGCCGATTATTGTTTCCAGCATTGGTGAGCTCTCGCATGGTCGCCATTGGGGGGGCCGCGCCAGTTACAGGACGCATTGATTTCTCCATGCCATGTAGATGTTGCGCGAAGAGATGCTGATCTTCGCCAAGTCCGATGTCTTCAAAGTGCGTGATGTCCGATAGAATGCCGTCTGCGCCGGACAAAGAGGAGGAGTGGTAGGAGGAGGATTTGGACGATTTGGATCCGGTCAGGCCGGGAGGAGAGCCGGGGGCCTCAGTCATTTCATCGTAAGGCGTGTATGCAACATAGGTCAGCGGGCGTTCGCATGTATGCGTTGGATGCGTGGTCAAGCTGTGAGGGAAGCGACTGGTGTTGGTAGCGGTGTAGAGTGGGGGCTCCGACGGTCTGTCGGTGGTTTTCAAGGACGAGGTCGAGGGCGCATCGATGTCATCCTCCGCGCAATGGCGGTGAATGTGTAAGGAGTGGCGGTCGGCACCTAGGATAGTGACAGGTATGTATGTACAATAAGAATGGGAGTGGTCGTCGACATCAGCGAAGAGGTCAACAATGGAGAGACCTGGGCTCGGATTCGGACGTTCGGGCATGGTAATTTCAGGGGTGTGATGGCGGAGTAAGCGCGGGCCAAGACGACGATTTCCCTAGTGGACCGTTGGGATTGATGTCATGGGGAGGGACTATTTATCAATCTTTCAATTCTCCTTTCACACAAACGACAACAACGGCTTGACGATCTCACTGTTTCTCATACCGCGACGCGATACAAGAGGATATCAAAGTCAAGAGCACACCGAGAAATGGGAACGATAGGAATATTTGTTGTGGGGCACTGCGGTGGTTGGGTGGTCGCGACATGCAGGTGGCTGGTCCCATGCATTCAATGCATTTCATGAGGCTGGCCACGGTACCCTACCACTCAGGATTCCTCCAATACATCAGGTTTTACCTCCGTACTCCGTATTATTCATTGTTGCATGATTGTCTGTTCTAAAATTTATAATCTAAAAATACAGCATCGCCTTCTTTCACCACCCGGTTGAGCCTCCGCGTCTCCGTCGCATTGTCCGGCTTTGTCCGCCAAATGGCTTCGTCAAGCCAACGGATGACATGGCGATACTTGCTTTGCTTCTTGCCTAAAATGTTGCGGAAAGCTTGTGCCGCCAACCTATGCATCATCCTTCGGTTAGCCCTGTGGCACCGTTGATGCTTGGCACGGTCTGCTGGCGGGAGTTCATGCCTGTTCATGCAGGGCTTGGAACTGACGCAGGGGCCGCTTACCATTCAACTTGGCCTTTGCTGACCCCACATGTATAACTGCCTTGCTCTGTCGGACCTTTGTGCTTGCCTTTGATGAGCACGAACGCCAATTCAACCATATCCCGTATGGTACCTGCGTGTCGTTAAGAAACTCTCTCGTTAGCTTCCGTCCTGCACCGACCTCTGCGTATTCGGTAGGCGCTCAACGGAACTCACCTGTGAGGAGATCGAGATGAGGATGCTTCCCTCCTCCCATGCACTTGGCGTAACGATAGAACTTCATAGCTGCCTCGACAAAGTTTCGATAGATGTTTGACAAAACGGTAAATGGGGAGTTGAAACTTGTATCGAGGAACATCTTATGCGTCTGGATCTTGAAGGCACTGCGGTCACTGTCAGCGCGTCCCATGGGTCGTGTGGAGACACGTACTTCATTGCTTTGCGGTGAAATGCTTTGCCCGGGACTTTCGAAGGCTCAACTGTCAAGGTATCCGCTAAAACTGTATTGTATTAGTAGAGTGTCACGTTGGGGCTTTGAAGCGCTATGAATTACCTGTACCCTTCCGCCGATCTCTGTCTTTGGTAATTTCTAGAGTTTCGGTGTTGATTGAGCTGCCGCAGTAAGGGAATTCGATTCTTCCATGCAAGCAAGGTACCTGAGAGCCGTTGACGGTGACTTCGAAATTCGCAAGACTTTTGGCCGGATTCACTTGGACGCCATATTTCTCAATGCCGTCATGCATCACCTGCAGGAATTTCTTTGCGTGATCCTTGTTAGTCGTTATCAGCAGGAAATCGTCAATCAGTCGGAGCAAAATACTCTGGTCCCCTTCTAAGAACCCTAAGCATTCTCTCTCTAGCTCGGCGTAGAAGTAGTTGCAGAGCAGACTCGATAAGACCGAGCCTTGTGGTATACCAGCTTTTTGCCTGAAAAATTTCTTGCCAATCCTGACAACGTTGCTCTCGACATGATCCTGCAAAAGTTCTAGCGTCTTTTCCTTTCTTTGTAAAGTCTGGACGATGCTGTTTACAAAAATGGTGTTTTTCTTTGCTGTTCCCAGACCAGCGCTCATGAAGTCATCGAAACTTTGGAAGTCGGTGACCGCCCTCGCGGTGGAGATGAATCTACGCGCAGGCTTAGTGTCAATACCAATCCGGGCAACGCCATAACCATGAATGTCGGAGGATTTGATCTCCGCATGTCGGGAAATCCTGTAGTCTTCCTCGGAAGCTATCTGCTTTATGAGCTTGACTACGCTCCGTTGAGGGATGGTATCAAAGCATGATTTGGCATCCGCCTTTGCGAAATAGTAGGATCTCGATGTTGGTGTGTTCCCTGAAACCTTTTGTGCGAAAGCTTTCAACTTTGGGTACATATCCCCAACCGAGAAAAGAGCTGAGCCTACGAGAGCTGGACGCTTCCTTTTCTCAAAGTCTAGCACATTGAACACAGGGGCCATGATAGAATTGATGCTTCTGCCCAAGGTGGCCTGACCGTTCTGTAGTTTGGTGACGCGTCGGCGAAGGTTTGTGATGGGCCGTACTCCGTTGCTTTTGGGGAGGAGTCTGATTTGACTGAACCCCAAAGCGCGTGCATCGAGCAACTTCTTGGCTTTTACCGTGTTGATCTCTTCGTACATGCTGAGTTTGAAGTTTGCCATAGCAGGTTCCGTCAACGCCCGCCATATGTCGTGTCGAAAATAAAAGAGACGGTTCTGGTGAATATTCGATTCTGTGACATGAAAATTGGAGCGTATCAGTGGTATCAATAAAGAGTCGAACACGTAGTAAAGGAATTCTAGAAGTAATTCTTTGCGTTTGAGTATGTCGGAAGCTGAAGCCTTTAGAGAAGGGTTGATGTGAGCCGGGTTCAACCAATTCATAGATTTCAACTACAAATATTAGCTTCGACCTGAGCTTTCAATTTCGGAAACCTCATACCTTCAACCCTTGAAACACGGCATGCAATGACAGACTCTCGAATCGTCCTAGTCGAACAAAGCGATCAACGTTCTGCATGACGAGTTTTCTGTTCTCTTGTCCTTGGGTTCCCTCGCCCCAGAATCTGTTCGGTATCAGATTGGACAGCACGGCTTGGCAGAATGCGGACACATCAGAATGAGGGGTTGCCAGCGAGACTAAAGGTGCTTTGGGAGGCTCCGCTTGAAGTCGAGGGACAGCGGTATCAATGCTTGAGCATGATAAGGGACCTAGGGTTTGACTGTCAAACTGTTCGGGCGTCATTTTCGCTGCTTTAGTCGCCACTGTCCGCTTGGGGCCTGGACCATTTCGCTATTCGATGTTATCAAGCTGCCTTGCTAGGACAACATCTTATCTTGCTCACCTTTGATGGACAGTAATGCTTCAAGAGATCATGATACGAGCATCGGGAGTGTAGCCTTTGCAGATTTCTGACAAGATCCAGCGCCTCACCTCGAAGCCTTTTTGGTAGCCGCCGTTTGACCGCTCCTCTTGAAGCTCCAGCGCTTCCTTTCTGGGCATTCCGACGCTCCAACTTAGCAATTTCCTGCTCTCGAAGAGTGTAGTCTTTGAAAGGTTGAATGCTCTCTTTTGAGTCGACTGTACAAGTAAAGACATTGTGCATTCCGAATTGTCTCGGAAACAGATACTTGATTATATGGACTGTGTGCTCTATATTACCATAATCTGAATATCGATTTAAAACATCTATCACACATTAATTATACGACTAGGTGCGGACTTTTCCGAACTCACGGATATGTCGAAAGCCAAAGGTGACTTTCCCCTTGGCATTCAAGGCAGCGCGTGCGTAGAACATGCGATTTCGAACGAAATTAATGGCAGCAGGATTTTTGTGCGTTGATTGAGGCACGAGGCATGACGTCGATGTATTGCAGAGATCTGGCTTTGAACGAAGTACTTTGGTCTCCACATTTGAGGCACTCAGGGATTGTAACTCGGTCAGTGGAGTCCCTGCGTCCATAGATGAACTCGACATTTAGATAAGAGGACCCTGGGGCAACCTTACCTGTCAGCTGATAATAATTACCTAGGCCTTCGTCGCCAGCCAGAAATATGCCACAGTCGAGAATCATGTCAAGCATTATGCGATCACCTTCTTTTCCTAAAAAGCCCAATATCTCCGTCCAGGATGAGCCCTTAAGCTCATTCACATTTGCATTTGGGTAGCGCGATACAATCCCTGGAATACCAGCGATTGCACAGTGATCTTCATTGGTCTGTCGCGGGTTGCGGGCACGCTGGAAGCCATGACATAGCATATGGGGCGGTCTATGAGCATGGCAATGAATTTTATGAAATAGTGTCCAAATGGCAAAGTCGACAAGATCCGCCAGCGACGATGTGCTGCCGCCAACACTGCTCGCAGCTGTGGGACTAGCATGCTGAGAGAAGGCTTCGAAGTCTTTGATCCTAGCATATTCGGGTCTCGGCGTCTGCTCGTGGACTGTGCAAACCAAGGTATTATTCAAGAGCTTGGAAAGACGGTGTCTCTCTGGAGACAGCGTACTAGGCCCTTCATCGTGATGGTGAAGAGGGGCCCTGTCAGGCAAGACAGACACGATCTTGCGACGTCTAGCTTTGGACGTTGCGGGAAGCTTCGAGAGCAGATAGTCTCTTAAGGTCAAGATGTTGCGGTAATAGAGATCCAACGCAGGGTGCTTTACAGGGGTCACGGTGTGTTTCTCGATTCTAGCTCGCTTGTGATCTTCGTGGGAAGGTCGACTTCGTTTTCGCTTGCCCATCATCCGCACCACACGTTGTCAGCGTTCTACTGAGCAGCCGGCAATGGATGGTAAGACATAACCGAAGGGGACAAAGGGCGCCCTCTGTTTCTTCGAGAGGACGCGATTATGCAGAAATGAAACCCAATTAGACTTTTTACGTGAATGGACACCTTTGGCTCAGACTTTCCAACGGTTGGTCCTCATACGAGAAACAAATAACAATTAGCAAAGTACGGAGTAAGAGCACATGAATTGACGCGTTGAGCCGCGTCAGGGCCCAATTGTGAAAGTCTCGACTTAAGCATACGGGCAGGACTTTACGGCGATTGGGTAGAACAATGTTATGAGCAACATGGCTTAATGCACAATGCAAAATGAATGACCGAGAGAAAAGTTCATCAATTATTGACTGGGGAATGATTATTGACTGAGACGCGGGTTCTGGTGCGTGTCTTATCTCTCGCTGCTGCGCTGTTGTCCGGCGCCGGGGTCGGAAGACTATCAAGAGACTTTCTCTTTTGTTCCTGACCCAGCCTTTTGAGGGAATAAGAGTCATACGAGATACTGGCCAGTGGCCACTGCCGTTGAACGAAAGTCGCTTCAGAGCAAGAAGCGCAAGTAGCTGCTAGGGTGGAAGCCATTGTCCACTCGGTAGAATGAGTAGATTAGAGTACCGGTGTACTCGTGGCGTAGCCAAGGCAACAAGTAGGAATCCGTGGCTCTCCACTTGAGTCGCGAGGCTTGTTGCAATAGAAAGTCTGGACATTATTATTTCAGGAGCCAGGAGTCAGAGCTGGTGGTCATCAACTTAAGGCATGCTGCCGCCGAGTGTTGAAGCATTGCCAGCAAGACCCCTGCAAGTAGCTGCTTCGTACACTGAATCCGTGGTTTCGGGCCCGGCTAGCAGTAAAATTATGGGCATCAGTGGAAAAGCATTTGGCACTTTGGCAGTGACAAGTTGACAACCATTCTATTAATTGCTGCTGGGCAGTAGCGCAGGATAATCAGATCAAGCACTTTCCTTGGCTTCTTGTCACTGGGTACCTGGTTGGCGGTGAAAATATCAAGGAGCCCACGCTGTTTACCTTGTTATCAAGCGGATAAAAAAGAGCCTCAATCCCATTGGAGGATGCTGCAAGTACCGGGTACAGGCCATCATCCGCTTCATTACCACTCACCAATCCCACCTCCCCGACGGCCATAACCACGTCTTCCTTCAAGCTGCTCTACCACCCTACCACTGTACCTTCACCTCACTATCGCGCGCGACAGAGTCCCAGCTTCACTTCTTTTCTCCGCGTTTTGTCTCGTGCGACACCTATCCGGAACACACTACACCAGGACCCTGCATTTCTGGGCCCTCAATTTGACGTGCCTGGCAAGGCCGAGTGCTACTGATGACACAACACTGATGTCTTACATCTCTCGCCCGAGGTCATGTCGTCGTCCTATGCTCTAGGAGACCCCCACAATTCCTCGTCATCCTCCTACGACCCCGCAGCTCAAGACATTGATCCTACATCACGCCCTTCATCCATACCTCCCCTGCCTGCCTATGCCTATACTCCTTCGGTGAAACGGCCAAGAGTCTCAACCTCTTTCGGGCAGAGCACCTCCAGCACTGGGCCCAACGGTACCGGGAGGGACTCTCCCGATCCTCATGACTTCTACAGGCAGCATCAGCATCATTTCGGGAAAGGTTTAATAGATGGACTGGGCCAGGGAGATATAAGAGTGGAACGCCGTGACGGTAGTATGGGCCACCAACAGAGGTCTGGCCCTATCTCGAGAGCCAACGGGCACAACCCGCATGCTGGACCGTCTCGCATCAATACCCACGATTACCATTCTTCTCCCACCTCCGACAGATCTCCATTGAGCGCCGCCAAGTCTAGCCCTTCCCTGAATACTGCTCGAAATCGGCAGACATCGTTGAAGGACCTGGTAGACAAATTCAATCAGAATCCAGACGAGACTCTGCCGTTACCAAGGAAGTCTAGCTCAAGATCTCCGTCCGCAGGCTCCAACCCATCAACCAGTGGTAACACTCTAAAGCCTCGGAATTCGTCCTTGTCATTTCGCAATGGGAATGGCTCTTTGCGAATGGGGTTTCCTTCCGAATCATCGCGGTCCACCACCAATGCGAGACCTCACCCTCGGAGAGGGCGGACAAACGAGGATGCAAATTCAAGTCTTAGATCGAAGAGGGCTCCGAGGCCTCAACGGACGGAGCCTCTTGATCCCAGAATGTCTGCTTCTCAATCTATGATCGATCTGGCTCCATATGTTGACAACAGTGCGCGAAAGCCTCTGTTTGGGGAAATACTGACAACGAACTCTACCCTACCTGACCCCGGCTATGGCATTAGTGCGACACGTCGAAGAAGAGGATCAGAGGGAAGTATGCATAGCCCTAATCCAATGTTTCCCGAGGAGCGACACCATCGTGTCTCCGATGGAGCGCCATCGTCGCCCTCCGCCTGGTACTCAGGCGTCATACCGACATTGGAAGAGATCAAAATGGATAAGCAGATACCAGATCTTCCCACAAACCTGCATCGACGGACAAGGAGTGACTTCACTGGTGTGCCATCGGGACCACCAACGTCCAGGATGTATGGAACTGATCTTTCCCCCACACGAGATCGCCCGTCCTCTCCTAGCTCAATTGGCACAGCCAAACGCAACTCTCAATCTCGAATACCAATCAGTACGCGACGTTTAAGTACTACGTCTGATTCTGGGAACTCTACACCGTCTACGAGAAACGATTCTGCATTGGGTAGGCCCCATATGAAATCTCCGACCAGGGTAATAGCCCCGGCCAAGAAGAACCATCAGAATCCGCGCAGTCCACAACGGCAATCAAGATCAAACACTCCACAAAGATCTCCATTGCGCGGCGACTTTGGTGCTCAACATCCTGCAGCTAGCCCTCGGCTTGCAGCCTACATCTCAGCTCCGATGCCGAAGAAGTCTCCTCCATTGCGCAGCTCCAGACCGCGCCAACCAGTCTCAAGTGCTTCAACCACAGCTTCTCGTGCGCGCGCTGCTGATCGATATTCGAGCACCGAGAATGGTAGCCTGAGGAATACACGAGAGAGCCGGCCTCGCAAGCCGCCAGAACTTGGTACCGTAGATTTTGCGGCAAGAAGGCAGAAAATCCAGCAAGCTTTCACCCAGACTATCAAGGAGAATGAGAGACAAGAGGTAGAGGCTGAGCAGCGACGAATGTCCATGGCTCAGGAAGATCAGCAGCTGGAAGCGTTGCAGACCGGCAAAGAGATTGAGGAACCTGGACAATGGCATGGTGGTTCCGGGCTGACTGTTGATTCCGGTCGGGAAGGTCAGCAAGAGATGGAGGACGACAATTTTCCAACTCCAGCGGAGGAATCACTCAAATCGGAGCGCGAACTAACGATAAACACCGGCCATCTGTCAGAACGGTCTGTCCTGGATCTGAGCATGGAGGACTCGCCCACTCTAGGCACGTACGATCGGTTCTCGTCAAACCTCTGTCGAGTGCAAGAAGGAACCGCAACGCCTCCTTCCGATGTTGAACCCTCCTCCGCTATCACAGCACGTACTTCCGACTCAGTGGACACGTTCTTCGACGACGAGCCTCAAGAAGATTCGCAAGATAACTCCAGGAATCCATCGCAAGACCATCAGACTTTGCTAGACCAAATAATGCACATGCGAGATTCGAGTCCTAGTCCTGAGTCCCCTCAACGTCCAGGTGCGACGGAAGAGTCAAATTCCGAAAAAGATGATCGGGAATCAATACAAATCATGCTTGGTGACACTCCTGTCCTGGAGAGGGCTCCCTCCAAAGGGCATCGCAACGAAAAGTTGAAGAATGCACCTCAAGGTGAGGAGCCTGAAAGTCGATGGAGTATGAGTTCATGGACTTCTTCTACAAGATCAAGGGATGATCGAGACACGCCGATGGAGCGAATCGACGAACACTGTTCCTCACATCTTACACAGCCCACTGACCAATCCACATCCACTTCTACAAGCGAGCAGATTCCACAGCAGGCATGGTCTCCCGCGTCCTTCTCCTCGCCTCAAACCGATCGAACTACTTTGGATAGTGATGCTTATAGTACAATTAATCGTGTTCTGGATCATTACCATGACGCTAATGTTGTCAGTCCGGAATTGATGAATGATGTCCAACAACACATCTTGACGCAGTCTCCAGACCTTGCTCGTCAGGGAGGCTGGGACCCGAAAAAGGTGACGCAGCTGTATCTCCAAGAGCTGGCGAAGAGAAGGTATGAACAGTCTACTTCGATGCCTGACCCGCTCAAGGTTCAGATCAGACAACGGACGACCTCTTTAAGGATACCACCTGTACCTGAAAAAGAGGTGAGGGAAGATCACGACGAGAAAATGGTAGAAAGCATGGAACGCGGACACAATGAGTCAACGCCATCCGGTAATAGACTCGCAGTCGACGAAGGGGAGTTGAAGCCAGCCAGGGCTAGCCTAACTGGGCCGGATGATTGGAACATGTCCCCGTCACTCGGTGGAATCTATCTACAAGCGGAAGCCGTGGATAGTCCCATAGAGGAGAAGCCTTCATTACCTCCAAAAGACTGGAAGACTCTGAATAGAGAAATGGTAGAGATGCCTAACCAGGTGGTCCAGTCAGCTGGGGACTCACGTCCACAATTACCTCCGATTCAAGGACTTGGACTAGCGATCAACATCATGCCGCCTCAAAAAGAGGATTCTCCAGTGATACCTCCACCCCCACTCCCCATTCATTCACCGCCGCCACCCCCAGCCGATCCTGTCAGTTCGAACACCTACCATGACAAGTCCCACACTAATGATGCCATGGTGCCCTCCGTTCCCAGCCAGGACTCCTCACGCCCCTCAAGATCAATGGATTCCTCTGTGCAGCCATCCGGCTCCTCTTCAATGTTTGAAGGCCGACCAAGTGTGGAAGGACCGTCAGTGTCAACGGAATCCACTTCAAAAACCTCGTCGCCGTCTCCAGACCAGAAGCGCTTGACACGGCGGCGCCATATTATCAAGGAGTTGGTTGACACCGAGCATTCCTTCGGCCAGGATATGAAGGTAGTCGACGACATTTACAAAGGCACCTCGAATGTCATAATTATTTCAGCAGAAGATGTAAAGACCTTGTTCGGCAACTCCGACCAGATCGTCGCCTTCTCGACCAATTTCCTAGACGCCTTAAAGGGAGCTTCAAAATCGGTCTATGTATTGCCAAAGTCCAAACGGTGGCGGAGCAACCGTGTGAGCAACGCAACGTCTTATAGCGGAAATACCGATGATCAGTCCTCAATAAACGGAGTCGAGCTTAGCGATGATGACAAGGACCGCAAGACCTTCATTGGGGAGGCATTTGGCCATCACATGGCGAACATGGAAAAGGTTTATGCTGAGTACTTGAAAAATCATGACGCTGCCAATCAGAAGCTTCAAGTGCTGCAGAAGAATCCCAAGGTGCAGATCTGGCTCAAGGAATGCCGAGCATATGCTCACGATCTAACTTCTGCTTGGGACCTCGATTCTCTACTGGTGAAGCCCGTTCAGCGCATACTCAAGTATCCATTGCTACTGGACCAACTTTTGGAAGCAACGACGGAGAATCATCCCGATTATACGGCTTTGGACGTTGCTGTTCGAGAAAGCAAAGGCATTTCTATGAGGATTAACGAGATGAAGAGGCGTGCCGATATAATGGAGCAGGTGACAAGTAACCGAAAGCGCAAGGAATCAGACGTTCGCATTGGCCTCTCCAAAGCCTTTGGTCGTCGAACAGAGAAGCTCAGACAACAGGTTGGCTTGTCCGATATGGTGGAAGACAAAGCCTATTCAGCAGTTTACGACAAGTTTGGCTCATGTTTCTTCCAGCTCCAGGTCGTCATGAGGGACGTGGAAATGTACACCAATGACGTTCAGATCTTCATGAACCGATTTTGCGATTTCGTCTTGGCCATGGAGGCTCATATCGATGTCGGTCAGACAAACTACCCCGAGGTCGAGAGCAAGTGGCGAAAATTTAGGATGTCCACAAGGGAAATGTCGATGACGGCCCTGACGGATCATGTAAGTCTTCTTGCACTGATTTCATGCCACACAGCGCTAACCAGAGCCAGATCGCCGCTGTTCGCAAGAACGTTATTGAACCCATGATGACACTTTTAAAACTCTACGAAGGCCCCCAGAGGTTGACGCAGAAACGCAACAAGCGAATCATGGACTACGCGCGTTTCAAAGCCGTCAAAGATCGAGGAGACAAGCCAGACAAAAAAACCATCGAGCAAGGCGAGCAATTCGTAGCAGTCAACGACACGCTCAAGGACGAGCTGCCGAAGCTGTTCTCGTTGACAGGCAAATTAGTGGAAGCCTGTCTTAACAACTTCGTTCAGCTTCAATTGCAATGGCACATTATCTGGCGAAGGAAGCTGAGCCAAGCCATTGATGATAATAAAGTCCCGAGCAAGGCGCAAGACATTATCGATGCCTTTACTGGTGACTTTGCTTTCGTCGAAGCCCAAGTCCTTTCACTTGGCGTTTGCAACGGTTCCATGCTCCACGACGCCGCCAATTCTCTGTCGCCCTCGAGCACATTCCACGGTGACGACAGCACTTCCCAGAGGCAAGCCTCGTCACTGGAAATCTCGAAACGGCGCACGCTTTCCGTCAGCAGTGACATGTCGCCCGTACTGCCAAAGCCGGACTTCGGGGGCCGAAGCAGTGGAAGTTTCTTCGCAATTGGTGACGGGATTCAGCTTGCGCCCGCAGGGCCACCCATCGGGAATTACGTGGAACCCAGTCGCCGCATGAGGGCCAGCTCCACCCTGTCTGGCCATAGTCCACGAACACCGGAGGTGCCTGGCAGCTACCACTCTTACTCCAATAGCACAACACCCGTGAGCTCGACGCCTGGACGCATGATCACTGCCGCCCCCCGAACTTTCACGGAGCCTTCGCCCGCTGTCTCTCGTCCAAGTGTTGACCATTCGAGCCTCAGCCAGTTCAGTGAAGACTCGACGCGGATTGGTAGGGATTCGTCGGGAAGTACGTATCCTCCGAGCGGTCCCGCATCGCAGCATCGCGCGGCTTCTCCTTCTGCTCGATACTCTGGCTTCTTCTCCTCGGCCATGCCAATGTCAGACTCTCCGCGCAATCAATCCCCAGCACCCGGGCCAGGGCCGAAGGACTTCAATGTCATCTTCCTTGCGGCCAGTGTCTACGAATTCAACATTGATCGTGCACGGAAAGAGGCAGGCTACCCCTATTTGACCTACGTCGCCGGAGAAGTAAGTCTTGACGCTCTGTTTGACGGTCGACTGCACGCAGTACTAACGTGCCGCCCTAGATCTTCGATGTTATCGGTGAAAAGGGCGAGCTCTGGCTCGCGAAGAATCAAGATGACTCTGACAACTTGGTCGGCTGGATATGGAACAAGCACTTCGTCAAGCTGGCCTCCTGACGCCTCTCCCTCACCGCATCGATCGGCGCGAACCCCTCTTGACCTTGCTGCGATCCGGCCCAACATCCATCGATTATTGCAGCATGGCCCCAAACGGAGCGTCTGCTGAAAGAAGAAGACGGTCGGAAGCAATCATGCAGACGGACGTTGATCTTTTCCTTTGTCTATCCATGGCGTGGTATCATTACGATGATCGTTTGCTCATGTACTCTAAGCCGAGAGGCGCATCTACGAGCGAGCGAGCGAGCGAGGTTTGCATTCCCTGCGGGGATCTGGAGTATGCATGAGATGTACGCATTTACGAGCGATGGACGCTTGCGCATTGCAGCCTTGTCTCCTTTTCCATTTCTCATGTTATCTTGTCGACATGTCCGGGGCTCGGGCGTGATACAGTTGTACCTAGTATAGATACCCGATCTCCAGACGAGGTCCTTGGCGGAGTCTGATTGGGGGGCGGAGGGAAGGACATCTGTACGGCATCCGACGGGGACGCAGTAGGGTAGCAATCAGTCTCTCCCGAAGTCGCATTACCTTGCATTACCTTGCATTACCTTGCATTACCTCACAATTAGGGTTTGGAGACGTTGAGATTGACCGGCGCAGCTTCCTGAAGGGTGGAGTGGGTTATGTGAGCAGGTGGAAAAACCGGGTCCATTGGGCAGGATCCGTGAGCGAGGCGCGAGAGGTCTGGACTCTGGGGAAGGGAGGGATGAATTGTGATAGGCGGGAGGGGTGGGAACAGGCGCGGTGCATGAGCGTTGGGATCGAACATTCTCGCTGTTTTTCCTTTTTTTTTTTTCCCTTTTCCTCTCAGCTGCTGGGGCCTGGGATGCACGATGATAACTGTTGGTACCTAGAAACCGTCACCTGGGGCGGGAGGCTAAGAATACCCTACTCCAGCGGCCATGGGCTCCCCCCTTGGCCAGCTGCTGAATGCCTGGAACGCGGGCCGGCATTCGGACCGGATTAGGCTTGGTGCGACCCGGTGATGTGGTTCAGATGGCGATCTTTCCAGGCTAGGGGGCAGTGGTGGGAGTGGAAGTGGAAAAGGCACTGGGGTCTTTCCCGCTTGGCAGTTGGCCATTGGGCCGTCATGGTCACGGCGCTCATGCGGATGCGGATGCCAGGCCTTCTCCATCTTCCTCCCTCACTCGCATCATTCTCTTATTCGATCAGTCCATCCTTCGACCATTCTATGATTCGACCATTCTAGAGCACGGACCGGCATCGCCATCTGCTCCCTCATTGCTTCGTCCATCACGTATATGAACATCACACCTCGTCTCATCTCATCTCTCCTCGCTCATTGCGAATCATTCATCTCCCATCTCTCGTCGCCCATCGCCCACTCCCATCTCCCATCTCCCATCGTTCTTTCCACTTGCGACCCACCGATCCTCTTGTCCACTCTTCGGAATTCCATTCGTCCCCAGCAATTCAATCCCGCACAAACATCATTCTCAATTCTCAATTCTCAATTCTCAATTCTCAATTCCCGTATTGACTCGAGGCCCACCCTGTCTCCTCGCTTCATGCCCGCACGGATGAACCCAGAAGGCGCTTCCCAACTCTATATCGTCGTTAGTGGTCCCTCCGGCAAGTGCGCCCTCCGGCTTGGCCATGTCGCTTGTACATGAGCGGCAGCATCCATTACCGTTACCTCCACCACCCTTGAACCCTCCATCGATGGACGTCGCGACCCTGGTCGGGAAAGAGAGCAACGGCCTCTCCTACCCGACTCCATCCTCCGCCTCCACCACCGTACGCCCGAGCCTCAGCCTGCCTCCACAAAACATGTCAGAACCATCGCCAACGAGTACAATGGTCAATGGCCGGATATACAGGTACGTCAAACGGAATGGTATCCGAAGAAAGGCTTCTGATGAAAACTACAGCTTGGATATTGTTCAACAACCCGTCCGGGCTCGCATGTGTGGATTTGGAGACAAGGTTAGTCGAGACGATTGAAGCGGCAAGATCTCGGATGTTGGGACCGAAGGCTTCAAATCCATGCAGACGGCCACAGCTGATACTCGGCGTTGTGCAGGACAGACGGCCTATCACACCACCGCCTTGTATCAGGCTTGTGGTGAAGGACGCCAACACCAATAAGGAACTGGACATAAAGTCAGTGGGGCCTTTCCTTCCTGGTTTTGATTAGAAACGCTCGACAGTTGCGCCAGAGCCAAGCTAAAGTCTCGTTTCTGACAGTGACATCGATACGTCGTACTTCGTCCTCACCGTCGATCTCTGGTCGGCAGATGCCCAAAAAGAAGTTAATCTCGTTCGACACTCTGCAACGTCTCCCTCGATATCAGCTGCAACATCCTCCTCGTACCCCCCGCCAGTCGATGACACACCCGCGTATGCTCCCACCACACTTCAACAAGTTTCGATGCCATCAGCATACAGTCAGCCTCCCCCTCCTCCACTGCTCTCTTCCTACCAGCAAACATCTTCTCAATATCACCAACACCAGTACCCTCAACAAGGTCAAACCTCGCAACCACCGCCGCCGCCGCCGCCCCCTTCCACACAGCAGCAGCAGCAGCAGCAAGGATACTACCACACGCCTACAGCGACCCCGATAACCCCAACAGGCTACCAGTCGCATCTTCAACAGAATCAAGGCCCCTTGCTATCGCCATCACAACTCAGCGCTCCTTCGTGCGATCCTCGTTCTCAGGCGAGTGGCATGTTCACCCGCAATCTCATCGGCAGCCTTTGCGTGAGCGCTTTCAAACTCACGAATCCAAATAATGAAATGGGAGTCTGGTTCATCCTGCAAGATCTCAGTGTGCGCACCGAGGGTTCTTTCCGGTATTTCCACCTGACATCTCAACTCCAGGTTTGACGCACGCTCCGAAGCTTACCTATCTCATAGACTGAAAATGAATTTTGTAAACGTCGGCTCCCCCACCGCCGCGCAAACTCTCAACACCGCCTCCGCTCCCGTCCTTGCGTCGTGCTTCAGCGATAAATTTGATGTTTATTCAGCGAAAAAGTTTCCGGGCGTTATTGAAAGCACGAATTTGAGCAAGTGCTTTGCGACGCAGGGGATCAAGATTCCGATCCGAAAGGACGGCATCAGGGGGAATGAGAGGCGGCCGGGGGATGGGGAGGATGATGAGTAATGGGGATGCACGGGGACGGATACGGATGTATCATGGGGGAAAAAAGGGGATCAGGGGAAATCGAGGTGTTTTCGAGAGAGAGAGATGCTTCTATCGCCATGGATTCTTCACAATGGAACGAGGATCGAGACGGGCGATGAGCGGGACCCTCTGTATTTTATAGATGCAGTTGGCAGGCATCCAAAATAGGCGTGTGGGATGCATACCGCATAATCAACATATCAAACAGCATCCTTATATGCTGTCGGTAAAAAACTTTTACCGTCCCGACCATGTTTTGTATGCAAAAGCACCTACGTTGCATACCGATTCTATTCTACACATGTCGCCGCTACCTAGTTGCGAAGCTGAGAAAGAGGGATGCGGAGCGTGGTACTCTACCATGACAAGTACGTGCAGACTGTAGGTCGAGACGTGTTTCCTCCGAGTATCTTGATCTTCTTTTTGCTATTCAGCTAGGTACTACAATATCAGTGCTTCCGTCTCTTTTTCCCCCGCTTCCATCACGTCCGCTGGGTCGTGGTTGCCGTGGCGCCATGGCGCGACGGCGGACTGAGCTTGTCGCGGGGCGAATGGGATATTGAGTAGCGAGAGCGAGGTTGGGACTTGCGACTGTTCCGACGTGTAGATATTTACGGCGGGGCTCGACGTTTGTGGATCCGGACACGGGGCTACCTTACCGGTACGCACTTCCGTGGGGGGACCGGCACGAGTTGGGATCCGGCTTGCTGGGGTTCTGCTCGGTGGTGGTCGTTTAAGCTGGGGCGTTGGACAGCGTTGGGGTTTCTGGGCTGGGGTGCGTCTGAGAGGGTTGTACGCCGCGCGGGGGCGAGACGGAAGATTTTTTGGGTGGCGGTGGCGTCGTGGGTGGGAGGAATGCGGGTATAGCTGTTCTTGTGGTGGTGGCGGGATGGGGGTCGGGGGAGCGGGGGGGGAGTCGTTGCGATGCAGCGGGATAAGAGCCTTGGGCGGCGGGCTGGAAGCGTCGATCGAGGTTTTCGGAGCGAGGGCGCGTTTGGGTTGAGGTGTGTTGGGGTTCGAAGCAAGGTCTTGGAGTCGGGGTGGTTTGACGTTCTCGTGCGGGGCCGTTCATTGGTATGTCTTGTGGTTGATGTTGGGAGTCTTGGCTGGAGGGCCGTCGCGTTGTTGTCCGACGGCTTTCCATGGCCGCTTGCGTTTCTTTATCCATTCCGGAGACTAGCCTCCAGATGTAGTCGGACGGTGTTAAAGCTATTTTGGTCAGCTGTGGCGAAGCTTGTTTTTTACGGGTGCCAGGCGTAGATGCGCCATAAGATTTGGTCGTCGCGACTGGTGCTCCTGGTCGTCATGACTGGTCCTCCAGAGCCCGACGGAACGCTTGAAAATTACTTCATCCTTGAAAGTCCTGCGATACCACTAGGCTTTATCACTGGGCACCACCCTCTAAACTCGGTCTTTGCTTGCGAATGCGTCCCAGAGATTTTCTGAAAGAGGTCAAAAAAATTCCTACTCACCCCGATGATTAATGATTAGTTGGAATTGTTCATTGATTTCCGCGGCCTTTCAGAACGTGTGTACCATAGTAGAATTTGTCAAGGGAGAAAAGGTTCCTTCTGCGTATCAATTGTGAGGTTCTATAAAATTTGGTCCAGTCCTCATGAAGTATACAAAGGTCAAGCAGCAGACCTGGATGTCACATTTTGAAGTCAGCAATGTTGTGATCTCCGATGAGATGGAGGTCGCAGGCTTCTCTGCTCCCCTCGCTCCCATGTGTACCAACAGCCCACTGCCATCGAAGTCGAACACCGAATCTCAAAGCAGCCGGGAGCGCGGCAAGTCGCAAGCGCAGCCGCCGACGAATCAGAAGATCAGGGCGAATCGTTCCTCGATGAAACGTGCGGGGCCAAACGCCCCGTGGATGGGAATAGCAACCTCGAATGAAGTCTCTCCCGTTGTATCTTCTGAAACAATGGACGTGAATGTAGGTAGTCGGGGGGAAAATAGGGCCAGAATGAGCACGATCCCTAACCGCCGTCTCATTGTCTTTGCTCGCTGATATATTCGCACCATGACCGTCATTCGTTCGACACTCGTCGGTACATACTGATCCTCCATCTCTGCGTTCCTCCTCCATCACCACCGCCCGCCGCTTCCAACCCAACGACACCCGTCCACAACAATGCGTCTCCCACCCCTCCTCCTCCTCATCCCCCTCCTATCCACCCTCACAGCCGGCGTCCTCGTCGTCGAAACCTCCACCTCAACCTACACCGCCCCCGCCGCAGCCACCTCTTCCATATCCCATCCCTCCTCCTCCTCCCCCGCCTCCCCCCAATACACCTCCGACGCCGCCTTCCAATCCGCCATCCTCAACAGCACCAACGCCTACCGCGCCAAATACAACGCCACCGCCCTCGCCTGGAACGCCTCCCTCGCCGCCTACGCCGCCGCCTGGGCCCCCCGGTGCCAGTTCGCCCACTCGGACGGCAGCCCCGGCGAGAACCTGGCCGAGGGCTACCCGGACGCGACGGCCGCCGTCGCCGCGTGGGGCGACGAGGGCCGGCGGTATGATTTCCGCCACGGCGGGTTCGCGGAGGCGACGGGGCATTTTTCGCAGCTGGTGTGGAAGGATACGGCGGGGGTGGGGTGCGGGCGGGCGGAGTGCGGGGGGAGGGGGGGGGTGCCGGGATGGTTGGTTGTGTGTGAGTATTGGCCGGCGGGGAATGTGGAGGGGGAGTTTGGGTCGGAGGTTGGGAGGGAGGTGGGGGCGTGGGAGGCGGAGGGGGAGGGGAAGGCGGGCGGGTATTTGGCGTATTTGGCGGCGGAGATGAACGGAGGGGGGAAGGCGGGGGTGTCGCGGGTGGGGTTGTTGGGGGTGGGGATGGGGGTGTTGGCGGTTTGGGGGATGTGAGGGACGCGCCTGGTGCGTGGGAGGCTGGATATACCTATGCCTCGTGAGAGCGCGGAGCGTTGGGGGTGTGCCTTTAATACCCTGCTTGGTAGTGCATAAGACTAAGATGCTGTTACCACGACTGAATGCGGTTTGGACATTATTTGCATTCTTCTAAGCATACATGTACTCCAGTGTCTGGGAATCTAGCCAGGCAAATTGACTGATCCTAATTTCCGACGTCTCTGGCTCAAGTGGATATGGTTCCGTCGAGAGAGCTAAATGAGCATTCATGCATGCATGTCAATCCCCTTGACGCCTTGCCGATTACCTGCTTCTGCTAATGGTGTAACAAGCTCCCAGCAATGCTTGTGGTCTTGTAAATAAAACTCGTAATAATGATTTTGACCGTCTCGTGTCGGGTGGGAGATGATGCACTTCAAAGTTGTGAGGATAGAGCCGATGGAAGAAGCAGCCACGGGTATCTTCCTAGCTTCGTTGCGATCATGCTGACTGGATGGAGGCTCCTGGTGTGATTGGGCCTTCAATGATCGCAGCATGTGCATGGGCACTTGCGAGCAGGGGCTGAACTACTAGAGATAGGTAGCGGACTGCCGGGTAGAAGGGTGTGGCTGGAACCTATTGGCACGTTAACTTGGCGTATACTGGAAGCTGAGAACAAGCTGGTACGAACTTTGCATCTGAAGCGAAGGATCGGTTGGTATATCCGGCTCGGTCCTAGATGTAAGAGTCGAAGTAGTCGCCGAGTTATCAATCCGGTTAATCTTCGCTTTCAGATTGTAAACATCCTGCGCCGTCACCGCCGGATTGTACTGCTGCTGCAACATTTCCAGCACCTGCTTCGGACTCCTCCCCGCCTTGAACGCCTGCCTCGCCTCCTCCACCGCCTCGGCCGGTAACTGCCTCAGGCTCGGATGGTTCGTCGCGTCGCCTGACGGATCGTGTCCGTTGTGCTTGTCTTCCATCATGGTCAGCACCCAGTTGCCCAGTGCGTTCCTCTTCGCCCGGGCTTTCCATTTGCAGCCGACGAGCCTCTTCTTCCGGTTCTTGCGCACGCGCGTCTCTTCGGTCAGCTTCCAGTGGTTGACGTAGTCGCCGCCGCGGTCGCAGCGCACGTATGCGATGCCCCGTTTGTAATTGTTGCTGGCGGTCACGCAGGCGTAGCCGTGGAGGCGGGCGTGGTCTTGACAGGCGTGCATGAGTTGCTGCAGATCGGGGTACTCGCCGGTGGGGGGTGGGGGCATGCCGTTGTAAGGGTCGGTGGTGTAGGCTGGGAGCGAAGGAGGTGGGAGGGGGGCAGGGATGAATAGAGATTGACCTGGCGGAGGAGGAGCAGGGAAGTCATCTTCTCCGAGATAGTCCATAGCTCAGCGTGTGCCTGTGAGTCCTCTCTTAGCGTTTTCTCTCCCTTCTTCTGGCTTTCGGTTTGATAGCTGTATGACAAGACTTGACGTCGAGGACATTTAGCGTGGTTCGATGTGAACGCCAAGCATTAAGCCTTGGCATTTCCTCTTTTCCTTCCGAAGCGCTCACTACTACCTTACTCATTGTCAATGCTACATCTATCATGATGATGCCCCCGACACTGAAATAGTCAATCACCTGTTCCGATGACTCGCTCACTTTGGAGCACGTTTTCCAATCATTCACCGCTATCCTGGTGATAGACTCGTACGGATTCCACAAAACAAGGCAAAAATGTCTCAGTCGTCAGTGCGTATTTTGTCCGATTCCCTTGTGAGGCTACCATTCGAATTGTAGAAAGAGGTATACGTTCTATCAGAAATACCCGCACTGCCACATGTCCGTCGAAGCTTCTGCACCACCTTCAGCTCTGAACCCGCTCGTCTGCTCTTCTGCCCCTGTCTGTCCTACTTCGAGAATCCTCGCAAAAACAGGGTCTGCGTAGACTTTGCTACAAGAGCAAAAGCCGCCGTAAAGCACATCCGTGCCAATGATACCATCGAGGCCATCGTAAGATCAAAGCTATCTCCAGGCACCTGTTCATTTACTGAACGTAGCACGCAGACCAGGTCCTCTCTCTGTGTCAGTGGTGTGCACCGGCCCGCCCGCCTATTGCGTGGGCCTTGGAATCATAGCGAAACAGATACCTCGCGGAGACTTTGGATGGAAGGCACGGAGCCCGAAGCCGTTGAAGAAGCAGAAGCAATGACCACTCAAAGCATTGTAAATGGGCTTCTTAATGTCATTGCCGCAATCGTTCAGACCTGCTGCCTTTGTCACCATGCCCAACGTCCGTACAGCACACGGGCGCTCCTTCACGTCCTTCACGCTCAGAACACATTGTCGAAAGACGCGGATGTTGATTCGCGCTGTCAATCCATGGAAGATGCCATGTTCGGCGACAACATGAAAGGACTCGAGCTCTTGCTGAGCCGTAGGGGTGAAGATTGATGACGAGCTATCCAGACTTTGTTACTTGTCACATCGACCAGTAGCGACGATTCCGCGGTCATGGCGGTTCAATCTTTCCTCGCTTACATCCGCGAATAGAATAATTCTGGCTGCTCAGAGCTGCTCAATGGGTCGGATAGGGCTGGGAGAGTTGGTTGGAAGAGCGGAGAGAACATGAATTTTTGAGAATGTCACCATTACAGCTAGACCCAACGAGGTGTTAAATGTCAACCGCGTAGAGGATGGAGCAGCTAAGCTTGTTCGGCGTCTTGGAGAAGTTAATGCCCGTCCAGAGGGTAGAATGCCGGCAATGACAGAGGTATGTCCTATGTAACACACTGATAGCTACACAATAGGAGTCATGTTTGCCATTAGCTATGGCTGCGCAATCGCAAGCTGTGTTGTGGCATGGATTACCTGAGAAGATGGCATAGTCTGTAGATTGATATAGATGAGCTTGCAATTAGATAATTCCTATACTAGGATTTCAAATATTGAATCCTTGATCCGCTGGTCTCAATGTCTCCATACTCTCACCGCCTTATCCTTTCCTCCGCTCGCAACCTTGCCCCCATCAGGACTCCAGTCAACTGCATACACTTCATCTTGATGCCCAGGCAGATCTTCTTTCAATTTTGCAGTCCTCATCTCCCAAACCTTCAGCGTCGTGTCCTTGCTTCCACTGACCAGTAGTCTGCTATCAGGACTGAAACACGTCATATATACTGGCCCGACATGACCTCTCAACGTAGCGATGAATTTCCCGTCCCTTGCATTCCATAGCTTGATGTGGTTGTCCCAGCCAGAGCTAGCGATGAAAAGACCGTCGGCAGAGAACGTAACGTGGTTGACTTGCTTTTGATGCCCAAGAAGGCGAGCAAGAGGTTTCGTGGTCTTGGATGGTTCCCATAGATACATTGTGAAGTCATCGCTGGCTGTCACAAGTCTTTCAACTATCTCGTTGTTAATGGTCGCAGCTTTGTCAAAGCGCTCCCTTGCCTTTGCAATCTTTCCTTCTTGCGTTGGTGGAATGTCACCTGTGTGGTCATGATAGGCGGTTCGAAGTACAAACTCTGTGGAGAGAGCCAGATGATTGACCCAATGTGCGTGGGAGGAGAGCGTATGTTCAAGTGTACCTTCAGTTGCATTCCAGATCTTGACCGTTTTGTCGTGCGAACACGTATATATCTTACCGGTCCCGCCCCAGCGAACGCAGGATACAGATCCCTTGTGACCACTGAGCACCAATTCGATCCTCTTGGTGACAACATCCCATACCCTCACTGTGGCATCTTTCGAAGAAGAGGCGAGCCGTGGTCGGCCAGGCGTCTGGAGGTGATAAGGTTCCCATGCTAAAGTGGTGATCCACTTACTGTGACCTTTTAGGGGTGCACCTAACGGCTCGCCAGTCTTAGGGTTCCATAATCTGACCGTGTTATCCATCGAGCCAGTAGCTATTATTGAATCATCTGGAGACCAGCTCACTACTAACACCCAGCTTGTGTGGCCTTTCAAAGCGTGAATGGGTGTTCCCGTGTCGCAATCGAATACCCGAGCAGTCGAATCTCCACTGCCTGTGACTAGTCTTGATGATGATGAGGGCGAGAACGCTGTTGCTAATATAGCTTCACCATGCCCTTGTATCGATGAGGAGCATCTTGATACGGCACGAACCCGAAATATTGCTTGAGGGGTATACTGAAGACTGATGGAATCTTCCGTTGTCTTCAGGCCGGGCTTGAGAAGGGAATGATAAAGATCATCTGATACGTCAAGCGCGTTGTCGAGCCTGGTCGCATCAGACGTGTCCGAGTGGTAGGTGAAGCGATACGGTATTCGTTCAGAGGCATCCTATGACAGGTCAGTAGCTGCTCGTGCCCCGAGTGATTTGGGAGAATAACTTGTGGTCCTGGAAAGACCTACGTTCCTCTGCAGAGTGTTCAAGAGTAGCTCAAGATTTTTCACGGTAGCATCTCGGACGGGGACCGAGACTGCAGGACCAGCAGATTGGCCGGTCGCTTGATCCAGGAACTGCACTCGTACGCTTCCCAGATTGTGTGGAATCGAATCGACGTCCTGTTGGGCTCTTGCCAATTCGGCCAGGGTAGTGCGCTGACGTTTACTGGGGGGGGGGAGAGTAGTCGCCATAACGAGGTAGTGTACCTCAGGATTTCAGGAAGCGATGAAAAGGTCAAATCGAGGAATACCTAACCCTCGAACATACCCCGCATGGGTGAAGCCGCTTTAGCGAGGGAGCTTCCCTGTCCCCTGAGTCAACCTGACCTTACAGTACTCTAATGAAAGTAGGTAGGAAGAGGAAGTACTTTCGGAATACCTGAAGCGCATCGGGTTGGAAAGCAATATTGTATCTCACTTGAAACCCGTACCCAACTTTGTTCAAGAATCTCTGACCGTCTTCTACCGGGATCCCCTGGGGCGGGTACCTAAAGGCTAAGACACCCAGCCCTAGTAGTAGCTACATACATGCTTATTCCTAGGTCTTGGGGGTTCCTTCTACCTAGCAGATAAGCCGCACTCAGGATACGCTGTTGCTGTGACTCCCTCTCATCTATATCCTCCGTAGGTACCATGGTCTGCTTGGACTTCTTCTTTGTAGGCTGGACATCCTCTACTGCAGCCTCCAATGTAGGCCCCCGTGGTCAGGTCTGTGCGAGGCCTCTTGCTTGCTCCCAGCCTCCCACACCTTCTTTCCTTTGATCTGACGGCCAGAGCGAGATGTCGATAGCACAGGCGGAGCGGAGGAAGAAGGCGGAGTAGTGGGGTCCTGTCTACTACCTTTCTTCTTTAGCCGAATCTTGCGCTGTGCGGACCTTGCGTTCCTATCTTGCGCCCCCAGGGCATTCCGGTCTTCTACGGTAGACTTCGTGATAGTGTCATTATCCGTGGCTCAACGTGGCGAGTTGCGCTAGTCGTCTGCGTTGGTCTTCGGTTTCATCGCTACGACATACCCTCGTCTGCCTACTTGATGGATACTAGTAGTAGTAGGCTAGTAGCGTTTGAGAACAGGTAGGCAGTGCTGGTGGGAATCCAAGGGACGCAGCTGCGTCCAATGACAAGGATGCAAATGAGAGCAAAAGAGTCAGCTTATGTAACTCCAGCACCAAAACGTCTCTGGCCTTCGAGGACGCCGGACGGAGAGCCGCTTTCGTCACTACTGATTGCTACCCCAGCCTTTTGGGTTTGCCGCTGCTTGCCATTTGGGGAACGCTGGTTATAAGTCTCCAGAAACTGGTGCCTCCAACAGACGACAGCAATGCTGGTCCATCCGTCCCGTATCATGGAGACTGGGCATCGGGCGTTTCAGTGCAACGACCGGGTCACGGGGAAGACGACTCGTATACAAATACGTCGAATGCCCGACTGCCTGACCCTCGAAGCTTACTGGATCTTGCAACACACTCGAGGAGGAAAGGCCTCGAAATCAATTGTTCGAATCATACCTAGGACAGCTTTAGGCCATGCATATCACACCTTCTTCTTTAAAGACGTTGGCAGTCATTGCTCTATTTGCAGGAAATGCTGCCGCCCAGGCCACCTCATCGATTGGCGTCACTATAGATGCCCTGCCTGCGCCCACGGCTACACCAAATTTCCAATACAGCTTCAACATCATTTTCGAAGGCGGACAATGCTCTACCAGCCAGCAGCTGGAGATCCTGAACGCGTTGCAGAATGTCGCAGGATTGGCCGATCGAGTCAAACTATGGCGAACAGACCCTAATCACGATTGGCAGAACGAAGTGAGCTATTGGTTCGGCACCGGTTCGGTAGACCAAGTCTCGTGGATCAAAAGTAACGCGACTCTCAACCTCGGATTCCTCTGCAGGCCCACTTACTGACATCGCTGCCAGACAACTTCCTCAGAGTGAGCACCGCAATCAAACGACGACAAGATGCATGGATCAACACCTGGGTATACGTTGGATGCAACTACTACTGGACCAAGCCAGCTATAGCGTGCAAGAACTATTCTCCCTTAAATGTCTTCAATTTCGCCAACAACTACGGATTCTTTAGCAGATGGGTACCCCATCCCTAATAGTGTCTGCATATCTTGTGGTGTGAGTTCTGATAAAGCTTTCAGGACACGATCTACTGGAATTTCTGTCCGAACTTTTTCGATCTGCCTCTTGTTCCGGCAAAGGTTCAGACCACACTCGACGATCCACATAAAAATATTCATTTCATGGAGAACTACTTTGGTACGCAGGAGCAGTGGCTCTTTCCGGGTATCTTATCGATCCGTTCCGTAGGCATCAAAAAAAGTAAGGGCAGCGTTGATCAGACCTATCGCAAGTCCTGACGGGTTGCTTAGTGACGCTGACCTCCTTGGCCCTTGCACAAACCCCAGAAATCTGTAGGAACATGGCTTACCAATATAACGGCATCCGTTACACTTTGACGAATTGTGAGATATCCTCCATGCAGACGCACGTCTGACCCTGTACCGGCCATCCAGCTAATTGCGACAGTAATGTCATATTATTATACCGCTATGTGTAAGATGCCCACCACCCGTTAAGTTGCCAGATTCACTGATTGCTCGAAATTAATTAGCCATCACAATTCCGAGAGATTTCAATTGGGGAGCCCGTCCAGTCATCTCCGAGGCGTTCGCGGGTTTATGGAGCAATATGGACAATAGCAACGGCACAGATATACCGCCCGTCAACAGCTTGTCCAATTCAAGTCTAGGCAGTCCAGGAATAGAGACATACTATGCGTCTGCCGCTAGTAGCGCGCCTCCATCTATGTCAGCTGCCGCATTTGCTACTGTTGGGAACGCTACCTTTTCGAGTCTGTCAGACGATTCTCATACAAGCACCGAGATATGCTTCACATTCCTACCATCGATATCGGTTCAAGGCAACCCGAGCGAAGAGTGTGACTGCGGAACAACGACCGCAGCGCTGACAACCCAGGGAGCCAGCACTGATTGCGCGCTTAGTAATTCCATCTTTACGATAAACCAGTTTCCAACCGGAACAGGGACCGTCACCGCATCTACTACAGCATCCATTACCGCAGCTCCGATCATAACATCGCCACCGCGTATGTACTCCTGAGCTCCTTTACACAGAACCAAGAACATGGAAGCTGATACTGAGAACGCAGCAACTCCAACACGAGCGTTTGAGATCATGTTCAAGTCGGGTACTGTTGACCAAATCCAAATCGACGCTTGGTCAGTCTACTCGCACGCCATCGGTGTAGCTACAAAGATAAACGCTTGCAACGGAGCATTTTGGGACTCCTCTGCTGGCGCATCCGCCAGCTTCCCGACTAGTCTAGGCCCTTTCAATGGAAAACCATACAGCGGATGCATGTATCAAGGCCCGACGACGGCTCCTGGCAGTGTCTCATGTCCATTAATGCCCCACTGGACCCAATGCAGCAGGGCAATTGCGTCGACGAAGGTTTGCTATAACGGCGCCGGATATGATGAGTTTATCGCATAGGTGGAATGTGAATTCTGAGCTTTTATGCGGCAGTGGGACGCAGTCGATTCCTTTGGCGAAGGCTGCCTCAAGTCGCTCCTGCGCAAATCGTCGAAGGGTCCTTCTGCTTGAAATACACAGGCCGCTTTCGTAGCTTTCGAAAACCATATCAAGTCGAGCGATACGCGTACGCTATCTCTGTTGAAAACGCGCCTCTCGTGTAAAATCGGAAGCTCGTTCAGGGTCGGCGGTTTATATCTAGGTATATAGGTGCCTTCGAGTCAAAAACCGTAAAAGACACCAAACACGCCCTGATACCGGAACCTTGATCTCATCCCACAGCCGCTTTGTTTTCTGAATTATACTGACACGTCCAATCGTTTCAGTCGGACATTCCGAGTCGTAGGGTTCATTATGATGGGTATCTTGATAGTTGTATCCTAATAACCGGGATAAAACAACGCAGTCTATTATTCCTTATATTCTGCCAAATGGTTAGCACTACCCCTTTCAAAGACACGCCGTTTCTGCTGTTGGTTTTGCAAGCGCTAGTTGTTGGTGGGGCAACGTCCAGCCTGAACGCCAAGGCTAGGTACCTAGGTACCTTAGACCTTAGGTAGCCAGCAACCTTTCACTTTCAGAATCATCGCCCGATCAATGGTCAAGAAAAGGGGCATTCTCCGTTGCAGATAAACCAGGTAAGAAGACGGACGGTTGAACCAGTATGGCGGACACCAGCCGTCCATCCACTTCTTATACTTCTGCTACCACATCTTATCCATCACGCCCGCACGATGAAAGTACTACTCCTCGTCCAGGTACAAGCATGAGCAGGCCCACTACTAGTCGACCCCGAACGGGTATGCCTAGAACAGCTGCCTCGACTACTGTTGGGGACCAGCAAATTATCTGTGCTATCAGCGAGTCCAGAGGACTTTCTCCCATCGTCGGCTTGGCTTTTGTCAACCTGTCTACTACCGAAGCTGTTCTCTGTCAAATCTCCGACACCCAGACATATGTCAAAACCGTGCATAAGCTTTCTTGCCTCCAGCCAACTGAAATCCTTGTCATGATTACCGCCGCGCAACCTAAGTCAAAGCTTTACTCTGTCATTGAAGGCAACCTTCCCCAAATTCGTATCAACCCAATAGATAGAAAGTACTGGGCTGAGACGACAGGGATGGAATACATACAGCAGTTGGCATTCAGACAGGATCTGGAAGCCCTCAAAGTGGCTGTTGAGGGCAATTATTACTCAATCTGCTGTTTCGCTGCCGTGGGTAGCGATCTGGCATGATTGTCCGAGCCGGGCTGAGTTATTTTAGGTGCTCAGATACATCGAGCTCAGCCTCTTGTACTCCTTTCCTTTCCACTCTCTTCGTATCACATACCAGCCGGCTGATGGCGCGATGATGATCGATCTGTCAACCATGCATGCGTTGGAGCTCATCCAGAACCTGCAGAACGCCAGATCAAAAGACTGCTTGTTTGGTCTTCTAAGCCAAACCCAAACGGCTATGGGGGCTCGACTCCTCAAGAGCAACGTTCTCCAACCATTGAAAAGTGCCATCGACTTGACGAAACGCTATGATGCCTTGGAGGAGTTGACCACAAGAGAAGACGTCTTCTTCGCTGTTCGACAAGGCATGAGGATCAATCCTTGATAGCATGTCGACTCGCTGACAGTCGTGGCAGCTCTGAAGGCTTTCGTAGACGTTGATAGAGTCTTAACAGCGGTTAGCTGTTGTCCCAGCTATGCAAGTATTGGAGTTTGACCAAGACAGATCACTCTGATCCCTACGAGACCCTCCATCCAGCACTCAGAACAATCGATTAACAATGTCATCTCGCTCAAGCAATACGTGAAGTCGATTCATCCGATCTACGAAGCACTGGAAACTGCAAGAAGCGAATTACTGGTGGAAATCTTTGAGGTAAAAAATCCCCTTGTCTTCGATTGATGACACTGATAGTGTAGTTATGCTCTCCAAGGAATTATACCGACGTGCAAAACCTGATCGATGAAGCCATCAACGAGGACATTACATACCAGAGTCAACCTCTAGACTTGCGAAACCAGAGGACATATGCAGTAAAGGTCAGCCGGTGTCCCATCCATCCTCCAAGATCGCTGACTGATCGGGCTTCTCTCAACAGTCAGGAGTCAACGGCCTTCTTGACGTCGCTAGACAAACGTACAAAGAAGCGAATGCAGACGCTTGTCAGCTTGTTACGGATTTGGGTGGTAGGTCGAGCACCGCATAATTATTCTGTGAAGCTGACCAAATCCAGAAACCTATGAGATAGCTCTTGAGATCAGATACGACACCGCCAGGCAATATTTCATACGCATCGCCGCATCGGAGCTAGAGGACCGTAACCTACCAGATGTATTCATCAACGTCTTCAGGAAGAGGAACATGATCGAGTGTCAGACCTTGGATCTTCTGAAGTGGAACCAGAAAATTGTGGACTCTCATCATGAGGTGCTCCAGATGAGTGATCGAAGCATACAAGAGCTTATTGAGAATCTCCGTACTGAGATTGGACCACTATTTAAGATCAGCGATGCCATAGCACTCCTCGATGTCACCGCTTCCTTCGCGCACTTGGTCACCACACAGGACTACTGCAGGCCCGAGTTGACCCACACCCTTGCCATCAAGAGTGGTAGACACCCTATCCGAGAGAAGATATACACGGAGAAGTATGTCCCAAATGACGCCTATGCCACACGGCAAAGCAGGTTCCAGATCATCACCGGCTGCAACATGAGCGGAAAAAGTACCTACATCCGATCAATCGCACTCATGGCTGTTATGGCTCAGATTGGATGCTTCGTACCGGCCTTCTACGCGTCCTTCCCAATCTTCCACCAGCTCTTTGCCCGTGTCTCAATGGACGACAGCATCGAAGCGAACGTCTCCACCTTTGCGGCCGAAATGCGCGAGACGGCTTTCATCCTCCGTAACATCGATGATCGAAGCATGGTCATTGTCGACGAGCTTGGTCGAGGGACCAGCACTCGAGACGGTCTCACCATTGCCATCGCCATCGCAGAAGCTTTGGTGGAGAGCGGGGCCTTCGTCTGGTTCGCCACTCACTTCCGCGACCTAGCGAAGATCCTCGCCGAACGCAGTGGCGTCGTCACTCTGCACCTCTCGGTCGACATGAGTCAAGCAGATCAGATGAAGATGCTGTACAAGGTCGCCAGCGGCGCCGTGCAAGAAGAGCATTACGGTCTTGCGCTCGCCAAAGTCGTCGATCTGCCCCCGGACGTCCTACGCGTCGCGGAGCAAGTCTCCAGAAAGCTGACATTGAACATCGAGAAGCGCAAGAAGAACTCCAAGACGGTAGCTCTGGCCCGGCGCAGGAAGCTGATCCTCAGCCTGAGGGAACAACTCGTACAGGCACATGAAGGAAACATGAACGGCAAGGTGTTGGCCACGTGGATGAAGAAGCTGCAAGATGAATTCGTGAACCGCATGGCTGCTATTGACGCCGACGCCGCTTCGGCCATGGACGAGAGCGAGGGGGGATCGGACGTCGGGACCGAGGTCGAGGCTGGAAACGAGGCCGACGTCCACGTTGAGGACCCTTCGACGAGCCCTGATGGAGGCGGCCGGCGTGAAGGTTCGGAGGGCATGGATTGGAGCCCGGAGCAGCGGTTCGAAATGACGGGTGCCCTCCAATCCGAGACGGGCGAGGAGAGCTGAAGATCCTATCATCCATCCAAGCATCTTACCATCCATCCATGTTGGTTGCCGTCTCCCGACATTGCAGCGCCTAGACGTGCTTTCGCGTGATCTTGCTTGATGATCGGTAGGGCCACTACTCTATGTTGGGCTCTTAGCTCTGAAATCTCGAAGCTGAGCTTGGCGGGAAAGCGTTTTATGTACCTACCTTGGGCTTGGTGCGCGCTTCCAGCTGCGAAATCTATTGCTCAAATCGAGTGCGATGGTGTACTCCAAAGCACATTTAGGCATGCTGGGCTTCTACCCGCTCGGGATTCAAACACTCGGTATCAAACGGGTCAGAGGACGAGCATCAACCACTCGTGCACGGTTTTCACATCTTTGAAGCCCGGTGTTCAACTCGGCGTTTTCGCTAGAAAGTTTTTTTTCTCCTTTTTTGAAAAGCGGACCACGCCTAAGCATCGCGGCTTTCTATTATCCAGCTATTCCGTACTCCGTGCCAAGATTGACGCTTTGAATACCAGCGACGCGCTCGATGCTCTATGCTCTATGGTATGCATGGCATCCTAACCTCCGCGGCGGAGGAAACGTTCAACCAGCGCTACGGAAGACTGCTCGCGAGCAGAGCAGATCCGAGGCATCATACCCCTTGCCTATGATGTCCAAGCACGGCTTGCGACGCTAAAAGATCGCTAACCAAACTTATACAACGTCTGCTTCTTGTTCCCCTTGCCCTTCTTCCTCCCCATGTCAGCCTCTCCGTCTACCTCGGCCGCAGGAGCAGCGGGAACGGTACCACCGCTCCCACCGTTCGCAGCTCCCCACGGATTACCGGGGTTGTTGTTTGCCCTCCCATCGTCCCAGCGCACGGTCCCGCGCGTAAGTCCCATGATCAAGGTGTTGGGCTTCGCAGCGGCCGGGAGCGCGGGGAAGGCATCTGCTGCTGCTGGAGCGCTCGGTTGGCCGGAGGTTGGGGGTCTGGATACTGGTCGCGAGGGTGCGGGTGAGGGTCTTGATGAGGAAGAAGAGGGGGCGACCCATGGTGTGGCGCCAACGCGACCTGCGCCGGCTCTGTTGGCCGAGGACGCCGGGATCGACGGGAATGGATTTGCGGCGGTGGAATTGCCCCAGCTGCCTTGTTTGCTGACCGCCGAGCGTGATGATTGGGCTGTAGAGCTCTTCAGCTTGAGGACTCGATGGCCTCCACTGCCTGCAGCGGCGGCTGAAGAGCCGGGCAAGACGCCACTGGGCCCTGGTAATGACGGATAGTCCTCGTTGATGGCGCGCCAGTCATTCCACGCTTTGAGTAGGCCGTTACGCTTTGCTTCGTTCTCGTAGATATCGGCAAGTTCTTTGATGAGTTTGCCGAGATCCGCAGAGGGGACGTCGAAGAGGGAGAAGAAGGAGTCGATGAGTTGGGAGGCTGTGATGGTGGAGGTACGGTAGGATGAGACGCTGCCGCGGAAGTCTGAGATTTTGGTTTGATCGTGCTTGAGCATGGTTGAAGCGCGGTCCATAACAGAGCTGTGCTGCAATCTTCGGGCTTGTTCTTGCGGAGTTACTGCTGGCGCAGGCTGGAAAGATTCTGGCATTGTATTGGTCGCGGAGTCAAGGTGGAGATTCTCTATGGCTGGAAACGAGCTGTTTGTGGTAGTGTGATTCCTAGGTGCTGTGACTGCGTCTTGATTTCGGCCAGCTGGCCTCGCGGCGTATGCGTCGGTAGATGTCAATTGGCCACCAGAGGTCCTCGAAGTGGTGGACAGCGCACTTTGGATCGCCATTTGCCTCTGATAAGCAAGCTCATCTCTACGCAAAGGTTGTGCGGTTGACTGTGGAAGAGCCTCAGTATTAGGATCTCTGCCTCTTCCTCGGCCTCTTCCATCTCTTCCTTCTCTCCCTTCTCTATCTCTCCTGCCTCCTCGGATATCTTGATGCGGAGTCCTGTAGTCGAAGGTCGAAATATCGACTCTCCTAGCATCTCTTCTGGCATCTTTGGTTAGACCATTGGGATGCGCTTCGAGTTGATGCGCCTTGAGATCCATCTCCGATTCGAAGACAACAAATTTCTTGTCCATGCACTCTTGGTCTGCACATAAGAAATGATCTTTCCTGAAATGCTGCTCTAACGAATCATAATCCACGTAGTACTGCTGTTGTCTTGCTGGATTCCTACGATCACAAATATGACACTTCTCATGCTTATCTCTGCAATGCGTATACAGCTCATCGTCGCCATAGAACCGCTGTCTACAGAAGCCACATTCTGGATGCCCTTTGAATCCGCTTTGGTCTACAGCCCCAGGATGGTCGTCTCCGAACTTTTCATGTTTCTTCAGATCTTGTTGCGTAAAGAGCTCGTGCTCGTGTGTAAAAATCTTCTTGTTCCTCGTGCATAGATCACACAGGACCTTGTGGTGGACACTCCTAACATGACGGTGAAGATCTGGCCATCCCCGGCAGGCAATGTCACAGCTTTCGTCGGGGCAATTGTAGCGAAGTAAAAGTACTGTGTCACTGTGGATTTCTTTCTGCTCGTATTTGATACCTAGCACTTCATCGGTCTCCTGAAAATCGGCCTCAATAAAGTCTTCGTAACGTTTACTGGCCTCATCAGTGAATATGACAAACTTGGCTTCCGTCCGACAATGAGCGCATGCTCTCGTCTTATACAAAGCCCTCAATCTTAAGGCGCAGATATGGCAAGTCCGGTGGTTGCAAGGGGCAACGGAATTGTGAACCACAGGTGAAGCGCATATGAAGCAGACTTCAGCTTCCAAGTCGTCCTCGGTCCCATCCTGCTCCTTACTATCATCGCCTTCTTTCGTTTCGGCATCTTTGGTCAGGCGATCACCAAAGGTGCCTCCGCCGCCAAGACTCAGGGACGGTGGGATGGGAGGTGCTAAGGGACTCGTTGAGCTAGAGAGCCGTCTTGCTCGCTGGCTTGGACCTCCATCTGGTCGATTGCCCCGGTTCCCTCTCCCTCGTCTAGTTCCACCTCTTGCAGCTTCATAACCATGCGGGTCTCTGTTTCCACCACGTCCTCTACCCCTGGGAAAGGCTGCTCGTATTTGATTTTGGGGTTGCGGATCGACGGCGGTTTGTGCGGGCGTCCCTGCTACTTGTGTCACTGAGGTCATTGCAAACTGATGGCAATGGAATATGGAATTGAAGGATTGGGAGAAAATGGAATGTGGAAGACGTGAGGCTTTTTGCTTGAACAATCAAGTGCGAGCTGTACACGTTTATGAGTCAGATCTGGCAGACGTGAATTGGACATTCTTGTTGAATGACGGGCTTCAACAATGACTGAAATGCTTGGGCACGCAGGCTGACTAATCAGCGTACTTTACATCATGCGGAAAGCTTTCACACTTGATCCATCATCCAGCTCACCAAAGCAAGATGGCGATGATTACTATTAATTACTAATCTACAATCCAGATTGGAGAAACGCTTCAGTCTTTCGGCCAAATTATCGAGACATTACGATTGGAATATTCTTTTAAATTAAAGGGATTGCAAGACTCGCTGGAAAGTAGTCGGAGTGATTTGGTTCAGACCAGAGCTGGGCATTCTCACAAATCTGAGGGCTATCGAGCAAGCCTTCCACATCGCTCCCACCAGGTGTCGACAGAAATCTGAACCCCGAAATTTTTCCGTTCTATGTGACCTTCTTGCAACAGCACCGACAATGCCAAATCCTGATGTTCTGATCTTTGACCTAACAAGTTGGGATACGATACATGAAGCTATTTGATAGTAGTTTTTTCGACAGATTTCATATAGGTTTTGTGATGAAGATTGTCAACAAAAAGAGGGCTATTTCCATGTTCCCAATCTAGGTGTCCCCTTCTCTAAGATCAACAGCCGAGACCTATGTCATCGCCATTCCAGCGGACTTGACTATGCAGTCGAATGCTTTCTAAGCAGATATCGTTTCGCCATTAGAACTTTGCAAGTAGAGCATGTCGAGAGTATTGATATGGAGATAAATGAAGGGGAAGATGCTTTTGTACAGCTTGTGTCATGTCGGTCAAAGAAGATCAAGTTCCTTTTCCAACCACCGGCTTGGTTCTCAATCTTAGCATGAAAGTCGACATCGCGATGCACATTGCACAGCATGGCTGCACGCCATCTGTTACGTGGGGTTTCAGAGCCACTTGTGAACGAGCTGCATCAGACCAATAACCTCACCTTGAACCAGAGACTGCTTGTAATTACGGAGATTGGAGAGCTAGATCATCTCTTCAACGGATTATATCCATAGTACGGTCCAAAATTTGGACCATGATTCTCACTTCAGAGAACGTACGAGGCTATGTCTTTTTGTCTGGGCATTGCATCCGGCTCGAGTGGGATGCTCTCTCAAAACCAACGCAATGCTAGACTTATTGCAGACGCTCTCGAGCAAGGACGTATTTCACTTCCAGGAGGGGAAATCGGCAGGTGAGTGGAAGTGAATACCAGTCCAATGTTGATGCCTCTATAACTAGGATTTGGCCGGTTTCTCACCAAGATCATCACTTGCATTGGAGGGATCAAGAATAATGAAACCCCAAATGCTAGCCATCTCGAACCGATACGCTTCAACCGCTGTCTAGAATGAGCGTCATGGAGTCTGATGACCTCATGTTAGACGGGATTATTGGTTATCTGCCAGAGACTTAGGGAGCTATCATGCTAAGTTCAAATTTGATCAACGCGGGAGCGCAATTACCAACCTCCATCGACTTTGCTTTGATGAGTAACTAGGTCTCTGGTACCTTCACAGTATATATCCAATGTTCGACATTATAGATATCGGAAATACATCGCCACCTGAGCAAGACTTGCGTGCTTGGTGAGGACGGTGTCAGCTATTAAGAAGGGTGTCTCGCGTCAGCTCCAAAGGCTTCCAGTCAACGCATTACAATTTCACATCAGCGCCGACCGCCTCGCCACTCAGATCAACAGCCCGCAGGACTTTATTATCATCACTAGAATCCTCAACTCGACTTTTGAAGCACATCGAGCCCGATATAGAGACGTTTCTTTGCGGTCCAAGCAAGTCGGAAGATTCCTGTCATTAGTACGGGCCTCAGAGTCGTCTGCTCTATTGCAACAACTTGACTATGAATTCTCAATGTTTGATAGCCTCGTCCAAATATTTATGAGACAATGAGACAATGAGGCAAGTTTTTTGGATTCATAGTTGATCGACACGGGAGGTCATTCGACAGAAAAAAAGCACGCTGCAAAAGCTGATTTACCGATTGCACTGGAATTTTGCATCATGAAACCCATCTCTCCATCTCGCCGGTCATTCGTCCCCCAACGAGGGAGATGTAGAGTACAAGTATCGAGAATAGGGTGCAAGTGTATCAGAAAGCGGTGTACATGAAAAATCTGTCAAAACTCCCTCATGAAGGGAATCTCGATTTAAAGCTACGATGGTTCATTGGCACTACGTCGTTCTTTTGTCCCATGGCATTTGATCTCGAATTCCACTATCTCGTTTCTAATGCCCTGATTTTCACAACCGAGATCGCAAGCGCTGAAGAAGGGGGGACTGTGAACGGGTAGCGATGCGTTGGATAAGTGTTCGGAAAAGAAAAGGGGCGGGGCAGACTTCCATGTGAAACGATTGACTTTTCTCAACTTCAAGTGCCTCGGATGTTGCTTGTTCGATGTGGGACACGATGCCTACCCGATTCCGAAATAGGGGTGAGGCCGGGGTATGCTTCTGATATCTGGGTGGCGGTGGGGCTGCGGTCAATGTCTTTTGATCGCGTTGGTCCGCAGCCCGAGCGTTGATAATCGTCAATGGTTTGGGATCACTTCGAGGTGCAATCGAAAGCTCCAAAGTCACGGAAGCGAGTATGGAGAGTCTTCTTGTCCTTTTAATTGCTAGTAATCCTCGGTATGACAGTTCACATTTTTCATAGTGACAAGTCCCATTTCTTTTCCGCTATCTCTTGTCAAACAGGCTTAGCAGTCAGTCATCCTCAGTAGCCTAAGCGGAAGACAGGCCACGGACTGAATTTCCCTTCGCCTAACTCCTACGCTTGAAGTGTGGCCAAGCATATCAAGGGGGGCTTGAAAAAGAGACCGCTACTCTACAGAACCCTTCTCAAAAAGCGGTCAATGATCGAGCCACGTTCCCTCATAAGATAGTATCATTGTCATGTCGTGCCGGTCAACCCTCACTCGTCAGGGATGTACAGGTTCTGACTGAGGATCTTGTTCATCGTGAACATGTGCACTTTGTCCTGCTTGAAAACCGCTCTCAAGGCGTCATCGCAGCGGATCATTCGCTTGTCACCTGGGTCTTGAAGGTCGTTAGCACGGACGTACGCCCAAATGCGCTTGACTGTCTGAGGTCGAGATAGCTACCAAGGAGCATTAGTAAAGGCTCAAATGCTTCGGTAATAGCGCTCTTAGATACGTACTTTGATTTCGTTGTCCAGCAAAGCTGAGAGAGGTGGGGACAGCATGAGCTCTTTCTATGATCGATCAGCACTCGCGATCAAGTCAGGTTGGCCTGGTAGACTTGCATGAAATCCACCGCTTCGGACTTTCTCCTTCACATCCGAACCAGATCCATCCATGTCACTGTCATCATCTGCCTTCACCTTTGCCGGAGTCTTTTTCTTTGGGCTCTTCTTGTTCTTCTTCACGAGCGGTGCTTTTGGCCCTCCACCTCTTGTGGATCTAGTGCGAGCGTTCTCCTGAGCTTGAAGTTTTGCTGCGTACGCGGCGTCGCTGTCGCGCTCTACTTTCTTCTTCTTCTTAGGAGGGAGAACATCTTTGACATCCGAGAGCTGCTCCTCATCACTTTCTTGCTTATGTTTCTTAGGCGATTGAGAAATGGCTTTGCGGGTAGGCTCCGACGACATTGGCGAGTCTGCTTTGACAGCGGTGTTACTATTGGTCTGCTGCGATGCAAGTGGGCCTCCTTTGACAGCGGTGCGGCTAATAGTCGGTGGCGATGCTTGTGATTCCTCCTTGACACTGGCGTGGCCATTCGTCTTTGCTTTTCTCTGCTCATCAAACTCGTCGAAACGTCTCATTATGAGGGCCTTGATGGCCGTCTGGGAGAGATGTGAGCAATTATTCCGGTTGTAGCTTTAAGCACAACAATTCCCAACCTTCTGTGGTGTAATATCATATTGGACAGACTGCTGGAGACCTTGGCGAATACGTTTCTCTGAGATGGTGTCGAGATCGCTTGCGGCAAGGATCGAGTCAATGATGGTGGTGAATGACGCTTCAACCTCCGGTGGTACTGTTTTAAATTGATTTTAGCTGACTGGAGTTGCGGTCTAAGTTGCAAGGGAGGGAAGGAAGCAGGGCGTGTAGCGTACAAGACATTTTGGAAGAAGATTTGTTTGCGAGGTGGGTCAATTGGATACGGCTCGGATGCAAGAAGATGAGTTATATGTTGAGAGCCGAGGCAGGAGGTATTAGAGTAGTTGTAGTGTGATATGAGTTCCAATTGTCACCTCACATGTCGGTTTTTCAACGAGAGGAATCAGGTGGATAGACTGGACGCCCCGCCGGTGATCTGCGGTAAATGGTTGGCAGATGCGCGTCCAGCAAGTCGAGAGTGCAGGGCAGCTAGCAAGGTCGAGTATGTAGAGACAAAAGAGTTGGTTGAGGAGTGGAGGTTGAATGATGGCTAAGGCAGATGTGCATGAGTGACGGACAAAGGCTCAGGCTCAGGCTCAGGCTCAGGTTACCCCAAACACGCCGGTCATCGCAGGGCGGCAAGTCGGTTATGTCCGCGATGCACTAGTCTCAAAGGGGACGCCTGACACCAGATGCGGAGCTGAGTACTCGTACCTTAGTCCCGAGTCACGTCTGGAGATGAAGTGTTCTGAGTCATGTTATGAGCCATAGCATCATGTGTTGATTGTGGACAGTCTCAAAGAGCTCAAGATGCTATGATTCATAGCAATGATTGGGGGTTTTGCGGACACGAAGGCATACTCTACGCAAAACTAGAAAGCGTTAGGTGGGCCTGACGGGACAGTCTTAAGCGAGACAGCGCCAAGACCAAGATCCAAGTTTACCACACAGGCTACACGACCAGCATATAACTCCTTCTACCCTCCTCGATCCTTTCGACCGACAAAGAAAATGGCGCCCAGCTTCGATAACCTCACCGAGGACAACGGGACTTACGACTCAGAAGAAGAGTTAGACTTCTCAGGTTCGAGGAACTCGACGACACATTTCTGAGGACCAATCTGCTAATCAGACACCCTGCCAGATCTCAAGGAACAATACGACGTCCGACTCGAACAAGGCCTGGATGCATTTGTGGTCGCCGATGGACTACCTGCGGTCCCGGAAGAGAGCAAACCGAAACTCGTGAAATACTTGGTGAAGCTACTGAACAAGGTCGGAAAAGTCAAGGAAGATGGCTTCTTCATGCCAGTCAACGACAAGGGTATGACGGAAGGGTATGGTCTCCTTCTTGTGGAGTGCAGGAATGCAAGCTCATTGCTCTAGCTTCGCTTTCGTCGAATACCAAACCCCGCAGCAAGCCAACGCAGCTACCAGGCAACTCCACGGCACCGCCATCGATAAAAGACATACATTCGCGATCAACAAGATCACAGACGTGGAAAGATATGGAAGGGAAGGCCGCATCGATGATGAATACCAACCGCCGAAGATCGATGACTTCGCAGAAAAAGAGCACCTGAGGTGGTGGCTTGGGGACCCAAACAGCAGAGATCAATTCGTGATGTTGCGAGGGGACAACGTTGGGGTTTTTTGGAACAAGAAAAAAGACCCACCGGAGAACGTGGTCGATCGGATGCACTGGACCGAATCACATGTGCAGTGGTCGCCTTTGGGTACATATCTCGCTACGATGCATGCTAGGGGTGTACAACTATGGGGCGGACCGCATTGGACACGGCAGACGAGATTTCCTCATCCCATGTGCAACCTGATCGACTTCTCGCCCGGGGAGAAATACATTACGACGTGGTCCTTCAAGCCGATTGAGGTCGCAGAAGACGACCCGATCTTGTCACAGGAGGAAGACGGAAAGAACTACATCATCTGGGACGTCGCGACGGGAAGACCGCTACGCTCATTCCAGATGCACGACCTTCCAACCCCTCCCGAGAGCGAAACCGGCCAACCCGTCAAGAAGAAGGTGCCGTGGCCCGCGTTCAAGTGGTCGTCCGACGACAAATTCGTCGCCCGCATGCTGGAGGGCCAATCGATATCCGTGTATGAGCTTCCCAAGATGACCCTCATGGACAAGACATCCATCAAAATCGAAGGCGTGATGGACTTTGAGTGGTCACCTGCACTTCCGCAGCGAGACTCGGTAAAGACATACGAGCAGCTTTTCTGCTTCTGGACCCCGGAAATCGGCAGCAATCCCGCCAAAGTCGGCCTCATGAGCATACCGTCCAAGGAAACCGTACGAACAAGGAACCTCTTCAACGTCACGGACGCCAAGCTCCACTGGCAATCGCAAGGCGCCTACGTCTGCGTCAAAGTCGACAGGCACTCCAAATCCAAAAAGTCCCTGGCGACCAACCTCGAAATCTTCCGGGTCCGGGAAAAGGGCGTCCCCGTCGAAGTCGTCGACTCGATCAAAGACACCGTCATCAACTTCGCCTGGGAGCCCAAAGGCGACCGTTTCGTGCTCATCACCACCGCCGAGGTCGTCATGACGACCGCCGTGCCCCCAAAGACCGCCGTCTCGTTCTTCTGCCCCGAAAAGATCAAGGGCCCCGGCGTGGGAAACTTCAAACACATCCGCACCATCGAGAAGAAGAACAGCAACGCCATCTACTGGTCGCCCAAAGGCCGGTTCGTGATCGTCGCCACCGTACACTCGCAGCAGAGCTTCGACCTCGACTTCTGGGACCTGGATTTCGAGGGCGAGAAGCCGGACAGCGACAAAGATCTCACGGCCAACTTACAGCTCATGAACACGGGAGACCACTACGGAGTTACGGACGTTGACTGGGACCCGACCGGCCGCTACTGTGTCACGAGTGCCAGTGTCTGGAAACACACCGTAAGCCCACGTCCCCCCTCTTCCCTCGTCCTTCACATCTCCCTGCCACGACGCTGACGCTGACATGACCGAAGATGGAAAACGGCTACCACCTCTACGACTTCAAAGGGGAGCTCCTACGCGAAGAGCACATTGAAAAGTTCAAGCAGCTCTCCTGGCGCCCTCGCCCTCCCACCCTCCTATCACGAGACGAACAGAAAACCATCCGCAAGAACCTGCGCGAGTACTCGAAAGACTTTGAAGAGCAAGACCGCATCGAGGAAGATAAAGAAAAGGGCGCGATCGTGGAGGAGAGGAGGAGGATTCTCAGCGAATGGCTGGCGTGGCGGGAGAAGGAAGAGCAAGAGTTGAAGGCGGAGAGGAGAGAGCTGGGGTTGAGGGAGGACATTGATGAGGATGAGAATGCTGATGGGAAGGATGGAGAGGGGGCGGTTGTTGAGGAGATTATGGAGGAGGTTCTGGATGAGGTGGAGGAGATTGCTTAGAGTTACTTGAGGAGATCGAACATGGTTGCAGAAGCTGGGTTTGGCATTGTATCAGGCGTAGTAATCTGCCGTCCGGGAGGCAGTCACCCCAGGTCTTTGCTAGTCAGCAGTAGAGTAATCATAACCGCAAGTGCTTTTTCAGATTGCATTCGTCTTGCTGAAGACGCAGAGGACGATCATTAATGAATGATGTATAAATCAGAGATGTATCCGCCACCAACAGGTATCGTAAGGAAACGATCAGTAGCTCATCCACTCACTACACATGATCTTGTTTATCCCCCAGGACATGAACAGCATGAACGCCTCTAAAGATGCAACATGCCCCCATTTCATTCTGGTCATTAAAGCGCCCCGGAAAGGAAGTCGTAATCGGTCGTGAAAAGGCAAATGGAAATGGGTATCCGCATGGTAGCGTTATGCCAGGTCTATGCTGTGGAATGGAAAGTAGTCGATTTTTGTGGCGCTCCCGGAGGTCTGTGCAGCAAATTGGCGACGTCCGCGTCTTGAAATTCCAAATATGAGCTCTGTCCGACGCCGTTCATGGTGGCGTGGGTGATTTTGTCTGCATATATAGACCTTCCATATGGTTGGCCTGCTGCTGTTGAGAGATGACTTCGCGCGCATAGAACTCAACCAGCATGGTTCCATACGCCTCTAACTCGTTTATGGGTACAGAAAGGCGAAAATCATTCAAGAGTAGAAACTGTAACTCCAAGTGGTTCAGCTCATTTAATGGTAGGCCGCCGACCTGCGACGTATTAGCGAGGTTTTCAGCCTAGGTAGTAGCAGTGTCACCTTGGCGTATCTCGAATTCGTATAAAAGACATCGGAGAAGAACTTGCTTGCGCAAGTGACTCCCGCTATGACCAATCTATGTATGTTGAAGCTATCCACCACGAAGTAATGGGAAAGGTCGTAGACGTCGGAATCAGGTAACGCGGAGGGTATCGAGGGCGAAGGCTTCATGGTTGAGTCCTGAGAGTCCGAACTATCAGAGCCTGTAGGAGAAACTATGACTGGTGCTCTGGGCGAAGAATCGACTTCTGCTCCACCAGGCGAAGAATTGACCGCCGTTTCGCTCGAGCCGTTAGAGCTGACGCCACTGGCCACCCTTGAGTGGCCTCTGCCATGCTGCTCATCGCCTGCAAATCTAGGCAGTGCTCCACTATTGACCATTTCCGTCATGCGATCGAAATAGATCAGCAGACTCAAGAAAACTTCGTATGTAGTCGGACAATACTTATGGATGCGACTGAGATAGCTTGCGATGGTGATGCTGGGTACATTTTTCCCGTGAAACGCCAGCACACTCGTAGTTTGTGGGCTGAGCCCCGTCGTTCCATCTGGAGGCGGTATGTTTCGATGCAAGTTCTCATGTTGGCGGTCATTTGTGGTGATGATCTTTGTTAAAAGGCCGGCTACCATCTCAATGACATCTGTGACAGGCATACCACTGATTTCGTACTGCTGCCCACCGTCCATCCTCCCTCGCAGGGAAAGCCTAGATGGATGGCGCGATCGCGTAAGGACTTCCTCACTGGCGAAGCTTTGTATGTGGCCGAGATCACGAACCTTGATGCGACTTGGCGAATTAGCCGTTGACCCATTGAGGGACAATGTGGAGCGGTGTGTGGGCTCGAGGCGTGGGGATGGTGGAGGTATTGCCTCCGGATGAGGCTCTTGAGGCATGAGATGATTGCGGTCGTTGGTATATTGTTGCTCTTGCGGTTGAGGGGCTCCTCGCCAATGTATATGGGGCCCGTCATTGTGTGAAGCTGATCGGACGTTCACCGATGGAGTCGGCTGGACGGTATGAGAAGACACTCGAGATCTGCCATTTGAGGTCTGAGAGGTTGTGGCGGTAGGATCATTTCCTAGATGCGAGGCTTGCGACGGGGTTCGGAAAGGGTCAGATATCGTTGAAGACATCTGATGCACGTCCCCAGATGCCATCATCGAGGGCAAGCGCGCAAAGTTGGATATGAGCTCGCTGAGGGTGCCATGTTTAACGTCAGCTTGGATTCTGCAGAAGTCTGGCTGGTACTCCGTGTTACGCGATGCAGGGGTGACGAAGGCCAAGGGACAAGAACAACACATGCGGGTGCTCAAGGTGGGCAGAACTTGGGAAGGCGGTATAGGTTGTGATTAACGAGGCAACATGTGCGTCTCTGTCCTAAGCTTGGGAGGGAACGGCGCAACGCTACTTCCACTCTTGGAGCTCCTTGCGGAGCCAACTCATATTGAAGACTCGGTGAAGAAGCAGGCGTCTCACCTGTAGGAGCATGCCTGAAGCGCGCTTTCCTCGAGGTCATAAATAGGCAGGCAATCAAGTCAGTGTCGGTGTGTCAGATGGATCATAATTCATAAAACATGAGTGATCGTGGAGGTATTTGATGCGGACTGGTTACTTCTTAAAGGCATTGGTTATCTTATTAATAGCAGGCCGAAATTAACCAAATTTCTAAATTTTAGGGACTCCGGTCTGGTGGCAACGTTCAACGTTGGCAATTGGCAACTCACAACTCGCATACAATCTCGCGTTTACAAGCCGCCGCCTTCAACGTCACCGATGCACCGAACAGCATAGCTTCGCCAATCGATTCGACCTTGCCTGAGCTATCCACTAAAGTACTGAAGCACTAAAGCACGTCAGTCCGTGCGTATCGCCGCAAAAGCACACGCGAGAGCTCGAGCGGTCACTCTGTCAACTAGGTACTCCTTACCACGCTAGGATCCCTTGTGATGAAGAGCCAAATTCGCTGGCCATCGTAGACGCATGACAAGTCGGCTAACTGTCATCGGATGACCAGCTCTCAGCAGCAAGCTCATGCAGTAAAACAGTGACGATGAGCATCAGGATAGGCAATTTATGTTGAGCATTGATCAATAACAGTGTCCAAGTCTCTACTTGTCAATCTGTCGACAGTACGCATAGCAACAGGGACTTCCTTCCCATCTGCTTCATAGAAATGCCATCTTTCTACCCGTGGATAGGTAGTGCGCGACACTTTGTCAACTGACATCGGAGACTTTCCTATCCTGCTCATCCTTGCCTATTCTTTCATGTTGACGATATCTCTAAAATGTCCACAAAAGTGGACGAGCAATTCTGCGTTCAGGCCTAAACTTGACATTTCAATTACAAGAACCGACACCTCTTCTCCCTTCATATCAACGAGTTACCACCTCTGTTTCAGGTCTCAGGCGCTGCCAATATCAGTCACATCCATGTTATGAAACCTTTGCCTCCCGAAATCTGAGAATGTTGGCTCAGGTCTGCAGCCTCTCTGACGTTAGGTCACTCAAAAAGATTCGCCCTGTCAACACTACATTTGCCCAATTTGCTGCTCAACACGTGGATCCGGAGTCCGTCTTTCCCCGTTAATCCGATTTCTGAGTCCAGAGACATAGTGTGGCAATTTTGACTCTCTAGATTATTTCAATGCTTGCTATACCCTCTCGAACAAGCAAGACTGACTCCGAAATCATGATAGAGATTTGGCTCGCACGAACACTGGCAAAATTGCTCCCCGGTCTCGGACTCTCTCGAAAGTAGGTGCTCACCATTTATATAGGTGACATAGCTTGGAGCTTCTGTGAGTAATATGGTCCGCTAGGGTTTCAGAATGGCATGCAGCAACTCATTCATACCGCTTTTCGACATTTAGAACGCATTAGTGTCTGTTTTCTGGTTGACCCTTACGATCTCGAGGTCCGATTGCAGGGAATGTTGCCGCTTTCAACCACCACTTTCATCGGGGCAGCCTCAAGACCTCGACTGCTGGGCGTAGACTCTCATTCTTATGAGAGGGATGAGGACGGGGCAGATATTGACTATAAAAACGGGCTGGCGAGGACGTTTCCTCGTGCGGGACAGCTTTTCACGACGCTGAGATTGCATACTGACGGAGGCAATCCTTATTTGTTTCATCAGACGGCACTCCAACACGTTAAAAAATTTAGCATCTGCGATGTGGACCTGGACAACAAATCGAGCGTACCTACTTCATGGGAGAAGACGTTGAAGCAGATTGGTCTTGTCTTGTTCCTGGACTGGACTAAGCTGTCGTGGCTTCGGAGCAACGATATTGAGAACGTCGTTGTGCCAGAGAACCCTCTTTCCGAGGCATACAACTCTCGTCATGCAGCGTATTGCGAAGGTCTGACCCTTTTCTTGGACAAAAGAGGCCAGACAGTTATCCCAGGGCCCTTTACTTCGCGAGACAGGCGAGCTGAACTCCGCAGAACGGCCTTCTGGTGCACGATAGAGGAGATGGAATTTTCTGGGATTCCAATGGCGAGGTTATGTCCAATTGGAAGCTTAAGAAGGGACTAAGAGGAAGAAAGCGAGCACGCATGGCTTCGAATATATCAGTCTAGGGCGTCAGAGATTGACCGAGGCGAGAAGGCTTGCACAATTCAATCATTTGAATCACCATCTTAAGCTCCTATGCTTTCCACCGCATCAGTCCGTCCCCGGACCCTTGTACCCTTGATCTGGTAGATACAGATGCCTCACCGCCCCTTCGTTCGTCAGCACCACTAGCCTTATCACACCTCCTGAGGACCCATCCCATTTTATTGCTTCCCTCAACGCCCCCTTTACGAAATCCACCCCTTCCGCCTCACTCATGCCCTCCTTCCAATACGAGTCACAATATCCGTATATGTATGTGCTTCCTGAACCACCAATAGCGTATGACTGCTTATGCAAGCTGCCTCCCAATGGTATACTGTAGACCGACCCTCCATGTCTTGGATCATAGCCTGCGATGATCATGCCCGCGCTACATTCGATCCCCCAGCGTCAGCTCTCCCATCCCATCAAGCTCCCATTCCCAAGGCTTCACGCACCTCAGCTGGTCCTTGTTATCGTAGCACAGCTCCTGGAACAGCGCCGCGGCCGTCTGCGTGGTGGGCTGCTCCTCGTTCGCGGTCCCGTACATCCCGAGGTGATAGTCTACGATATCAGCGACGGCTTGCGTGTCGGCGGCCGAGCCGGACCGGCAGCACCAGATCGTGTCGTGGACTTGGGTTAGTTTGTCGGTGACGCGGTTGGCGATGTAGGCGCCTGTTGTGGTGCGGGAGTCGGCGCCGAGGATGACGCCTTTGGAGAATGTGATGGCCATGCTGGGGGGAGGGGGCGTTAGATGGAGGGGGTTGTTTGGGGGGGGAGGTGTGTACATTGAGGTTCCTAGGCTTGAGAAGGGGGGTTAGGATGTGGCGTTTTGGGGATGAGAGGGCTGGCGCTTACTTTACTTCACCTGTCTTTAGGTGGTTCATGTCGATGTGTATGCCATCTGGCCGGAGCTGTCAGCTTTATCCTGTGGGTTGTAAAGTGGGCGCGAAGATGGCACCTTCACTCAGCGTCCCCGTTGGCATCACCATATTGAAGAACAGTCTCTCAAGGACGGCGCCCAGCTAGGTATGGTAAGAGACTATGAATCTAGTAAAAAGAGCAGCCTGTTTCGAAGTGCGACTTTGAGGAAATAGTATCAACCTCTTGTAGCTCACAGCAGGCAGCTTGAACGCGTTCAAGCTGCGGGCGGCGCTTGGCGGCTAGCGCGCGTATTTTCCACTGGTACCTAATGAGGACTCTTGGTCTCTCCTTGATGTTTTCTATTCGTGATATATATCTGTCTGGTCTGCTGGCGGTCCTTGTTTCTGGCCATCCTATGAGGAGAAGCTCGAACCAACGTTGTTTGGAGAGGTATTTCCATAGCTGACTGATTCCGCATCAACAAGTGAGCGACATTGTCGCCTCTTCGAACAAATTACTTTTGTTCTTTGTTGGAGCAGTCGCCAAGTCTTCTAAAACAGACATCGACCTTCGGTTCTATCTATTTTTGAGTGGTTGAGGACTGTGTAATGTCCTCTGCGAAGACCAAAATGGCTTCTTACCTTTCATATCTGCGGTTACCAGCAATAGCATCATCTGGCATCGCGTTTCTGGCAAGCGGACTACTGTACTACAAGCAGAATGAGCTCATCTATCCTCGATACTTGCCATCAGGCGCGAATACTGATGAAGGTGTTCCTCGTCCAACACAATTCGGAATTTCTGACTATGAAGATCTTCGACTCCCTACGCCGGATGGAGAGACTCTGGGGGCTTTCTTTATTCGACCCTCCAATAAAAGACTTGCGCGAAATGTTACAATCCTCATGTTTCATGGGAATGCCGGTAATATTGGACATCGGGTTCCTATCGCCAAGATTCTGGAGGAGAATGTTGGTTGCAATGTGCTCATGCTTGAATACAGAGGCTACGGCATGTCAACTGGAACCCCTAACGAAGAGGGTCTGATGATTGATGCACAAACGGCTCTTGATTTCATCCGCAATCGGCAGGATATCAAGGGTACCAAGATCGTAGTTTATGGCCAAAGCCTGGGTGGAGCTGTTGCGATTCAACTTGTGGCAAAGAATCAAGAAGCACATGATGTGATTGGATTGATTTTGGAAAACACTTTTACATCGATTAGGAATTTGATCCCCAGGTCGTTACTCCCTATCGTCTCATTACCACAAGTGCTGACTTTATGTAGTGCTTTTCCGCCTGCGAAATACATCGCTTGGCTATGTCATCAGTATTGGCCAAGCGAAGATATCCTCCCTCAGATTACTGAAGTGCCCATCCTATTCATCAGTGGGTTGAAGGACGAGATCATCCCGTAAGTAGCTCCAAGAACCCTGGAGCCTAGGTATTCAGTAGATGCGCATTCATGGAATTGATTCTTGTCTAGGCCATCTCATATGAAGCAGCTCCTATCGGTGTGCCGAGCCAAAAGCATAACGTGGCGAACTTTACCCAATGGCTCTCACAATAATACAGTGGCTGAGCCCAATTACTTTGACTTCATCTTTGACTTCATCAAAGAGAAGGCGTTAGGGGAGACTAACTGATTTTGATACCCTTGTCACCTCTCATGAGGTGCAGCTATAGAGAGAGAATGAAGCAGTGGATACGATACATGGACAGCGTTGTAGCGCACTTTGTAGGTCGAAGAAACGGGGCCAACAATCGATGAGTCGTATGCGCAGTCATAGGAGTGTAATAAGCCTCGATCAACGGACAAGGGCTCAAACTTCATTTATTATTCAGCCCCTAGCCAGATATTGATAAAGGAGAAGGCAAACGTAATTTGCGCTTATGCCACATTGCCAGTGACTCATGTAGAGTAATTGGGATTTTGATCTGCCGAGTTGTAGAGTAAGCCCGATTTTGATGTGTCATCCGTATTAGGGTTCGATAGAAAACGAAGCCTTTGCCACTCCAGCGTTTACATATCCCCAATGAGTCCAATGACTTCCCGAACAAGGACATTTCCTTTTGTTTTATTCTCCTCTGGACGCTGATTTCTCGAAATCCTCTACCAAGTGCAGCAGGTTCCCTTTTGGACCATCTCTATTGACCGGCTATACACACTCGACCCGATATTGGTGATTACTGCCCGTGAATTACAATCTACAACATAGCCATCCCCCCCCCTGATATTCCAGTCATGGCTTCAGTCGATTCAGCACCTGTCGCGCAATCGCCCAACCCAACGCCGCAACGTAGGAGGCATCGGCGCGGTGGCCACAACCCGTTGGCTCAAAGAGGTGGACAGAATACGGACAGCGTTACTCAAATCCCCGAAATAAACGGCTCTAGCTCTCGACCAAATAATCCCTCATTGGCACTAAGACCAGCTTCTGTAGCACCGTATCCAAATTTATCTTCTGCTGAGCCTTCAAGTGCTGAAGCTTCGGCAAACGAAAATGGACACCTGGGCAATGCAAGAGAGCGGGGACCAAGGGGACGAGGCAGAGGCAGAGGGACAGGCAGACGAGGAGAAGCCCGAGGAGGTGGAGGACCCGCAGGTGCTTCTGGGATCAACGCGAACTGGCATGGCTACGGTCACCATGGGCTGCACAACGAACACAATCAGGGAACGATGCCTGGGTCTGGCAGAGAATTCGGCGGGATATTGGCCCAGGTGGAGCCCACAACGACGCAGACTATGTCTAACCTACAAGCGAATGCACCAGAGTTCCATCCAGGCCAACAGCATCAACAACGGCCCATCAATACTAGAGGTGGAAGGGCAGCCCAACCCAACCATCGCCAGCCTCAAACAAAAGCCCCACGTGCAAGGAGGCAGTCGATTCCAAAGTCCACAGCTCCTGATATTGCTACACGTACACATGAAGATATCGCTAACAGGATCTACGAATGCCCCATATGTACGAACGAGGTAGCCCGGAACTCCAAGGTGTGGTCTTGCAAGACTTGTTGGACTGTATTTCATCTGAGCTGTATCAAGACATGGTCAGCCAACGAAGGCTCAACCCAAGCTCAGCGGCGTAATGACAACGGAGATTTGCCTCCTCCAAGACAATGGAGATGTCCTGGATGCAATTTGCCCAAGGACGGTCTCCCCTCTACTTACACATGTTGGTGCGCGAAGGAGGCTGACCCTCAACAAATACCTGGGATACCGCCTCATTCGTGTGGACAAACCTGTGGTAACCCCAGACTTCTACCCAAAAAATGCCCTCATCCCTGCGAACTACTTTGTCATGCCGGTCCATGCCCTCCTTGTTCACACATCGGTCCTGTTCAAAGTTGTTTTTGCGGCAAGAATTCGACCTCGAGGAGATGCGTGGACACGAACTACGACACAGGCTGGAGTTGTGGGGAGGTATGTGGTGATCTCTTGCCATGCGGTGAGCATACCTGTCAGAAACCATGCCATGAGGGTTTATGCGGCGCTTGTGAGGTCCCCATAGAGTGCTGTTGTTATTGTGGTAAGGACAGACGAACGATCGTCTGTTGTGAGCGCGGTGATGAAAGGCTAAGTAAGCGAGTACCAGACGCTAGTAATGGTTCTGCGAGCGTCGAGGAGTGGACCGGGTCGTTCAATTGTGGGAATGCGTGTCAGAGAGAATACGATTGCGGCAGACATACTTGCGAAAAGACATGCCATCCGCAGGAGCCCACAGCGCCACATTGTCCACGATCCCCAGATGTCGTGTCTCACTGCCCTTGTGGAAAGACTTTGGTAAACGACATTTCTTGCGCCTCCAGAGAGACATGCGAGGATCCAATTCCGAATTGCGACAAGACATGTTTGAAGAAGCTTCCTTGTCTTCTTCACTCGTGTTTGCAGAGTTGTCACGCAGACGATTGCAGGCCCTGTCTCATGACAATGAATATCTCATGTCGCTGCGGGCGCACTCAATCTTCTACTGTGTGCCATCAAGGAAACGAAGAGCAACCGCAATGCATGAGATCTTGCAGAGCTACCCTGAACTGTGGTCGTCATGAGTGCGGCGAGAGGTGCTGTTCTGGCGAAAGGAAGGCAGCAGAACGCCAGGCTACGAAACGCAAACTTCGACCTTTAGGAGCTTCGCGTATCGTTGACGAAGGGTTCGAAGCCGAGCATATCTGCACTCGCTCTTGCGGGCGGATGCTGAAATGTGGAAATCACACCTGTCCAGAGCTTTGTCACAAGGGCCCATGCGGGAGTTGTCGAGAAGCCATCTTTGATGAAATTAGCTGTCACTGTGGCAAGACTGTACTTCAACCTCCGTTGCCTTGCGGGACCCCCTCGCCTCCCTGTCGATTTGATTGTGAACGTCCGAGAGATTGTGGCCATCCAAGAGTACCCCACAGCTGCCACGGCGACGACGAAAACTGCCCCAAATGTCCTTTCCTCGCACAGAAACCTTGCTTATGTGGTAAGAAGACGCTGAAGAACCAGCCTTGCTGGCTTTCAGAGGTCCGCTGCGGGGAGGTCTGCGGAAGGAAAATGAGATGTGGTTCCCACTTTTGCCGAAAACAGTGCCATCGACCTGGGGAGTGTGAGGATGTCGGAAAATCGTGTCAGCAAGCTTGTGGTAAAGCAAAGAGGGCATGTGGCCACCCATGTGAAGAGCAGTGCCATGCTCCTTCATCCTGCCGCGAAGACAAGCCTTGCCAGAACAAGTTGTTCATTACATGCGAATGCCAACACTTAAAGCAAGAGGTGAAGTGCAATGCTTCCAAGACGAGCGAAGGAAACATCAAGGAGAGTCTAGAATGCGACGATGAGTGCGCAAGGCTTGCCAGGAACCATAAGCTAGCCCTAGCGCTCAACATCGACCCAGAGGCCCACAAGGACGACCACATCCCATACTCCAGCGACACTTTAAAGATGTTCCGAGAGAATGTCAAATGGGGCCAGACGCAGGAGAGGGAGATCAGAGTCTTTGCCGCAGATGAAAATGAGAAACGGCTTCGCTTCAAGCCAATGCCAGCACATCAACGAGCTTTCATACATTCTCTCTCCGAGGACTTTGGCTTTGACAGCGAAAGTATGGATCCGGAACCACACCGCCACGTTGCCGTCTTCAAGACACCACGATTCGTCATGGCACCTATGAAGACTCTCGCTGAGTGCGTCCGCATTCGTACCTCTGCCGAGGCTTCTAGCACTCCCGTCGCAGAGACTCAAAGGAGGCTGCAAGCTAACAACGAAACCTACAACGGGTTCTTGTTAAGCAATCCGCGGTTTGGACTTACGTTGGAAGAGCTGCGCGCAGACTGTGCCGCAAGCTTAGACTCAACGCCCGGCCTATCGTACGACATTTCCTTTCTACCAAGCGAAGAAATCGTCATCAAGGCTCGACCGGCCTCGTCTTCGACCGTCCTGTCATCCTCCGCCATCGAGGCCGCCATCAAAGCGTTGAAAGCACCGCTCTCAGCTTCCATCTCCTCCAAGCGTCTCGCGACGTCGATCCAACTCTGCGCCCTGGACACCTCGCTCAACATCACGCGTCGGGAGATGGACGACCCCGCCAACAACGGTGGATGGAGCCAGGTGGCGGCCAAAGCCGCGGCGCCGAGGACCGCGCCCCGGCACACGGGCGTCGGGGAGAAGAGCGTGTACACGGTCCTGGGGAGCAAGTTGCGGGACGCGAAGAAGAAGAAGGAGGAGATGAAGAAGGCGAGGGAGAGCGAAGTCGTCGTGGACGACTGGGAGGAGGAGATGCGGCGGCAGGAAGAGGCCGAAGGGAACGCGGCGTCTGGCGCCCAGGGCCGCGATGGCGCACCGACCGCCGTTCACGACGGCGTGGCCGCCGAGGGGAGGGACGACGAGGCGCCGGAAGGGAAGGAGGTTGGCGGGGAGGGTACGGGGCTGGCGGTGCGGGGGCCGGATGTGGCGGACGCGGCAGGGTGACGTGACGGGCCCTGCAGTGTCGCGGCGCGACTGGTCGCGAACAAAGACGATGGATGAGGAGGCGTCCAGGACGCGGTTCAGATCACGGGGGGGCGATATCGCCGCGGACAAAGCGGTGGCTTTTCGTGAGTACTAGATGGGGCACGCTGCGTTGATATCTCAATTGCCTAAAAGAGAATGTGTACCGCTAAATCTTTTCACAAAAGCCGAGGTAGGTAGGTAGCAATTACATCTCCGTCACTGCTGTACAGCACCGTAATCCCCTCCCCCCACAACCACCCATCCATCCGGTCCCGATCCCCTGTCCGTTCCCGCGAAAAAGAAACCTCGCCGTCCACGGCGTCCACGTGACTCCCCCCCGTACCGCCCGTGACGTTCGCGCCTTTCGTGCCCGCACAACTTTTTCGCCCCGTCGTCTCGCTCGCTGCGCGTTTGTGCCCGGGGGGGAGTGGTGGCGATGGAGGTACGTGGGTGGCTCGTATCCAGCTTTGAAGGGTGGAAATGGGGTTGTGCGCGGGCGTACGTAGGTGTGCTGGAGGGGCTGGATGGGATAGATTTACAGTCGGGGCTGACATTCGCTGTCGTCGGGGGTGGCACCTGATCCCGTGGCCGCGGGCGTGTGCGGTCGGGAGGGGTGTGGATTGTGTGGGGATGTGGTGGGTGGATCGGATGCGCGGGTGCCGGAGGGGGTTTGGTGGTGTGATGGGTCGGGAGGAAGGAAGGAAGTGAGCGAGTGGGAAGGGTTCCGCCGGTGGGTGTGGGTTTCTGGCGGGAGCGGTGCGAGTGCTCTGGGTGGAGTGGGGTGCCGGTGCCTGGCTGATACGAGAGGGGTTGGGGAGGTGGGGCTTGAGGTTCTGTGGGCGGTTGGTGCTGCTGGTGTGTGCGGTGCGGGATTCCGTCGTCCGTTGGTGGGGGGGGCGGTGGTGCGAGGGGGGGTGGAGCCTGTCGGCTTGGGTGTTGCGGCTGTGGGATCGCTCGGAGGGAAGGCTGAGGGGAGTGGGTGGTGACTTGGAGGTGAGAGGATGGGGTGGGTCGTGGTGTCGTGTGGGCTGGCTTTGGTTCTGCGGGGGACGATTGTTGTCGGAATGGACGGGCTGGGCGGAAGTTCTGTGACTGATTATGTGTTTGGTTCTTGGGTGTCATGGTTCCCGCAATTTTTGAGTCTGAACGGGTCAGTCTCTGTTGGCTAGGTGCTTCGAAAGGGTATGCTGACGACCGTGTCCAGTGGTCCTGTGTGGTGGTTCTAAGATCAAGCCGACGGATCGCCTCCATCGACGCACCTTCTGTGTTGACAGGGAGATAGCCTCGATCAGGACCAACTTTTCCTCGTCACACATGCATGAGACGTCGCAGCTAGAGTGTCACGGTCGAGATTGGTCTAGCTAGCCGTCATGTCGAGGTCGTCCGCTCCACAAACGCCAAGGTGCCTTTGACCCGTTCGCTGATCATCCGTCAACTTTGGCATTGGACAGCTACTGTAGACGGTGCTTCGCAAGTCTTCGCCATGTTGATCAACTTTCCTCTGATCTCATGATGACATACGACGGGTACTGTAATTTAAGTAAGCACTGTTCTCCATCGCATATTACCAGAATTGTGCTGACAACTTACTCTGTACTTTCTGTCTTCTTAGTAGTATTCAAGGATGCCAAAAGCGTCTGGCCTCCGGCCCCTTGATCTGATCCAGTTCCACCGGGCACGGTAGCCATCTTTGTTGCCGGCGCCGACTCGAACTTTGGTCCTTGGTTGCTTGTGTCAGCTCAATTTTGGTCGAGACAGCGTGCGAGGCCCGAGATGATGGACCTTTCTCCAAAACGAGATCGTTGCCATTCGTTTCTTTTTAGTTTATAACGTTGGTGTCTTTCTCCAATGGTAGCAGTGTTCAAGCGCTTTGAGTAGTTCAAAGGCTGGACCCAACCTTGTCAGCATTATTATAAATCCCATGGTCTCGCCCGTCTCGATCGAAAGGACGAGCAGGGTATGTGTGCATTAGAGTCGCAGTGGGTTTCGAGAAGGGGTCCTCGAGAAGAAGCATCTTTTTCCTCAACAATATCTACAGTAGTGTGGTTGCTTTCGTAGGTCCACGAGCTGGTAATGTGATACATCTGGTGGTGTGGATTGTGAGAGGCTCCTCCCTGCCCGGTTGTCATATCTTGATTGTCGACGCCCGAGCTGGTATTGCCCTGGACGCGCTGGCGTGCGCTCTGAAACTCTTCCCGTCCGATCGTCATGCTGTTTGCCTTCTTTGTGGTCGAGTCCTTGTTATACTGGGCTTGTCGGCGTGGACTTCGAGAAGTTTTGGTCGATTTGTGTGTGGATGAGTCCGCGTTGGACCGGGCTTCTTGGGGTACACTCCGAGAGACTTCTGCCGCAAGGGCCGTGTTTCCTCGGTGGTGATCCTCTTCACTAATCCACTGTCCGGGGGCGGAATCAAGCTTCCATGGCCGGGGCCCCAATCCGGCGTCGAGACCAGCGCTAAAGGCGGTGAATCTGCTCGCCCATTCACGCTCCAACTCGTGGGATGGCAGATGCTCGTTTGCCGCGCTAAAGCTTTCCCAGTTCGACTTCATCGCGTCCACTATGCCGGGCTTAATTGGGTGCGCTGCGTAGTTGAAGGTGCCCGGCATCTCCAGCTCTCCCAGGAACAGCGCTCCTGTGTACTCTGGCCGTTCACCGAGCGCCATATTGGCCTTCTGTCGGGCCAACTGCGCGAGCTTGGAGCCCTTGCGGGCGGCTTTTATGCAATCGTCACACCTCTGAGCACCTCTGTATGGGTGCCTGTGAAATGCGCGTCGCAGCTCCCACGGTCCATTGGGGCAGGCCGTTGTGTTTCCATCCTGAGAGCGCGCTATATAATAGCTGATTATCATTTCGGAGTCAGTCTTGCTTGTTTGAGGGGGTGTAGCGAGCTTGAGAACAGGTTTAACGAGTAAATGCAAACGCTTCCGAGACATGTCTCTAGACTCAACATTTGGTTCAAAAGAGGAAACATGAACTCGGAAAATACGTACTCGTTACAGCGTTCGCGCGCCCAACTGTGGGTGAGTTTTGTGAACTTGTCGCTGCAGTTCTTGCAACACCAAAGGATACACATCGTTGAGGAAATGGTCGGATTGAGTCAGCCGGTTTTGTCGTGGTGAAGACGATGGATGTGTAAAGGCCAATCGATGAAGGAGCGTAGGGTAGATGTCCGATAGCTGAAAAAAAGGTTTCCGAATACATGCTATATATAAAAACGTTCAATCTAGCTAAGTGTATAGCGGCCATGACACTCGGGAAAAGATACTGAGTTTACATACGCAGAGGTTTTACCTGTCGAGTCTTTCATGTTGCCCTTCCCCCGGTAAATGATGTGGTGGCCGTGCATACATATCCCGCGTGCAAACAGATGAGCAGTTTTCGTGCCTAGACATGTGGCACATCGTGCCTGGTCCGGGGTACGTTTGAATGCGCCTGGCAATATGCAGTCCCGTTCCAAATGACGTTAACTCCGATTGCCTAGGGATTTTGGAGGCGGGAGATGCTGCATGTCGAAATTGATCCATCCGATGGAGTGCAAGCAAATCAATCTTCCAGACGTTTTGTCGCCTGCCTCCCGATGTAACGTTAGCAGTGTGCGCGTGCTGCATGGTTGATGGTTGATCCCGTAATTGAATTTATTCTCCTGAGGAGCTGCAGCTACTCGTCGACCCGGGCCGGAAGACGTATGTCATTGTCTGCATTGAGTCCCGCTAGTCGAGTAAATGGCCAAACCCGACGGTGGCCGAGCGAGCAAGTGTAAGATTGTGTTCAGGTGAGAGCGCTATGATGCCCAAACGGCTTACGTGCATCACGCCTTCATTTGCCTGTCCCGCGGGTGACAGGTATTCTGACGCTTATCTATCTGGCTGTCTGCATGAAGTTGCAGGATCGAAGGATATGCTGGTCCAAGGAAATCTCGTCGAAACTGGCAGACGTGTCCCGGTCCCGCACAAACGGACCCACGAATCACGTCCCGAGGTGACAAATGCATTGCTCCCCTACGTCTCCCGTCCCGTATGCAGCGGGGGCACGTGCCTGCGGATGGAATTTTCGAATGCAGACCCATCGTCCGTCGTGCATCATCGTCGAACATGCAGCTGGTCGATCGAGTATCTATCAAGCGAAAAGGTGGAAACGAACAGAGAAGAGCAAAATTTGGAGTGCGAAATTAGATCGCGGCCTTGGCTCTCTCCGTGCACGGTGGGGAAGAACGAGAAGCCGCCGTTTGAATGGCCGATTCCGTAGAGACGGAGTGAAGCCGAGGTCGAGCTCTCTGTCCGGCGAAAGCAGCTGACCCGCAGGTCTGCAATTGCGAGTCTGCATCAATTCGATTACCGCGTGCTGTAGGGATTACGTTCATGCCAATGGGATGGGGAATGAGCGTGCAACAGGACTACTTGCATTTATCTAGCGGAGATTCTAGAGCACATCTTGCCTTTTTGCGAGTACTTTTGACCAACGTAGCAGCATGGGAATCTATCTGGGATTTGGGATGAACCAATAATGCCATAGCCCAGTAAAGAAACGAAAGAGTAAATAGCCACAGCGATTGTGTACATAAAAAAGTGTAGAAAGCGCGAGCAACTCACGGCTGCCAACAACACAATATATGTATGCGTCATCATCATCGAAGAGCCTGCTCGCCGATGGATGATCTCTGGAAGAACATATTAATCTGAATGTATGCTGGCTAAATACGCCAACTCCGACCGACAGTGCTCTCCCTGCACGCAAAAGAACCCCTAGCTCCATAGCAGATGCGTCGAGTAAAATTCCTTGGCCTCACCAGAACCCTTCAAAGGCGGGACTCCATTCGTTGAGCCCCATTCGAATGGTCCATTCATTGAGGGAGCAGGTCTCGGTATGGTTCTGGCCCCATCTCGCGTCATTAGGTATGTTGGGGTCGTCGAGTATCTCAGTTGCAAGCATGTCGCTGCCATTCTGCGCTGGCTGCAGAGCGTCCGACATCGTTGTCGCGAAAACCTGACGAGACTGAGAGTAAACTCCGCGCTCGTCTTGACTGATGCTACCGCTGACGCCATATTGGAGCGCCTGCGTTATCGAATTCACTTTGGAGCTGTTGAGATGTTGGGGGTGTGGAGGGTGCGAGGCTAGGGTTGGCGCAACCACGAGACTGGGTGTCCAAGTATTTGGTGCAGTCCATGTCACATTGCCTGCTCTTATGCCTGCCGTCATCTTGTCTCTCTTGCGCTTGGCACGCCGCTCTCTCTTCTTAGCATTCTCGCGCTTCCGCTGTTCATTGCGATTTTGTTTTTTGCAGGGTTCGCAGGACCTTCCACCGTGGCCGCACAGACGTCTAATGAGTTGAACTTCAGGTTCTGGGCATTTCTTCAGGTAGGGTGTGGTGGCTTGCGCTTCGAGAAACGCTGTACAAGGCTCTCGCATCTCAGGTTCTGGCATCGGAAACAACTCGAGGCAATCGCGGCAGCGGCGGTAGTACTGCCTACACATTGTGGTTTCTGGCTGCGAGAGGGGGTAGGGGTCTTTTCTGTGTTTGAAGAAGAAGGTATGATCACAGGATGAAGGGTGTATGTCTGCCTTGGGTAGGGTCTGTATGCCCAGAAACTTCTTTGTCAATGGAGAGGCTTATATGGTGTACTGGCAGGACTGATATACTTCGATCCACCCAGTTTTGGCACCAGGAGATGAAGCTCACGACGCAACCGAGACGAGGCTGAGCATTGAGGGGACTCAACGTGTTGTGCATCCTAGATCTCGGCTTCCCAAAGCAAAAAACTAAGATAGGTCATAAGGTCAAGCAGGTATCCTCATTTGACAAGGATCAGCGCGAGGACCCTCTTCTTCGACCAAATCTAATTAGTGGGGACAGAGTTGGAAAGACTGGTCGAAAGGGTGCATTGGGTTGCCAAAGAGGGGGATTAAGAGCCCGACTTACCGTCTCCCAGACGTCCCTGAGTGTCAAAGGTTAGCAGCAGGGATCATCTCGTGCGACGAGATTGAGACAAGGTGGATTGACCACACACATCGTCAATCAGACACCTCCGCTTACTAGAGCAAGTCAGACTAGACTCAACCCATCTTCAATCAGGTGCTTAGCTTGTGAGAGTCGGGTACGTGTTTACTCCGCCATCCGTCCGTGGCTATTAGAAATGCATCGGCACAGTGCATGATCCCAACATGTTTAGCTTTTGGAGTACTTCTATCCTTATCACTCTGTTGAGAGCCAGGGGAGAGTTTTTCACTCGTAAAGTCGCTACCGGAGGCAATACATAATATGTTGCTGATGGGGTGACTTGTGAGATGGCATTCGTTGCATCACCGACCAAGTCTTTCGAGTTGCTAAACTGATACTCTTGCATGCTTTGACCATCCCTTGGCGGCTAGAATAATGTTGTCGAGCTGTGTCTCACTACCATCTTCTGCTTTCGGAGCACCCGCACTGCTATCGCCCTCTAAGAGCGTGGCGACTATGTTTCACACGAGGAGGGTGACTTCGGATGCTCCTCGTTCTCTATCATGGGCACGGGAAGGAACCGCTCGTATTGCTAGCCTCCCCCGAGAGCCCAGTCAAGTCTTGTGTTTCATTCGACATCTGATATCAAAGCCACCACCTGGCCTGTCATGCGCTTCGTAAGCCTACAGCCGTGCTGCCGGCCAAGTTGGCACTGTCCCTTGGTCCTTATTTTAGGCTTTCGCACTGCCACATCTCCTCAACAGCCGGAAATTCTTCGGATTTGATGCAACCAATAGACTCGAGGGTATCGCATTGCTCGTCATAGGATACTTCTGGCGATTCAGCCGAATTTGGAGCAGTCGTGATTCTAGCCTTGCTGTAGGTCCAGGTGGTTTCGATCGCCAGGTACCCGTGAACCCGCTGCCGTCGAAGCCACTGCGTCGCCTGTAGCGGACGGCGGAGCCATACTGTCGGTTTTCTTAGCGCCATTTCTTTGGGATATTGAACGCCAGACACTTCTGATTCGTATTCGAACTTGCCTGTTGCACAGGCAGGTCCTGAGAGGGGCCATATGAAACCGAGCAACTCTGAAGCAGGATTGATCGACTAGGGTGAGCCATTTGAAGGATGCCGAGGTCTATTTGAAATTGGACGCAGTAGGGAAGGGGTGTGAATGACTTGCAGGCATTCATGTATAGAAAGACTCAACCTTCCACGCTGTTCGCTGGTTAAGCGCCAGCTTTTGCATAGGTCTGAATGCGGTCACTCCTCATACATCTTCGGTAGACCTTCCATTGAAGACGGCGTTCATCCCGTTACATGATCCTGAGTAAATCTGAAATAGAAGTGATCGGCCGACTATTGTAATTTGCGCTCATTTGAGTAAAGCGGAGACGATTGGAAAGGCCAGCGGTAGTAGCGGTAGGGACAGGATTCAGAATCTGGACAAGTGTAAGGTCAACTAAGGTACGATGAGATACCTAGACCCTTCCTTCCGTGCCGCCCGTTGACTCAGCACTGTCTTTGGGGAAAACCCGTAAACAGAAGCTTCTAAGTTCTGACACACCTTTTCGGCCCCCCCAATCGCGTAAGCAGCGAGTGAGCCCCGATGGAGCCAAGGTAAGTAAGATGCCAAGGACCTTAATATTCGGCAGTGCTGAGTAACTCTAAGATTAGAGAAATGCCCTTGCTGAGGAGTGAAGAGCTGGCTGAGGGAATGGAGGCCAAGTCACGAAGACGAGGCTGAGGAGGGTGGGGAACAGAATACTGGAGATTGGGGGAATGCAGACTACCATGACCCTCTATCCTTCTTTGCCAATATCCGCGTTTCGCTGCTCATGCCCGCATGATGAGTCCATTGATGGCCTTCTAAGCGTCAGTAAAATGAAACAGGACGATGTCAGAATCAATTGGTCAGAATCGCAATCTATCGAGGGCGCGTAGGTGGGACCTCTCCGGATCTGACACAGCCGTAAGGCAGTGAGAAAAACCCTTATGCTACTCAGAGCGCCTTTCAAGGGAAAGGCCCGGAAGTCCTTTCTCCTCTCTTCTGAGTGCTCTTGCGGAAGAGCGAGTTGCCATCACAAAACCATGCTCATATATCAAGTAATGGTTGTCAGTAAGATAGGTAATGTGATAGCATCGTGGCCATAAACTCATAGAGCCAGCCAAACGGGAACACTGATCGTCTTCGTACCTCGACACCTCGACACGGGACCTGCCTGGTCTGTACTTAAGCATCTATTGTGCGCAGGTCATCGTCCCTTTAATTTACAATGGCACGTGATCGATGTATAAGCGCACAAATCAGGATTGAAGAGGGGGCCACACGCTGGTCGTGTTGTTTTATAGTAAGGCAATTAGACGCAGCGCCAAGACAGAGGTCGCTAAGCCCACACTTGTCTGCCATTGCACCAATTGTAGGTGTGCCTGCTTTGGAGTCAAAGAATTTGATCCCTTCTACGTCTTCAGAAGAACGTTGAGATTGAGAAAAGGTGTCAAAATGTGTTTTGGGAGGTACCATTATTTGCGTTTCTACATTCTATTCCTAAATTGTTGTTGTAACTTTACTTTTATTACCCCCATCCTATATCTTTTTTGGCTTCACATTTTTTTCGGTGTCCCGCGAGCCTATGGCGTCCAATTCAGCAAAGTTGGCGTTGGTAGCTGAACATGCCGTCAAAATGGTTGGGAATATTTCGATGTCTGCCCATACTCTGGGCTTGATTGAGGGAAGTCGTTGAGTAGATATTGTATCTGTCCGTGCTCCCTAGCTGCGGACCCTCCCAAAGGTCTATGAATCTCCTTAGAATGCTGTATCTGTTCGTGTACCCTGACTTTCAACCGTGCAAAAGATTCACAAATCTCTTTAGATTGTTGCATAAGTCCGTGGACTGAAGCTGTTGGATCTTATGATGCCGCTCCTGTTGCTTCGGGCTTTGGCATAAGCTTACGAAGCGGAGGTTTCGGACGCCCAGTCCTCGTCGGTGCGCTTCGAACTTGCTCCCCGAAGTCCGGCACTGGGCTGCCATTTTCCTCGGCGGTCCTTCGGAGGATGTTGGTCTGCCGGGGCTTGATAACCCAGGAGCAGCCTTGGCTTTGCCTGGTACACCGCCTGCAACGGGGTTTCTCACCGTCGCACTTCTGTTTGCGACTCCTAAAAAGCCCCCAAGTCAGCTCTACCGAGCGTTGCTGGCGGGGTGCGTTCAAACACTTCCCGGCATCGCTCACAGGCGAGGTCAACATTTTTTTGGATAGTCCTGCCACTTGCCCCTGGTTGGAGAACACTCTTGGCCTCCTCTGGCACCGGTGGTGTTGCTTCACTCTTAAATTTGGCCGGAGCTGGTGCAAGGGGTCTTTCCTGTGGCCTTTCCCTCAAAGTTGTCGGTCCAGCGACGATGGATTGCCCAAACTCAGCAAACAGGGGCAGAGCGATATATTGAATGGTCTCTGGTGTGAGACCATCCAGCCTGTAAAAGTCGTCGAGTGTCGCCTGGTGACCGGCAATCTCCGTATCAGCTAACGGCTCATCACCGTTACCGAGTGGGAGATAAGGGGAGGAGAGAGGAGCCATTGGTAGGATCGATGCCCATGAACTACGAAGACTTTATATCAGTATGAGTCTATTAACTAAACATGTTGAATGGCTAGGGAGTTTGTGGCGGTCGTCATTGGAGACGAGTAACACAAGGATACAGCAAATAGGTTCAGCTAGCATCCACGTCTAGAGCATTGATGGTTTGAATGATGGAGGCACTCACTCAGGCGCGGAGAAACTGTTGAAAAAAGACATTGTATGCGTTGATGTTTGCTGTTGATTGATTTTCTCTTGGGGTCAAGCAGGTAGGGACTTGGAGAATGTGATGGATTCAACTCACGGAAGTCATCCTGAGCGAGGTAGAGAGCTTTATATGTGTGTGTGTAGTCGTTCTTTCTGTCATTCTCGTAGAGCATTACATCCACGGTAGCGTTCCTCGTTTCTACGAGTACGGCCAGCCACCTCCACAATCGCGTCCATGATGGGTGCTGTCCAATCGCTTTGAATCTCGAGAGCGTTAAAAACGTGGTGCTGGCGATAACTTCGAATACACGAAAACGAAGAAATCTAGACCAGCCGACCTGCTGGTGCCAGCACTGTTCCGTTCTTCTGCCCGTTATCATGCAATTTCGTACACGATAATGGACGAAAAGATCCATGGCCCAATGCAGTGCAGCGACCCCATATGGCGAGCCCGCGAGAATCTTATGAATCTCCTGCAATGCACCGTTAGCAGGGTGGCAAGGAGGGAAGCCTCATTCACGGCCTTCTCAGTGGGGGAAACCCCTCCACTACGGGACAGGGCAACATGTACGAAATTGAGGCGTAGGTAGTTCTGGGTTAGTCTGAGCCCTACACGGACGAAAACAGGTGTGAAACAAAGCTTCCCAGTCAACGCTATGCCACGTCAAGGGTGCTAGAGTACTCTACTGGCCACGGATCATGGCAAATGTGATGGTGGGCATGCCAGGGCTGGCTTTCCAATCATCCATCTTTGAATATGAGCAAAAGAGCTGATCCTCGAAACTTTCTGTAACAAGAGCGAACTGGGTGGCTTCATATACTGCACGAGCAAACAAGTCACCTGCACAACGAAAACTGATCGCTCCGACTTACTGCGCAACGAAAAGTATTCGCTCCCACGGACCAATCCGGTTGCCAGCGTCCGTCCTCGTTCCGACCACCTTTACCTAGCACGAATGCGTTCTGCGACCTGTCAAAGTCTGTTGATCGCTGTGGTCCGAATTTCGAAAGAAGCTTTGAATCATACCTGATCATTCTCAACACTCACACCTAGCGCTAGATTTACTTGCAGCTTGCGTCCGGTTTTTTAGCACAATGGCCTCGTCACTTATCGCCTGCCGGCCGTGTGCATATTCAAATGTAAACGATACATGTGGGCCAACCTGATGATCATGACTGTTCCAGAGTCAAAATAGAACAAAAAGGCAGGGCACTGAGCCAATGATAGATGCCGGTTGGGGAGGATGATGGAGATAGCATGCGTAGATAGCAAACGTAGATTGGTGGTAAATGTGCTTACTTGAGTCACCTGATCATCTGATCACGGCCTACAAGACTTCAATGCTCGTTGTGTCTTAGGAAATCACATTACTTCAGTGTTCATCAGAGGAAAATACGGCACCGTGCTAGTCGAACCTTTCGGTAGAGATGGGTTTTCACAAGGTTGAATGCCGGCTTAAATCATAGTTGTTAAGCTACTTCAGCTATTTGAGAGCCAAAATGTCAAACATTGATTCCTAACACCTATCAACACACAGGCAAACCATCTCGTAAATTTGAAATCCGTGAACACGTTACTGAGGCTGCTTCTTTTGTGCTGTAGGGCCCATCTCCTTGTCGAAAGCAGCGTAAGAGACTTGAAGGCTGGCAACACCATTGATGCCAACGTAGAGGATCGAGATAAGCATGAATGAGACCAGTAAACCCATGAACAGGCCTGGTTGAAGTAGTCAGTATGCTGTGTCCAAAGAAAATACGTCCGTCCCATGGATGCAAGGGAAGTACCTGGGCTGAGATATTGGTATCTTTCGAACAAAGGCCCATCTGGTAGTGTGATATTGCCATCAGATGCACGCTTGTTGTCAGAGAAGTCTCGTTTGAGCTCCATGTGCACGGGCGCTTGGAATTGAGTATCCATCTCGTACGACTCGGACTCTGCGGAGGCTGATTGATGAGCAGCGTTGGGAGGCGTAGTAGTGTAGACAACAGTGAATTTGTTTGATGAAAGCAGATCAAGGACAGAGGCGAGGAAGGCGTCTGCTCAATGTTAGCTCCAACATAGCAAAGTCGAACAACAATAACTTTTCTCCATACCGTTCTCAGTCAATGTTTGGGACCTGCCAACACCAGAAGGAAGAGCAGGGAAATCGAGATTGATGACCCTGGGCTTCGTATCTTCAGAGATTGCAAAGGAGCCAGCTATTTGATGCCATGTATCAGCGAATGGCCTCTATTGCGCCTCCTCAGCGCCAGAGAATCTTACTTGATGCATCCACCCTCAAATGTCCCGCCCCACACTTCTGCTGTACGGCTTTGCTCAAGGATATCCCGCTGACTTCTCCCAAGACCTCCTTGACCGTAAGACTCGATCGTATGCTCTTATCATCTCCAAGCATCTTCATGCGTAGAAAGGGCGCCGCTCGGTCCTGGTAGTCTGCTGCATTGACTCCGGGCTGCGATACGATGATGTAGGTATCTGAGGTACATTCTTCAAGAACTGGCACGACGACCTTGCTGAGAGACGTGGCGGAGGTAAGATCTGGGGAGGATGCGAGGAGTCTAGAAGTTGTAGTTTAGCAGAGCTTCGCTTCGCCCATAATGTTGAACCTACTCAGAGGTGGAGAAGACGAAAAAGGGCGATGTGTCTTGGAAGGCATTGACAAAGCATATACTTAAGGCGAACGCCCAGATCCTTATTGACGGCATTGCTTGTGTTTTGCTTTTCCAAATGCTGGTGGTAAATTTGAAGCCTGAGATGCGGCGATAGGTTTGGCGCTAGGATAAACGTTTTTGCGGCGCATTTGTTGATCCACAATCCTTCACCACCAAAATTTCTTATGCATCCTCTTACTAGCAGTCATTATGTTGGAAAAACGTAAAGCATCCCAAGCTGTACCTTCTCCAAGGAATAAGCGGGGTGTATCGTCAGCGATCGAGGAGATATCCTTTGACTTCAATGCTCGAGAAGAATACCTGACTGGATTCCATAAACGCAAGCTGCTACGAGTGAAGCATGCTAAGGAGGAAGCTGCCAAGAAAGAACGCGAAGCCAAACTCGCTGCTAGAAAGATCGTGTGTTCTAAATCATCCCTGCCTCCCTGCATTTCTAACTGTAAGGCCACAGCTACGAGAAGGACGAAAAGCAGACCTCGAGAAGCATGTCGAAGCGGTCAATTCTATGATCAGGGAAGCGGACATAGCTTTAGACTCTAGCAAAGAAGGAGATGTGGATGAAGAAGAACCATGGGATGGCATAAAGGACATTCATGACCCTCTGGTGGACCATGAGGATGAATACATGGACGAGGATAGATTTACTACTGTTACGGTTGAGGCTGTGGATGTCTCAAAGGACGGTCTACAGAGGGTCGTTCAGGATGGAGAAAATGAAAGCGAGAGATCAGATACGGACAAACCTGACGGGGAATCTCAAATAATCACAGCTTTGCCGGGAAGAACAGGCTCCGAGAAGGGTAAGCGGGTAAGGACCAAAGAGCCCCCGAGTGGCCCTAGAAAAAAGAAAAAGAAATTCCGGTATGAAAGCAAAGCTGAGAGAAAGACTACAAGATACAAGGAAAGATTAGGGAACAAAGTGAAAGCAAGAGCCAGAAAGGAATAGATCTGAGGGAACTTGGGCATTGGTTTCATGATACCCTCTGGATGGCAGCAATAAAAACTGTAATCGTCAAGTATGATGATCTCTTGAACAGCTAGTCCATACGACGGAGGATGGACGTGTGTCTATGGCACAGTGTCTGATCACCGTACAGCCCTCAAGCTACGCGCTCCCCGGCCTCAGTATCGCAGCACCGCAGCAACGCCCAAATGCAACGCTCAAGTTCAGTACTCTAGCCGCTCAGATATTCCCAATCTCAAGCTGGAAGTCTTCCAATTCCTTTTTGACCGTATTGTATTTCTGGGCCATCTCTTCATACTTCTCCTCCCACTGATCACGGCTTGCTTCGAGAGCCTGGACTTTGCGTTCGTAGTGGCCAGCCTTGACGTCGGTTTGACGTAGCCTGGAAAAGGGGGACGTCAGCTCGCTGTTTCTCACCCGCTAAGTCATGTAGGAGACTTGGTCATACTTTTCGTTTGTCTCCCTAATGTTCTTGTCCGACTCCTCAGCTTCTTCTTCCAATAGCTGCAGCCTCCTCTGTAGACTCTCGTTTTGTGTGCCGTGCTGGCCGCTCTCCTCCGCAGCCAGTTTCGCTTCCTTGATGCCAGCTTCCAGCTTCTCGACCTCGGTTTCCAACAGCTGATTCTTGTGTGATAATGAGGTAATCTCTTGTTCTTTTGCGAGATTCTCCTGCTCCAGCGTCTTGACCTTGCCTTGAAGCTCTTCGTACTTGGCCTGGGTCTCCTCTTGCTGCACACGGAGAGAGCTCATTTTCTACAGAAATTTATTAGCACTGTAGCTTTCCCCTCATGTATCAAGTGCACAAAGTTAAGTCACAAAGTTGGCAAGTTCACTTGCTGGCCATTGGGCGAAGTGGTGTGGGGTAGATATTGGGAAACAGCATCTTGTACCTGTTTGATAGTGTCAAGAGACATGATGGTGGATTTGGCAAAGTAGAGCCGAGGCGGCAGTGTACTGTGGTTTTGCAAGAGGTTCAGAGTATGCAGAGAGGGTTTAATCGAGAGAGAACGGCTTCGTAATGTTGATGGAGCTTACGTGTGACTTTGATGATTGGAAAGATCGCCCACGCCGCAAGCGTCTAAATTCGGCTCGAGTGGCTCTTAGCCGCGTTTCTGTCGCCAATGGCAACATGGAAAAGTAAACATGACGAATACACGCTTGCACTGCAGGATATCTAAGAGACTACTAAAGATTGAGCCTTCTACGGTTTCTACGAATTGGACCCCAAATATTTCATAACCAACATGCTTGCAGCGCGAGACCAAGAGAACCTGGTTCATGGTCATCAAGCAGCAGCCGCTTCAAAGCCGCTCAATCAAGGAGCCAGACAGCTTGCGCCAAAGACTCCGGGTAAAGCACCCAAGACACCGTTCAAGCTTCCTCTGAACGATGAGAACAATGTTGGCGGTCTTGGAGGCGGGAAGGCAGGCCTTAAGACCCAAAGCAAGGGCAATGAGAACATGACCCTCGGGACGAAGAAGGGAGGCCTGGGAGACAAGAATGCATTTGTTACACCAATGGGTATGAACTATTCGACTTGACCAGCGATTCGATCAAGCTAACGTATACGTGTGGTAGCTCCTCGTAACCGAGCGCCTTTGGGCATGAAGACAACGAACGCAAAAGCCAAAGCCTTCCAAACGCCCGCTCCACCTCCGGCTGACAATGAATTGTGCAAGACGAATCAGAAGAGTGTATCGGCGCGGAAGGCAAAGCCAAGGATTTCGCATGCTGAGATGACCAAGTTGGAGGTCTTGGGTGACACGGATGTACTGGAAGAAAGGGAGATTGAGTACATGCCACCAAAGGCGAAAGGTTGGCATCTTGCTTTCAATGAGGATAGGGCGCCACTGATCGACTGTAGATCTACCTGATTATCCGGACGACCATGTTGAACTCAACTTATCCATGTTCGAAGGAGAAAACATGATGAGAGGGGCCTGGAGCCATTTCATGACCAGGGAAGGACCTGACGGACTCAGCCACGCTGAGCGAGAGGAGCAACGTCTGCAAAGGATTTATGACATAGCTGACAAAAAAATCGAGGCTCTTATGCAACGAGACATGGACAGTACGCCGATCCCATGCACACACTATCCAGAATGTCCGACAGAAATATGCAAAGATACAGCCGAGGCAAAAAAAGCAGCAGAGGAGCAGTATCAAAAGACCATAGCAGCGATTGAAGCGGAGACTGCACCAGCTACGAAGAAACCGCTTCCGCCAAAGGGGCCATCCACCCTTAAATCCAAAGTCGCAGCAGCTGCATTGTCTGTACCGAAGCAAGCTGGTCCTGCGTTGAAGACTGCTTCAAAGCCCAACACTGCACCCGTCAAACCCCGTCTCACCACTTCCCTCGTTTCCCGGCCCAAGAAAACACCCGCACCAAGTAATCCCTCACCTATGCGTCACAAGGCCGCAGTGGCAGTCTCTAAAACAACAATGGGCTACTCTAAAGGCCGTGCGGCTTCCACCACGCTCCGCCAGACTGTATTGCCAAAGAAAGAGGTCAAAATTGGCTCAAATGAGATCCCTGATACTTCAGTGGCACCAGCAGAGTACATTCGACAATATGGCGTTCCCCGAGAGGGAAGCGAGATGTGGACTCGCTGCAGGACAATGGGACTATTGGGCGAGGATGAAGGGCCAAGTCTGGAGCAGATCTTTGCAGGCGATCATCCGCATGGGTTGGACACGCTGCTGAGGGAAGAAGCAGAGCAGGATTTTCAATTGACATTTTGAGGAGAGTGGACGGATTCAGGGTCAGCGGTTTTGAGTGGAACCTTTTCTCACTTTCGTATGCTGTGTCATGCTCCTCTATGGGCGATGCTACAATGATCATGTTTCGTGGCTATGGTGTCTGAGCTGGAATTGGCATTGGTACCCGGCAGCACTTCCTCAAGCTATGAGGTTCGGCGTTCAAGGGGGACATAAGGGAACGTGAGCGTCATGGTTGCTCTGGATTGTCAATCCTAGCATTCTGTCTGGTGGCATGGAGAGATCTGCTCTCAACAGAGGGGAGACAATTGCATGGCTTGATACCATAGAACTATCGGTGTGACATAGCGAAATACCATTACAAGTATCGTAGCAATCAACCCTATAGCTCATCATGTACAGTGTTGTAGCAACAGCTTTAAAGTAATCTGAATACGCAAAAACAGGACTTGCGAGAAAATAGCCGCCAGCGGCGCGTACGGCGCTAAAAGCCTCACAACCTTTCCATCTCCAACTCGCGTGTGTAGAGGACGCAAAACCAGAGCAACCTCCGTTCCACACGATCCCCACGCGGCCTCTCCCCAAGTGCGGTTTCGAAAATGCTCCCCTCCCACCCACTCCACCTGCGCCTCGCGCTCACGAGCATGAAAGCCCAACCCGGGCTCCTCACACCATGCTGCGCTCTATCATCAACAGCAAAACCCATCCACCGACGCTTCCTCACATCGCCACCCCCCCGCCCATCCACCACAACCACAACCCCTTCCCCCATCCCCGCCCGCCTCTCCTCCACCAGCGCCCCCCCCCTCCCCTCCGCCCCCTCCCCCTCCCCGCCCGACCTCCCCCCCCTCACCTGGAACGCCTTCCTCACCCTGCGCAAGACCCGCCGCCGCTACAACCTCGTCGCCTCGCTCCTCAGCTCCCTCCTCACCACCGCCGGCGGCATGACCGTCCTCACGACTTTCAACATGGATCAGTTCAACGTCTTCGGCTTGGATCCGTTCCTCGTGCTCGGGCTGATCACGGTCGGCAGCGGGGGGGTGGGCTGGTTGCTCGGGCCATTTGTGGGGAATGCGGTGTTTGGGATGGCGCATAGGCGGGTGGGGCCGCAAGTCGCGGAGGTGAGTCTTGTCCGTGGGTGTGAGAGGTTGGGGGGTGGGCTTTTTTTTGGAGGGACGGACGGACGCATGCTGATGAAGGGTGTGTTTAGATGGAGAAGGACTTTTACAGGAGGATAAAGAAGCACAGGGTTGATCCGTCGGGAGGGTCGTCGGCGAATCCGGTGCCGGACTACTACGGGGAGAAGATTGGAAGCGTGAAGGAGTATAGGAATTGGATGAAGGATCAGAGAGCATTCAATAGGAGGAGGCAGAACTTTTTGTGATTAATTGATGAGTGTTCGGACGGATGAGGATGGTCAATATTGATATTTGCAGCGATACGGCGTCTTCAGTATAACCAAGCACGGGAACTAGGCACAACCAACCTCCTCTACACGAATGAACAGCTTATACCATTCCGCTGGTGCGGTAAGCTGGTCTGTCGACATGACAGAAATTCGTAGTCGTTGAAAGAAGCATTGACGATCGATCTGCACCTCCACCATTTTTAGTCAGCTGATTCCTCAGCGCTCCGAGCCTCCAAAACGTCTCCGCGGAGATAACAGGCAGGCAATTGTAGAGATGTCCCTGCTTCTGTGCTCATAAGCTGCGGACATGAAATCGTGACCGACCTGTGTAAATACGAAGTATAACCGAGTTGCCTTCGCGATTCTAGGAATGGAACGTGCCGATGAATGAGGACGGAAACCCACTGCTTTCCACGTAGAGCCGTTGGTAGAAGCAATGAGCGAGCGAGTGCAAACAGATCTCATGATAATGATGCAGACTGAACGATGTAGAATGGGGCGAAGGAAAGGAAGATGGGAAAACCAGCGAGCAACGACAAATGCCGCTCATCTTTGCCTGCTGAAAATCCGATCATCAAGTCAGAGCATCAGACTTCGAATGGCGGAGAGCTAGGCACATCAGGATCCCATCGCAAAGCCACGCCCACGGCATAATTCTGGGTCACTCTCCCATTCAACCTTGGACAGCCTACCAGACTGATCCACAGTGGCAGACTCGGGATCAGGTGTAGCGGAATCTTTGGTGACTGTTCCCATTTCTGCAGTGCCTGCTATGTGCTGGCCGTTGAGACTTTCTAAAAGCTGATCGCAGGGGTCTTTAGCAAAATAAGGCGTGCAATCCCGGTATACGCTGAAGAAGCATGAAAGCACTCTATAGGCGTGGCTAGCGCAATCGACTGAGGAGAAATGTAATTCCAAAATGCCGTCTGTTCTCTTCTGCATGTGCGTAATCCGATCGAATTCCATTTCTTTGCATACGGCGAGATCGTTGCGTAGTCTGTGAGCAGGAACCTGCCAGGGAAAGTTATAGACTTCCAGGCATCGAGTATGGTGGTGATTAAAGATTGCTTTACGGAGCGGAATGCCGATGGGCCAGGTCGGCGTGGGCACAACCCGTGCTTGTGCTGGTATACCGCCGATCGTGAACGAATTTTGGTTCGCGTAACATTCAAACGCCATCGCTGCATGTTCGTGTAGGAAGGTGATCAGAGCTGAATTATTGCCAATAATTTTGACCGTATCCAGGAGCTTGGCGTCGATGACTAGTCCCCCACGAACATGGTTCAGGAGAGTGCCGAGACTGATCGCTGGCGAGATATTTGAAACGACGATGGTACGGTATACATCTCTTTCACTGTCCTCAGGATTGAAGTGGATCCCATATTTGAAGAGATCGGGATATTGTAACTCGCCAGGCCCCCCATTACGTCGATTGAGGGACGCGGCGCTTTCACGCGCTTGATTGGAGATGAACGTCTTTGATAGGCTCCAACGAGGCTCGATCTCTGGGCCCTTGACCTTTTCTGGCAATCTTTGTAGCTTGGTCGAGGCTGGAGTTGAGGGCCCGGCTTGCTCGCGCGTGCTGATATCGGGCAACGTCGCGATAGGTCTATCCAGGCTCTCATCTTCATCTCGTTTCGACGCCAAGCTCGCCAGCTGAGAGGAAGCTTTCTCTAGAAAGTTCGTGCTAGCGATTTTTGGTGCGCTAGGTCCATTGGCCCAAGAGTTGAACGCCGTCGATGTTGAGATAAGGCGACTTGGAGAATTTGAGTCCGGAGAACGGTCGCCGGACTCCGTGAAAGCCACGAAATTCGTATCAAGTTCCGGTAGAGGAGCGACAGAATCTGATGAGCTGTGAGGCACTTGGACCTTCTATCAAAAAGTCGATCAGCCAATTAGAATGGTCAAAAGCTTCTCGGTGTAGTACCTCGGTTGAAACCTTGATAGTATCTTGCGGTATAGCATCTTCATCAGTGTTGGCGAAGCGGACAATATACGAGGACTCTATGGTCTCCGAATCAAAAGAAGGTTGCAAGGACTCATCTGGCGTAGTGTTCTTGAAAAATCCTTCGATTTCTAATTCGTCTTCATAGAAATCATCTAGCAGAGTCGAATCCTCTTCCACCAGCTTCGCACTGTCAGACGCTTGGCTGCAGCCCAGCAGATCAATCAGATCCTCGGTCACTAGCTCGCTTTTCGGTCGGAATCCGCTGCGACTGGTGAGACTTGCTGATATCGATTGAGATCTTGAATTGGGAACAGTGGGTGTAGACAAGGCAAATATAGTATCTTCAGCTCTTCTCAGCTTAGCCTTGATCTCTTCGTTCTCCTTCTTAAGTTGGTCATTGGTCGTCTTCAGCTCTCGGAGCTGTTCTTTGATCTTCACAGTGACCTCCTGGGCTCGCGCGTTGTTGACGCTAGACTTTAGAAGGTGCTGGATGACAGCCTCCTTGTCGACATTTCCTGTTCGAAAAATCTGAAGGTCTTTCTCCAAAGCGGCGAGGCGAGTATATAGGTCGATGCTAGAGGGTGAAGTTGCATCTCCATTGCCGAGGATGAGAGCCGGTCCAACAAGGCTATGATAGTGGATCTGCTGGGGAATCTGCTCATGAGAACGTGGCTGAGGCTGCTGGTGTGACGCATAGCTGAGGTAAGAAAAAGTTGCACCCATTGCGATGGTGGGTCGATACGCAAGTTTGAGCTGAACTCAAGGTGGGTCATGTTCCAAGCATCGCAACGTGTAAAGGAGTGAAGTCTGGATGAAGCAACAGCTGTAGCGGGATGGGGCACGAAATGATGATTGGCAAGTGCAGAGATGGAGCGACAGTGAGGATTAAAGCCCGAGGAGAGAAGTACGACTAGAAAGGTAGTTACGATTCAAATGAAGAGTTGAAAGAAAGAAGTTCATCAGTACCCAAGGACTATTTGAAGTCGATGATGGGACCAAATCAAAGAAAAAGGTAAGAGAAGAATCATCCAAAGCCGTCCATAAGCAAGGGAAGCGGAGGGAAGATGAGGGTCAAATGCAAAAGGGCTGCAAGGATGACCGATGCGTTGTTGGCTTGGCAGAAAGAGGACAAAGACTCTGACCGACAGTGCTTAGAAGAGATGTGTGTCCATCTGCACAGGCTTTTATCGAGGTAGCGAGGTGAGTGCGTGGCACCATTGATCTCAGTGGAAGCAAGAGCGAGACTGCTCGGTAGTGGTAGAGCCCTATCACCAAGCTATCGCTGTTCACTTAGATCTCGAGCGAATGCTTCAAAGCCGAGCAGCGTGCTGGCAGGATAGTCTGCCGAGTGAGAGGTGCATTTGGTCCTACAGGCAAAGGCCGTTGGAGTGGGCCTCAAATGCCACGGGTAGTTGTCGATCGCTATTCTCTCTCTCAGTGGGAATTCTTGATTTCAATCGTTGCGTATCGCAAACAATCAATTAGGTACTTGAGATAATGCCTGACAGGCTTAGATAGATAAACGTTAGGTGTCTCCTTTCCATGGGCTGCCATGGAAAGCAGTGTAAGCTCAGCACCTCAGATGCGTACACCTGGAAGGTTAGGGTCTGTGCAAAGGAAAGGGTGAGCGGCATTGACTTTGCAGGCACGTTGCATGGTCATACGCAGGATTGAGCTCTAGGGAAGGATCTGGATTCTTTACCTACGTACTCCGTACCTCATACAACATTGGCACTTGGAAGTTGGAATTGCAGACATGCCACATCATGCCACACATGGGTAGCGTGCCAAGACATACGAAATGTACCTACCACATACTTACCCCGAAATCATCCTCGTTAGAGATCAGAGTGCCGCCCTATTATTGTGCGATCGATATGATTATTGCCTCCCTCTTACAACTCTAGCCATTCTTCTCATAGCCAGCAACTACTCATTTGATCCCATACGCATACCCAGGCTTTTCTTCCGACCTATTCAGGCCGGCTAGCTCTGGCTTTTTGACAGCCTAATCGCATGCACACACAAGCACTTGGCCCCACGACCATACGTAGCGATATGGGAAAATTCCACGGGTATCTCTGGGGCGCCCTTGTAGTCTTTGACGGACGAGGCTTCAGCTCAGCGCCTTCAAACGAGAAAGTATCGTACTACTCTGGGAACTCCGCAAACAAAGCGATGAAGTAGCCTTGCCTTACGCAGTGGTCTCTTTTCCGGTGCCTTGCATGATGCAAGTAATCCGCTGATCTCAAGAACTGAACAAGGTCTCTTATTCTCAAGCTGTCTGGCTGCAAAGACTGGTCATAGGGCACCACGGAAATGATAGCTTCTTATCTTGCCAAGGTAAACATTTGTCCACATAAATGTTTCAAAATCGCTTCCTACGCCCGTTCCTCGCTACGGGAGGGAGGCTAATCATATCGCAAGATCACGGCATACTCCTCCTGAACGTACCAACACCACCACACCGCCTGTAGTGGAATGGGTCGATTACTGAGACTAAGTACAAGGCGGCTAACCACACCCAAAGTCGCATTCATATCGCCGTTGTGCTGGAACTTTAGCAACCATACGCAGTGGAATAGAAAGCAGGGGAAATCCACCAGACTGCCCACCTCCATGAATGTTGCTCGTCGCATACGGATTTGCAGGGGCAACTTCCATTCATGAATAAACTCGCTATGATCATCGATAAATTCCAGCTATAGATGGTTATGCTCACTTGAAGCACCCCATAATCACCCTCGTCCATGGACTTCTCAACTGTGAAAAGAAATAGTCGGCCAGTGGCGTGCAACATGTGCATGAATGAGTCAGGATCGCCGCCTGAGTATCGGCTTTGCCTCGAGATGTCCAGCGACTGTGCCTCCCAAACATGTCCATACTTTGATTTCAGATGATAGTGATGCAGCTAAGGTCATGCAAATGCGTTACAATGTCCGTTCACGGTACGGATTTGCGAGCGCTTCTGCTGCTTGAATTGGTAGGCTTTCGGGCGATGACGAGCGTCCGAATCGCAGCGTACATATAGTGGCAACAGCGCTGTCTGATTGACTTCTTGCATTTCTTGAAATCTTTCCTGCCAAAAGGTTTCACGAAATAAATTCACACCTGTCTTCATATATCAAGAATTGTTCTTCATCATGTACGGAGTCCCTAGTGTTATTATTACGGCCACTGTGTTGTCGCTACTTGGCGTTACCGCTGTGTGCTTGAGATTCTATGTACGCGTTCGTCTTACGCCTACCTTCGTGGGTCTCGATGACTGGCTGGTTGCCTTCTCTTGTCTTCTCGTTCTCGGCCAAAGTGCCTGTCAGATAACCTGTACGTTACTGAAGCCTCTCTCTTCTGACTAGGAAGGATGATCACATATGGCCTAAGCTGACGGTTGTTCTTGCACTAGCTGCGGTTGTAGGAGACCTTGGAAGAGATGGCAAGCCGGTTGTTCATTGGCGCTCTGCAAATTCGGCCAAAGTAAATTTTACCTTTATGAATCCAGCACAAAGTCCCTACTAATCAATCTTAAGAACCTTTTACTAAGTCAACATCCATTATAGATCAATAGTGCTACTCTCTCCCTGGAGAAATTCACGTACACTTTTATCAAATTGAGCGTACTCTTCTTCTATCGTCGCGTCTTCTTTCAACGCAAATCATTCCGAATCGCGAACAGTATCCTTATAGTCCTCGTTACGCTCTGGGGCCTTGTATTCTTCTTAAACGAGGTGATCATTAAGTACGACAAGGCTTATTTCAATCGATTTACAGAGTCACAGAGGTGGTCACTTTTCTGGTTCGGGATTACGGATGTACTAGGTGATATTGCAATTCTTACGCTACCATATCCCTGCATCCGCAAGTTGCAGATGAGTACAAGGGCCAAAGTCGAGCTGACTGTCGTCTTTCTATTGGGAACCTTGTAAGTCGGACTGTTTTCTTGCCCATTCGCTTCAATTATCATTCGACTGCTGGGATCCAGCGACAATGATGCCAGAGACAGACTCGGCTATCACATTTGTAGAAGGTGATTGCCATCCCTCTCGCTGAAGGGGTAAAAGACAGTGCCATATTGCTCGAATGCTAACTTGATGACCAATCAGATCACTCATCTTTGGCGTCGTCCGATCATTCTTCGTCGTAAGAATGTTTATCAGTACGCCGCCCGGCATATCATACGCGCTCTCACACCGCAGTCGGTGCTTTTCTGGAGGGTTGATTACTAACATTTTGCAGCGTATTTTGATCCTCCAAAAGGCAATAATCTCAACGGCAACAATACTCCACCGACCTTCTGGACGACTACCGAGGTCACCATTGGCCTTTTAGCAGCGTGCCTTCCACCTCTGAATCCCTTGATCAAGCGTGTGCCATCGCCACGAAGGGTATATGACTTCCTGAAAAATATCTTGGATTCACGTCCTTCGGGACGGAGCAATGCACCTACGAGGTTGACAAGCGTCGAGAATATTCCAAGGACTAATGGGCCTAATGAGGGCAAGATGAAAGATGTCAATGTTAGGATGAGAGAAGATGCGGGTTTCTGCAGGGCCGTGTGAATGGGAAGTGTATTACCATCCTGGTTGTTGTATCTCCGTTACTCATCTCTTGGACGACTCTACGAGAGTTCTCCCTATATTTAACGCTGTTCTTTTTCATTAGGCTCAGCTCACGACACATACATAGCCGAGACCTTTGCAGCAATGTAGTGTGGGATCCGCAAAGTCTGGACCTGTAGCATCTCTACAATATAGGGAGACTCAATCGTTAGAAAGCCCAAAAGGACTGCAAGGTTTTCTTCCCCGCCCAGAGAGCACTCGATTCGGACGAAAGGTTCGCGCAGCGGTACGGGCACGGTGCCAGAGAGAAGTCGGCATCTCTGTGGGGCAAGGCCAGGCTGAAGCTTTGTCAGGGGTGCAAAAATGCTCGGCGGGGGCGAGTATCCTGAGCCTGAGTGGATCTCCTCTGTAGCCCATATCAAAGCGGCCACGCTGGCGCGTGAGTTTCTTTACCTACGTACTCCGTACCTCATACAACATTCACCAATTGGCACTTGAAAGTTGGAATAGTGCACGGCAGATCCCAGCACGTGCTTTGCCGCACAATACCTTAGTTGTATGCGTACACTAGCGTGCCAAGCAGTGCGGGGATAAATAACCGGTGACCGGCATGGAGAAGATGCAGGACGGCAGACTGCAGATGCCATTGGCTTGCTCGTGCGAGGGTTCATATCATAAGCGGCACAGAGTACTAATCATCCACTATGTCTCTCGTCATCCAGCTCCCTCCTTCGACATACGACCGGTCGAACATCGAATATGAAGCTATCCACAGATCGCGATAGCGGCCCCTCGCCCTCCGACGACGAGAAAACACTCGGACATGGCGAACTTCTACCACTACCGGATCCAGATGCACATCTGAGCCCCGAAGAGAGGGCGGCGATTGTGTGTAGCATCTGTCCCAAACCTCTCCATCCCTTCATAATCCCAGACTCTCTGGCTAACTACTCTGATATAGGACCGCAAACTCCTCTGGAAACTCGACCTCCGCCTGATCCCGTGGCTTTGCCTTCTCTATCTTATCAGCTTCTTAGATCGAACAAACATCGGCAATGCCAAACTTGACGGCTTGCAGAAGAGTCTACATATCACTGGTGGCCAATACAATGCCTGCCTGTCCATCTTCTTCGTCTCTTACGCCCTCTTCGAACCTCTTACCAACGTCCTGCTCAAGAGACTACGACCTAGCATCTTCATTCCCATTATTATGACGTGTTGGGGCATCTGCATGGCTACGATGGGGTTGGTATAGCTGCGCAACAATACATAGACGTATTCTCACAAAAGCGGTAGATTAACGCATAACTTCCAAGGTTTGATGGCTTCTAGGTTTTTCTTGGGTAAGCAACCCCTTTCAATAGGCATGAGAAGCTAATAGTTGAGAGTATAGGAACCTGTGAGGCTGGGCTCTTTCCCGGAATTAACTACTATCTGTCATGCTGGTACAAGCGCGATGAATTTGGGATCAGAGCAGCCGTCTTCTTTTCTGTATTCCATCTCAATTGTGATCCTACGAGAGACATGTCCTGACTTAAATTTGTTTAGGCAGCTGCAGTGTCCGGTTCCTTTGGAGGTCTCCTTGCCGCAGCAATTGGCAACATGGCCGGCATCGGCGGTAAAGAGGGTTGGGCGTGGATCTTCATACTGGAAGGGCTGGCGACTGTCTTGGTTGGCATTGCATCTTTCTGGATGGTTTTCGATTTCCCAGACGAAGCAAAATTTCTCTCCGCCGAAGATAAGCAGCGTGTGATTCGCAGGTTGAAGGCATGTATATTGGAACCCATGTTCCCCCTTCTTGAATTAAATGATGAGTGTGGAGATACATCTTGGGGGTTCTCACTTTCTGGACGTGTTCTAAAGCTCGCTATACCCCCTCAAACGAGCAGGACTGACTCCGAGATCGTACTATAGGCGGATCAGCAGTCGTCAGCCGAGCATGAAGCTTTCAAGATGGAATTTTTCTGGGCATCGGTCAAGGATTGGAAGACTTGGCTCTACGCTGCAATTTACATGGGATGTCCGTTACCTCTCCCCTCCGCATCCTTCGAACCGCACCGTAGACACTGACGCCTGTGTCTCAGGTGACGCTCCTCTCTACGCCTTTTCCCTCTTCCTTCCCTCCATCATCGCTTCACTCGGCTACAAATCGACCACCGCCCAACTCCTATCTGTCCCTCCGTACGCAGCTGCCGCCATCCTGACCATCACAGTCGGCTGTGAGTTTATCGACAGCCCTTGCATAACAGTTCAATCTGCTGACGGCCTAAAGACATCGCCGATCGAACTCGCCAAAGAGGCCTTTGCAACATCTGCACGTCTCTCCTTGGCATGGCCGGCTTTGCGATGCTCGTAGCCGGGTGAGTCCTCGTCCACCCTCAAAACCCCTCACCACCAAATCAAAATCTCAGAACTAACAACCGATCCACCAGCACATCGCCCGGAATCCGCTACGCCGGCACCTTCCTCGGCGCAATGGGCATCTACCCGTGCGTCGCCAACACCATCGTCTGGACCTCCAACAACACGGAAGGCGTCTACAAGCGCGGCATAACCCTGGGCTTCGTCATCGGCTGGGGCAACCTCAACGGCGTCGTCTCCTCCAACATCTACCAGGCCAAAGACGCCCCACTGTACCGACAGGGCCACGGCATCGTACTGGGCTACCTGACAGTCTTCCTGCTCGGGGGCAGCGTGCTGCAGTATTCGCTGTTGAAGCGGGAGAATCGGAAGAGGGGGGCCGGCGGCAGGGATTACTGGGCGCAGGGCAAGTCGGAGAAGGAGGTCGAGGCGTTGGGCGATTTGAGGCCGGATTTCAAATATGTGCTGTAGGGGGGGCGGATCTTTGCTGGGTTCTTGCCCTGTGGTGGCTTGCACTGTGATGGGCGCATGGTCCTCTGCTGTACATAAAAGGGAGCCCTGGAGCACGAAATCGTTGCGCAAAGTAAGCTGACTACGTGCCTCCCTCAGCTGTCGCGGCTTAGCCAAGATGTCCGAAGATTGGCGAGGTATCCAAGTCACGGCTGCACCTCACTCATTCACTCACCCACTCACTCACAACAATACCTACCATACTTCCTAAATGGACCGTTACGAGCGCGGCTTGCTACTCTCTATACACTTTACCTTACCTACCTCACCTACCCACCATACCTCCAGTATACACGCCTCTCCCTCTTTCCCTCTCTCTCTCTCTCTCCCCCTCCCGGGCCCTCGACCCGGCCCTCGATCCAAAACGTCGATTATGCAACGAAGGCACGACGCCGATCGGAACGCGCGAGGGAGTCTGTGAGGGAGCGAGGGAGTGGCCAAGCGGCCCACCGAGTGCGATGGAGCCCTGCCGACCTACCTACCTACCCATCCAGCCAGCCGGGTGTGCATGCATGCCAGACCACGACGCAAACGCACGGCTCGTTCGAGGGATCCACGGGACGCGAGGACGGAAGCGTGGTCGGGGATCTAGTCGCCACGCTCTGAAACGCCGCCATGGGTCAAGGGGCCGGGAGTCGAGTCTTGGAGCGAAGACGAGTCAATACTCAAAGTGAGGTATATTATTCCATTGAAAAACAATGGCATTGTGGAAATCTGGCTACCTGACCCCCTCGGATACCTCGGACATTCCACCCTCCTTGCGCCATTCTCATCATCGTCCCTCCTGACATTCCAAGAGTCCGTATCCAAGTCCGATCGCTCCTCCTCTCTCACCCGCCAACCAGCGACCCAAACCCTCACCCACGACAACTCCACCATCAAGAACGCGCCCCACGCCCACCCTTCCCGCTCCCGTCCTCACAAGCCTCACCGCACGCCTCCCGATCCTCCAGACGGCAAAACGCCACGCCCGGACCCGCGCGAGCCGCGACCCGGAACCCCCTCGATGCCGGATCCGACCGGCCGGCGCCCAAATGCCGCCGCTGGAGGGAGACGGAGAGCAATGAATGCTGGGACGCGGGGAACGGGGACGGAATTCTGCGCCGAGGTTGTGGGGGGGAGGGATCTATTACGACCGAAACGGACGGGCGGAGGCGGCGGGCGCGGAATCATTCCCCCGGATGGGACGACGGACGCGACACCGTCGACGCGGAACGAGGAGTATCCGCGGCTGCGTCACTGTGCCCGCGAACACGGAGCGGCGGACGCAGACCGCGGTCCCGTCGGATTCGGGCCAACACGGTGGATCGCGCGACGGCGACGGTTGGGTTCCGCCGTGCGGTCCGCGGGACGACGTCTGCGCGAGAGCCGGGTGTGCATGTGAGGCGGGCGCCGAGGGTGTGCGGAGGGTGTGGGGGTACATTGAGACGGAGAGGACACTGATCAGGCGGATGGGGGTCAGGGGGGGTGCTTAGTGGGAAGGGTGCAGTTGGGGGAAGGAAAGGGTCGGTTGGCACGGATGGGACGAGACGAGATGAGTATGCGACGGGTCGGAGTGCGGGTCGGGGAGCGACGGGGATTGGATCACGCTGCGCGGCGGACGGGCTGCGTCGCGCCGGCGGCGACGGGGGGTCGGGGGTAAATCGGGGGCCGGTCGGGGGTCGAGGTGCGCGGGGGGAACCATACCGACCGCTCCTGAGACGAGCGAGGTCAAGACCGTCGAAGAGACGACGACGGTTTCTACGCAAGGTATCATGGTGCGTTGAGGATTAGGATGGAGGACCACTATCATCAAGCATCGACGCTCTGCACCATTCCCTCTCCCCACGAGCCTCACCCGCCCACCGACCCCGCCTTCGGCTGTCCCGGTCCCCTCCCCAGCAAAGCCCTGACGCTGACCCCTTCGAGAGCGGGCGCCGCGACGTTCGCCGCGGCTTCAGCGACCGGGATCGCAAACGTCTCCCCCGCGAGCGCCTGCTCGTCCTCGGTGACGGTGGAATTCACCGCCATCACGTGCCGGTGATAGAGCTCATAGGTCACACCCGGGGCGTTCGCGTAAGCGCCTTTGAAGTCAAAGTCCTGCGTCGTGGTGCCAAAGCTGTAGGACGCGTTGATACCGGAAAAATACTCTGCGAATCCTGGTCAAACTTCAGAGTCAGTCTTGCTTGTTTGGGGGGTTTTAGCAAGCTTTGAAACCCGTCCAGAGAGTGAAGACTGCCAAGACATATCCCTGGACTCCACAATTGATTCAGAAGAGGAGACATGGACTCCGAAAATACGTACCAGTCTGGGTTGTTGACAGCAGCGCACCGCTGAAGACGGGGACACTGGCAGAGAGTTGAATGTATTGGTGGGTCAAAGCGCCTTCTGCACTGAAGAAGCTTGGCGTCGTCACGTTGAAACTCTGAATGCCAGAGGGAAATACAGAGCTAAATGATTCCAGAGTCAGAATGTCTCTTTTGGGATCGAGTCTGAGTCATAAAATAGGGCCCGAGAGTCTGTGACTCCTGATACAATCTCCCAACTCAAGTGCAGTACCAATCGGCAAGAGATGGGTCGGGAGTGATCACTCACGGTCCATAGACATTGTAGTCGAGGCCTCGAGTCAGAGTGCCGTTGATACCTACTTCACCAGCGGCGTCGACTGAGAACGAGGAGTTGACGTCTAGCGGGTAGCTGTAAGTATTGGCGTATCCACTAGATGAGAGGTCTGAGCCGGTAGTGTTTTGAATAGTAAGCTGATCAAAGCCTTGAGATATCAAGCTGGATTGTGATTTCAAAGTCAGTCCTGCTTGTTTGAGGGAGTATAGCGAGCTTTAGAATCCGTCTAGAAGGTAAACACTCCCACGACATGCCCCTGGACTCAACACCTGGTTCTGGCAAAAGAGACAATGCAAATTCCGAAAATACATACTTATTGTAGTTGGAAAAAGATAGATTCTGGGTCCACGATGCTTCTCGAGAGCCGTTCGAGGTTTTGATAGTTGAAGTAACGGAGATGTCTCTTGTGACTGCCGTGTTATATCCCAAAGTTTCGTTCGCGCCTGTTGAATTGGTGGTAACGGACGATGAGATCTGTATCTCCGGCACAGGAGTATCAATGCTTGGCGAGGTCCCTGTTGTCACGGATCCATCCTGTCCCAAGAAAAGGAAGATTGTCCCTGTGACAACCCAATAGGAGCCAACTATTTCAGAGAGCGTGGCATGGCCAGCCCCATCATCATCGAGGCCAGCAACCCTGATTTCAAAGGTGTGAGAGGCACCGTCACACAATAGAGGAAGCCACGGAGTGACGTCGATCTCGTGTTGCCGGAGGTCAAAAGCATCAATGCCCACGATTGGCCGCCAGAACCCCGGAACAATGCCACCAGTAAATATAATGGGAAAAGGCCAAGACACCCCTGCCAACTGACCATCAATGAGCAGCTGGACTTCACGGAAGGGCGAAAAGCCATATAGGGTCCCAGCCGTAGATTCGAACGTGTTCACATCTGAATTGAACGTGTTCGTATACCAAAATTCTTCCGTTGCCTGCCCACAAGCGGACAGAGAGACGACGGCTCTCTCGATGTTCTGGGGTAAGGTATACGACACGGACGCGTTTTGCCCAGGGAGTGAGAACGCACTGGCCATGTTTTCAGAAGACTGCTCCGCAGAGATAGGCAATATCGTGTCGGCAGTAGGCTGGGAGCCCGGAACGGTGAAGAAAGTCGCCGTCAAGGTTGTGTAATAAGGGCCGGTATAAATTGAATTTACGATGTTTCCAAGATCGAAAATGAGCTTCTGGTCGTTCTGCCACAGAGCATTGTATTGTTCCATCTCTTTGATATATGTCCAGATGATACCAGCGGCCGTCGGCTCCGCGGTTGAAGTCCGAAAGACCTCAACATCTCCCAGGTACATGAGCCCAAGCCGATCAAACTGACGCCCTTGCGAAACCACGGTGAAATTCATGGTGACTCGATTGAAATCGCACGGTGGTGGCTTGTATTCTCCTTATCCCAGTACGGTGGTTAGCCTTACTTCATCAGGAGCCTGGGGAGGAGCAGGCCTACCGACGAATGGGGCGCCGTAGCTGTTGGAAAAGACATAGCTCATAAGCGTCTGCGTATAAATGCATCCATACTCGTCACTCGTGCCCGATGGGGTCAGGACGGGTTGATAGACCTGAAAGTCAACCAGAGGAGTGGTGGCTGGAGTCTGTCGCATTTGGAGCGCATCGTTAGGACTTGTGAGAGCGAGGGCATTGGCCGCGCACTGCATCATGAAGACATACGAGCACAGGAGACAAAGGGATTTGATCATGGCAGGACGCATAGTGGAGGGAGGCGACTATGCGCAGTCTCAGCAGTCTGGCAGTCCGACCTCCCTTGTTGGCAGGGTGACATACTGAAGAGGAGAAGGGCAATAGAAGGCAACTCCGAGGACGAAGCCTCTAGGCCACGATCAAAGGTCGGGGATATTGAGCGCATTCTGAATGAATTATGACGCGGATAGTCCAAAGAGGAAGTTGGATTGCGCGCAAGTACCTCGTCGTTGCTGGCAGATTCCCAAAAGGTGGGGAAAGCCGGAGTACTGATAAGATGTCATGCAGCCCTATATTTAGCGAGAGTCTATGTTGTACGGACCATGAAGAGCAGGCCTGAGCCTGACACGTCTGCAGTCGAGAATCCGACATAGGACGTGTTAGGTGCGGTTGTGAGAACCGAAATTCTACGACTCTACGGCGGCCATGTAATCGTGGCACGCACTTTAGCTCCTTCCCTCGCTTCCCAAATCCCAATGCTCGCCAGTCGCCACCAGCGTCAAGGCGTCACGGCGGGTTTCTACTTCAAAGTACCTTGAGTAAGTACTTATCCACGTGCACTGTCGGATGCGGATCAGGCATGCTTTACCGTGTCATGTAAGAACCGAATGATATATTATTGGATCATTCAGTTCATTCTCGATTCACAGGTTCGAGGCCTTTGTGGCTGGTGCCTCTTCCGCCTCTTGGTGCTTGTTTCATGGTTGCTCGTTTCACATCGTTTCCCCCCCAAGCCTCAAGCCTCAAGCCCCAACTCCCTCTCTCAAGCCTCAAGCCTTAAGCCTTCTTCGCACTAGCAGGTACGGGTCGCAAGGACTTACCTTACTCCCGCCTCGCCCCTAGTCACTCCGACTCCGACTCCGCCTGTCGGACCCCCTCTCTAGTCGCGTTTCATGGCCATACAAGTATCGGCAAAAGACTGCGATGCTGCTCCCCGTCGGCCGTCGCACAGTCATACTGCAATTTCCAACCCGCGAATGGGAGTTCGCCGCGGGCGTTGTGTAGGTAAAGCCGCGTGGCTTGATTGCGAGTCGGGATCCCTTGCAGTGGAATCCCTCTCCGGCGGAATAGGCATCGCGATCTTTTGCCATACGAGAATAGGTGTAGATACTAGGAAGGTGTAGTCCATACCTAGGTAGGCACCAGTACGCAAGCTGCCTGTCTCCTTGTCTCTTGACTCTTTGTGTAACTTTAATTAAACATTATTATTAAACCAGTTACCAGAGGCTGTTACGGTGATTATTACTTTACCATCTCCCGTCGTACAGTGCGCTTGATTTATTAATTTTAGAGTGTTTGGCGTCGAAAGTTCTGACTTCTCCGTTTGTTGGCTTTGTTAGCCTTTGTTTGTAAAATGTTTGATCGACAAATGTCCGATGCCGCGAAGCTTGTCAGGTCTTTGATATTTATTCCTCGCCTTTCCCTCCCTGCTGCTTCTGGAATCGGTGATAGATAATACAAATGTCTTCCCATCTTCCTTCGTCCATCTCCCGGCAACTGGTGTAGATCTTGATTTTCCGTCTTCATGTGACATCTTATCATTCTCTGCTTCTCCTTTGACCTGACTTCGGACCCCTGACCTCGGTATGCAACATATGCAACATGCAACATCATACCGATCTTCAATGGCTGGATACTCTACTGGAAAAACTGAAGCTCTATCTGGACGATCTGAAATCCTATCTGCCATATGTGGAACGCCAATATCAAAGTGCGAAATCGCGATCCCAAGACCTGGAACGTCTAGTGGGATATGCGAAGCCTCGCATAGACGATGTCAAGTCCCACTTTCGAGGTCTGGAACCTCGTGTCAGGACATTAAGGTCCTTTTCCCAAAAGCTGCTGGTTTTCGGCTTGGCAATCTTATTCGTCGTTTCTTGGACGATTTTCCTGCGCGGAGGTGCATCGTCGTCCGCGAGCGGGACGCCCGAAACAGACAATTCGCCTTTCAATGCGACCCTTGGAGTTCGTCTGCCTACAACAAACTCCTACTGATACGATTCGGCTAATACACAAGAACAGTTCCAACAGATATACGCACTCGCTTTGCCAGAACGATCTGATCGAGTCCAGCCGCTTCTGGACGCCGCCAACGCCACTAATATTAATATAACGGTCCTCGATGCTGTGAGAGACAAGCAGATTCCGGAACCTGACTGGCCGAAAGGATGGTCAGACAATCCGGCGAAGAAAGTCGGCGAACTCGGCTGCCTCATGTCCCACGTGAGAACCTGGAAGAAGTAAGTCTCGACGTCCCAGTCAGGACTCATAGAAATTAAGAAATACTCCAGGATGATCGCAGAAAACATCGAAACCGCTCTAATCATGGAGAGCGATGCCGACTGGGATCTACGCATCAAGGAGGTCATGCAAGGTGTGGCCTCTGCCTCCAAACGCCTAGTAGACTGGCCATTCGACGCCCCAAGTCGTCCCGGCATCTTTCCGTACGGCGAAAAATGGGACGTCATCTGGATCGGCCACTGCGGCTCCTTTAACCACGACAACCACCGCATATACAGCTTCAATGACAGTAGCGTCCCACCGGAAGAACACGAATACACTTTCAGCAACAAGCCAAATGATGTGCAGCACCGACCCGGCACCAGATCGGTGTTCCCAGTCCAAAACACCATCTGCTCCACCGCTTACGCCATCAGCAACGCCGGCGCCGTCAAGATGGATAAAGAATTCGGAACAGGGAGCGACAATATCGATCTCCGGCTCGCAGGGGTATGCTCTGATAATTATGATGTCACTTGCCTCGGCGTTTGGCCTCAAGTCATCACCGCAGCCGTCACGCAAACGAACATCGAACACCCGCTCGGTGAGATCGTGACGGGGGATGCCGAGGTGACGGATTGGTCTCCCGGTCCAGCCTTGCAGTACTCGGCGAGGCTGAACGCCCAGAAAGTCTTCAGGGGGTCTCCGATGGAGAAGTGGGAGCCGAGGTGGGATTCCACGTGGGCGCTGAAGAACGAAACGTGGACGCAGATGAGCTTCCGGGAAGCCAAGGAGTTGGAAGCCAAGGCCAAGGCCGAGGAGGAGGAAGAGAAGGAGAAGGGCAGGTTCTGGCAGTGGTACAGTGGCAAATATACGGGGACCAGGAGCTTCGGATGAGGACGCAGCGGGCCTCTACGGTCGCCTTGGAATTTAGTACTCGCTTCGCTGCTCGTTGGACCTCGCACGAGAGTCGAGACCGGACATCGAAATCGAAAAGCGGGGATGAAACCGCGCACTTCAACGGCTTGAAGAGCAGAACCGGCAGCGGAGGCCGGCGATGGTATTCCACCCAGCCACCTACCCTCGACCCTCTACAGCAGCACCCCCTCCTCGTCCCCACCGCGCCACGACGACGAGCGCGTCCAGGTCGAGGTACGGTTACCGCAGCTGAGTCTCTTGGCGACCGAGTTCCCGCCATGTGCCTCCTCCCCCTCAGCCTTCGGCCACTGGAGACATCCCGTGCTCGACGGCGCATGACGCCCCGTGGCAGCTCGCGCACTCCGTGGTCGCGGCTGCGCAGTCAGTACCGGGTCGCGTGCTTGGAGCCACGTGTGCGGCGCAATGGCGGAGACTGGCAATCTTTTGCGGTGGGCCAGGCTGTGCACTTGGCGGTGGGAGCATGGCGGTGGGCTCGTAGACGACGCGTGGGCGGCGCCTGGTGCGGAGGAAACCGCAAGCACGTTTTAGGGGCTGCGTTCGCTGCTTGTCTTGATTCGAGTCTGAGTAGATAATCGGCATAATTATCATGTTCGTTCTTGAAGCTTGGGGTTCGTAGCATCATGATGTCTCTGATTGGGTTGAGTTTCTTCCTGAATCTTGTCAATGATCGATGCTCTGTCCGTGTCTGTATCATTCGCATCGTGACCTCGGTATTCGGACACCTCCTCGTAGGTCCCGATGCCGGCCGATAATGTCTTTTAAGATTTCTGGCCCAGTGCACGTTGATGGATAGTGTTTCGGTATCTGTTTTGTTCCTCAATCTAAAAGCGAAATGCCCATCATCTCGACCCCCTTCGATAATTTGAGGAAGCGAAGGCGCATCGTCTGGTTCGATCGAGTACTAGTTCATAGAGCAAAAATCCTTGTCTGAAGAGTTTACCGAGAACAATAGGAAAATATCAGGCCGTGTGCTTGTTAGATACTGCTACTCTCAGTCGACGACCGTTGCGTTGGTCCAGGCATGATAGCCAGTGGCTTATGCCGTGATGTTGACCGTGCTTACGGGATCGAGAGCCCGCGGCGGGGAAGAGACGGGAATGGCGATGACGCAGATTTGAACGTGGGAAGCGCGTGGGACATCATCGAGCGCGTAAGTTGACGATCAGGGGCATCCTGACTGCAGCTGATAGAATGTCGGAGTAGAGAAATCATTCTGATTGGGTCTTCACGAGGCCCGCTTCCGATGATAAGACCATTATCCACCAAGTGGTGAATAGTTCCGCACAGCACGCCGGGCGACGGTCCAGCACGACAAGGGAAGCTTCTTCTTGTCCAAGGTGAGCCCGAAGCAGTTCAATCTCTCGGATCTCGGTCCCCGGCGATTCATCGCGGACGTGCCAGCTGATGGATCCCGTATCCTGCGAGCGCATCGCCTTCGAGGACCACATCGGGCGAGGTCGGCTTCCGGTGGCATGGCGATCATCGCGTCCTTGGTTTTTCCTCGAAGAACAAGCGGCTTCCGTCACCGCGACACACTTCCACATCTACCCGACTGGCCCAGAAGTCGAAGATATATGGGGTCAAAATGGTGCTTCTGGCAGCGTTCCACCCAGACGTTGTCGTACCGTTGGACAACGCAAGTGTGAAGGACCGGGCGCTTGCGCAGCTCCAGCACTCATCCAGGTTCAACTTTCTCGAAGAGAAAGGCCTGCAGCTTGATGCGTACGCCTTCCGAGGAGGCACAGCCATGGAACCAAACTCCATGTTGGGCTTCGGACCACTTAAATCTCTGGCTTTACGCGGCGAATCCTCGAGGGCTTTCCTTTGGTACAAGGATTATATTTTCGAATCGAGACCTCGTTACTGAGCAGGTGCTCGGCACAATTAAAAGAAAAGTCGTGATTCGAAACAATCGTGGTTATGGTTCGGTACAGGAATCCGCCTCGACCAAAGCTGGCGACGGAGACCAAAAATTAACCGGCGGAGCCAGTCGAGAGGTGCCTTATCTACCTTCGATCTCAATCTCGATCTCGTCAGCCGCTCGTTCGTGTGAGTGTTGTGTCCAACAATCGGGAGACACCTGGGCAGATTTCAAAATTTCCAGATCATTTACGCTCGGCATCTGCCTCCAAAATGCCCGTTCGTGGAGATATTGTGCCAGACGACGGGGAAGCCACCAACCCGGCTCGAACGGATCAAGAGACAGTCCGTCCGGAAGCACCGCCTCCAGTGCCACTTTCTTCAGAGGTTGTTAGGACTGACACGAATGCTCCCACGTATCGCCCCCCAGAGACACAACGTCCAGTCAATGCTGCCGTCATTTTTCACCCAATTGTGTCCGCAAATATTGGGGCCAACGAGGGTAGTGTTCCCGGAAGCGACCCGGATACTCATCTCCAAGCGCTCGAATTTTGCGTTCTAAACGCTTGTCAATATTAGTGATGCGCCCGTGGGCGTTGAAGCACTCGGCGGCAAGGTAACGCTCTCACCCGTCACATATCTGCACGTGCTCACAGTTTCGGGCAGCGAGCATTCAGTCCGGATGCACCAGAACTCTGCCGACCACGGCCAAGGCCGCAGGCACCGTGAAAGGCTGTTTGCCGGCATCAGAGTACGATTTCTTCGATAGAATTAGTAACGTGTAGCATTCGGAGTGGGGTGAATGTCTAATGAGGCGCAAGGAGACGGGCAGCGTTTCAATGATCAGATGTGTTGTAACCTCGTGTTCAACATGCGTAATGTTCAGCGGTTGTAAACTGGGTAGCAACTCCAGCATTTTCGAAGACCAAAGAATCGACAGAATAGCGCCTTTTAAGCGAGGCAATAAACATTAGCATCGAAGCACTGCCATGAGGACTCGAGGCCACAACGATATCAACAAGCTAGCAAAATTCCTCTGCAGATGCATCTCCATTCAAACAGGAAATGTGTCGAGCTTCGAGTCCTCGAACTACCAAAAAGGTAACTCACTGGATCAGACCCCTGCGACCATTCTGTGTTCTCAGCAGCGCGACTCCAGGCCACGCCATGTCAACCAATGCGATTTCGTATTCTTGAGCTCGTCATTTCCAACGGATATATGTTGGTCCTATTGCGATATAGATCAGTGGTGGGCGATGACTTACTGCCCGTTAAGAGGCTGATGAGGCTCGACCGGCTACCTTTGTGGAGACGACGATGCTGAGGGATTGAGTTCAGAATGGAGAGTCGCTAAGGAGGCGGGTCTTGTAGTGCTGTCGGCGCGGGACTACTGCGCCATTCGAAGGATTCGGGCATATGTGGATGGATCATTCCTTCAGTCACTGCAAGTTTTCGATTTTAGCCCAGCAGATTCTCGGTTCCTTATCCGGCAATGGGAGGATGTGGATACCTTCTGGCACTGTACCATATGGGTTTAGAATACCTACACCATAATCTCCGAAACATGGATCCTATCACATCAAGCTACTCCTTCCCCCGACTTCTGTAGGCCCCTGCCCATTTGGCATCTCGCCGTTTCTGCCCACGACAAATTCGCTATAGATGCGCTCTAACCTTCGCCTCTCATCTGCACCCACCGAGCTCCTCGTCGTGGCAAGCGAAGCTTCAATATGCTTCCACTCAATCACGACCTTTTGACTCGAGTCATTTTCTGTACCGTCCCCGATGATCTTGTTCTTGGAAGATGGTTTAGAGATTCCACGTCGCGCATGTCGGTCCTTCCGCTTAGCGAGCTTAATCGCATCGAGCTTTGCGATGATGGCCGCGTACTCTACTGCTTGCTTCGCACGACTCGTGGCGGGAGTTACACGGTTGGCGATATCCTCCTTGCCAAAGCGAAATTGTAGAATATCTTGTTTCGAGACCTTGCTGTACTTCTTGTCACCCTTGCGACTCTTGAAATCGACTGCTTCGTTGGTGCTATGGTCGCCTAGTACATCATGGATTGCTTCGAGGTGTGCGTTGTAGATGACAGCCTGCAGATCGGCGCCCGAGTAGCCTGCTGTTCGGTAGGCAACCTCCCAGAGACTCTTGTGCTGGTTTGCGGCATCCAAAACCTCTCGGCTGATATACAGCTTCTTACTCAGCGCTTGAAGAATGTCGAGTCGGTCGTCCAAGCTCGGCATGTCACAAAGCAACGACTTGTCAAGGCGACCTGGTCTTAGCAGTGCAGGATCGATTAGATCGGGCCGGGAAGTCGCAGCCAGCACGTAGACCCCAGATAGACCCTCTGCACCATCCATCTGCGTCAGGAGTTGGTTCACAACACGATCCGTGACACCTGTAGAGTCGTGACCTCGCTTCGGTGCGATGCTGTCAAACTCGTCGAAGAATAGCACACATGGCCTCGCTGATTCAGCTCTCTCAAAGAGATCACGAACACTTTTCTCGCTAGCACCGATATATTTGTTTAAGATCTCTGGACCTTTCACGCTGATGAAGTTTAGGCCACACTCGCCAGCTACCGCGCTTGCGAGTAAGGTCTTGCCGCAACCCGGGTAGCCGTATAGTAAAAGACCAGAGCGCAGGCGGAGAGGGCACTGGGCGAAGATCGGAGCGTAAGTGGTAGGGTACTGCAAGGTTTCGAGGAGGATTTTTCGAGTTTCTCGTAGTCCTCCGATAGAGTCAAACGTAGTCTTGGATGATTGCAGGGTCACATTTCTTAGCGAAGCGGGTGTGAAGCCTTTCAAAGCATTCTCGAAGTCCATCTTCTTGAGGACGATATTCGATTCTTCCGTGGGATCCCAGGCTGTTTCAACGGATCTTATCAAAGCTTCATTCTTTGCTCGGGAGACGAGCAGCACCAAGTCTCCTGGCATGTAGCCATCAGTCTGCCCTGCTAAATCAAGGAAGTCTAGGCCGCAATCGACTTGAAACTTTTCAGATCCATCTGCAGGCTTCGAGCGAGGAGATTCACCCATCCAGGCGGCCTCATTATCTTGGCTACTGTTGCGTGAATGGCCATTCGCACCATTGGCTGACAATAACCTATCACCAAATTGACCGGTGAAAGCTTGTAGCACCTGTCGCCTACCGTCTTTGTCAGGCACCTTCAGCGCTACTATTTCCCTTACAACGTTGCCTCCAACAATGACGTTGTTCAGCGCCTCTTTCGCCTTCGATGTTGCCAAAATGACCACATGCGAGTCGAAGCTGCAGTACTGGCGCACGAGAGAGCACAGTATCTCGCTGATCTGTCGGCTGCGACCATTGTCACTTGTCTGAAGCTCTGTCTCGGCGGGACAAAGTCTGTCGAGGTCGTCTAGGATGACTAGCGCATGGCCTCCTAATCTAGTACCCCAAGATGCGGCCATGAACAGTCGACTCAGAGTCTCTTTGATTGCAGAGATTCGGGTCTCGTAGGTCATCAGCTTGCGACAGGGAAGGTAACTTGTGTGAAAAAGATCCAACTTGCGTAGCCGATCGCCAACTAAACGTGCCAAAGATGATTTGCCAGAGCCAAGACCGCCAGTTAACAGGACAGACGAACAATGCGATAGGTGGGCGGTGAGCTGGTTGATGAGGCTATCAACGCCAATCATGGATGGGAGCTCTTTTGGGAGTGGGTTAGCGCCGATGACGGTTGATTGAGAGGTACTAAAGGGACTTGGTATTTCCTGCTGCACTTGGATGGCATCCTTGATCTGTAAGCCTATGCACCACTTTATAGGATTCTTGATAGAATCCCTGCTGTCATGCGAAGATAAGCCCAACCGGAGAATCCCACCTTCCCAATCCGGGCTCTCACTGTCTTGAGGGACTTGAGGCAGAACGAGGCCGTCGGTAAGGGGTCCCTCTAACATGCCTGCCTCATCCTGGTCTATGCTTGCATAATAAGACCGAATCTTCTCAGCTGCTACTTCACGACCAGCTTTCGATTGCCCGCCAAATTTGATACCATCGACCTCTCCAAACTTCCCAAGAATAGGAAAGACCTTCAAAGTCTCGATTCCGCTCCTCAGTATTGGAGGGGGCGCGGCTTCGATGCGCACAAGGCCTCCAACAATGCCCTTACTGTTCAGAGAAAAGCAAAGCGCCGAAGAAAGAGCAACATGACGAGAATCAGGAGCATCATCCCAGACCAATAGTTTTGCGACAATTTTCGAGGCTGGCCTCCCAGACTCGCTGGCTTCCATATCCTTGATTTGCTGTTGCTGCTGCGGATCGAGTGGAAGGTCGATCCCGCCTGATCTCACGACAGATACACACGCGTATTCAAAACCTTTAAGGACATGGTGTGCTAGCAAATCTTGGTCCACCCATAGCCTGAGGTTCTTATCATGACTCTTGCCCTCCTCATCTTCATCAAACATATGAGCGCACAGGCTTCTATCCACACCACGGAGGAAGACCGCGCTCGGCCCGCCACTTCCTCGATGACTGCGTTGCCTTGTTCCCCCATTTCCGCTCCTTCCGCCAGCGCTTCGGTGACCAGTGCTAGCAATACTCCGACTAGTGGTGCGGTCATTATGCGAGAGACGAGGTCGTGTCTTGGGAGCCACAATGACTTCGCCGTCCGGCGAAATCTTCGCAAAGGGCGTCGAGGAAGATTGTGGCGGAGTGAGAGAGCTAATGATAACATTTGCCGTGGAGGTTGGCGACAGATGAATAGTCAGAGGGTGAGCTTGGTGAGCCTGAGCGGAAGGCGACGCAGTGAAAGAAGGGTTGGGCAAGGCTCGTACTTGAAATAGTAGATTGGATTCGAGGAAACTTGCGTGGAGCTCGATTACTGCGGCATCCGTCAGCTTGCTTTGCCATAGATCAGCGCGGGACACACTTGCTTTCCCAGTCTGCTGGAGTCAGCGGTTCGATGTGTACTGTCTGTGCCACGGGAGGGTCCAGATGTAGAGATATACCCACCTACGTTACGACCTTAGCATCCTTAATCATAATCACCCGGTTATTCTGACCTTCTGGCCGTCCCCGAGACCCAGCATACGTCCAAATATAGCATCAATTTCCACCACCCCAAGTTCTTCCTTGGATCTTTTTCCACTTCTGTCGATGATTGATGTTGATTTTGCTGTGCTTGCCATTCCTGTCCATCCGACGTACACAGAGCGTTGGGGAGCGGCATTGGGCCTTTTTGAGACTGGTACAGCCGAGGACTCCTTGTACTGTAGCTCAACGACAACGTTCTGAACAACCTAGCATCGTATGAGTTATAAACCCAACAAAAAAGTCTTGGCTGCTTACAGCCTTTGCATTGTCAAGCAGCGCAACAATTGACCGAGGAACGTTGACGAAGCAGTTCTTAAGATCTACGAGCTTAACTTCGGCCTGAATCGGCGCCATTGCTGAATTTCAGAACCTTTCGTGGGACTCTAACATCACTCAAATGGCTATGAAACCATCAACGTTAATAACGAACAAGCGTTCCTGCTTAGCAACCAGATTTAGAGAACATGTAAAAGTGAGGGCAATATTCCTCAATTCAACAGCCGAGGCATAGGCACATTCGGAAGCATTTCCGAGCTTCGGGAACGCTAAGCCGGAGATATGCTAATTGATCGCGAAACGACGCGTCCCACGCGCCGAACTGCTGGCTTTTCAAGTCGAGCACTTGGAACTGCTTCACAGCAAGCATGAACTCATGAATTAGATCTCTTGCGCCTCTCCAAAGTGAATTGATCATTACTCTCCAGCTAATACGATGGCGCTCCTCACATTCCGATCGCCTGTGGACTACGCGGCACAACAAAGTCAGCGCCCCTCTCCTCTGCTCGGCCCTTGTAACAATTAGGTACTGATGAGGACTACAGCCGCCTTCGAGGACTTCCTACTGAACTACAAATCTACCCAATCCGACCTAGATCTTGCGGCGACTGACGCCTTCCAAGATCTCAACATTGACGGAGACGGCACAAGTGATGAGTACGACTTTCTGGACGATGTGGTGGATGGGAAGGCAGCAAGGCATGCTGGGCAGTATAAGGAGCCAACGAGAAAATACATCGACATGCTACAAAAGGTCGCAGATCGACAATTGGGGGAAGTGACCATAGAGCTGGATGATTTGGACAATGTCAGTGAGCCCTTCCGACTTCGTACTTCGATGATACTGACAATCCGACGCAGTATGAGAAAAGCTTTGGTGATGGGGATGAGGGTTCGGGCTTGCGATTAGTTGACTCGATCGAAAAAAACGCGAAGCATTACATCGATGTTCTATCGCATGCCGTGGACAAAGTAATGCCGAAGGAAACAAAGGAGATTTCTTTTAAAGACGACGTGCTTGACATCATCATGTCGCAGCGCGAGAAGAGGAACGAGAGCATGATGCTGGCAGCGGAAAATGAACTAGACCCTTCGCAACCAGAAGCCATATTCCCGGCTGAGCTCACGCGACGATACACTCTGGTTTTCAAGCCGCTCACTCCTGCCGGATCGGATAGCGACAGGAATACGAAAGCGCTCGCAGTTCGGAATGTGCGAGGGGAGCATCTAGGTCATCTCATCACCGTTCGAGGCATTACGACTAGAGTTTCTGACGTGAAACCCTCCGTCCAAGTCAACGCATACACATGTGATCGATGTGGATGCGAGATATTTCAGCCTGTCACCTCAAAGCAATTTACCCCAATGACGGAATGTCCCTCGGAAGAATGCAAGCAGAACAATTCCAAAGGTCAACTCTTCCTGTCAACCCGAGCATCGAAGTTCCTGCCATTCCAAGAAGTTAAGATACAGGAAATGGCTGATCAAGTACCTGTCGGCCATATCCCTCGGACATTGACTGTTCATTGTCACGGAACATTAACGAGACAGATCAACCCTGGCGATGTCATCGATGTTGCGGGAATTTTCCTTCCAACTCCCTACACAGGCTTCAAAGCTATCCGTGCTGGTCTCCTGACGGATACCTACCTCGAGGCTCAACATATTGATCAACACAAAAAAGCGTATGATGAGCTGGTCTTCGATGCCAAGACGTTCCGAAGAATCGAGCAGTACAAGCACTCGGGGCATATGTATGAGTACCTCTCAAGGTCCATCGCTCCGGAAATATATGGTCATCAAGATGTGAAGAAAGCGCTTCTACTACTTCTGATCGGCGGTGTCACTAAAGAGATGGGCGACGGCATGCGAATACGTGGAGACATCAACATCTGTCTTATGGGTGATCCTGGTGTGGCTAAATCCCAATTGCTCAAGTACATCACCAAAGTGGCTCCTCGCGGTGTTTACACCACCGGACGCGGAAGTAGCGGCGTGGGACTGACAGCAGCCGTCATGCGAGATCCAGTGACAGACGAGATGGTACTGGAAGGAGGTGCTCTAGTCTTGGCAGACAACGGTATCTGCTGTATCGATGAATTCGACAAGATGGATGATGGAGACCGAACAGCCATCCACGAGGTCATGGAACAACAGACGATCTCTATATCGAAAGCTGGCATTACAACATCTCTTAATGCTCGGACATCGATTCTCGCTGCGGCCAATCCCCTCTATGGTCGCTACAACCCACGAATCTCCCCCGTGGAAAACATCAACCTTCCCGCCGCACTCCTTTCACGCTTTGATGTCCTTTTCCTCATGCTTGACCAGCCAAATCGCGAGTCGGACGAAGAGCTAGCCCAGCATGTGACCTATGTCCATATGAATAACAAGCATCCAGAAACCACAGGCGTGATCTTCACTCCTCACGAAGTTCGCCAGTACATTGCTCAAGCTCGAAGTTGGCGGCCGACGGTGCCCAAGGAGGTTTCGGAGTACATGGTTGGTGCATACGTGCGTATGAGACAACAGCAGAAGCGTGATGAAGGTGGCAAGAATCATTTCACCCATACCTCGCCTCGCACGCTTCTGGGTGTCCTTCGTCTCTCGCAAGCATTGGCTCGATTACGCTTCTCTTCACAAGTCGTCACTGACGACGTTGATGAGGCTTTACGATTGGTGGAAGTCAGCAAAGCGAGCTTGTACAATGACTCAAGAGGAGCGGCTGATCAAAGCCCAAGCAGCAAAATTTACAATCTTGTTAGGGCGATGAAGGACAGTGGGGCGGCGGCTATTGGAGACGGGACTAGAGGAGAGTTGAGCATCAAGAAGGTCAGAGAAAGGATTATTGCGAAAGGCTTCACGGAGGATCAGTTCAGCCAGGCGTTGGACGAGTATGCCTTGCTAGACGTAAGACCCTATATGCTTCATCCGATGAGGCATCGCTAACATAAAGCTTCACAGGTGTGGCAAACGGCTGCAGAAGGTACCCGTCTTGTTTTCATCGAGTCTGGAGACGGAGACGGAGACATGGACATGGATGGAGACGATGACATTTTCTAGACGGAGTGCTACTCACGGCGTTTGGGTCAAGCTGACTGCTGCTGTAAGCCTATAGCTTGTGAAGTCGTAGCGAGTAGTTGATTCATTGTTTAAGACGAGATTCAAAACAATGAGGCCCTGTAATGGATCGCAAATCGGTCGAAGTCTCAACGATCATGGATGGGATGATGGGCCTATTTCACTTTAACACAGGCAACTTCTCGTAGATGATAGCACCACCCACGTGAAATAAGATGTTCTGCAAGTACCAAACGTCGGAATTACTGCTTAACGTGTATACTCCCTTGTCGGGAAGCTATTTTCTAGACCATATCCGTTCCCCCTCACTTGCTCAGAAGCTCGGCTTGTCTCAGCAGCCGCAAAACATCTGACACCAAATACAGACTCCCAGCAACGACCAATGGTCCCCCATCGGAAATTTTCACAGCTAGTTTGAGTGCCTGTGCTAAGTTTCCGGGCTGGGTCTGAGAACAATCTGAAATACCCAGATCTCGTGCTGCGCCCAGTATACTGTCCGCTTCTTCTGGGCACACCCATGGCATACCATCCACTGGGCCGAATTGGACAGCGATGAGATTATCCTCTGCTCTCAGGAGAAAGTGCAGCATATCTGGAATATCTTTTCCCTTCGATACTGCAATCATCCAGGTTACAGGGCGGTGCTTTTCCCGTAGTCTCTGATCTACATATTTCCCTAGGACCTCGGCAGACTGGCTATTGTGAGCCCCATCCAGGAGGATTTCCCGTTCGCGGCCAGCCAAGGATTTTATGTTGAGGTTCTGCAGACGGCCGGGCCAAACGGCGTTCGCGATCGAAGGCAGAAGCCGGAGCGGGTCTAATGAGGGATGGAACTGGGAAAGCACCTGCTTGACAGCTTCGAACGCCAAATAAACGTTCATCTGCTGGTGGTCCATGAGTTCCCTCTTGGCAACCACGTTCCATACTTGACTGGCTGGATTGAGATCTTGAGGAACAAGAAGCAACGAGGCAGCGCTGACCTCTGCCGCATTTCTGTTCAGAACATCAAGTACTCCTGAGCTATTACTTCCGTCCGCAATGCAGTGCACGCCGGTTTTCATGATGCCCGCCTTGTGCCACGCGATCTCTTCCACGGTGCTTCCAAGGAAAGACTGATGGTCTTTGCCTATTTTGGTAATCACAGTGACTGCTGGATGCTCAAGGACGTTCGTTGCATCATTGCGGCCACCCAAACCGACCTCGACAACGCCGATATCTATCCTCACTCGATTGAAGATTTCGAACGCCGTAGCAGTCAGAATCTCGAATTCGGAAGCTTTGATGTTTTCGCTTTGATCTTTCATCTTCATGACAGCCTCGACTTCGCGAAAGAGGTCCTCATCGACGCTTTTCTCATTGATTGTGATGCAGTCCCATCTATCGATCAAGTGCGGAGACGTGAAACGGCCGCAACTGATGTTCCCAGCATGCAGCATTGCAGAGGCATAGGAACACACAGAGCCCTTGCCATTGGTGCCTGCAACATGTATTGCGCGCCATGGAATTGGGATGTTTTTCAACAGTCGACTGATGCGCGCAAGGCCTAGTTCAATCATGGTGGAATCAATGCCATTTGCATTCAAGAGTGGAATCTAGCTGCTGCTGCTGCTTGAATTCATTAAAGTCCATCTCCATGTGGATTGAATACTACCATTCAGGCTACCAACATAATGGTGTTCTGACACAGCAGGGTTTGTGATTCGAACCTCCAAGATCAAGGGGCCGATCGCATGCAACGCCAGCCCTAGGTACTAGTAGAGTACCAATGGGCTTCCGGGTACTTTAAGGTAGTAAGGCGGGGGCCCGGGCGGATCATAGGCCCGATCCCTTCTTCACTTCTTCACTTCATTGACAATGCAAGGAACCGAGTATGGCACGCAGTGATTAGAGCCCCAGGATATCGAATGTCAAGCTTCAGACATCATATCCAGACACGCTTGCAGCAATCCTGCCTTGAAAAATTGTTGCACTGAGAGCGAGCTTCGAATCGGCAGCTGGTAAATTTGATCACGCACCACCCTCCTTTTACCATCACGAACCGAGCAAGCGTTGTCAGATCCAGCTGAATTACTACACAGCCTAGTCATTACACAATTCGTGTTCAGCTCAAGTCCAGTTCGAGTCCACAGGGAAGATGCGGGATTCCGGCTTCCATCCGTTCAAGGGTCGAGTCAGTAGGCATTTCGGCGAGACGGTACACGAGCGAAAGTGCTGCACCTCAAACAATCTTGAGCTGATCAGAAGCGTGTAGCTTAGTCCAGACGCTCCATACCTCAGCTGTGAGTCTGGACACGCCCGGTCCGTCTACTGCAGTGGCTAACCGGTGCAGACTTCGATATACGATGTGTGTGCGTCCGTACAGATTCCGTTGTAGGCGCTGTGGCTAAGGGTCGATAGTGATGAAAGAGGATATCGACACACTGAAGAATGACTGGTTGACGGATAATGTATGAAGGGTTACACCTGTGAGACTTGGTGGTGCTAATGGATCATGCAGAGCATATCATTTTGGGAAGAGTATGTCCATCACCAGGCTCAGGCTCCGGCTCATCCTAGCACTACACGGCTATACCAAGGGGGCCTTTCGTTCAGCGGGCTCACAGTGTCTTCAGATATCTGGAGCGCGAGTACCTCAACCAATACAAAAACGCCCACATCGTCCTCCTCCGCCCATCTATGTCCTTCATGCTCATGCAGACCCCCGACCCTCTCACCCTCAAAGAAGCCCTCCCCAACTTCTCACGCACAACCCACATCTTCCTCCCCATCAACGACTGCCGCAATCCCTCAATCGCCGAAGGCGGCTCGCACTGGTCTCTTCTCCTTGTGAGCATCGTCGACAGCGTGGCATTTCACTACGACAGCCTCAACCCTGCAAACAGAAACGAGGCGGGACTGGCAGCGAGGAAAATTGGTCAATTGTTAGGAAGGCAGCTCCAATTTAACGATCTGACGGATTCTCCACAGCAGGAAAACAGCAGTGATTGTGGGGTTTTTGTCTGTATGCAGATGAGGCATTTGCTGTTGCGGAAGCTGTTGATGGCGCACGCGAAGGAGAAGATTAGTATGAGCATGGGAGGGAAGAGTGTGGATGCTGCACAGGGGAGGAAAGAGATGTTGAGGATCATCGAGGGTTTTAGGAAGGAAGGAGAAAGGCGAAGGTCGTAAGTGTTCGATGCGATAGGGGTCAACGTGCCATTACTGAATGTGGGCAGATCGAGTGCAAGTCCTTCACAGAACCAAAAACATTCGAGCCAGAAGCCTTCGAGAAGCCCTCCAAGAATTGAATGAAAAGCACATCGAACCAATGAATGAATTCGGTCGCATCGCTTTGCATTTGCGCGCTTCAGCGTTGGTGTTAAATGGCACTCCCTCGGGATGTACTGGCTAGTCGATAGCTGTAGCAAAACGATACTCAAGCATATTGCAAGGCTTCAAGCTGGCATTGCTGCTTTGCTGATGCCTGTTTTCTACCCTACAACTCCATATCATGACCTCACATCAACAGTGACTGCGCCTATACTCGTGCCACAGCAATATCCATCATATTTACGGTCCATCTTCGTATCCTCTATCTCTGCATCGAGTGCGCCTGGCAGGCGTGAATGGGCGAGAAGGGCAAGCCCGGGTTTTGGTTCCGTGTAGTGCTCGAAGTCCTATTCGAGACGTATAGAGGCGTACACATAGGACGTGGTGCCTGTAGAGTGGCTTGGAGGCATCGTAAGGCTATACCAAGTGCGACTGGTGTTCAAGGAATGCCACTATATACCTATCTTACAGCATAGCAATTGGGGGGTTTTAAACTATTCAATGCGGCCGGTATTGGTATATTTCTCAAATGTTTACCTCAACTCTGTAACAGCAGCCGAAACAATTAGCGACGGTCACGTGAGCCCACTCATGCGTCTTCGCGTTCCGTCTTTATTCCGACGACACTTCGAATTATACACCTCACCACTCTCTTACTCCGCACACACCGTCCAGCTCAAGACAGGCAAATCATCAACATCGATCTCGGCATCGACCTCAATTTCCAAAAGTGGCGCATTTTGACAGGCCTACCACCATGTTTGGTGTACTGCGTCCCAGCACTCCTGAGCGAGAGCAAATGCCGATCTCTCCTGGCGCCTCACCACCCCCACCCCGCTCTCTTGCCCCAATGCCCTCCAGCGAGTTCAATTCCCGCGAAGAGCTGCTCGCCGGCTGCAAAGACTGGGCTGCTCACCAAGGCTTCGCAGTGGTCATCGCTCGCTCTCGATTCAACCGCCTTTGGCTCAAATGCGACCGAGGGGGGACCTACGAGAACCGCCGCAACCTTACTCCCGAACAACGAAAGCGCAAGCGGGGCGAGAGTCGTCTGCTGGGATGCCAATTCAAGATGCTGGCAAATGTGAGAAAGGATGGGGTCTGGAAGGTCGAGACGGAAGTGGCTGAGCACAATCATGGTCCCTCGGAGGACTTGAGCGCGCATCCTACTCTAAGGCGCATGACGGATGAACAAGCGAATAAAGTGAATGAGATGTGTGATGCCGGTAGGAGTCCGGCTGAGACATTGGAGGAGTTGAGGACTCTTTGGCCAGATATCAAAGTGTTGACGAGGGACATATACAACGCGAGGAAGAAGTACAAGACTCAGAAAGAGTTGGCCGAGCAGGCTGCTGGTCAGCCAGAGGTGCAGCCATTTGAGGATCCGAACGGCGTGTTTCCTGGTCCAAGCACTAATGGAAGATGGGCTTGGCTTGAGGACGGTGACGAGGTGACGAGCAAGAAGTCTAAGAAGCGAAGGAGGACTGTTCCTGCACCACCGACTTCTGTAAATCCAGCGCTTGACCCTCAACTACAGACTCCCACTACCTCCCATACCTCGCGTCAGCCCGTTCCAGATGCTGGTCAACAACTCCTCAACGATTTCAACCAGAATCATTCTAAGCCGCAAGGCAATACTCAGCATCGATACGGGGGATACGATTCCGCACCTAACTCCTATCCACGTCAAGCCACCGCAAACGGTCCCGCTGATGATTTCGTCTCTTTTCAAAGCGCGGACGATGACTCTCACGTCCTCCCACAATACCCCAATCATCAAACCAACACGACTCCGTCCCGCCTACGCTCTCAACGCCAAACAGCTCCTACCGCGACCATGTCTACAGCGACCGGGACATCCGATGCATCTGCTGGCGGCGTAGCGGCAGGACCGAAAGCGCAAAGCGGGGTGGTCATGTCGAGGATTGAGCGAATCGAACAGGAGCAGCGGGATCAGAAGAACATGTTGGTGCAGATCTTAGGGGCTGTGAGGGGAACGCAAGGGAGTTCTGGATGATCGGCTCAGCCTGAGATCATGGATGACCGCGATTACTGAATGGATGATGCGTGCAAAAGCGACGCGAAGTATGGCCTGTGCTTTCTACGACCACCTGAGTTCACAATCTGCGATCGGGAGAGGCTTGACACATCATATTGCTATGCAACTCGGCGTAGTAAATGCCTTTGGCAGATAAATCGCAGCTCGCATAAGTCGAGATCGGCATTCGGCTCCATAGTAAGATACCCACGTTTGTAGCAGCGCTGTCGTCTATCGTTGGTCATCTCGCGTGACTTGCGCTGTCCAAGGCCCTGCGAAATACCCAATACTGAGGGTGTCGCTCGTGGAAAAGGGGCTATTCAGGATATCAACGATGATGAGGCGACGCGGAAGGGGTTTCGACCTTGCGTTTCTGTTGTCTAGCAGGACTGTGGTAACGAGCGAATTGGGTGATGGATCTACGAAGAACAAGCCCCAGCCTTCAGTGGAACATCCGTCTCTCATAGCCTCTCGAAGCGGATATTGTTTGGGGTATCATTTTGTGAGCTTATGTTAGGTGGAAATGGGTTCGGAGTCGCGCACGCAGCGGGACTGGGGTATGTTGTAGAAGTCGAGATTGAGATTCAAGAAGAGAGTATGGTTAGGTCGAGATGCACAGAAGGGAGGCATATAGGGCGCCAGAGGGGTAGATCAACAGCATTTTATTGGAGGTCGTGCCGGAGACTGGTCGCGCGCTGCTCAAAGCGCTGGAGAGTGGGTGTTTTACTGACTGGTCGCTCTTGATGTCCGGTTCGGTGGGGACAGCCGACCCGAACGGTATTGACGTGTCTGTTGTTGCTCGCATTAAGGGCTAGATTGTATAGTAACATGTGTTGCGTTGTTGTAGATGGCGTTGATGGTAATCCTACCGAGCATGGCCAGGTTCAGTCGAGCTCGAGTCTCACGCGTTTCAATTCAATTGCATAATTTTTTAGAATTTAAAAAGAGAAGCCTGTTTCGGTACGAGGCGGTGAGAGCGCCATATCTATGCAATAGGGTATTCGCGAGAGCTTCAAAATTAGCAGCGAAGCTATGCGTTCAACCTCCCCTAGTGGGCCTGTTAGAGCAGATAAAAGTCAGCGTGTGGGCGGCACTCCAGGAGCGCATCCCTTACCCCAGCTTCTCCACCTGTAAATCTATTCTATCTGTGTTCGTCGCCTTCGTGTCCTTCTTCTCATTCTTCTCCCCATCCTCGTCAGCGCAACCACAGTCGTAAAAGTCTCCAATGTTCGAACAGTCGAAGAGGTCCTTCTGCAGAGATTTATTGACTTCGTTGTGGACGTGGCATGCCCAAGCCGCAGCGGATGAACGAGACGAGACCTGGGGAGGGAACTTGTTGAGGATTTGGCGGAAGTGGCCGGCACATTCTCCACTTGCTCATGGTTAGCCTCTGTAGCGGGAGGAGCTTCCTCTGTGCAACGCACCATGGATAAAGCCGTGCAAAGAGGTGTATGTAGGAAAAGAGCGCCGTCTGCTCATCCTGGGAAGGCTTGTCTGGGAATTTCGCCATGGTCGTATGAAACAGCTTCCACGCAGCTCTCCCCAGTTCTGCTTTTAATGTCTCGTTCCCAATCTTGCCCATGATTGCGTCTCCTTTCAGCACGTCATCGTCCACGCTGACCTGGTGTATGGGAACGGAGCGGAAGATCGCATCTGGATTCTTTCGTCCAGAAAAAGTCCAACTCAGGAGTGAGACAAGACCGACGGCTGCGACAAGCAGGAGGAGGAAGCGTCGGTTTGGTACCGTGCCCGAGGTAGGCATTGGGAGCCCGAGATTGGGGATGTAGAATGGCGGAGGGTCTTTAGGTAAGGTCAGGCAGTTCCATGGACGGTCGTCTCAAGCTCGTGAATCATTCACATAGTGCACGGGCGGATGAAGAAGGCAGATATCAATGGTGGAAAATCAGACAGAAACCTGGATGCCCATAGGAAGTGTAGTACGAAGTACTGTAAGGTACCATGCATAATCTTGTAAGGCTGAAAGATGCGCTTATGCAGGACGATTGTTAATTGTGCATGCATAGTTTTCGCCGACATCGTTCGCAAGTTCCAAATGTTACAAAGCGAGAAAGTCTCACATCAGCTACACTCGTTTATATAAGTTACGACTCTTATCAACATCATTTCAACTTCTTGCCTTCCTCTCACCGGAACAACTTGAGACGTTGGAGAGCATCATAGAATCTGCCCTCATAAAACCCCCCACAATGCCGTTCCCTCCGCCCCCTGTAGACACCATTGGTACTGCAACACCATTCCAAGCCTAAGAGTCGTTGTTCACACATATGCAGATTGGGATAACGTTGGCTTCAAAGTCCGTGAAGGTATGCGCGAACATCTTATAGTCACAACCATCTTAGCTTACGATCTACTCAGTCAATGGCCATACCGAATCACACTACAGTGTCAAGACCGGAAAATGGAGCGAACCCGAATTCGTCGAGGACCCCTATCTCCGCATACACGGCATGGTACCTGCCCTGAATTACGCCCAGCAAGCATTTGAAGGAGTTAAAGCGTTCCGAACACCAGACAACCAGATAGCTATTTTCCGCCCTATGGCGAACGCGAAACGATTGGCTCATTCATGCGGGTTTGTCGCAATACCCCCAGTACCGGAAGCACTCTTCGTCAAATGTTGTCGCCTGGCAGTAGGCCTTAATGCCGGATATGTCCCTCCACATCACACGGGTGCTTCAATGTACATCCGGCCCCTAGTATTTGGAAGCTCTGCGCAACTCGGACTGACCCCGCCGGAAGAATATACCTTTGTTGTCTTTGTGGTGCCGGTCGGCGTCTTTCATGGCGTCCATCCGGTGGACGCACTGATTCTCGAGGAGTTTGACCGAGCTGCGCCGGAAGGTACGGGATCGGCCAAATTAGGAGGAAACTATGGGCCTGTCCTGAAATGGAGTGAAAGAGCGAAGAGTGACGGCTTCGGTATCACATTGCACTTGGATAGCAGAACGAAGACCGAGGTTGATGAATTCTCGACGTCTGGCTTTATTGGAGTGCATGAAGAAGGCGAGAAGTATACATTGGTTGTGCCAGACAGTAGGAGTGTCATTAAGAGCGTCACGTCCGACAGTGTTTGCGAGATTGCGAAGACTTTAGGCTGGAGTGTGGACTGTCGGCCAATAAAGTATGATGAACTATCCACATTCTCTGAAGTCATGGCCGCTGGCACGGCTGCGGCGCTGGTACCTATCAAGTCTATCACCATGAGGTCGAGAAACGACAAGTTCACATACCAAGGCGGAAGCGACAATCCTGGACCGGCGTTCGAGAAGCTTCTAACTATACTAAAGTCAATACAACAAGGGAAGATGAAAGACTCATTCGGATGGTTGGACTACGTGGAAGAACCCAAAGGATTCCCGAGCACCAATGGGGTTTCAACGAACGGCGTGGATGGTAGTATAGACGAGCTACCATAAATTCAGATATCAGTCAGATCATCCTTTGCTTGTGAGCTTCCAATGGCTAGCAAGACTCTCATTTTATTGGCACTTTCTCTATTTTTCTCCCTCACACGCGGTCAAATGGCCTACCTTCGCAAAAAAGCTTCTCCTAGCTTGGCTTCCCTTATCCAGATTTGATGTTCTTCCGAGGTATTCTTAGCTCATGTGGAGGGAATTTTCGCTTTTAAATGTCTTGACCTTTCCTGTCTTTGAGTCACAGACAATTTGAGAGAATATCGACCTTTCCTACCACCAGCGACCTTCTTTTCCCACCAGCAGTGACCTTTCCTACCACCAGCCCTTTCTACCAGCGACTTTTCCTACCACCAGCAACCTTTCCTACCATTAGCCACCTTTCCTACCAGCGGGCCTTCCTACCAGCAATACGGTGCTGTTCTCAAAGATGGTGCGTAACATCAGGGAATAGGGTGCGCAACACACTAAAGGACTGGCCCTGGGGGAGGGGCACCCAGGGGAGGCTGCCGGGGGAGGGTGGCCGGGGAAGGGGTGCCGGAGGAGAGGAGCTAGAGGAACGTGAGGCAAGAGAGCACTGCTTGCCTCATCACTGGTGTCAAGCAGTGCTTTCAAAGCAGCTTTCCAAAGATCAGCTGAGATCCAGGTCCTTGTGAGCATGATATCATGGGCTTATCTAGAAGCCCGCAGCAGCAAATATCTATCTCAATGTGCTATGCGAGCTTGCTTCCGCGTGTCGCGGTTTATTCTGGTCCTCTCAATGCGCATCATCATCATCATATTTGTTCAACTTCTTTCTATCGCCAACTTGAGTTCCAGCCGAGCTCTTATCGCTCATCGCTCCACTCATCGCTCAGTGACATGCCAGGAGGAATAAAGTTGTAGGCCGGCGACCACGGTTGGCTGGCTACAGCAGTAAACCTTGAGGATATCAATGCCAAAGATGAGGATCGCGGGGTTGGCTTGTAGCGAAGTGTCTTTTTGCTTGGTGTAAACTCATGCCGGCCCACGCGCTCGAAACCAACCAGGTCATACTCGTCGTCATCAAATCTGTTGCGTGGATCGTGTGGATGGTAACTTGGGAAAACGGGGAGCGACGCTACACTGTTTGGGGTATCGTTGGTTGCGTTGAGTTGGACCGCCTGGTGATTTGGCAGGACGATTGCTATCGCGGATGGTCTCGCTCGGATTACTGCGGGAGACTCTAAGCTTGATGTTAGTAGTGATCCTCGTAAGTTCCTGGAGAAAGCGCTTTCGCAATGCTCACGGTTGTGACGATAATGGTGCGTGTCGCTCATATCCCGCTGGTACCAACATCCCGCTTGCCGTCGGCTGACCATCAGGAGGGCGTTTGTCATCACCGTCGGTGAGATCAATGGGTGCCTTTATACATATCATATATATATAAAGCAGCCCTCGAGCCCATTTCTTCTCTCAGCTGTCCTCACTTCCACCGTCAGAGAGAGAAAGTCAGAGCTCTTACAAAGTAACGTCCGAATCCATCTCTCACTTTTACATCACCCTATTTCACGAAATCTATATCTGACCCCACAAGATTTCGACCCGAGCCACATCGCAGTAGCGCAAGCAAACGGAATCAATTACAACCTTTCACCGTACAAGCCACCGCCCCGAAACACCATCTGACACATATCTATAAAATGGACGCCATCGCGACCGGCCTTACCGCCGCCGATCCCACACGACAAAACGACACCCCCACCAGCAACCCCCCATGCAACCACATTCCCAACCCCACCTCTTCCGCCGGTGAACCCCTCCCCCCCAAACCTCAAACCCAGACGCTTTTACAACCCTCCATCGCCGCGCACTTCGCCCACACCGCCACCGGGCGCAAACGCTCGTCCGGTGTCCCCGGCTGCTTTTTAACAGACTATGGAAGAAGAAGCAGCTCCTAAACGCAAAAGGAGAGCTACGAAAGAGAGCCCCACGGCAGACAATAGCGCAACGACACTATGATGGCAGATACATCAAGGACGTGCCAGAAATGAGAACCCTTACGCAAGCATCAAGAAGCCAAGTGGTATACGGACACCAGAAGGAAATCGAAACGATGCGAACTGAGGGAGTACAACGAGTGAAGAAAGAGCGGAAAGAGCTTGAAAAGGATGCTATTCAAGTCAATGAGCGGATTGCGGCATCTTTCCAAGTCGAACTGCCCTGAACCGGACGATCAAGAAGCACACCAACGATCTCGCCGCGAAGTGTGCGGCTGCTCTTGCAGAATTGAACCATGCGAAAGCTGAAATCGAAGATCTCTTGAGCTACAGACAAGAGCTCCAGACCACGGGACAGAACCACGCGACAGCGAATAGGCTCCTGATCGAAGAAAGAGATATTCTAAAGACGCAAGTCAACAGGTACATAGCACGATTCGGCCCTATCGAAGAGGATACCCCTACCCTTCCACAGCCCCTAGTGTCTCCCTGGCCCGCCAAAAGCTGCCCTCGTCTCCGACCGCGACCGCACCACCTACGTCCGCGCGCAGCTGGTCGATCGGTTCCGCGCCACGTTCGGCATGAGCGAGGCCCGGGCTCGGGCGGTCGTGGATGCGGAAATGGGGGAGGAGGTATGCGGTGGATCGGTGGGATGCGCTGGGCCGATCCCTCAAAAAGCACAACGAGTCTCCACGCCACAGCAAGAAAGCCGTCACGGGAGACAACGACTATCGTTGCGATGCGTGCAATATTTCCTTCAGGTACAAATCGGATTTCGCCCAACACGATACCGGCAAGGGCCACGTCGCGAGGATGGCTAACTAGCCATTCCCGATATCGGATCTTGGATACATCTGGACCTTTCTCAATGCCGCCGGATCGAGGCTTATTTTGACATCAATTACTTATCCATATGCTCACTCTTTATATCACCAGACCTATCTTCCAACGCCCGTGCCCTGCGTCGTTCCAGAACCGCTTGCGAGCGAGCGGGGGGCGCGGGGGTGTTTGGGCCCCGGCCCACACTCCGTCCGCTCCCTCCATCAGAGCGGATGGAGTTGAGACCGGGGCCCAAACGGGGGGGAGGGAGGGATTGGAGATATGGGAAGGAAGGGAGGGAGGGAGTGGGGGGATATGGGAAGGAGAGGAGGGAGGGGGAGGGGGAGGAAATGAGGGGAGGGGAAGGAGGGGAGGAGAGGGAGCGGGAGGGAGGGGAGGAGAGGGAGAGGGAGCGGGAGGGAGGGGAGGAAGGGGGAAGAGATGAAGTTGCCGATGATATTGATATGGCGGAGATGGCATGAATCAGTCCTGTGTGATTGAGCAGCCAATATAGAGTATTCCGTATATTTCTTACTGCTTACTCATTTTATCCATCATCCTTTATATCACGGCTGTCTCCAGCGGTCCAGGGCGTCCAGGGCTGGCGACATGGCCACAATAATTCTTGGACTTCTTTTTTGGCAAACCTATTCCGGCGTTTGCCTGGTTAGTATCGCCCTGCTTGGTATCGGTCACTGGTCACCCTCTTTGTCGTGGTCGCGTTGGCCTGCGCCTGCGGGGTAAGGCGGCGAGGGGGGGGTGAGGGGTATAGTGAGGAGCAGGGGGGTTCTTTTTGAGCGGAGGGTGGGGTATCGGTGATTCGTGAGGTTGGGGGAGGTGCGGTTGGATTGGACCGTGGGGGGGAACGGGATGCTTTGGGACGTGTGTGCTGCTTTTTTTGGGGCATGCGTGACGTTGTCTATGGGGATTCTGTGCAGGGTTCCGGGGAATTGCTGAAAGAGGGACGTCCGCGCTGGTGTCTCTGGGGGCATGCTGGGTTGTGTTTTCCATTCTATTTAAGATTGTATGTTGAAGGTCATACATTCGTAGCTCGACGCTAGGCTGTAACGAATTCTTCACAAGTCTATTCTTCGTCCGTCACCCACGCTTGACCTTGTCCGGCCCACAGATACTCCCCAGCTTCTGGGATCCTGCAGATGTCTCGTGCCAATTCGTCCGTCCCTCTCTTTTGGTAGTGGTTCTAGGGCTTTGTGAATTCCCGTTGGACCAGCACCCTGGTTGGCGAGAGATGGGGTATTGCGATCCTGCTCGGTCGCAAATTTGTTCTCCGGACTCGCTGCCTCTGTGGCGTCTACTATGCTAGCAGGGATACGAGTGAATGGTTCGTCTGGGTTGCTGGAAATCTTGCCGTTTTGTATCGCGTTGGGGAAAGAGGCTAGGGAAATCTGTTTCTTCTGCATTATTATAGTCTCTATACATGGGAGATAGGATGTCGCTTTCCATATCAACGTCATGTCTCGCTCTGATGTTGTTGAGCACGTCGGCATCCCATCGAAGGACACAGAAGCCACCAACGACTCGACGAAAGTCATTGCGTCGGATGCCAACTTCCAAGAGATGAGCAGCATCCAGATCCCTCCTACCGGGCAGGAGGTCTGTCAATAAGTCACATTCGGCAAGAAACCCTTGTGTTGGCGGGTTCGTCAGCCTCGACCTCGGACCGCTGCACGTACGAGTCATCACGTTTGCCGACGAGAATCACCACGATTTCTTCGGGCTGAACGTCACTGCCTCAGCCGATATGACACTCATGGGTGTCTGAACAATCCAGACCCGGATACGCTTCTAAAGCACGGGAAAGCAAACTGGCTTCGTGCCCTTCCAGACGATCCGAATGTCTAGATTGGCCGTTGGAGCGCGGGCACTTCGGCACGAGCGCAGCCATCGAATTTCCTCGCTCATTTTCGAGTCCCCCAAGAGTCATCCTGTGGCTATGCGGAATGGACTTTTGGCGAAGCCATCGATTGGCGATTAGCGGCTACTTCCAAAAGTGCTAGCGCCGATGGCTCTAGCATGACCGTCGACCCATGGGCGAACACGATTTTCTACAAGGCTGATGTATGCTGGATCGCACACGCCGACGTGCCCGGCAATCCAGAGCGGTAGTATCAGCACCGAAGCGGTGTGTAGCTCCGACTGAAGTCCGAATAATACGGGGTTCAGCGACTCCGGCAAAACATTCGTCAAAGGTTTCCCGTCCGGTTGTGGGCCTCGATAAGAGTGGGTTCGGGACCGGTAGGTATTTGCGCACGACAACGATGACCGGTCCGGCCGCGGAAGGTGGGCATTGGAGTATGGCAATACATACCAATATGCGTCCTTGGCCACCCACATTGCGTTTCATCGGGTGAAGTCCCCAATCGTCCTGTGTGAGGCGGTCGACTCACAAGATTGGCAGCACCTGACGACTGTTTGGGCATTAGATTCGATGAGAACTGCGAGAATCCGTCCGGAGCTCGGCAGCGATTCATCCTTTCCGCTGATCCTGTATCGTGTGAATATCGTCTGGAACTGGCGTAGGCTTTCCCAATCATGTTTGAATGTAACATCCCCGTTCAGAAGGTGCCTTGATCGTCCTTCGTTCTTCGATGTCTATTTTGATCTTGTTTTCCTGTGCTGCCCCCTAGCCTCTACATGCCCATGTCCGATTTTGTAGTACTGTCCCTCCCATAAAGCGATTATAGGCTTTCAGCAAGACGAGCATCTTCCCAGCTAGTTGATTCCCCACATGATTCGCGTCAACGCGATTCTGCAGGGCAAATTGAGATTTCCCAAGACGTGTGGAGCAGCATCTCGCGTTCTTCGGAGGCAGTTGTACAATTCTGCTTACATGTATGCAACGATATCAAGCTAGATAGCAAAGGCCAGAAGCAGAGTCCAAAAGTACATCATACCGACCCGAAAGAACCTCCACATCCGTCAGATTGGCCATGGCATTCAGCATCAACGCCAGCGCGATCCACCGAGCTCGCCCCTCCCCAAAATACGCCCACCATTCATCCGTAACGTCTTTCTCTACCAGTCCATTTACCAAATCCACGACCTCCGGCTGCGGTCGCTTGAGCAGACGCAGCACATCCTCAACTTCGATGGGTTGCTCTTTCTGCTCAGGAGAAGCGAAGAAGGCCTTTGTAGACTTGAAAAGATGATGGCGACAGGATGGCAGCCTCGAAGAATTGAATACCTGCAGCGGTCGTTCGATATCATCGACGGCGGCGGACGAGGGCGCGGATGTCACCCTGAGATCAACGCCCTCGAAGTATGATGAGAATTCCTGGAGCAAGACTTTGATGGGAATCTCCTGCTCCGAGAGGTCGATGGCGTCTTCGTGGTCCCACAACGAATGCGAGATGCGTCGCAAAGTCTCCAACTCCTTGCTGAGCCATGCCGCGTGCCGGTACGGAATGACCCGCCATTTCCTGGGAATGACGACGGTGGCCAAGGCGAAGGGGAGTGGAAGCGCGCTGAGCCGGACTGTCGAGGTTTGGTTGGTCAGGATCTCGCCGGAGAGGCCGGGCTGAATTGGGATGTGTGAGCGGCCGCACATGGCATCGGCCAGGCCGAGAGGTGGAGCGTAGAAACGGCCGAAGTCCTTGATCACTAGTCCGAATTTGACTCGAAAGATGGGCTCGTCGTGTTCCATACCTGAAATATGCAGGGTCATATTCATGAAGGAGATCTTGCCACCTTGTTGCGAGTACCACTTTATTTCATCGTCGGGCTTGAAGGATGCTATCAAACGCCAGATTTCTGATACTGGAATGTGCGCCATGAATGTGTTCGGTGCTTCTGAACACCAAGGAGCAGTCGGCAAAGGAACATAGTAGAGGCGAGGATCTTGTCGGAAGGGCTGAGTGAATCGATATGGTTTTGGTGTTGGGATTGTCTGACTCCGAAAGCCATCATCTACTTGGCACTGTATACGTGCCACCTGATGGAGAATTTTATACCACGAAGACTGACCCTCTAAATATAATGCGTTGTCGGCCAGGCTGAATCTATGAGCTTGATCAAATCGGAAGATTTTCACAGGTAATGCGATCCATCCGGCTTCGATGGCGGCATCCTCGCTATCAGGTCTATACGATAACTCTTCGGTGAAGTCTTCGACGTATGCGATAGCTCCAGGACTCACATTCGGGCTAGTAAGTCTACGGATCTGACTGCTCAACGTTGAAGAATGCGTAATTTCACCATCCGCTACTGCAGTGGGGCCACTCCTGCCTGCCCCTGCGTTTATCTTACTGCAGAAGGACTTGACCTGATCTGCTTGGGCATCCTTTTGCATATACGTATTCGTGGCAGAGGCTACCACGTCCGATTTCTTGTGTTCCTCCAAGCCGATATTCTCAAGGCCCTTCACAACATTGAAGCGATAGTACTTTCCCTCGCTCAGGAGTTCCGGATGGTCTCTGGCGAAGCGCTCGGCCGTGTCTTGGGACTTGGTCGCGATCTTCTTCAGCGTCTCCACCAACTCCCACGCATTATTTCCCACCGGCAGGGAATGCGGCTCTCCAGTACCGATGGAAACAATGCATTGCACGTTTGCCGTGGCATTTTCCCAGTGGTCGTTGGCCTCGTCGATGACTGAATGAATGGGGTTATTATGACCAAGCGCCCCGTCCGCAAATTTCTGCTTATATCTACCAATTTCTATCGGATCGAAGAAGGTTGTGGCCGCAGAAGTCGCACGGCAAGCCTGCCAAATAGTCGTGTCGAGGTCCAACGCCCTGAGTGAATCATATGTGCGAAACAGGCAGATTTCTCCGTCGGAAGCTTGTACCGCGCAGACAAAACTAGTAGTACCATAGTCAGAAGCAATGTAGGACAAAGGTTTCTTTACACATGTACGCACCAGAGGCAAGGGAGAGACTCGTCCACAAAGAGAGTATCGGCAGGCAGTGGTTCGGGCAAGCGATTCAGCTGTTGAATGATCTGGGCCTTGAGCTTTTCGGACTCAAACCGCTCCTTAGTACGCCAGGCATCAGCTGCTCTACAAAGGAGGTTGATTCTGTGTCGGCTACGCGTAAAGGCCTCTTTAGAAAGCTCCAAGTAAGCTTCAATGCAGGAGTTCACGTCCATCTGCAGCCTCGCGAGCATTACCGCAATAAGACTGTGCAATCCCATCAGTAGCTGATCCGGCACTCCCCATCGATCACAAGAACGATGTTGAAAAAAGCCTGTGCGGATTTCACTCAGAGCTTAGGGATGACTTTACGCCAACCACCTTTCACAAAACAAGGAGAGCCCCAAATTAGAGGCTCATCGAGCGTGAGACTGCACTACTGAGAAGTCTTGACGTACCCACCAGTACTGGTGCCTCCGATCAAATCGAATACCTCACAAGGCTTCGGCGGCCTTTCGGGGTTGATGTTCTTCATCAGATTTTGCAGGACCAGTAAAGAGGACAAGCCACGGACTCCACCTCCATCTACCAAACCACTATCAGCGAGCGAGCTACATGAAGATTGAGCCTTTTCGTACCTAGCGATAGGAGCCGGAGTCCACGCTCGGGTGGGGCAGCTTTGGGCATTGTTCAAGCAGTCGAATACTGTTGATCTTGATCAGACTCTTTCGTCGGGCCAGACGCGAAATCTCTTAGAGCAGAGGGCACATCGCTGTGATACTAGGAGGAGCGACGAGTTTGGTCGGTCAGCTAGAACTTCCTTTGGCTACGCGTCTAACGCTGATCGGTATAGCCTCATGCGGAGGCGCGATGTTCGGTCCCCTCCGTCGGTCGCTTTTCAGTTTTCACGCGAAAAACCTCGTTTCCTCCAGTCTTCGAACTGCCAAACAATAATAATACAATATGTCTCTGCTTCGCTTGTTTGTGAGAACCTCCGAAGGAGAAAACATCCCCGTGGATGCATCCGATACAGACTGCATTCAGGATGTGAAGAATCATTTGAACACCCAAGGTACCGATTCGGCGCTCGTGCTCGCTCTTCTCCAAGCTTACGAATTCCAAAGAAAGCATACTCCAGGAAGAACAGATTCTACTCTTTGCGGGCAAGATGCTCTCCAATGAGCAATTATTGACCGAGATTCCAATACCTACTAACTCGACTTTGACGTTGCTTGTGCGGCCCTCGGCGGTCTCAGTGCAGAGCATCGATACGCTATCTCTCGCCATTACTGTAAGACATTCCCGTCCATAGATTTCAGTGCATCTACGTCTCACTCCCAAAGGTCCCCCACCAGGTCAACCAGGGAAAGAGCATCAACTTGCGCCTGTCAACGCGGGATCTCGTGTATCATGTAAAGAAGAGGATATCTAGATCAACAGGCATCTCCCTCCAACACCTCGGCCTTTGTTGCCAACAGGATGTAATGCACAACGGCCGCCGGCTATCACACTATTTCCTTCCGCAGACCGTAAATCACATAACCCTGCAATACCTTGGGCAGCCCCGAGCCGCTCTCGGCGGTACAGACACCTATCCCGACCATATGAATGTCTTCGTCAGGACTTTGACTGGGTACGCTAAACCCGGAAAGCGTCGTGGCCGGGACTAACGCATTTGCAGAAAGACTCTGAATGTATTGGCATTTATCGAGGGCACAGTGCAAGACTTCAAAGCGCAAATAGAGGAGCAGGAAGGTATTCCTGTCAACCAACAACGGCTGATATATGCGGGGAAGCAACTCGAAGACAGCCGCCCGCTGGGGGATTACAATGTCGGACGTGATAGTACCGTTCACTTGGTTCTGCGGCTCCTTGGTGGTTTATGAGATGCTGGAAGATGAAGCACAATCCATTCCAGGCACAAGTCTAACCTCGTGCTGGGCTAGTCACTATGTCGAGCCAGGCATGTGAGGTAGTCCGAGCTTGTTGCCATGATGATGAATTAATCTGAACGACGAAGACGGCCTCCTGTTTCAGGTAAGCAAAATCGTGGTAGTCGTTACCAGGCTATTACCCGGGACAAGATAGGTATGGCATCACATGACTCAAAGCAGACAGAAAAGGATCGATGCAGCCTATTCCGATTTGACCGGGTCCATGAGAAATATTGGGCCCTTCCCAAACCACTAATTCCACCAACAAGAGTCTTCTCTATAAGGGCAATTTGGGCAGGTGCTGCAAGAACCTTATGAATAAGGTAGTTTCCAATCGCTGATTGACGATAAAACATCAGAGTACGCCTGAAGTTACAGTTGGGCTATCCAAGAACATACATCTGATCCTAGCACTATCAGGACTATTAGGGAGTTTCACATATTGAGAGTTGAACCCGATTTGTTAGGAAATGATAACTTTGTGTCTAAAATCGGGCGAGGAAGATATAATTCTGAGAACCGGATGCAAATGAGTGAAACCTCCCTATTAAATCTATGGTTGGAACGTGTATATATATGTTGTATACACCCCGAACTTAGGATCTGAAATTGCCGTTCTGGGTCGGGAAAGGGAGCAGGGCCGCTTCAGAGGGAGCACCGATACGATTGAAGGGTGTTCCGCCATTGAAAGTTGAATTGGCGAAGTCGATCGGTGCGATGGAGAAGCTGTGCGTGTATTAAGTCTAGGTAGCGCACATGCAATCTCCAATGGCAGCACCACGAGGAGGCAGTTCTCGCTCTGCATCAGCTTCCTGCTGTGATACTGCCCGAGAAGTTGTGGTATTTGCATGAGCACATTGCCTCGCCCAACCAGGCTATCAATCCTATTACGCAGCAAAAGAGGCTGATCAGCGCTTGCTTGGAGGGTAAGTCTGCCACGGATGGTGTTCGTATCGATTGCTTGGAGGTATGCACAAGTCCATGGTTAAGGTGATAGGTCCCACATCATCTGCGTTCACAGGCAGAGCTACTAGGTTGGCAAGTACCTTAGGTACTTTACCTGGTAGAAGATTAGTGCCCTGTATTTAGCCGAGCGCCAAGCAAGGGGTTCTTCGGGAGGGGCGTCGGGTCAGCGAGCGTGGAGCCAGTCACAGTTGAGGCCACAGAAATAGAAAATAAACAGAGAAACCAAAAATAAATAGTCGCCCCGAAGTAATATTAATAACAATAATTACGAAACAAGAATATAACAACGGAACGAGAGCAAGAAGCACTTCCATCTCTCCACCCCCTTCTTCCCAAGCCACCCCATATCATCGCCTCAACAGCTACGTATCCTGCCACGGTAGCGGCGCTGCTGCTCAAATACCACAATGGTCTCCTTTTCTTGCGAGGTATGAGAACCCCTGCCACTTGGATAGGCATCGCTGCAAATGCTGATATTCATGACCACCGCAGGTGTGTGGAGACATCCTCACGAAGAAGAAGCTGGATGCTCATCACCGCCAATGTCGGGGTTCCTCCTTCACCTGCATCGATTGCATGACGCATTTTCGCGGAACAGAGTTCAGAACTCATACCGTACGTTTATCCCGCACAGCCCACAACAAATCGCCTTGTACCATGGCTCCAAGTCGCAGCCGAACCAGCTAACGCCGCCTCGATCTCAATAGTCCTGCGTGTCGGAAGATCAGAAGTACCAGGGAGCGTTGTACAAAGAGAAGCCGGCGAAACAAGCCAAGAAGTCCGTCAAGATTTCAGAGCCTACATCACACGCCCCGCGCAAAGCATATATAGAAGATGCTCCAGACGAAGAAGACACGGGAAACGCCGTCTCCATCGTCAACGCCCCTCCTGCCGCTCCAACCCCACCCTCCGTTGTCCCTCCCGCACAGAATCAACCTATCAACGTCTTCGACTTCCTCGTTTCAGGCAATGCTTCAAAGTCTTCCGTTGAACTCACGAAACAGTCTGTGGAAATGGTGGAGCAATCGCCGTCGATATTCGGGAAAGGCCACGGACTGGGAATCGACGAGAAAGCGTACGAGAAACATGGCTTCACATACGGTACGGAGCCAGTACCCGTTGCGAAGGACAGGCCCAAGGTGGAGTATTTTACTCCAGCGCCAAAGTCCACACACGTGCAAAAACCGAGCACGCATACGGTTTACAAGGTGGAGGATTCGGAGAGGAGATCAACTGACAAGAAGCGCAAACGGGTTCAGACAGAAGAGCTGGGGTTTACTGCGACTCGACGTCCCACCCTCGAAACAGACGACATCATGACCGATGCACCACCAGCAATACTACACTCTGGTCTCACAGGTGGTCTCGGCCGCCTGCTTACGAAATCCAAATTCCCACCGATGTCCGAGTTCTCGAATGGCGACCGCGACCCGCCAAGCCCAGTCATGCGGACGATAAAGCCGGCCGTCAAGGAGAAAGATCGGGGCCGGAAAGCAGAAGGGGTCCTGGTGAAGGTGCGCAAACGGCGGAGCTCGGACGAATCGCGGCCGCGCAAGCATCGCCGCTCGCACCACGAGTCGGATCGACACAGCCAGCACAGCCACCACGATCATTCCAAGCGCAAAGCGATTGAATACCACGCCCAACCCCGCGCCGACGACTCCCAGCAGCAGCTCGTGCTTTTCAAGACCCGAGCGGAGCTGTTCACCTCGTTCGTGACCAAGGGTCCCGACAGCGAGCAGGGCTACAGTCTACACAAGGCGTTGAAGCGGTACCATCGCGAGAGGGGGGAGGTGGGGCTGGGTCTGGAGAAGGGGGACGAGGAGAAGGAGCTGTTCAAGGCGCTGCGACTGAAGAGGAATGACAGAGGCGAGATGGTGGTCTTCTTCTGAGCCATATGATAGGATAGGTGCTTGACGATTGGGATGTGTGATCATGGCATGTGTTGGCGGCGTGATACCCGAAGCGCGGCGCTGGGGTACGCAGCGTGGTTTCTCGACATGCACTTGATAGTATTCCAGACCTTCCAGATATCCCATCCATCTATCTTGCATCCTCCCAAAAACCTCAACGATAAAAACCATCAACCCTCGCCTCCACACCCTCGCCTCCACACTCCCCCGTCCTCCAAACCTCCCCCAATCTCCCCAACTTTCCCCCTACCTTCTCCCCCGATCCCAGCCGCTTACCCACCTCCGCGCCACCCCCGGCACGATCGCCTTCTCCACATGTTAGTTGTCACTTCTCAGCGTGCACTTGGATCCTTTTGAAAAACGACCGACGAACCAGCAACGCGGAGAGAGATTGGCCTTGGTTTCTCAATGACGTGATATTATCGTTGATATGATATAATAGCGATTAGAAATTACACCGTGACAATTTGACCGTCGACGCCCGAAACAGGATGCCGTTCCCAACGATGCGAGTCCCGGAAAAGGGGGACGCTGCCCAACCGACGCCGGTTCAGACCATTTGATAGGATAAACAATGTACAGGAGAAGAACGCCTCGAACGGGCCCTCCAATCCCCGACACCATCCTCGACAGCACGTAACTTTTTCCACCAAAAAAACAAATCACACCGGTATCCCGACCGGCACGACCGGCACGACCGGCGCGACGATCGAAGCCACCACGGGCGCCAACCCCACCCCGCCCGCCCCCGACGTGACCGCCACCGCCGTCGTCACCGCGACCGTCGTGAGGCCCGCGGGCCGCGTGACCGTGAGCAGGGTGCTCGGGGTCGGGGGGCCGAGTTGGGCGGTGCCGGCGACGGTGAAGCCGCCGAGGAGGGATTGGGAGTAGGCGATGCTGAGGGTGACGCAGGCGAGGTCGGGGCAGTTGTAGGGGAGGGTGGTGGTGGGGGAGGAGCCGCCGCCGAGGAGGGGGGGGAGGGCGGGGAGGGTGGGGAGGATATTTGTGGGGAGGATGTTGGTTGGGAGGACCGTTGGGAGGATGTTTGTCGGAAGGATGTTTGTCGGAAGAATATTGGTGGGGAGGATATTGGTTGGGAGGATATTGGTTGGGAGGATATTGGTTGGAAGGATATTGGTTGGAAGGATATTGGTGGGGAGGATATTGGTGGGGAGGATCTCTGTGGGGAGGATCTCTGTGGGGAGGATCTCTGTGGGGAGGATCTCTGTGGGGAGGATCTCTGTGGGGAGGATCTCTGTGGGGAGGATCTCTGTGGGCAGGATCTCTGTGGGCAGGATCTCTGTGGGCAGGATCTCTGTGGGCAGGATCTCTGTGGGTAGGATATTTGTCGGGATAATGTTTGTCGGAAGGATCTCTGTGGGGAGGATGTTTGTTGGGATTATGTTTGTTGGAAGGATGTTTGTCGGAAGGATGTCTGTAGGAAGAATATCTGTGGGAAGGATATTTGTCGGGAGGATATCGGTGGGAAGGATGTCTGTAGGCAGAATATTCGTGGGAAGGATGTCTGTAGGCAGAATATTCGTGGGAAGAATATCTGTAGGGAGGATTTCTGTTGGGAGGATGTTCGTAGGAAGGATATCTGTGGGAAGGATGTCTGTAGGCAGAATGTTCGTAGGAAGGATATCTGTGGGAAGGATGTCTGTAGGCAGAATATTCGTGGGAAGAATATCTGTAGGCAAGATGTCTGTTGGAAGGATGTTCGTAGGAAGGATGTCCGTGGGAAGGATGTCCGTAGGCAGAATATTCGTGGGAAGAATGTCCGTAGGAAGGATGTCCGTAGGCAGAATATTCGTGGGAAGAATGTCCGTAGGAAGGATGTCCGTAGGCAGAATATTCGTGGGAAGAATGTCTGTAGGCAAGATATCTGTTGGAAGGATATCCGTGGGAAGGATGTCCGTAGGCAGAATATTCGTGGGTAGAATGTCTGTAGGGAGGATGTCTGTTGGGAGGATATTCGTAGGAAGGATATCTGTGGGTAGAATATTTGTCGGAAGGATATTCGTTGGCAGGATATCTGTGGGTAGGATGTCTGTGGGAAGGGCCGTCGGGAGAATATCCGTTGGAAGGATGTCTGTAGGCAGAATATTCGTGGGAAGAATGTCTGTAGGGAGAATATCCGTCGGGATGATATTCGTGGGCAGGATATTTGTGGGGAGGCCCAGCGAAGGAAGCAGATCTGTGGGGAGAACAGTAGGAAGCCCCGGAGGCAATCCTGTTGGCAGGCCTAACGGAGGCAGGTCCGTAGGTAGGCCTAGGGTGGGAAGCACAGTGGGGAGGTCTAATGTGGGCAATCCTAATGAAGGAAGGCCTACTGAAGGCACTTCGGTAGGTAAGCCTAGGGTAGGAAGTGCCGTAGGGAGGTCCAGCGTTGGCAACCCTACTGAAGGCAGACCTAATGAGGGAAGCGCGGTGGGGAGACCTATCGTTGGGAGACCGGTAGGGAGGTTGAGCGAAGGGAGCCCTAAGGAAGGAAGGCCCAAAGAAGGAAGCTCCGTAGGCAGGTCTAACGTAGGAAGCGCCGTAGGGAGGTCCAGCGTTGGCAACCCTACTGAAGGAAGACCTAATGAGGGAAGCGCGGTGGGGAGACCTATCGTCGGTAGACCGGGGGGAAGATCTAGCGAAGGAAGCCCTAGCGAGGGAAGTCCTATTGAGGGAAGCGCGGTAGGGAGACCTATCGTCGGTAGACCGGTGGGAAGATCTAGCGAAGGAAGGCCTAATGAGGGAAGTCCTATTGAGGGAAGCGCGGTAGGGAGACCGATCGTTGGAAGGCCGGTGGGGAGGTCTAGCGAAGGAAGGCCTAATGAGGGAAGTCCTAACGAGGGAAGCGCGGTAGGGAGACCGATCGTTGGAAGGCCCGTGGGGAGATCTAGCGAAGGAAGGCCTATTGAAGGAAGACCAATTGAAGGAAGACCTATCGAAGGGAGGTTCGTAGGAAGACCTACTGGAGGAAGACTTATGGTGGGAAGTCCTAGCGAAGGGAGGCCAATTGTAGGAAGGCCAACAGAAGGGAGGTTGATGGTGGGGAGGCCAACAGAAGGCAGTTTGACGGAGGGGAGGTTGACGGGGGGAAGGGTGGGGAGGCCTAGTGTAGGAAGGCCAACGGAGGGGAGGTTGACGGAGGGGAGGCCTAGTGAAGGAAGGCCAACAGAAGGGAGGTTGACGGAGGGAAGGCCTAGTGAAGGAAGGCCAACAGAAGGGAGGACGGTGGGGAGGCCTATTGTAGGAAGGCCAACAGAAGGGAGGTTGACGGAGGGGAGGCCTAGTGAAGGAAGGCCAACAGAAGGGAGGTTGACGGAGGGGAGGCCTAGTGAAGGAAGGCCAACAGAAGGGAGGACGGTGGGGAGGCCTATTGTAGGAAGGCCAACAGAAGGGAGGTTGACGGAGGGGAGGCCTAGTGAAGGAAGGCCAACAGAAGGGAGGACGGAGGGGAGGCCTAACGTAGGAAGGCCAACAGAAGGGAGGTTGACGGAGGGGAGGCCTAGTGAAGGAAGGCCAACAGAAGGGAGGACGGTGGGGAGGCCTAACGTAGGAAGGCCAACAGAAGGGAGATTGACGGAAGGCAGCCCGATTGAAGGAAGATTGACCGTAGGGAGTGCGGTAGGGAGATTAAGCGACGGTACATTGATCGAGGGAAGGCCGACGGATGGTAGACTAAGCGTAGGAAGCGTGGGGAGGTTGACCGTAGGAAGCGTGGGGACATTGATCGTAGGAAGCGTGGGGAGATTGACCGTAGGAAGCGTAGGGAGATTGACCGTAGGAAGCGTGGGGACATTGATCGTAGGAAGCGTGGGGAGATTGACCGTAGGAAGCGTAGGGAGATTGATCGTAGGAAGCGTGGGGAGATTGACCGTAGGAAGCGTGGGGAGGTTGATCGTAGGAAGCGTGGGGACATTGATCGTAGGAAGCGTGGGGAGGTTGAGCGTAGGGATGGCATTCGACGGGACGCTATTTGAAGGAAGACCGGCTGTGGGCACGCTGAGTGGAGGTATGCTGAGCGGCGGGATGCTCGCGGTAGGGGTCTTGATTGAAGCCGAAGCCGGACTGGTGAGCGCTGACGTCGCGTGCGCCGAACTCGTAGGCACGGTGCTCGTGGGCAAAGTGCTCGTGTGTGCGGAGCTCGTGGTGGCGGAGGTCGTGAGCGCAGAAGTCGTAGTCGCGGCGCCTGCCCTACTTGTGAAGCCGATGGTCGCTCCCAGAGTCGCGCTGGCTTGTACGCCCAGGGACAGAGACACGCAGAGCTCGTCTTCGAGGAACCTGAAGTCAGCCTCTGCCGTTGACAGTGTGTGTACATGGAAGCTTACTGTCGCAGTCAAACGGCAAAGAAGTAGTCGTGGCGGCGCCATTGCGCCCGGCATTGGACTCGGACACACATGCGAGGTCGGTGCAGCCAAAGGGTAGGGGACTCGTGATCAACGTGGTGGCCGAACGGGAGCCGGCAGAGGCGGAGCTCGTGGTGTTGGCATAGAAGGAGAAAGATGGACGGGAAGAAGGGACGATCCCCCCGAGGGCAGAAGTCACCGAAGCGACCGGGATGGACGGTCTCGGCGTCGTCGCCGTCGGAGCACCCGTGGTCGAGGACGAATATGCCGCCAAGAAGTGCGCGGCGCGCTTCAACAGTTTCAACCCGCCGCAGAATTCGTCGTGGTCGTCGATGCAAGGTACGTTGCACACGGAGTCGTCCCCGCGGGCCGGGTCCGGTACGATGGAATCTCCGCACGTGCCTCGGACTATTGTCAGTATGAAAGATCCGTCTCAGATGTACGAAGTCACTCACAGGCGTCGCCGGCTTCCAGTGAGAAATAGGTCGAGCCCAGACAGAGCAATGCACACTGGTCTACATCTCCGACGGTGTAGCTGGCCTTGATGGGCAGAATGTACTGGCCTTCAAAACATCCTACGTACACGTATGTTGCCCCTCCTATAGAGAGGAGACTGGGGATTTCGGCAAGCGAGTTCACAGTCGCAGATGTGGTGAGAGCAGTCGTCGAGCTTGGGATTGAGGTTAGTACCGGGATGGAGGATGCTGTACCTGAAGGTAGACCTGTCAAGGTTGATGAGATAGGATTGCCAAGTCCCGAAGTCGACCCAATAGCAGTCACGCTTGCGCCTGAAGCGCTGGCACCTGAAGGCAACGACGTAGCAACAGGCACGACGACCTCGACCAAACTCGACGTGAGGAAGCAAACTTCTCAGCGTTAGCATCACCCCGAGCCCACGATTCTGAAGTCTGATCGATTTACCACTCTCTTCCTGTGCACTAGCAGTCAGAACAAATGTCAGCGACGCTAGGACCAATGGCAGAAAACAGAGGCGGGCCATGTTCGGATCGGCGGTGGGAGGTGTGAGGGTGACGGCTGTGACCTACCGGACCCGACATGACTCCATCTATATCTCGTCGACGGACGGCCGTGATCAAACTGAGGGAATGGATCTTCTCGCGTACGCCAGGGAAACACGTGGCGACCACAACAGAGAGCGAGCAAAAGCAAGCGAGATCAAGCGAGATCAAGCGAGGTCTAGAGAGGTGATTAAATTGATTTGGAGCTCGATTTGCGTGCCATAGATATAAACAGAAAATTAACGCGTGGCGAGGCGGTTCACATGCTTGGAATGAAGTCTCAGACAACGCGGGCGTAAGAATCGTCGCGTAGCAAGCTCCATGGATTCGAGTTGTGAAGACAGTCAACGAGCACGAGCAGTGGTTGGACAAGGTAAAAGCTGCATATTGTTTCTGATGCATCTGATGAAAAGGCGAACTTCGTCGGCTTGTCAGCAAGCTTCTACCCGACACAATCGAGGACGCGGCGGACCAAAGTCCGGAATGTAGATACAAGAATAACAACCCCTTGCTCGAACCAACGGGGCGTCGCTTAATTACCGATGGTGATTTCCTAATTCCTTTTTCTGAATCAAAACGTTTGGGGGTATCTCTTTGGGAAATTCGGAACGAGAAGAATTGCATATCGACACCTTATGCGACTAATCAACGATGATGTCTTTGTGCTACTGCAACTATGCAAGAGATCAGCAATCTGTATACTCACCAGGGTATGCTTGACCTACGCTTTATTGCTTGCCGCAGACCGGAAAAAAGACGGGACTCCGTCTTCGAGCTACTCTGACTGGGCGGGTTATCGACATCCTCGTCTTCATCGGAATTGCTGTTGCTATCATCGTTGTCGCTACTTGACTCGTCGGTTTCGGACTTTCCCGCGGACGACGCACCAAGTGGCTGCGATGAGGAAGCGTCCGATTTCGGCTTCACTATGGGTGTGGCTTCTCGACGTAGTTTCTTAAGCTCCGAGAGACACGGATACTTGTAGTTGGCAGGGCGGATACCGTTAGGAAGGCGTCCGGCATGGTCGAGCCCTTGATTGATGATCTTGTCATCCGCAGCGCCGTCGTTGGTTGAAGAAGCCTCTTGAATGCGAGAACCAGGTACCGATTGTCGAGACTCGAGCTGCAACTGTTTAGCCGCCGCTCGATCGGCGTACTTGCCATCACCATTCACTGAGATACTGTTGCGTGACCGGGATGACGGGGCTTGGCTTGACAGCAAAGGCGCTTTGTTCTTCAAGTGGCCTCCCGTTTGTTTGATATCGATGGCCTGGCTGACACCCTTCGTAACACTAGGTGCTAGCTTGCCAATATTGGCTCCGGTCGGCGTCTTGAACGATGGCGCTGGGTGCTCTTCTCTTGAAGCAGACTCCGATTCTGACTTTAGGTCTGAAGCGGGACTGGAAGCCAACCCAGAGCTCAAGGAGTGTGTTTCCGACAAAGCCAGGGCAGGGGATCGAGAGGTTGACTTCTGCAAAGACGTTGGGTCCGATTTCGAGGTCGAGCGAGAGAAAGTAGCTGGAGCTGCTGTCACATCCTTTTTGACTTTGATGTTGCGGATAGTAGGGTCTATAGGTGTACTAGGAGGTTTCACTTCCGCAGTCTTCTTTCCCTGAGAAATTGTGACCGGGAAGGCGGGCTTCCTCGAACTTGGCCCAGCTTTGGCGTTGCCGGTCTGCCACACTGGTTCCTTCGAAGAGCTCGAGTCTTCGCCGGAAGAAAGAATTATCTCCTGCTTTGATAGCTGAACAGGAGTGACTGGAAAATTAACAGCACGAGCCTTCAGCTTCTTCACCTCTCTTGTGACGTTGAGCTTCGTCTGGACCTTGCCAGTCTTGGCAGGGACTTTGGTGATTTTGCTGTCTGGTGCTTTCTTGGGTATGGGAGTTATCACAGGGGCTTTGGAAGGGGCGGTAGATACGGTCCTGGATAAGGTCTTGACAGAGTTTGTTGCAGCGGACGAATTGGTGGCAAGCTGCTTGTTGATCTCTTTAGGAGCTTCTGGATACGACGTAGAAGGGATGTACTCATTAAGTTTGGAACGTGGCGGTGCATCGAAAGATACTGAAGACACTGACCGACGCAGCGCACTTGGAGTTTGTCGAAGGGCACTTCGAAGTGGTGCATCCATATTCGCCAAAGATCGATTGCTTAAAGTGCTTGAGCCCAATGGGCTCTCTTGGGGAGAAGTTTTGGCGACAGACAATCTAGGTATGGCCGTTGTCATAGATCGCTTCGGACCTGAGATATTGAGGGGCGTTGTTGAAGCTTGACTTTGTTCCTCCGGGGATTCTTCTATCTTCTGCACGTTTCGATCCATTGAAACCTCGGTAGTATGCTCTTTCAACGCCGTCGCCATGTCTTGCGCTGTCCGGGCTTGATGGCTTCGTTGCTTCGCATCTTTGGATTCGAGATGTGCGAGCTGTTGAGCCTTCTCTCTTGCGAGCTGTTCTTCGCGAGCATTCCTCTTAGAAGCCTTGCCTTGCTCTAACTTTGCTTGCTCGTTGGCTTTTGCCTCAGAGGCTTGCTTGTTGGCTGCAAGCTCCCTCTGTCTTGCTTTTTCTATTTCCTTTTTCTCCGCCTCGATTTGCTTGGCGCCATCTGCTGCCAGCATCACCTTCTTAGCTTGTTCTACCAGCGCCTTCTCCTTGGTCTGCCGTTCGCGAATTAGCCTCTCTGTGATTCTCTTTTCTTCTGCTTGTCGCGCTGCATTTGATCTTGTCTCCTTTATCCGCCTTGCCTCCGCATGCTCGTCCTCTTCTGCGTTGGCTTTGTTAGCTTGCGTCAACCCTTCGGCTCTGTCTCTCTCTTGTTTCGCGCCTTTCCCGTCTTGTGGTCTTTTCTCGTTGGCTTTGCGGTCGGCGGCCTCCTGTCTAGCAGAATTTTCCTTTCCCATGGTCTCTCGGGCTAATCTGTCCTCCTCGGTCTTCTTTTCTATTACTCTCTTCTTCTCCTGCTTTTCTTCCGTTTGTTCGGCCAGTCGTTCTGCCTCTTGGGTAAAGCGACCGTCATCAGGATAGCGAATTACAGCATGGACATCATGACCTAAACGTACTTTTCCATTGGGCTCCTGCTCCTGGCTTAAGACGGGACTTCCTCCTTGTTGGACAATTGATGCTCCTATTCCATCGGCAGGATTTATGTAATTTGGTGACCAGGCAGTGGTAGCTTGAGATAGGGCCTCGGGCGCATCCACAACGGCATTTTCCACCGGGGTCCGTTTCGACGTTTCCCGACTTAGATTTGTTCGGTCGTTCTCACAGGGCTCAGACCGTGTATGTTCGAGTAACTTGGCATCATGTTTGCCTTGCTGCTTTAGATCCTTCTGAACGCTGTTATTTACATCTCCGGGATCTCGTCTTGGCTTCCGAATGTTCTCGCGCTGTTCTGAGCTGGTGAGTTCACCTAATGATATGCGAGCCCCAGTCGTACGACATTGCTGGACAGAAGGCACCTTAAACTGGTCGTCCTTGCGACCTGCTCTTGCTTGGTTCGATGCACGAGGCAATGCGGAGCTTGCGTTTGGTGCTTTCCTGGACCTGAGGCGCTTCGCACTCTGCATTTGCTGTTCTTCATGAAAACTCTCGGTGTCCGATTCAATATAGTCAAAGATGGGATCTGACATGCACAAACTGTTACTGTTGCTTCGGAAGTTTTGCGCATGTTCTGAATCTGCTGTCGAGGGTCTGCGCTTAGGAGTGCGATTAACCTCGGCTGACTTCTCGCTTGGTTGCTTTACGCCGAGAGCATGTCTCATCGCGTCCTGATCGACATTCCGCGGAACAGATACGGCTCGCGATGCCGAATTGGAGATGGGTGGACTCGTTGCAGGTTCTGGCGAATTCGCACTAAGAGTAGGCTGTTCACCAGACGCATCAATCGGGTTCGTGGATGGTACTTCAAGAACCGATGCTCTAAGCTCAGGCGATTCTGATTTCGTGCTCTCTCGATCGAGTTGCAAAGCTCCTCCAGTAGCTCCGGCTCCGTTTTCTCTGCCAAGTGGCGACTCCGGTATCGCGGAGAGGTTGATGTCGTTGCCAGAGACAGACTCTCGTTGGCCAAGAAAGGGCAGGGACGTCGGGGTACCATACAGGGAATCTGCGATACACATCAATAGTGCAATAGAGAGACACGACAACCAAGACGTACGTCTCTTTCCAGGCGACTTCTGTGAGTTAGAAACCTGGTGAATCGATTCTTGCGTCCCAGAGATTTGCAATGAGTGATAGAGCCCACCTCCCTGTTCCTCGCGCATTCTCAACGACTGGTTGGCGTCGAACGTCCTGCTGCGCCTTGATCCGCGCGTCCGCTGCCGCTTGGTCGCTGTCTCGAACGTCCTGATGGGCTCTGCGTCCCACGCCTCGATACTTGGTACTTCACGATGCATGTTTCGTGAATGTTGTGAAGGGGGGGACTGTGAAGATAGCTCAAGAGGGCGTTTCCGTGGCCTTGCAGAAGAATCCGGAGCCAGCGAGGAGAAGCGTTGTGAAGTCTCGACTTGGTCTTGTCTGGGTGGATACCTATGGACTTCCAGGATCGAGTTGCGGATGTTTCCATCTGCTCCTCTGTCGTCAAAAAGGTCGCCGACGACTCGCTCCTCCAGATCTACGAAGTCACCGTAAGCCGTTTTGAGATGTCGAATATTCAATGGCCTAGTCGATCGGGGGCTCCCATCAGCTTTCTTGCCGCAGCGAGGATGAGTACACTTTTCCCATTCCCACTCACCCCTCGGAACTTTTAAACATCCTTTTCCAAGAGTCAATGATTCTGTCACACACCTCCTGCATCGGAGTGGTTTCCGAACACGGTTCGCACCACTTTAAAGTCTCTTGACGCGGTTGGGTGCCGGAGGGTGGCAGGGATAACTGCTCCCAGGGCAGGACGCAGATTTGAAGACGGATGCGGCCCATGTTCGGGATTGTTTTACAGCATAGCGCGAAAGCTGAAGGGAAGATATGGTCTAAAAGAGGCAAGGGTTACGAGTAGGTTTGAAGACGATGAAAAGCGGGAACTGAGAATTGCAATTGAAGTGAAGTGAAAGTGAAGATTGAAGCTGTGAGGGAGTGAAGTCTGACGGTGAAGATGAGAAGAGAGGAGAGGAGAGACACGCGATTTGTGATTCTCGTCATTTATTTTCGCGTGCCTCGAGGTCAAAGCTCTTCGTCAATTCGTCAATGGAGCTAACGCTTCGGCCCGCCGTTCATCCGAAATGTCGGGCGAGCTAGATAGCGTCGGACGAGGGTCGGTGACCAAAGTCCCTGCCGACTTTTTCTTGAACTCAAAGAAATTGTTACATCTTTCAGATCAAGATCAGTCGATCAGCACTCTCCCAATCCAGACATTATTGCAACAAAAGTTTTCAAGTGGAAGACTAACTACAACTTTTGCACTCAAAATTTGTGCGTCAGACCTCTCGTTGTAATTTTATCATCAATCTCCTGCTCATAGGAATACTTTTGGGCTGCGGGAAAAGGTCGGCAGGGACTTTTGTCACCGACCCTCGGGATGTAAGATCCTCGTGGGCGGCGAGCACTACCTTACATACTATTAACTACGTAGGTAAGTAGGGACCGAGTCGACCTCAAGGTAAGTACTTCAGCTCACCAAGCTACTTTACTTTAAGTAGCTAAGGGATTGGCGAATCTGAACTTCTAACATTGTTCTGCTGGAAACAAAAGACCCACCCACGTCATACTTCCTTGCTGGAGACCAACGGCATTGCGAGTCTTGATCCTGTCTATCTGCCAGCGATTCATTGTGTCTTTGACACTGCCCTCATCGGATCCGACTCCCCGGCCGCTCACTCATCCCCAGAACCATCAGCAATGTTCGATGCGCGAAAATCCAAGCACAATCTTGCGGCGTGGACCGGACACCCAAACGGGTCAAGACATGGACCTCTCCGGGCATTGTTGACTTCGACAACAGCCGGCGCATCAACGCGTCGACTGTGGAAATCCCGTTCATGAGCCAACATGAGCGACTGCAGAACCTTACAGCGCAGTCTCACCGGACCCTCTCCAAAGATCGCGATGCTCAAGAAGCATGTGCACGGAAGACAAGAGTCAGTGATGCTCGAACCAGGCGCCTACCTCGTGGAAATTTAACGAGACGGTCGATATGCCTTTGTCCTTGATGGGTCGGATCTTTGTCCGTAGCTCGTTGTTTCGCTCAGGGGCGTTGCGGGGGGGTGGATAGTGGGTACCAAGGAGCGGTGGGCGCTGTGTTGCGGGTGATCAACCCGCATGGCTTACCTCTGTCTCGGGACGCTAGGCTGGCACAGATGGTCTTCCATCAGATGGGTGAGCCTGCGGAGGGATACAGCGGAGTGTTTCAAGGGTCAGGTTCGATCTGAAAGCCGAGTCTCTGTGCTGTTTTGACATATTGCCTTGCGCCAATAAGGAGTCACTGCACGCATACTCGGAATCCCGTATAAGTAGATTCCCAACAGGTTGTGAAGTTACATGCTATTCGCTGCAAGACCAGCAATGTGCAGACAAACATTCCAAAATAGACCATGTCAGAGTCTATCCAGCATTGCCACGTACTCTACAACGACGCGTCATTTCAGTGACCACCGATCGAAGACTCAGCCCTGTCATGGACGTAGAGTAAATTTGTTTTCGTCGTGAAACACAAGATATTGTTGTTCCAGGTTCTGAGGCTAGACTCGAAGGGGCGATGACACCCGGCCAGAAACGCGGTCGTTTGGGCGCTGACAGAAGGGGGCCGGAAATGGTCACCCAAGCTAGCACTGTTCATAGAAGGCTGTTGTAAATCTTCATACCTCGCAGGCGGTCTCGGCAGTCATGTCGTGCTGTTGCTTAAGAAATTGCATCGTGTCATGTTACTAGACCGAAATATTACATTGCTGTTGGGGCGCAGTTATTGTGGAAAGGATGCTTTCACTTAATCAACTTCATGGATCAAAGTTTCGGGAGGCCAAAGATAATCATAACGGACACTGTTGCTATATATTCACAAGATGTCTATCCGGAAGCGATCAAGTACTGTCCACCCGTCCCCAGCTCCGTCCCACCCAGAACAAGCACCGTGCTGAGTCTATGAGTCAGAAAAATTTCATGAACAGCAGGCCTCTGCACCTCTATCCATGCTTGAAGGTTTGCTTCTCCTCGTAGGTATCCTCGTGGTGGTTCAGAGCGTTGACGTCCAAGCTCATGTTCCTGGCCACGCTGCCCTGCCGTCCGGACTTGGGAAGGCCCGTCTCGGGGTCGATGACCGACTGGCCACGTTGGGCGGCCTGCACGAGCTCGGGGTTTTGCTCCTTGAGGATCGCGAAGTTCTTCTCGGCCTCCCAGTTCCAGATGCTGTCGGAGGCGAAGAGGAGGTTCATCTCCTCGAGGGTGCGCTGGTTCGACTCGGGGTACAGGCAGTAGACCATGGGCAGCGTGATGACGTTGGCGATGCCGAAGATGTAATACGTCTTTTGCTCGAGAGCTTTGAAGATGACGGGAAGGATGAGCGTGAGCCAGCCGTTACCGATGGACCAGCCAACGACGCCCCAGGCATTGCCCTTGGCACGGACCTCCAATGGGAAGATTTCAGCTGGGTAAAGCCATGGGACAGTGAGCCAGGTCGCGCCGAATGTGGCCGTGAAGAGGAAGATCATGGCGACAGCTCCGGAGGCGTAGCCTCTAGCGAGAGCAGAGCCAGCCGGGTGTTGAAGACCAGCAGTCGACAGACCGCCCGCGAGGAACATGGAGATACCTTGCACGATTGAGCCCCAGTACAAGGTCCAGCGGCGACCAATTCTATCGAGGGTGAAAACACAAATCAGGGTAGCGATCTAGAAGCGATGAGTATTTTGAAGAGGTGTTGTATGTAAGGAGAGCTTACCATATATGTAATGGTGTTCAGACCAGAGATCCATTGCACCTGTGCATTGGGAATACCAGCGGTACGGAAAATCGTGGGAGCGAAGATAGTCACACCGGCAATACCGATCCACTCTTGCATGATTTGGAGCCAAATGACCAATTGAACACGACGGCCAGTGTGAAGCTTGCCGGAGCCGATACCAAAGAGCATGGAAATGTAAGACTGGCTCTTGGCGGTCTTGCGTTCGAGCTCAGCGATGTTGCGGATGTCCTGGAATTCTGCCTCGGCTTTGCCCACATCTTCGCCAGTCTCGCCGCGGAGTCTACCAAGGATATAACGGGCCTCTTCCTCGCGACCAACCTTGACGAGCCAACGAGGGGACTCGGGAAACATCCAGCAGATGGCGAAGAGGAGAAGCAAAGGGGCAATCTGGAAGGCGATTGGGAATCTCCAGGTGAACTGCCCAGTTCCGCCCTTGTAGAAGTTGGCCCCACTAAATTGTCTCAGTGACCAGTCCAAACGTGCAACGAGTTTGCAATATACTCACTATTCAATCCAGTAGGCAACAACGACACCGAAGATGTTCAGCGTGAATTCGATAGCAACGAATTGTCCGCGGGACTTGTGCTCAGCAGTCTCGGTGGCCCAGACTGGAACAATGGCGTTGAGCATTCCTGTACCCCAACCATTGACGAGACGGGCGCAAATCATCCAGGTGTGATTCTGAGCAGAAGTTTGAAGAGTAGCACCGATGACGGCCCAACCAGCTCCGAGTCCGATTGTCTTGATACGGCCATACCGATCACCGAATGCACCACCGATGAGACAACCGATGAGAGTACCGAGGTAGTAGATGGAAACAATGCCACCCTGGAGAAGGGTGTTATCAATCACTGGAGCACCCGTTGTGGGATCCGGATGACCGAATTTCATGGTGGTGTCGTAGTAGTCAACTGCACCGTTAACACCACCCATCATACCCTGATCATATCCAAAGAAGAAGATGGAGAGACCAGCAATGCAGTTGATGGCGATGAGAAGGCTACGCTTCTCATATTTGTGGACCACATTATACCGAGGAATGATGTCCATGGCGGCGACTATCCGGAGTGCCTTGAGGTGACTGTTGTATCGTTACCGAATCTGAAAGACTGGTGCCCTGCTTGGCTTTGGAGATGCAGAGTCCGGAAAGGGAGGTCTAAAGACAGATGGAGAAGAGCGGCTTGTCACAAGAATGTTGCGGGGATGGGGGTGGGTTCTTATATCCCAGAGTCGACGCATCTGAGCAATGTTTCGCCTGGTATCCCACATTTGGGGTAATGTGGAGACCCATGGGGCAAAGGCGAAACAAGCCTGGTACCACGTATGGTGGAGGGCAAGCAGGGTCCCAGGAGGCATGTCGATTGGACCCGCGAGAAGGTGAGAGCGCATGGCTGGTATCTACCGGCGCGCTACTTGAACCCTGCTTGTGTGCGCGAGTCGCATGGCCTGCATACCAGCCCAGTGTCTCCATTGCAGCCCTTAGTCGCATCCATGGGGCCTCGCATACTCCAACCAGACGCACCTGATCATCAACCCCACCACATAATCCACATTGGAGCCGTTGAGGGTCAGTCGTCAGCTTGATAGAATGATCGTCGAGCGTGGATGGTTGCGAAGTAAGCGTTGGTCGGTTGCATACCGAAGGGTAGAAGCGCAGGCACCTGACTTGAGCTGGTATAGCCGCTTGGGAATGATTGGCCGAGACATTCTGTCCTAGCCGCCTCCCTCCAGCCATCGCGCACCATCGGGCAATCATCGTCTTGCCTGACTGCGATCCCCAGCTCATCCCACCCTAACATTTCGATCAGGATTCTCCAGGAAGAAGAGGAAATGCTCCAGAAGTGCGCTAGAAGGGCGCTAGAATCATTGTATTGCCCTGGTGGCACGCTAGAACTGCCACGATATCATTCTACCCTCTCTCCAAAATGATAATCAAAACATGCTGATCCAATCGATCCTCATCCCCCAGTGACAGCGCTGGAGCCCTAGTATATCTCAAGCAGCGCTACCCCCAACCATTGGCATCAGTCCTTCCCCCGTGAAAATTATCCTTCTCGCCCCCTCCGGGACCGTTGAGGCTAAAATGTAATCAGGGTGGTGTCCTGCACCAGCTGCATCTAATCCTGCTTGACTGCCGTAGCTCTACTCTCTCGGATGGTCTCTTTCGAGTCTGTAAGAAGAGCGGAAGCGAGAAAAAGATGAGAGACCATCGGAAATACTCCCTACTGATAGTGTCTATGCTCTGCCCCCGAAGGCCCGCAAAAGCCAACGCCCACACAATGCCTGGCGTGGAGAAAGGACTGATCCTTCGGGAATTGGAACACGCGAACGGAGAAGTGGGCGATTATCAAAACGTAGTCGGCGCGTTAACGCGCGCACCAGTAGTGGGATGGGGCAGTGGCATTTTCATCAAGTTTAGCCGTGGGCCCATGGCTGCAACCGATGCATCCTCCCAGCCTCGTTCCGATTCCTTTACATCCCTTTACCCCCACACGCAAGCTGCAGGTAGGTTGGGCTAAGCTGGCTGTAGACTGTAGTACCATCACCTTGACCAAGCAATTCACCGGATCACTTTCTGTCACATAATTCTCCATCGGAACTCCGTGACAGATCCTTGGGAAGCTTGGGAAGGGTCAGGACAGCTGTCTGCTGCGCTTATCTCATTGGCTTAACGCAGGTGCATGCACAAGTCAATGTATGCGTGTAAGATGTTATTGGCTTCACCATTGCCATCCATCGAGCATACAGCGGTACATCGATTGTCTGGATCTTGGGATTTGATAATGGATCTGCCCTTGCCGATCCGTTGTCATGCTCTATGGATGTTGGATCGCATAGATCTCTTTTGGGCTTCGCATCCCAAAGTCCAAGGCCCAAAGGAAGGTGCTCAAGCCCAGGATTTTGGTTCACAGCTATGCACAGGCGACCAAAAAAAACTCTCCGGTACTCCGCAAACTTTCACATGCTCCAGATTTGTCACCTTTTTGTTCTCAATAGCTGAAACTGGGGTATCGACATTCTTTCATGCTACTCTATATGCGGTCCACCACGCTTCAATTGCTTCATTCGGCCATCTAGCATCTAGGTGCTACAAAGCTCCACTAGGGCTGTGGCTGGGAACCTGGGACAGCTCCCTGGGTCGCCTGTCCTCTGCTGTCACGAGAGTGTTTCAGTAAACGAGTTGCCAGGATCCATAGAGCTCTAACGCGATAGGGAACGCTCTTCGGGACCAAACGATTTTCAGCGATTGCAATGATTCGTACCAAGCATGAGGCCACTACATTCACACCGAAAGCTCTCTAGTCGCCTCACAGCTGTTGTACGGACGTCAACGGCACAATCTGTCTCCAGATCTCTCGGATCAGTGTGACGATGGGGAGTCTCGAAGGATCCACTGCAGTACCTACTTATTCGGACGCTTGATGCAGATCATCGGACTGTTGCATGCTGTTCGACCTGCTGTCCCGGATTTTCCATCTGCGCTGCATCCTTCGCAAAATGTACGGAGTAAGAGAATTACAGAATTGACTAGGCCATGATGCAGATCAAGACCCAAGCGCTACTCCGCAGCTGCAGCATGAGTGCCAACGAGGAGGCCCCCACACTTTAATCCCTCATTGGGTGCTTAAGAGCATCCTTTTGCCCATCACTTGCTTACTGACCTTATTACAGAGGCGAAGTGGTCTAGATTGGGCCTCTCCGATCATGGCCGTGACTCCCCATTCAGCTTCCTGCATTCCCGGCTTCCTGCTTGCATGGGTGCACAGCTCTTTTCTAGAGACCTTTAAAGATTGATATCCTTACGCGCCAACCATTTTCCTTAACTATCTACTCCGTAGGAACATCGCTCTGATCCTGAAAATGCCTCAACGCCATTGCATTTGTCGGGTTGGCAAATGGAGCCGTACTCCAGTCAACGTTGCTAGGCCGTCTACTCGCATCGCTGCAGTTCCCAGCCGCCAAAATGCAGGTTGACCGAAGTGTCTTTGTCTTCATATCGAAGCATCTCATCTACAATGACAACTTGTTGCCAAACCACTGCGGGATGCCCCTTACCATTAACAGATCAATTAGATGGTCGAATTCCTCTGTGTCTTGACACCGCTAGGGTCAGGGCTGTCATACCGAACTTCGTGTGGTAGCATCGTCTCTCCCCTGCTACCAGACATCAAACTGACAGAACAACTGGAATATCGCTCGAGACGCTTGGAAGGAAGGTTAGTGGAGGCCAGCTCGGCAGTCCTAGGTATCAAAGCCATACAAATGGTGCTCTCTACGGAGTATGCCCGTCCCACTCGTTGCTGTACAGAGAACACCACGCAATAGTCTACCTACACGAACGTTGACCCATCACGCCATCTCCAACAATCCTACTCGATCACCGAACCGATAGCCCAGAAAGACTCAGTGAACGCATCCTTAGGGAACCAAGGCACCTTCGGCTTCTCAACCCCCCTCCACGAAACATGGGCAACCCCCCTCATCACCGCTCCCGGTCCGCTGGCATCATATAACGGCCCGCCTACGCAAGAGGACCCAGATCATGGGAAGAGCCGCCGGAACGACACCGGCCCCTTACCGTCGGAGCAGCATGCTGCGTGTGATGAAGAGGGCGATGATGGGCACCGAAACGAAAAGGCCGGGGACGCGGACACGCTCCGATCGCATGATACGGGGTGGGAGAGCGAGACGTGCCGGCTTCGCTTTTTGACAGAGTATGCATGTGGACCGAGCGTCCCGAACTCGTACACGGATCGGTCCCCCCGGAAGATTCCACTTCCATGCACGTCGGCCCCATCAGCCCACCAGCTATTTCCTTCTCCGAAGCAGTACGGAACCATCGTCGGATCGATCCACCCTCGAGCCGAGCTTGCCCCTCCCTTCACGGCCGGAATCATAGACAGCGGCGGCATCGACCTCTCTCCGCCTCGCTTCTTTCCTCGAGGGCGGGATGCAGGTGGTGGGTTTGCGCCGCTGTGGGTTCTTTTTACTCTTTCCTTTCTCTCGTTTTGGGTGGGGGGGGGGGAGAGAGGGAGAGGTGGGTTGATTCTTCTGTTGTTCTCGACCTTGGAATGGGAGGACGCGGTTGCCGCCCGCGTGTTGGGGTTGGAAGGACGAATGCCGGTACGGGAGCGAGCGAGGGGCTTTCAGGGGCGAGCAGGCGGGGGGTTGGGAGGAGATTGGCTTGGACGGTCGTGTCCTTCATATGTACCATCTATTTTATGTACTATCTGTTATCCATACAAAGTGCCGAGTCTCTTCATAACTGCTCTACACCTCTGCATATCCACTCTGCCCTTTCTCACCAACGCCGTCGTATTCTCTCCGAGGCCCAAATCGCACCGCTCGGTCGACGTCGTCTTCATCCTCGTAGATCGTCCTTTCCCCGTCCCCGAATAATTTCGAAAAGACCCCGTCATAGCTCGTCCACATGGCTTGGAAGATCGCCCCTGTCACTGCCACCAGCCATGCCGGCGCTTTCCCGTTGTCGTCGGCAAAGAGACCATTAAGCCCGAACACAGCGGTGATCAGTGGCAGCCATATCATGCCGAAGATCCGGGCTCCGTGCCTTTGCTTTTGCGTCGTCATGGTATACGGCCGGAGCTGGTGCAGGTAGTCTTGGTATTCCCCCGGCAGAGCATGCTCGTCTGCGCCATCGGTGATCAGCTTCAGGTATCGCGCTGATGGCTGCGCGTAATCTGGATCTGGGCGTGAGAAGCGTCCGTGTTTTGCGGGTAGTTCGCCGGGAGGCAGGATGGGCGAGTAGAGCGTATGCGCTTTGAAAGGACGGGAGGGGGGAGTGTCGGGGACTGTGTCTTCGTTGCGAGGGAGCTCGTGGCAGTCGACGAGGACGTCCTGGTAGGAAGCACCTCCGCCTTCGGTGGCGATGATGTGGGCATAGTCCTCTTTTGTGACTTCGTAGACGACGCCAACGAGACCTTTCTTCCAGCGATTCTTGTGATATCGCGGCGTTCTTGTTGGTAGAAGGTGGGACTTCTCCGAGGGAGAGGTAGGAAGAGAGGTCTGGCGATATTTGGTGTTTGCGAAGCAGGGTTCCACGTAGGGAAGGCCGGCGAGGTCAAAGGTCATGACTAATTCCGGGACCACGACGTTGACTTGGGATAAGGGCCGTATGCCACGTTGCCCTTGGAAAGTCTCTGCGCAGAGGTTCGAGCCGTATGCGAGGTAGAGGACTGTATCTGGATGGTCCGGGCCGCCTCCAAGCTCTTGGGGTGTTCCCTTGTCGAAGCGATATGGCTGCTCTTGTAATGATTGGGTCTTACGATGCCGTGAAGGACGGGGGAGACGTGGGTTCCAGCATCTAGGTGTAGCAGACTCCTTGGAAGCTGCGCTGACCTTCCTGATCTTCTTGTAGACGATAGCCGCTTGCTGGACTGCAGAGGCGCCAACTGGAGGCTCTGTTGACGGGATCATGGTCGATACTTGATCATACGAAGTTACCAACTCGAGCGATCAGCGATCTGCGAATTCCAGATTAGCAATTTCGTGTAGAGAGGAAGCAGTCGGGTATAGACATCGCATTGTCTAGAGTTCATCATTGTTGTCTGTTGCCTACCTACCTTACTTACCTTACGAGTACGGTAAAATACCTACCCTAAGGTACTTTCTGTCTTTCTGTGTTTGATCGATCCGGGGAATGCCAAGCCGGAACGAAATTGAGCCGAATCGGCCTAGTGCCTAGTCCAAAAGCCTGTGCGAGACCGAGACATGTAAGATGCTCGTGGCTTCGAGTGAGGTGCCCAACAACCTGATTACTCCTCGAAAATCTCCATGCTCTTCCGACAAGTAACTCAGTGATGACATGTCATAGGTATCTTAATGATGGGGGACACAAAAGCCTTTCGCTGGCTCCTTGACGTCCATCCGCTGTGGCCTGCCCCAGTCGGAGGAAGCCAAGGCACTCAATCTACAGCACACTGGGCAACTGGCACGGCGGCCCAACACGCTCTAATCCTTCTCACGGATGGTGAACGTGCTAGAGCTCTTCGCTTCTATCGGTCGAGTGATGCGAAGCTCTCACTTGGGTCCAACCTTCTCAAACATCGGGCAATAGCAAACACCTGCCAAGTGCCTTGGTCTGAGGCCGTCGTCAGCGAAGGTGCCAACAAGAAACCATGCTATAAGCCCGTCGCTCCGAGCACCAAGTGCCTGGAGTTCAACGTCTCACACCATGGCTCTCTGGTCGCGTTGGTAGGATGCCCTGGGGAATCAGTGAAACTAGGGGTGGACATTGTGAAGATGAATTGGGAGAAAGATTACAACACGGTAATGAAAGACGGCTTCGAAGCTTGGGCTAACGTATATGAATCGGTGTTCTCACACCGGGAGATCAAGGACATTGCAGGGTTCGTACCGCCAACACCAGGCACTAGCCAAGACGAAATCAGAGCCAAGCTACGGCACTTCTACGCTCATTGGTGTCTGAAGGAGGCCTACGTCAAGATGACGGGCGAAGCACTGCTGGCATCCTGGCTCAAGGATCTGGAGTTCCGAAATGTTCAGGTGCCTTTGCCTCCCAGCCAGATGAATGCGAGTGGGCAGATTGGAGGTGATTGGGGTCAATCTTGTCGTGTTGTGGAGATATGGTTCTATGGAAAGAGGGTGACGGATGTAAGGCTGGAGATACAGGCATTTAGGGAAGACTATATGATTGCAACCGCTTCTTCGAGCGAGGAAATGGATTTATCCGTTTTCAAGGAGCTTGATGTGGAGCGGGATATTTATCCCTTGCAAGGTCGGTAGCAAGGGAGCCAGCTTTCTCTCCACTGAACCTCAAGATGAATTGTGATCACCCTTCACAATTCTAGAGGAACCGAGAAAGCGCTGCGGAACATGGGAGCTCGCACTTGTTAGAGGAGTATTGATGTGCCTGTAGTATGAGAATTCGAGGATTGCTAGATTTACTGACTCCCAAGACCAAAGAATGCAATTATAGACGAAGCTGTGCTTGTCTGAGCAGCCAAAGTGATGAGATTGACTCGTGAGACCGTGAATGCTGAGACTGGAAAGCGTCACCGGTCATTCGATGATCTCCTTCCAGGCTGCCTTCTGTCCCCGACACCAAGAGTTGGTATCAGCAGTGTGCTCTGACCTCTGACGACTTGAAAGAGGCTTTGGATCCTTCCCTTGAACTAAAGGTGATATCTAATGCTGGACACTAAAGAGACCGTGTCGAAAGATCATGGGCAAGCTTAATTTTCCGGTACTGGTCCAAGTACGTTCTCTCTTCCGACATGTCCCATCCTCGAAAAGAATCATTCTTCTACCACTACTGTTCCCCACGAATCGGATATGCAGAATTCTTCTGTCGTGAGCGCAGCATTCCACTATTGTCTTAGCTTAGGCATATACAGATACTGGGCAACTGCAGTCTCTGTCCGTCCATCTACTTCTCATTAGAATTATCACAACGCGTCTCAGCCATCAACCTTTCATAGTCATGTCGAGCAATTCTACGCCCCGGCTTGGCCAGGGTGCCTCCCCTCTGGTGGTGCTTGCAGCATGGTTAGAGAAAGCTCACAATCGAGATGACAAGGTCCTTTCGTAGGTTACAATACCCAGACTGGGCAAAATATTCCTGACCACATAATGCACAGTCTTCCAGCAAGGACCTCCGAAGCCATCAGACGCCCCCCTGGAGCGATGCATGATATGCGGGAGGTACAAGCAATCGTGCTCGCGCTTGAGTACCGCAACTCAACACTTTGCGAGCGCCTAGACTCGCTTGGCCTCACTATCTTGTGCAGTATCTTCGTACATTCCCAGGAATGTATTGCACAGCAACGAGGCCTTTGCCTGCTTGCGGTAAGTCGGCCGACAACCTACAGTGTGAGGGTCACTTAAAACGTACAGAAGGCTCTGCACCCGAATGAGCTCGACTCGGCACAGGACGCAGCCTATAAGCAGGGGAAGAAAAGTGCAATGGGACAAGCTGCCTTGACTCTACTGATCAAAGGATTCCTGAAGACTGATGCCTCCAACAAGCTCCGAAGATGGGTAGATGTTCTTTATCGCCTTGATGGACAATAACTAATGCTCCTGCCAGCTTGGAATACTTGCTTTAGAACTTCTCGAAGACTGCCCCGAAAACACAGAGAAGCTGCAGTCGGATCCGCCTGAGGAGAAACATTGGTAAGCTGTGATCCGAGCGGACCTTCTTGACTTATCTGACGTACCCTCCCGGCAATATCTCAGCGATATCATCGAACACGAGAGTTGCCAAGTTTTAAAACTTCTGGCTGGCTTAATGATCCGCGCAATGTTGAGCTTTGGCATGTCACCCGATGACTTTTGGCCGAGTGAGACTTCAAAAACCTTGTATTCTAAGTTCCCCAAAAGTCAACATCGCAACAGCCAATGGGTCACGTCTTTTGAAGAGTTCGTTGATGGTTTGGTATTGGCGAAGATCTTGACGCAAGAGTAAGTCACTTCCTCTACGAGTCTCCCACTTGAGCTAAAAGTCGTGCAGAGTTTCAAGTGTTATTTTTGCTCATGCCGTATTTGTGGGAGACCGAGAATGGAACCTTGGAGAGGCGTCAGATATACTAGTCACCATCTCCGAAGAGCTCAACATAATCGTCCCAGCCAACAAAACCAATTTAGCACTCTATATCGACGTGTCACTCAACTCTATCCAAGGGTTTTCCCTGGACCCAAGATTTGTCACTGGCTCCCAACGACCAACTTACAGACTTATCATAAGGCTGAAAAGTGGGCTCACATCCAACTGCATCCTCAACGCCACTGAACACACCGAACGTCATGTGGTGCTTATGTTCGCTTCAAAGAAAGATGCGGATACGCTTAATAGGTTACTCGTGTCAACGAACGTTGGGGCCAACGGATTCACGCCACCGAGCCACTCAGACGCCATTGACGTCTCGGAGGCAATTCTATCAGACGACGAGCTTGCTGCGCCCGGTGCACCATTGATTAACCGTCAAACTCTAATGAGAACAGCCTCCCTGGCCCATGCGATTATTCCTCATGAACGTCCAGTGAGCACGATCAATCCGTCAAGGCTGGAAAGTGTCCATACACCTCACGTTATTCCAAATGAGATTCAAGAAGGGTCGTCAAGCTCGGTAGCTGAGCATGATGAAGATTCTCAAAGGGTCAGTCACAGCGTGGAGATGGCGGTAGAGGGGATCGATGTTTCACAGGCCCATGATTGTGACGAGCAGGCCATTGAAGGCATCAATGCCTCTGGACCCGAGTTCTTTAGCAATGAGGAGACTCCACGTTACGATATCCAAGCTGGTGTTTCCGTCAAAGCTTCATCAAACGCTCGAGTTCGTCAATCTCAAGTTCTCAGTAATAGGACGCGAGAACCCATGGGAAATTTCGAGCGGACCTCAGACAATGGACTGCCCAGCTCGTTACGATGGCATACGGACCCCAACGCAATTCAGGATGATCCAGATTTTCGCGCAGGAACCCCTCAACGGTGGCCCATCTCGTCTGCAGAGCCTGTCGAAAACAAAATTAGCTATGCAGATCAGGATGGAGAGCATGATTATCTTTACTATGCTAGTCCAAAAGTCACTGACGGTCAACGAAAGTCTCCAAGAAATCTTGCACGAGACACTAACCCCGAAAAACTGAAGTGGCCACTGGCATCGACTGTTCGGCAAGCAAATGTTGTAACAGGTCCGCCAACCAAGCTGAGCAGACAGCTTCGTAATGCTAACGGATTTGTGGAGTCGAACACGGAGCAGACAGCAGATGATGACTTCGCCACCTCGACGAATGACCGTGCTGGTGGTGTCAAGGCCAGCGAGAACCGTAAGAGAAATAAAGCACTTGTTCCAACGAAGGTGAAGACTGCAATAAAAGAGTTGACAAAGCCTGTCAAGAAAATGGCGCAAAGCAAAAAGAAAGCTCCCGCGACTGAGGAGCCACCGAATACTTCTATTGATAATTACGATATCCCGCCATCACCTACGCGCGTAGACTCCATCATGCAGACATCTAAAAACAAGAAGAAAGGTACGACCACTCGACCAAAGGCTACAGAAGCGCCGCACAGCAATCGAAAGCAAACGAAGTCCGTGCCAAGAAAAGTTGCCGCTACGACTTCAGCTATAGGCCCTGCACCACAGTCGAAGACGAATCTTATGAACACCGTCAAAGCAAATGGTTCAATTCAGGACCTAGTTTCAAACATGCCAAGTGGCAAGAAGGTCGATGACGATGTTGACATGGCACACAGCGAGGGGAAACCTCAGATCCTAGGGCAGTCACGGCAACCGGCGAAAACAGCAAAGAAGCAGGAGGTACGCGCACCAAAGACCAAGAAGAACATGGCTCAGACCCAGCTGCGTTCAGATGAGGTCAAAGCAAAAAGGCCAGCAAAAGCCAATACTCAAGCCCCACTGACTCGTCTCGTAAAAGCGAAGCCTGCACCAGCCGCAATCTCTCGCCCTCGGTTACGGCGCACTGCTGCTATCAAAGCAGATAAGAGGATTCAAGGCCTCGAAGAATCTGATGAAATCGTGGACGACGAAGTATTCGTACCTGCACTTACGCGCAGTAGTAATCGAAGCGCATCTTTAGAAGCAGCAGAAGCGCCTGAAAAGCAAAAAATCAAAGAGGCTGGAGACAAGGGACCAACATCCAGAGGGAAGGTTGCTACCGCAAAATTTTCAACCAAAGATTCTATCCCCGACAGCGTCAGTCCTGACCTCTCTGATGAGCATAGACCAGACTCATTGTCTGACCCCAAGGCTGATAGCGGCCTAAACAATGTTCATCTTGTCAGAGCTGCACCCGCAGAAGCTCTCCAAGCTCTTAAAGGCGGCGCAACGAACAGTGTGCAAAAGAAAATCCCGACTAGTGCTGGCGAGACTTCGATGATAGGAGTATATTCGAAACATGGCGACCATTCAAATCAGCCAAATCCTACATCTGTAGAGAAAGGTGTCGAAGTAAACGAAGCCATGGTAAACCTGGTGCCAGACGGCGTGCCACAACTGTATGAAGCCATCGCTGAGACCGAGCCCGTTCCCACTCGCCCTCAACAGGACAACCATGTCAGGCAAGGGCATGCTGAGCTTGATGCTCCAGAATCGGCGGACGCTCGGGATCAAGACCAATTTGAACATTCATTGCCCTACATAGATGACGTGCACCATGAACTCGGTTCAGAGCCGGAAAGTGTTGGCTATCCTCAAGCCCCAACAGCCCCAAAAGTTGTCGAGGTCAGTCAGAGAAGAATTTCGCCACGGTTGGTCGAAACAGTCGAAAAACTTTCAGCCGAGTCCGTTGCAAGGAGGTGTGACCCCTTTGGAGAGAAGTTGAATGCTTTGATGCTAGAGCCGAGAAATATCAAGACCAAGGTCAAAGGAGAAGAGGCTTCAGGAGATGGCGGCGTTGATAGTAAAGGGCTAAACGCACTCAAAATAGCCGAGCTAGCAAGATCTTCGGTAGAGCCCAAAGCGGGAGCGTTCGAGAGGCTCGGAGCCACACCATTCAGAGAGGCAAAGCGAGTTGACCCTCGAACACACTCGAAGTCCGCCATGCAGGTAGATGGCAAGGGTGAAGACACAACAACTCAGATTTTGAAGCCCGCTGGCATATTAATACCAGCTTCCCAGGTCAAACCGAAAAGAAAAGTCGAGCAAGTAGGAATTACGAGCCATAAGAAAGTCAGATTGGCGCCTCGGGAGCTCGAGGGAGGCTCGGCAACGGGAAAATCGGCGTGGGACTCCAAAAAGACACCGCCGCCAGTAGTAAGCAACAGGCCATTGGTGATTGGGTTTTCCGCAACTGGTCCAAGCAACCAGGGCATGATTTCCTCGAAGAAGCAAAAGCTGCTAAAGGATGTGAATACTGGCGTACCCAGTGGAGCAGAATTGCGCGAGCATGGCATCCCTAATCCCACCACGATCGATCAGGTCGAAGCAGGCTTCATTTCGGTGCATGAGACGCTTGAAACGCCTCCAGCAGACATCCAACATGATCTCAAAGACGCAGGCGATGCTCAAAAGAAAGCCCGTAGTTCCCCTCAGCGAGAACCGGCTGAGCATCTCAAAACTGTCAACGCTATTGAAGTTCGTGAGGCAAATATGAAAGGAAGCCGAGCTCAGAAGCGGAAGCTCGCACTTTTCGTCGACGATCCCGCACCATGGGAGCATAATCAACTTTCGAAACGGCAGAAGCGAGCTGTAGAAACTCCACCTACTGTGCATAATCATCATCCCAAAATAAGCCTCGATCTTAGTCCGACTGTGATGCATGACAGATCTCAACGGGTTAACTCTCAAAACACAAGAGTAAACCAGCATGGTAGTCCGATGCCATTTTTCATTAATCGCGGCGAAAACATGGCAGCTGAAGAGCTATGCTCAGATGATGATGATGATGGCAAGGATGCGCTTGCGAAGGCTCGGCTCGAGGAGCAGATCGCGTTACAAGACAATGATCCAATACTACCAGAGCCAACGCTTCTGCGACCTCTTGTATCTGCCGTCTCGGTCTCTCGACCCAATACCACAGCATATCAGACTCTCTCAAGCAATAGCAAACAAGTGCCCAGCTCACCGCATGCTCCCTCAGTGTTTGGTACGATGCCACCTCACCACATTTATCGCAACGGCGCGATTGTGAACGCGGAGACAAAGGAGTCAATCGTATCAGTCGAAGCCCAAGATCCATTTCTTGGTACCGCGCCAAATCCCCAGAACTCTTTCATGAACGCCATCCGTAGATCAAACGAAGATGCAGCTAAGCGTTTCATTTCTAGAGCAAACGACAAAAGAGGATCGCGCGATCTGGTAATGCGCCCATCTCTCAACGTGGATGAGGACCCAGACAAAACATTGGTGGAGCCAAATTTGAGGAACCTAAAATTCACTGTCTTGGGCAGCTCTTCAAGATCGCAATCGGGCTCTTCCACACAAGCATTACAGGTCGATGAGTCTTCTGCACAAGAAAGTGATGCGGATACAGAGGCGAAATGGCGAAAAGCACTGGAGCCACACCAAGAGAATATGCTCGAGTGTCTCTTGAAGATTTCACATGTAAGCGCTCACATTTGGCAATAAATTTTGTCGGATTCTAATACGAGTTTCAGTGTTTGATTCGACACCTGATCGATAAAGAGACAGCCATCAAAGACATGGTGACAGACTTTGCAAGCCATGGTAATCGTCTGATCGATGCTTATGAAAAGGGGCTTGAGGAATACCTCGATTCACTTAAAGCGAACAATGACCGGACGTGTCACAATTTGATGAAGGTCTTTGAGAACGCGCAGAGAGATCGGGCGGTGACTTCCAAAGCAGTACTCAAACAACAAGTTCAAAATATGAAAGCGCAGAGGGAAAGACAGCAGGAGGCCGTGATGGGAAGAATGGCTGCAGCATTGGCAGCCTGCGCTGAGTGATTTGAAGCTGGAATCTGTAAAGTGGAGGATGCGATATTTGAAAAGGTGCTACTTGCTGCTGCTTTTGTACGACGTCGCTTTGCAAGACTTTGCATATGTATCTAGTCATGCATGTATAGGTATCTAGCAGGTATTGCATTCATCGTCGAACAAATCAGTCCTACCGAAGCAGATACGATGCTTGTAGGGGTAATCTCAGCCGTAGACCATAGAAGGTGCTTTCATACCTCCATTACCCTTAACCCTTTCCCAAGAAGGGTGGGGTTACCATGCCTCGCTGCATGAGAGCGAAAGAAAACCTCTTCTTTTAACGAGGTCTTCAAATGCTGGTCCCTCCGTCGCATTTGCCAGAGTACCAGCAATGCAAAGCCTGTCGTTGCTCCAATATCCCACAAATCGACCGCTCTCCCGCTCTCATCCTCCCCCACCCGCTTTCCTCCCCTTCCTCTCATTAGCCCTCTGCTTCCTGTCATTCCTCCTAATCTTCTCGACCCTATCCCTTCTTCCCTCCCCTCTAATCGTCTTTCCTTTCCCCTCGCTCTCCAGCTCCCGCTCCTTCTTCTCATCAACCTCGACAATCCACTCCCCCTCCCCATCCTTGTTCCGCCCCTTATATCCCCACTTGGGCACCCACTCGCCCTTCGCCTCGTCGTACTCCGTCTTCCCCTCCCCCCGCTTCTGATCCTTGATGCCCTTCTTCTTGGCGAATTTCTCCCACTTCGTCTCCTCTTTTGCCTTGGGCAGGGGCTTCTCGCGCGGCAGGGGGAACGTGGGGGGGGGGAGGGTCATGAGGACGCCGGAGGCTGGGGTCGATGTTATGGGGCAGGTTGTGAGGAGTTGGGTGATGAGGGATTGGGCGCAGTCGCGGGCGGTGGAGGCGAGGAGGGCGTCGGGGGGGTGGGGAGGGAGGGGGGTCGGGTCGTGGCAGAGGAGGTTGCCGAGGTCGAAGGTTGGGGGGATGGGCTTTGTGACGAGGATGGAGCTGGGAGGAGGGTGTGAGTGAGGTGGGAGAGCGTACGGGGGAGGAGAGGGTGGATTTACGATTTTTTGGGATCTGAGGCGGTGGGAGCTGAGTTGAGGACGCGGGGGGAAGCTGCTTGCGAGACTTCATTTGTCGAGCTGCTAGACATGACTGTGGAGGGTTGGATATACCGAATAGGAGTGGGGCTTGTTTTGGTTGAGAGACTGCGCAATATCAAAAATATCTGCGGTGGGATGTGTTTTGTCAACTTTTTGTAGAGCCGCTTTAAGCGAGGATTTTCTCCGCAGTAATAGCAGCGATGCAGATTCGTCGACATCAACACTACTGCTTTCGTCCTGCGGTATTCAACCTCCGGGCATCGCAGCTATAGAAGAGATGGGTCTTCAGACTTGCTGGCGCTGCTTAGCCCGGGCCTCAAGTCAATCATACCCAACGCGCCGGCCTCCACAGCAGCCATGGACCTTCCACCCTTCATTGACAGCGGCATTCTCCACCAGCTCATCTCTGAGCGCCAGCCCTCTCAAGAAGAAGGGCAAGGGTCCAGTGGAGAAGAACGTCAAAGGCGTCAAACAGACCTATATCGTGAAGAAATCAAAGAGGCAGAAAGTGGATAGGTCCAAAAAACCAGAAATTGGCGAACGCAGAGCCCTACGGAAGAGAATCGTACTCAGTAACACCAACGCGTTGGAAGTCGAGGGTCTCAAGGACATCAACGCTCAGTCAATGACCGACCAGAGTTTAACAGGGCAGGTTTTGGGTATACCAGGGCCGGTGGTCAGTCAATTGAGGGCTGTCGAAGCATTCAAGGTCAAGCAGGCATGGCCACTGTTCTCGAGGCCGGCGATGCTGATGAGGAAGGATACGTTGGACATGGCCACCGAGATTGAGAATATAAGCTTGGGAGTACGGGACGAGGCCATCCGACGGGTCTTTGTGGGTGAGAGAGGAAGCGGGAAGACGATTATGCTGCTGCAAGCTATGACCATGGCCTTCTTGAAAGGCTGGGTCGTAATAAATATCCCAGAAGGTACGCGGAAACTCGCCCTATGACACGCACCAGATCCTCCCTTCAGGAGCTCTGCTGACCATTCTCACAGCCCAAGATCTCATCCTCGGCCACACGGAATACGGCCCCCTGCCCTCCACGGCCCCAACCCTCTATGCCCAACGTACCTACACCGCCTCCCTCCTCAACGCCATCTACCGCGCAAACCCCGTCCTTCAAGATCTCCAGCTCTCCCAACCGCCCCCTCAGAACGAGATCCCCATCCCCGTCCCCCCAAACATCTCCCTCTTCCAACTCGCTTTCCTCGGCTCCCAAGACCCCGAGATCGCTTGGCCCATTTTCCAACTGCTATGTCAGGAACTCACACTCCCGGGCCGACCACCACTGTTGCTGTGCATGGACGGACTGGCGCACGCGATGAGAAACACCCACTACATATCAAACACCTACCAGCCCATCCACGCCCACCAATTCACCCTCATCAAATGGTTCCTCGACCACCTCTCCGGCGCCTCCCCCCTCCCAAACTCCGGCCTCGTCCTCGCCTCCACCTCCGCATCCAACAGCCCCGTCGTCCCCTCCCTCACTCTCGCCCTCGGCCAGCTGGAAAACAACTCGAGCGTGCAGAAGGATCCGTTCGCGAGGTACGACGAGCGGGTCCTGGGCGTGTTTGGACGGGGCGGGGTGGAGGTGAGGCGGGTGGGGGGGCTGAGCAAGGAGGAGGCGAGGGGCTTGATGGAGTATTGGGCGCTCAGCGGCGTGGTGCGGCAGAGGGTCGATGAGGGGTTCGTGGGGGAGAAGTGGAGTCTGAGCGGGGGTGGGTGCGTGGGGGAGCTGGAGAGGGCGGTGGTCAGGATGAGGGTGTAGGTGTAGCGGCGTGGTGGGAGATGGTCGTGTGGGGTGTGTGGTCTGATATAGAGATGGTCGCGTGAGGTGTACGGTCTGATATAGAGATGGGTCGGGAGTCTTGCGGCTCTCTTGGGACCGTGTGGCTACTGTATAGGAATGTCGGTCGTTGTATGTATTCGCACCGACACGTCACAATATCTGGCCAGAAACAGACAGTCACCTGGGATGGGTGAGTATAGCCTGTGGTAGTCAGCATGTCAAAGTCCATCATTAGGAGCCCATGGCTAGCAACGACCGCTCGGGCGGGATACGTGAAGACTGGTTGATCCTCTTCCCGCTCAGTCCGCCTACCCGCTACCACGACGTCCAGTCCAGCGCGTCGAGTGAATTATTTCGTTCCATTGAAAGGTCAGGTCTCTCTGCCTAGTAGGATATCATACAACGACGCCTTTTAATCGTGCGCACGCTATCAATTTCATCCGCCTGCCTCCCGTGGGACGCTGACATCGCTAATAAAAAAAATTAAAAAAAACGCAGAAGAAAACGTGGAGGACTGTTGGTATCTAATAGCCAACTGGAGGGCTCGCTATGACCAATAATGAAGAGGCCGCTCCCCTGTCAATGAAAGCCGGTACCGACGGTGGGTAAACGGGCTGGGATATCTCTTCGTTCAGGCTGAGATGCCTGCTCAATCGCCTCGTGACTGCGGAAAAAAGTAATGGATAAGACAGTGGTTGAATGGAAAAAATGACGAAGGCTGCCGAATCGTGTGTCCTGTCCCCAATGCGGAAATTAGCATGGCTGTAAAGAGCCACCAGAGGTAGCGGCATTCCGTAGGACAGGCACCGTGGATGGTGTCCCTGAAAAGATTGCATCCCGTTTACAGATGCGTGGTACTGGTCGATGCTCAATGGCTCATGTTGATTGGAGATAAGGGCATGACTGGCGCCAGCTCTGGTAGCTCTGTCCTGCTTGTTGCATGTGCGTAGCCATTTTGGTCGTTACCATCCTCAGAGGCTGTAGATTCTGAGGAGTGGTCGTCGCTAGCTTTGATCAGTGACAGTGGCGGCGGTCTATTTTGCTGAGAACGTCCTCCCATCGAAGGCTTGTGGCTGCTTGAGGAAGCCAGTGAGCGCTCCTCGGCAACAGCTGTTGACCCGCTTGAGCTATTTCCTCCGCTGCCTGCGCCGCTGCCGCTTGACAAGGGTAGGTCGCCCTCGAGGACGCTGTACTCCGCTTCGAGGGCTTCCTTCTCCGTCCAGCATCCCTGCCAGCAGTTGCGCCAGTCTTGAACAAGGAACTGGAAACAGAATGTGTCGATCTTGAGGGCAGGCTGGAAGCAGATGCAGAGGTTGCTGTAAGTCATCCTGTTTTTGGCAGCATAGGCTGTGAGGAGGCTAAGATGGCAGGTGATTGCGAAGAGCAGATAGTAGTTCCAAGGTGGGAGCGAGGAAAGCTCATCTTTCAAGAGTTGCGGGACTTCTGTCGCTCCTGCACATTGCTCGGCGATTCTTGCTTGGACCTCCTTGGGTAAGATTTCGGATGGAAGCTCGCGAAGCCAAGCTTTGAACATTGAACCAATGATGTTGATATCGTAGAGTTCTTCCTCATCAAAAAGATTGATGTCGCCCTCTGCGTTGCTGTCAGCTAAATCTCCCGCGGAGTCATCTATTGACTACCACGTACCTTGATCAAAGCGCTTCTGCCAATGACGAATCTGTACATCACTTCCCGGTACCCTATATAGACCCTCTTCTTCGCATCCTCGGAAGTTCAGATAGCTACCGCAGTGTTAGCCCAGTGCTCAAGCATTGACCTGGAAGAAAACTGACTCAATGCATCGCCAGGGTAATGCAGGCATCCAGAATTCTGTCTTATCTTTCGAGTCTTCCAGTCGTCTGGCTATGCGAGTACGTCGAGTCTGTTTGATGAGAGGTAGATTGATGACGCGTAGGACGTAACGCTCCTCTTCTTTTGCGTTGCTGCTCCCGCTTCGAGCGATCTTGCCAAATATACCTTTGCCTGCTTTGCCAAGGCCGTCTGCAGCTTTGCTAGAGGTGTTCTTGATGTTAGAGAAGATGTGAGATCCGCCATGTGCTCCACCGCTTTCACGGAAAACTCTCGAATTAGAAGTCGACAACCCTTGGCCAGAAGGTCTTCCCTCACGGCGTGGGGAAAGATTTTCTTGACTGTTGTTGTGTTGGGGTTGGCGGTCAGCAGAACGGTTGCGAGTATTGGAACTCATCATGTCACGCAGTGATCGGTCTGGTTGCAGTGGCGCGGTTTTCGGAGCTCTCTGATTGTCTTCGACCTCATTAGAGCCGTCGTACTGCACCATGATTTCTGGGTTCGTGATGAGGATTGGCGTCGTCGGCTTTGACTTTCTGGGTCCGTCGTCCATGCGAATAGATCGTGTACGAGTCAGGAAGCCACCGAATTTTGGCTTGGGCTTTCTCCCCTGCAACGGCTCGGTTGGGCTGGCAGCAATGTTGCTCTCTGACTGCGCAGTGGACGCCACTGGACGGCGGGTAGCTTCTTGTTTCTGAATTTGGGGACCTGAAAAAAGGTAAATATGTGATACCCTATATGTCTGAGACTGACAGCCTACCTTCACGATCATCCGTTGAACTACTCTGCAAGGTCAACAGACTTAGGTCAGGGGTCGATCCAGTCTTCTTGCGTAGGGAGTAGAGCGAAGTCTCAGTCGAGTCAACATTGCTTCTTGCTGTATCTTCAGATACATGTCGTATAGTTGGGTCCATGTGGTACACCTTGTTCGAGGACTTTGAAGCCTTCATGTTTGCGAAGAAGCCTTTTGAAGGCTCACGGGGATGGCTTGGTATATCCTTTGGCGAAGATGGAATTGATGGCAGCGATGTGAGGTCTGGTGCTTTTGCTTGATCTTTTACTGAGTGAGGTTTCAGAGGTTGTGGGTTCTCGGCATTGCTAGCACGTCTCGGCGAAGACAATAAACCCCTTTCTTCTGTAGGTGATGCGATAGTACTGCTGACCGGTGATGGACTTTTTGGCACGACCAGTGACAGAGAGGCCGGTCTCACCATTTTCTTCATGTCTTATATCAGGCAGTACCAAGTCTCATGAACACTGTCTTGGCTTGCAGGACAAAGAAATGGTAAAGCAGATAGCGTGTCTTGGTTCACGTGGGAAATCCAGTCAGGCACCTGTTTTGGTTTCCTGCCTCACCAGATAGCCTACCATTGAATATGTCAGCATTGAAAATGTCTCAAGATCCAAGAGAAGAGGCCACCAGTTGCAATTGCACATGGTTTTTAAGACTTTCGTGAAACACCTTACCACTCAAACACCTGTTTAACAAAAACGCCCCATGCTTTGATCTCAATCCTCGCCTGATCAGAACGCCCACAGGTGCCAAATGAGATGACCACGCTAGCCGTACGGCTTTTATGTATTTTGTCTGTAAGCGACCCAACTTTCTTCCGCTAGGCACTGTTCTTAGAAGGTATCAAGGTAGATTCTGGCGAGACGGTCGTGTTCAGAGAGGGAGCACTCGGCGATCTATCTGGAGTCTTTTGAGGATTTCTGCTGCAGAACCGAGCATTAGCGACATGGTTTTCAAGATCAGGTTCTGCTTCTAGGAAAGAATCTGGAAGCTGCTTTTTATCTGCATGCAACTACATCGGTCCAAAGGCTATCTCTATGTTCTGAGCGTAATGAAGGGGAAAGAATGGATCCAACCATACCCAACGCATGAGACTCCTGCCCCTGGCTCTTGTGCCTCTTCAATGAACCAACCGATTAACGTCCTCCCGCGTCAAAATCAACCCTTCAATCGTCCGAGGCGGCTCGGGTTGAGGGCAAAGAAAAGCTGGTGTCCAGACGCTCAGAGTGGACAAGCTGGGTAGGAAAACACGAGGACCCAAAAAAAGTAGAGATCCCCACGCAGACGTCCAGCGTCCGTATACAATTGTGGTTTTATGCAGCGTGATGCGGTAGTGTCAGCTCGATTGGTGGATGAATGCAGCGAGGATCTCGGCCGGCAGCCGGCTTCCCAGAGGATGACGGACTGTTGTCGTTTTACTTCGGGCGAAGGTATAGCAGAGAGGATAGTGGTAGATGTATACACTTTACTGCAGAGAAAGGTCAAAGATGCTGTTTGATGAGCTGCAAAGAACGAGCTGTCCGTGGGGGGTAGACGGCGAGGCGGCGAGACGGCTTGGAATGTTTCCTTTACTTAAACTTCGATTTCCTTGTCCGAGGCGTCCCTGAATAGTACGCTAATGCAGGGCATAACTTTCTTAGCGCCATTAGTGTCATTACTTTACCTGGTGCCGGTTAGAATCATAGAAAGTTACCAAGTTTCGACCTCCAATAAAAGCTTTTCCCGCGCCTTCGGTTGTTTCATCCCTCTCCAAATCCAGCGACGATACCCGTATCCAAATTAGCGGTCAGATACGTCAGATACAAGTACTCTCCATAGTCACGACTCACATTTGAAGGATCAACCATCAACATCATATCCACCATCATTTCGAGACTACACTGGACATGTCCTTGGTTTCTGTTCCGGGAAGAGGGGGAGCGCCCACCGGTTCTGCGCCACACGAAATCAAGCTGGTTGTGGACAAGCATGTTGAGTACATTCAGAGCCTGGACACAGTACGGCCTACCGGAAGGACCGAGGAACTATGCAGAAGCTCACTCGCTGACAGCGGCAAGATGAGCTGGAATATTGGCTGACGGAACACCTGCGTCTGAATGGTGTCTATTGGGGCCTGACAGCTCTACATCTACTCGGTCATCCCGACGCCCTACCTCGTCATGCGACAATAGAGTTTGTTCTCTCCTGTCAACACGATCATGGTGGCTTTGGAGCTGCTCCCGGTCACGATGCACATATGCTCTATACCGTGAGCGCAGTCCAGATTTTGGGCACGGTTGATGCAATAGATGAATTGGATCGACATGGGAAAGCTGGGAAGGAGAAAGTTGGCAAATGTTGGTCTGAGTCAGACGTTGAACAAGAATGACGCTGAAAAAGAAACAGATATTGCAGATCTACAGAATCAAGAGACGGGGTCCTTTGCCGGAGACCAGTGGGGCGAAACAGATACTCGCTTTTTGTACGGGGCCTTGAACGCTCTTTCACTCCTCCATATGCTTCACCTCGTCGACGTTCACAAAGCAGTCTCCTATATACAAGCCTGTGCGAACTTCGATGGTGGATATGGAGTCAGCCCTGGTGCGGAATCCCATGCCGGCCAAATTTTCACTTGTGTGGGGGCGTTAGCAATAGCTGGCCGACTCGATTTGGTAGATAGGGACCGACTTGGTGGTTGGCTAAGCGAACGGCAGCTCCCAAATGGCGGTCTCAGTGGCAGACCAGAGAAGTTGGAGGATGTGTGCTACAGTTGGTGGGTAGCCAGCAGTCTGGCTATGATCGATCGTCTTCATTGGATCGACGGAGACAAGTTAAGCCAATTTATCCTCCAATGCCAGGTGAGTATCCTGACCTCGTGGGTCTATATATGTGTATTCTGATCTATAAATAGGATCCAGAGAAAGGCGGCATTGCGGACAGACCAGGAGATATGGTGGATGTCTTTCATACAGTTTTCGGTCTCGCAGGATTGAGCTTGATCGGCTTTCCAGGGCTGGTAGAAGTTGATCCGAGATAGTGAGCCTTCCCCAACTCTGACTGGGATTACTGGGAACTGATTGAGTCACAGTTGCATGCCTCGGGAAATCACAAAAGGTCTGCTGGATAAGGTAGATACGTAATAGGGTTGGAGACATCTAGGCGTGCGTTGGGATGGTTATGGAGGCCGATGTGCCAGATTCCCGAGGTCCAGGATGCTCCATTTTCGAAATTTGATGGGGTCGCAAGTCAACGTCTTGTGATTACTTTACCGCATTACCTTTAAGTCTTGCTTGGCGTCGAAGGCCGCTTCCCAAAGATGTCAAAGTATAGCTACTCAGCTACAGAGCAAAATGGCACAAAGGTGGGTAGATTTCTCTGCTATGCGCAACTGACTGGGCCTCCTCAATTTCTTGCCGCCAGAGATGCAAGGAAATTGATCATCAGCGCAAACAATACGCGTTCAAGTGCGCCAGAAGACGATTCATAGCATGAGGCATTGCAATTCTGATGTTGCCAGCTCGTCAGGACTGGATGAGATGTGCCTTCCTCACAAATGTGACGAGACCAAAAGTCTTGGCGCCAACTCGTTTTGCGAGATGCCCATTTCCACCGAAGTAAAGTACTTTACTGTTGTACTCTCAAGTCTGTTGCACCTTTCCTCGTGCTTTTGCTCATGAACCCAACACTCTCTCACTCTCTCACTCTCTCACTCTCTCCCTCTTTTCTAGGGCGCGGCATCCACCACCTTCGTCAATCATTGTCACCTCGTTGTTTCCTCTACATATTCTTCGTCAAGGTCCGCTGACCACTGCCATTGCAACAATCGGTCCCTCTGTTCCAACAGAGTCAGTTGCAACCATCATGACTTCCATCCCACTGCTTTGCAACATCTGCCCCAAAGAACCACAGTTCAGCGACCTCTCGCATCTCTTGACCCATGTTGCTTCCAAAGGCCATCTTGCACAGGAACTGAAGGCGAAAGTTCGTAGCCGTCAAGATGCCTCAATACGTCAAAAGCTTGACCTGTACGATCGCTGGTACCAGAAGAATCAAATCGAAAGGCTACTATCCCAACGTCTTATCCTCAAGGAATCCAAAGAAACCAGCAGCAGAGTCAAACGCTCTGTCAACTCGCCTTCTGCACGCTCAGCTAAGACCTTGAAGCCACGCGAGAAGCGTGCCAAAGCTTCTACCAAAGCCCTTGAAGCAAGCCCTGTCAAGTTCGAGGAGCCACCCATCGATCCCCAGCTTCCATGGTTCCCGCCCTCGAGTCCGTCGCCCTTTCTCAGTCCTCTGGGACATACCCGTCTCCCACAGCATGCCCAAGCTTTCAATCACCGTTACCATATCCCCCGCATGTGCGAGGAACAGGACGCCACCGCAAGCCGTCGAGCGGCCGTAGCATCTACAAGTTCAAAGATCCCAAGCGGTCAGAAGTCTCCGCAAAGTCCTGGCCCAGATACAGATAGCGAGAACGATTACTTCAAAAGTTTCATTCGCAGCCCAACTAGGACTGCATACCCTGACCCCTCCGAAGTTCTTGGCCTCCCTTTTACCTTCTCACCTTCTCGAACGACTGAGCAGGCAAGGGAGTGTGTCAACTCGACATTCGACAGTCAAGGCCGGACCAATGAGAAAACAGAATCAGTGCAGCTGCCGGTCCTCAAAGGGGTCAAGTGGCCTGGCATGTCCATGTTTGACTCTGCCAGCTTGGAGGCACAACGCCTGCGCAATCAGAAGAAGGACGGCTCTATACTAGAGCAGATGGAGCACAGCTCGGTTGTGGTTGAGCAGATGGAACGAATCTATTGGCCAGACGGGTCATTGAAACAGGAACGACTGATCACTGGCAATGTGGAGAGTAGCCCACTGAGAGAACCTACTCCTCCGCCAAAGCGACAGCGCAACAAAGCCAAGAAGACTGCGCTTACGAATATCAGCACCAACACTCGAAGACCGATCCGCCGAGTACGCAAGACGCCAGGCCAAATTCCTGCCGCGGAAGTTTCCGATCTACGCAGTATTTCCAAAAAGGCACTTGCCACATTGGATCCTCCACCACCTCATTTCGTTTACCCCAAAAACGCTCACATGGGTTACGATGCAGCCAATGAAGAGGACTTAGAACGTCGACTGACCAGTGGGATTATCATCAATGATCGTCGGCAGGCATTCAAAGTTTTCAACGACAATGCTGCAAAGGTGGAGTCTGAACCTGCAAGTCCACCAGCACGACCAGCAAAGCCCAGCGCCAAGACAGAGGGCTATCCCTTTTTGCACAATATACACGGTCACCAGGGGTCCCCCCACTCGCAAGTGGCTAGCCTTTCAAGTCGGAGAATTCCATTCGCACCGTTGAAGCCGAGTGCCGGAAATCAAATACGAATCCAGCCTGATGGGTTGCCCTGGGACACTCAGCCAAGATCTCTTGCAAATAACTCCAAGCGTTCCACGGCAGAAGAGGACAGTGAAAATATTGAACCAATTCTAGCTGGCGACGGGCGTGTCGACGATCAGGCCCACAATGAGAGGATCACCCAGCGTTATTTCTCCGTTACAGGAAACCAGCCTCCCCAGTTCTTCAACTCTCTGCCACCTCATATGGACTTTGGTGGCCTTGCGGAGCTGAAGTACCACGGATCAACACTTAATATGTTGAATCCATATCTTCGCCAGCACTGCCTTCCATCACAGTACCCTCCCGTGCTCTTTCGCCACCCAGCTCCTTCATTATTTGCCAGCCATCAGGATGATATCGGCCTGTCTGGGCCGCCGGCAGTGGCCAAGGAGGAGCGTGGCAATGAGGCCAAAGGCTTTTGGAAAGACAATTCTGTCTGAGGGAAAGAATTTCCGATTACGGTTCACAGGCATCCTTGTCCAACATACTGCATCTTACATACCAGCAACATTATCTGTCCTTTCCATGGGCAGCTTTGGGGTCATGGGTCTTCTCGCTAATGCAAGGGGTACGTTTTGGGTCGCGAGGTTCAAATGGGACATTGATAGCTATATCACTAAGAGGTCATCGTTGAAGAGTTTGCTGAATTTGCTTCGAAAGCGGGCATGGTTTGGACATAGTATATGTAAAAGAAATTATGATCAGGCTAGAAAGAACATCGTCGCAGAACTTCCCATCTCCTGTATCCAAATAAACCGTCGGAACTTTGTAACGAGATGAGAATCTGGAAACTCGCCATCCTGGGGATCAACCCAAATGACGTACGAGTGCACCCACCTGGTCAGACTTATAGCAACCCGCAGCATCCATCACCGCATGTAGAGTCGGCAGCGTGCGCACTCTGACTACTTGAGCTGCGACGACAGAACCTTGCGGGTCTTGTGAACGATGTGCTCGGTGCGTGTGTCACGGCGCCGATGTTCCGCCCTGTGCTTTTTGGATCCGTGTCGCTTTTGCTCGTGGGATTGGGTGGGGGGTGGTGCTGGGGGTTTTGGTGGCGATGGGGATGGCGATGGGGATGGGGGGAGGGGAGAGAGGGGAGGAGGGGGGCGTGGGTTGGCTGGGTTGGGGGGTTCGGGCGATGTGGGTGGGTGGGCGGTGGTGCGGTGTCGTTGGTTTTGGGGAGATGGAGGGGTTGGGTGGTGGGGAACGGTACGTTGGTATGTTGGTATTTGGTGGGCGGGGTGTTGGGCTTGTGAGGCTTTCTTGGCTTGTGCTGGGTAGGGGGTTTTATCTTGGGCTGTTGAATGGGTTGTCTGCCTGGTCTCTGTTCTTGGTTCTGCTAGCGGGTAGCGACTACTTGGGGAAGAAGTTTGGTTCGGTGGTGAGGGCGGGGTGATGCCGTTGATCTCGAGCGAAGGGGGGCGGTTGGTGAGGGGGGATGTCGTTGGGGACGGGATGGTGTTTCTTGTTCGTCGTTTGGGTTGCGGGGTTGTCCCTGGGTGTGGGTCTCGTCTGGCGGCAGTTCGTGCGGTGGCCACGAAACGAAGGCGTGGAGGCTCGGTACGAGGGGTCGAACGGAGGTTTGTGCGTCACAGATTCAAGGACTGTGGGGATCGCGGGATTCGCCGTCCGGGGGACGTGCGGCGGTGGTGTATTTGTCCGTGGCCGAGACCTTTCGTCCGAGGGATCGATTGCATGGAGCTGCGCGCGACCGCCGTGTTGGATTCGTCGTCGGGGTATGTGTTTCCAGTCGCCTCCAGTGTCACATCGTCACACGCTTCCGAGACGCTGACGCGAGGTAGCTTCAAGTGTTTGCCCATCTGCTTCGCCGCGTCGGTCTATCTTTGCCCGCCAAACGATTTGATGTTGTGAGATGTGAGCCTGCGGAGAGAGTGCTTTTGTGGGCTTGAGTCACTGCCTCGAGACACGCTGCGTCAAGGCCGGCATCCTCAGAACTCAGGGTCGCTAGATGCGCCCACACCTTCTTGATAAAAGAGAGGCTATTTGGAGATTATTTCTCTCCAATGGGTGAAAGAATGCAGCGGGATCGTCAGCATTGCCAAGGATCGTGGTCCATTGTCCGTTTGCCTCGTCGCTGAGCTAGTTACTGACAAGCTGTAAGAGATCAGCCGTGGGTTGGTCTTGCCGAGGAAATTTGATGCGGTCAGCAATGGTCCTATAACCTTCTTCGAACTGGGTCGCATTGCTGGCGTAGACCCAGAAGACCCAGATGTAAGGCGACTTCTCCCAGACGCGATACGAGTAATCAATCGCGAGTCGAGATTTCCTTTCTCGAGCATTGGCCCTTGCCGAGAAATGAATTGTCCAAGTATTCACCCTACTCCTCCTAGACCAACCCGCGCAGCTCGAGAGGCCGCTTTCGAACATTTCTCGTCGATCTCGGCGTGGATACGCCGATCGACGGAATCAGGATCCCGTCGGAAAGGGACGGTGGAGCAAGGGCTTTGTTAGAAAATCTTCAACGGGTACGCAAATGCAATGTCAGTATCGATGCACTCCAAGCTGATCGAGAAGGGCTGACTAGCCTAGCTGACTACCACGAATGTTGACATAGACGCATCCCGAGTTTGCGCCTAATTGAAACCCCTCGTTCTTGTTGCCCGAGAATGTTGTGACGGGATGGGCAGTGGTCATGCTGGCCGTCTAGGCTGGAGTTTGCGGTCTTTGGCATGTCGCCTACATCGACACGTTCGGGTGGGTGAGGCCGGAGATGGATCAGCTTCTGCTCTTTCTCAAGCTTTTGGTTCTTCGCGCAGAGTACTTGATTAGTTTGGGATGTGCCAAAGATCTTGCAATCACAAGGAAAGGGGAAGAAAGGTTTGCGGAGGCTGAGTAGTACCAGCAAGTCCTCTATGTGCAAGAGAAACTTCTCTAGACGAGATGTTCGGAAGTTCTTAAAACTATTGGCAACGAAGACCACCATAAGAAGGCCGAGAAGATGATTCGAGACGTGATTGGCAAGATGGAGGAAGTACTGAGGGCCTGATCACCCAGAAATATTAGCAGCATTGAGCACCTAGCAACCGTGCTTCTCAGTAAACGTAAGAGAAAGAAGCCATTTAGCTCTTTAGGCTTACTCTCGACAGGAGAGAAGACATCTCTTAGGAAGAGTGCCCTGATATGCTACTCTCCCTCGACGACTCAGCCGTTGCACTTATAACTCGTAGGAAATAAAAGGCAGCAGTGCCGCTCTTCAGACGCGCACATACAGGACAGACAACGACGCTAGAGACATATCATTCATTCGTCGTTTTTCAGATTTCCGCAAAAGAAGAAGAGCGCGCATGCAAGAGTTTCAGAATATATATCTCCCGTATTAGCCTACTACCGCGCTTTATCAGACCGTATCTGCTGCCGCGGATGAGTAGCATGGCAACCTGCTGTCACGAAGGACTCCTTTCTATTCTAGTAGGGGACATTGCCGATCATAAGCAGATCTATTCAAGCCACCCCACCAATGGAACTGATTGTTCGTCCCAAACTTGTAAGTTTGTTCGCTTCTCCAAGTCAGCGAAATCAGAAGTCTCAGGCCGTGTTCAATAGCACCTACCGATCATAAGAAATACAAAATTATCTGTGAGGATGATTAGAGATGGTATGAAGGGAGATGGGCCGTGAGACTTGCTAACGTTACGCGGTGCACCTGTGTTGGGGTTCGGGTTTGACGATAATGTTCGACAATTTCCCCAGGCTTTCGATAGATCAGCTTCGGAAACCTGATCTTCATCAAAAATTGGTGCTCACTGTAGGAATTAGGACCAGCAACATCATCCCTGAAGTTCCCGATCCGAGTATGGGATATCTGTATCATTAACGTTAGGAGATGGGTTCAATCCAGGGACCAGCGAAGCGTAACGCCAACCTCATGCGCGATAGTGCTATCGAACAGGTTAAAGTAATCGATCGGCGCGAAACCACTCTTCGGCGTGGACCGTCTCTGCCAGAACCGCGTCTCCCGGGTAAAAAAATCATCGTCGAAATCTCCCGAGTCCCGGTATGCGGCCGCCAGGCCGGAATCGACGTACCACTTGCAGATGATGATGGCATCCGGAGCATCCGGCAGTGCGCCGTTGACCTCCTCTTCCCATGGCATGGAGAAGGCGCTCGGGACCTGGATGTTGCCTTGGTAGTTACCGTCTTTGGTGTTGTTGCATGCTAGCAAGGCAGGGTCTGGGCCATTGTAGCTCTTGAGGGCTGAATGACGACGTTGGTGAATATGGTGGATGATCTGCAGAGCAAAAGGGGGGCACAAAGGGAACGACGAGACTCACTTGTATCGTACCATTGCACGAGATCTTCTTGTTCGTTATATATAGGTTTCATATGGCTCATGTCGCAAAAGAAGATCTTGAATCAGATCAGCCTCGAATGAAGACCTTTATTCAAAGGCCGTATGCGGCAAACCCGCCAACAACAACGACAGACAAGACCACGCGGCTCCGTTACTCACCACGTCGCCTCCCTTCGCCTCTTCCACAGGGACCTCCCCAGTCACACCGGCCAGGCCAATGATGCCGCCTGCTCCGGCGGTGCCACCAATGATTGCTCGCGGCGCTGCGTAAGGATCGTACGTACCCGTTCTGGTACCGAAAATCCACCGAACGAATCTGTTCGTGTCGGGGGTGGGGTTGGCGAGTGCGGCCTTGGTGCTCGCGGCGGATTCCATCACCAGAGTGATTTCGTCGCGAATGAAAGGCGCATTGGTGTTAGTCAGGCATGAAGGAGCGAGGGCGAATTTCCCTCTTGCGCAAGCGAGGTGGGGGTTGAGAAGGAGGAGAGAGTGGAAGAGAGTGATGAAGAGTGTTTTCATGGCTGTGAGTTGAATGAGAATTGTTGTGGGAAGAGATGGAGAGCATGAGAATGGCAAGGATATCGCTCGGTATTGAATCAACCACCGACGGAGAATTGTCACACTCCTTTTCTTTCGACGAGTCCGTCAATGTGGCAGTGCTTGATTGATATGTTGTAGTATTGATTAATTTTATTGGATAAGTCGCTCATGATTTCTTTCGACTAGCTACCGTACATGACTACTTGTCTCGAAATATCGATACGAGGTACAGTCGTTATTATTGCGAGAGGCCATCAGCAGTAGATGAGCAGTACCTTACATACCTTACTCTATTATTGGGTGCGAAAATATTATGGCATATTTATGGGGATGCTGGGATGTTCTTGCAATGGCCCGCAAAGACCTCGTATTACGTACTCTACTAAGTACATAGTATGTTGTAAGTAAGATTACATACAGATACGAGGCCCTGGGCCGCGACTCAGAACTAAGGTACTTAGGTAAAGTATGCACAAGTCTGGTGTTTCGAAACCAGCAACAAGTAAGGTAGGTAAGGTAGCTATCTCTATGTAAGGTAACAACACGAGCTTTAGGAATTAAGATGTTTTATAATTGATGATCCCGAAGCTTATTTCCCCAATGTATACGGTACCTAATTTACGGATTATTGACCATGTCACGGCTGTGCTTGTTTGGCTGCGACAAAGGACAAATGGGACAACAGTCCAACATTTCAATCTCGGTATGTACTCATATTCGATGACGAGCCGCGCGAGTCACTTCGCACTCCCCACATCTCCAAGTACTCATTTTAGTCTTGAAAGTCTTGGAATGGATACGAGTTGGATATCGCTGAGCCTCGTGCACGGGAGCCATGCCGCCTCCGATTCATCATGGGATCGTGCAGCCGAGGGCGTGACGAAAGCGTCTGTGGTTGCATAAGAGTAGGTAGATTTGGGCATTAATATTCAGAGACATGACCAGTCAACCTACATTGGCTGTCTCCTTTTTGCTATGTGACAGGTGTCAAGACAAACTTGATCCAGCGCATGACATGGAAGGAATAAGAGAGTTGGTCCCCTAAGAAAACCATCAATCATTCCAATCCCCAGACAACGATGATCTGGACAACCATATGGATGATAGGCGCTGTCGCTGCCCTTGGCGATGCCACGACAACTCCATTGTCTTCAACATCGTCCAGCAGTAGTGGTGTGCACGCTTCATGGAGCAACGAGACAGCATCTTCATTCTCAGTCCGACCGACGACGACGACTTCTAGAGAGACAACTTCCATCAAAAGTGCAAGTGTGATGATTTCGTCATCCTTGAGTAATGCAGCATCTTCAATCATCTCAAACCGTACGGAATCGATGTCTACTCGATCAAGCGCGACATCGTTCGACGGTAAAAATGCACGTTCCACACCGATGAGCAATATGACAAGCAATCAACCACCGGCATCACCAACGACAAGGTAGAGCTGACTGAATACCCTAATTGCATGAGCCTGTCACTGACTATGACCGACAGCGCCTCCTTCATGCCATCCGTCCTCAACCATTTGGAATACGCTCCAGTATCTGGTCCCCCTGCCACTTTAACGAAAAACTCAGCTGGAGATGTTATCCTCACGCTCTCACATGACTTCGCCGTCAGCATATCCGATCTCCTCTTCTTGGGAATCTGTCCCTCTCCCGACCCTATACCCTCGGAGCCAATAGTCGAGAAACGCCAAACTTTTGCAAGAAACCCATGCGCGGTCGCAAGATCGAAACGCGGCATCGCATCCATCGGCGGCGGAACCTCGCTGTTCAGAGCCCTTCTCAACCTGCCGAGAGCATTTCCCGCCCTGGTGAGCCCACTTGAAGCTGACGTGCAGGACATCTCCTCGTATGTGAAGTTAAACCTGCCGTCATGGTCCTTGGTCCCAGAACCGGCTGTAGATGCTACGGCAGAACTTTTTTACTTCCTTACGCTGAAGCATGAAATGGACATCGGTGCATCCATAACAGTCAACACGATCCTGCACTACGACATTGCCCAAGATGGCGGCCCAACTCCAACTATAACCTCATCGGTCTTATCTACGGCCGCCTCAACTACCCAGGCATTGAGTCGGACCTGCCCAAGCAACACGTTTTATGATCCATTGCCTACAGCAATAGTACGTTTCTTGGACATCCACCCCTTCATACACATTAAAGCTGACAGCTACAGCCATTCTGCTGCAGTACCAAAGGGTGCAACGCCGCATCAGGCGCAACGACCTGTGGACCCGTCAGTAGCCCTTTCAAATAATTTCAGACCCTTCTCAACCATTTACTAATCGATGCTCAGGGTCCCTACTACAAATGCGACTGCCTTCCCTTAATAACATACGCGGCCGACTACGACGAATCACCCGAAGGATGGGCAATGAAGCAATCCATCCTCTCCGAAATCGCTGTCTACACCGACACCCTCCCAGCGCCCACCAGCACCACCCCACCACCAAATCCTTTGACATGCCAATCTACGGGGACTTATCTTATGCAATACGCCACCGCGACATCCGCGGCAAGCGCATTTTGTACGTATTTTCGGAGTTCATGTCTCCTCTTTTGACCAATGTTGAGTCTAGAGACATGTCTCGGGAGGATTTACTCTTTAAGAAGTGTTCTCAAGCTCGCTAGACCCCCTCAAACAAGCAAGACTGACTCCGAAATGATTGTCAGGCACCGCGATGGCGCCACGGGTGACGCAAGGTACGGCGCAAGTCGCGTGCGCGATCCAGAACAAGGACCCGCCGTACGTCGTTGGGTCATATCCCGTGTGCGCCAACCAAGCGGACATCCGATTCCAGATCATCAACGATAACAGGGACACAGCGGCGTGCCAGGGCGCGACGATCAAGAACAGGTTCAGCGTGGAGGGCTGCGTGACAGCGTATATGAACGTGTTGAATCAATGTACGTACGTTTGGGGAAGGGAAAGGGTTCCCCGCTTCCCTTCCCCATCATCTATCTTTCATGTCCAAAGAGAAAAGAAAAACAACCCCCGACCTATGTATGTAGAGACTGATCTTCTTTCATCTACACAGGCAGCCCCCATACCCACCTCAAAGAACTAGGCGGCTCCTACACCATCGACTGCCTCAAATACTGGATCCAACCCGCCCCATTGAGCAACATCGAAGCCTGTGTCGTGGACGGCCAAAACGGAAGCCGCTGCTACCTGGGCTGGATCACACCCGGGAAATCCTGCGCGACCGCGAACTGCATCGACCAGGGGTCGACACCGACGGTCTGCGACGAAGGGACGAGTGTGAATGATCAGGGCAGTTGCGATGAACTGTGTTATGACGGCAGGTGTTCGTATTGGTACACCCCTGGGCAGGAGGGCTTGTACGGGGAGAGTGGGTATGAGTGTACGGGGTGCCCATCTTGATCGTCGTAACAGGCAAGCAGACTCAGCCGGTAGATAGCGCTTCTGCGCAGAACGTGGAATACGCGATGTTCGCATTGGCTGCTGGTTCATGCTCAGAGAAAACCGAATCCCCCAATTCACTGCCGTGGTTCTCGACCCCAGCGCGAGTGATCCCTCTAGGAGGAGTAGGCGTTTTCTCTAGAACGCTGGTGATTGTGGTCGCGACGAAATAGACTGTGAAAGGTAGGGATACCTCAGGTTGAAAGGTCTACGCCTTGAATCCTAGCTACGTGGGCTCTCTAATTTTCGGTCATGAGTGCTCGGGACGGAATAGACAAGGAGAAAGATGCTTGATTCTGAATGCTTGTTTTCAGAGCCAAGCAGTGTCGTGGGTGTCTCTGCTCTCGACCTTCCGAGCGATGTCAGTGGTCATGATAACACCTTTGCTGGCCCCCTTCTCTTCAAGTTTCGCAGTAGCGAGTGTTCCATGCCCCTCGAATTTCCGTACCAGCATCAATCGCAGAAAAAACCCTTCTGTTGTCTCCTCCTCAGCAATGGGTTGCATCCCGTTCAGATCTTTTGTGTTTACTGTTGGGCCAGAGAGGATCTAGGTAGACCTGCGCTGAGCTGTTTTGCCTCGCCCGTGAAGGGTGTTGACGACTTCCGTGGCCGATGTCACGCCCGGGAAGACTGACGAGACCGGTGGAAGCGGACCTCCGATGACGGGTAGCGTAGACCTCCGTGACTTTGTTGAGAACGGCAAATCCGCGCGTACAGTATTTGAAGCTTGATGGCGTATGGCAGCCATCGCGGGGCTTCTTCGTAAATTCACGACGTGGATCGCCCATCACTACATGTTCCCTTTATCCGCAGCTTGATAAGAGTAACTCGAGGTTCGGCGAGCAATGACATCGCTCAGCTTCTTAATCGCCCGTGGGATTTCTGCCCTCGCTCTGGCCTCGGCATCGTACACTCCTTTGCGTGTGGCATTGATTTGCTCGTCGCCGGCGCCTTGTTTGCGCAGCTCGAGCAGGGCGCTCCGTTTGGCTTCTCTTTCTTGCAGTGCCTCTCTCATCTTCTGGCTGGCATATCGAGCCTGTTTCTCCTTCTTAGACAGCACGATCTGCTCTTTCTTCAGTAGATCCTCAAAGTCTCCGTCGGGGTTTGCGGTGTGCTGGCGGATTAGAGTCTCCAATTCATCGAGTAGAGTTGGCACCTTGCGGATATCCTCGTCGAGTTGGTTGTCGTTGAGAGACGTCATTTTGGATGAGCTGACCGGGATCTGTCGGCAGTATGATGAGAAGCTTTTGACGGTGTAATGGAGACCGAGAAGGATACTGGGAGTGTGTGAACGGTGTGATGGAGCGTGGCACCTCGTCGAGGAGTGAAGGGTATCGAGAGACTTTGATGGATTGTAGCAATGGGTAGAAGAAGGTATACAGAGGTTCGGTGAGGGATACGTGATGCGGAACCACCTGGGCCTACCTCACTTGGGTGCGGGCTTCACACCGTTAATGTGAGTAGTTTGTCCACTCTCAGCAGCGAGCTGTGTTCTGTTTCTATTCACATAGAATATTTGTATCTGTGAAAGATTAGGTATAACGGCAACACTTGACAATCCTGCAAAGAGCAAAAGAGTTTGGGTTCAAGGCAGGGAAAGAAGATTAAGTATCCAGACGGCAAAATACACTCAGCCGCACTGGGACATACGGCAATAGTGACATACCTAAGTATGTAGAGAGACACATGATTTGCCCCTATCAAACCAGGCGTCGACAGAAGTCAGAATATCGAGATTTAACCTGCATGGGGCGGCTTTGAATACTATTACCAGCCGGACGTCATATACCAACTGGACTGATGCTCTCGGGGCCCTGGGTTTGGGAGGTTACAGCTTCGGATGTTTGAGCGCTCAGGACTCCCTTTAGCATTTGTCTACCGTTGCGCCATGCCCCAAAAGACGTCCATTTCAAATAGATGGAGGTGACACTGTGTGCAATCCGGGTATGGCCAGACAGGCTACAAGGCACACGACCCACTCTCTACTGCGACAATCTTCCTTGCGTTTGCGGACTCTTCAGGTTCTCTATGTATGGACCCGCCATGGCGTTGTCACGAGATACGGCTATGCTTTTAACTACCATTATATCTTTCTTGAGCCGATCTAGATTCCCTCCGAGGGGAGCCAGCTAGTTAGCCGATGACCTCTCACTCGACAGCGTCGATCCCGCATATGGAAAACAATTTCTCAGGTCGGAAAAAAAGTTTGGAGTGATACCATCTTCGTCATTGTTATCCATTTCGTTCTGCTGAGCCTGTACGCGTTTGTGTATTACAGCTTATCTTATTCCTCTGTGACCTCAAAGCCTCAGTGCCCCTTTACCAAAGCAATCATTCTTGGTTTCTGCATATAAAATGGACTACAAGTATTCGAAAATCATCGACATTTCCGCCTGCGATACGCAAGGCCTTTGCAGTGGAATCGATCTCAGGGGGCACGTCGCTGCCGATCTCGAAGAAGTCGGTGCGTTCAGAGTTCAGGAAGAATGGCGCCGCTTGGTTGGGCCCCTGGAGAAGCCTTATAAGGCCGGCTTGGGCCCAGACTTTAGCTTCATCACCGTCGCGGTGCCCGAATGTCTCCCGGATAGACTGGAAATCACTAGTGATGCGCTTGAATTTGGCTTCATTCATGATGGTAGGTGTTAATTGTCTGTGGTTCTGTGGGACATCCTGGATGAGGCTAATTCATGGCAGACGTCATCAATAAGAACATCGAAGACGCATCTTTGGACGAGATGGAAGTAGCCCTGGAACAGGGCGTTCAGACTGGCAAGATCGAAGAGAAAGGCGCGTCTGGAAAGGGGAAAATCGCTGCTCAGATTCTCCGCGAGATGATGGCAATTGACCCTGAGAGAGCAATGGTTGTCGCCAAGAGCTGGGCTGCTGGTGTCCAACATTCGAATAGACGGCAGGAGGATACGAACTTTAAACCTCTTGAGGAGTACATCCCGTACAGGTCCCTCGACGTGGGATACATGTAAGTCTCCTGCTCCTAGCAATGACCACAGCATCCTAGATCAAGCCTATCCAATCGGAACTAATTTGGTCCTGCTATCAAGGCTCTGGCACGGTCTTGTCACGTTTGGCTGCGCTGTTACCATCCCCGAGGAAGAGGCCGAAGAGACGAAGGAGCTTCTCAAGCCCGCTTTGATCACTGCCTCTCTCACCAACGATCTATATTCCTTCGAGAAGGAACGCGAAGACGCCAACGTCCAAAACGCCGTCGTAGTTGTCATGAGAGAGCACGGCTGTAGCGAAGAAGAAGCTAGAGAGATCTGTAAGGAGCGCATTCGCGTCGAGAATGCCAAATACGTCCGCGTGGTCAAGGACATCAGGACGCGGACGGACCTCAGTGACGACGTTAAGAGATATATCGAAGTCATGCAGTACACCCTTTCAGGCAACGTTGCTTGGAGTACTCAGTGTCCGAGATGCCACGAAGGGGCTAAGTTCAATGAGTTGCAGCTGCTGAGAGCTGAGTATGGCTTGGAGAAATATCCGGCAATGGCCACTGGCCACCGAAGGACGCAACTGACGGCCTTTCTGTCAAGACCGAACGCAAGGAGCCCTACGTCAACGGTGTTGGACGTTGTGAGTCCACCAGGGCGAACGGCCACAAGAGGAGGTGGAACGGCAATAACACGGGTGACGACATAAGGATGAATGGCACTAATGGTGTCAAGAAGACGGCACATATCTCGCAACCGAGCACGGATTCACTCGTTCTTGCGGATGTAGTGTCTTTGGCCCTTGATTGGAATTTATCGGAATTGAGCGATACTGTGAGTTGGACACCTTCTCTACACTGACTCCCCTCAGACGACAGACATGTCCTTGAAGCTGTGATTGACGGCAATTATCAGGTTGTTCTCCACCCGTATCGATACCTGAGCTCCCTCCCTTCTAAGGGTTTCCGTGACCAGGCCATAGACTCCCTCAACACATGGCTCAAGGTGCCCCCGAAGTCGGCTAAGATGATCAAGAACGTCGTCAAGATGCTGCATAATGCATCTTTCATGTTAGTCTTCTTTTCCTCGTTCGTGCCAACTCCCTTACTACCCTTATTTCTCTTGCTCGTCTATCCTGCTGTGTCTTATTCAGACCGCCTAACGACGCTCAGGCTCGACCTATAGTATCTATGGTAACGCTTAGACAATTAACAGCGCAACGTACCAACATACCGAAGCGACAGTTATGGCTGCCGAGCTCAGCAACCCGTCATGCCTTCGCATCTTCATCGAAGAGATGCAACAGCTGTACGTGGGGCAGAGCTACGACCTCTACTGGACGCATAACGCACTATGCCCGTCCATATCAGAGTATCTGAAAATGGTTGACAAGAAGACGGGTGGCCTGTCCGGCCGCTTTATTTGCATGATAGTATCTTGGGTGATAGACCCGTAGCGCGGCGGAACGAGCGTCGGCGCTTCGCAATCATGTTTCACCCTGCTCAAGGGGCACACCGAAGTCTCATCGTCGCATAATACTGTCGTCGCGAGCTCTTTAGTATTGCGCTCGATAGCTTTCACCAGATTTTGGATTTGGTGTTTCGGTCGGAACGTAGGATGGTCAAGGAATTGGGCGGGACACACGCTCTGGCACTAATCAGTTCGGTGCCGCGGGGACAGGAGGGTTTGGTACTTTACGGAGTAGACAAGGAGAAAGAAGGACAGGAAATTCACGCGAAAGCTTGATGGCGTATGCCAGCCATTGCGGGGCTTCTTCGTAAATCCATTCGCCGTACGAAGCCAGGATCTTGAACATCATAAGAAAAGAAGACACGAAGACTTTTGATCCTCCAACTCCGATGCAGTCCCTCCTCCTTCACTCCAGATGCAGACCTCGGGAAGGTCCCAAATCCGCCTCGAGGCAACAATGAAAGTTGTTGCCCCTGGCGGTTATCGGATACTACTTTCTCACAAGGATAGGTAGGTAGTCTACGCAGATTCAGTCAGAGCAGCGACTCTCCTCCTGTTTACTTGGAAAGTCTTTTTCGACTATACCGTAGCGGTGTCTTTGTGGCGGCATTGAGTCATTGACAGCTGGATACGGAGTAGGTAGATAGATTGATTACGTAATGCGCCGAAACCCATCCGTGTCTCGTCGTGGACCAACCTGATATCTACCATTGGTAATATCTTTACAACAAGGCCATTTGATGTAAAATATTCGACTCCAAAGTTGATCTGCTTGATTTTCTCTATAATTTTGTCACCAAGACTTATCTGTTACCTCGTATGATTATTCATTTATCCTGCCCTCAGTTCTATCCTCATTGAACTTTATTTTTGACACGAGCGTGTTTGCTGACACGGGATGTGATGCCCACGGTACATATAACCTTGTTTGGGACTAGCTTCGAGAGTTCTTCTGGCCAGAAGATCCAGCTGTACGTGCTGCCGGCTACGAACCGAACCAAGAGATCTCAGTTTGCTTTGGGCTCGTCTCAAAGCGACGCCTACAAGGGAATATGGTTACGAATATTATCCGATGCGTTGTTTACCTGACTCGTACTCAGATCCGAAGCTGAGCTTATCGACTCAGTGGAAGCGATATCGTTCTATCAACGCGACAGGACACCCTTGGGCTTGCCCTATACTCTGGGGTTGTGGAAGCTCTGGCGCAGGCCAAGCAGCGAGAGGAACGAACGAACGAGCTGAGAGTCTACCTCACTCGCACTGAGGCTCGAAGCTAGCTACTGGGCGTGAAGGTAGCTGGTGGATGTGGTGTCGTTCTAGACTACCGGGGGAGCAAGCTTGGTTAGTGGGAATACTACAGCTGCGTGGCCAGGAAAAGTGGTACTCTTGCAAGACATGGTCGGCTTGTAGAGGGAGATCTCTGCAGGTAACGCAAATCAAGCTCTCTACGGGGACTTGCGGGGCGTGGTGTACAACGGTAGCGACTGCTCAGGGTTCAAGCACATATACATATGGCCCCAGGGATCTCACCCCTCAAATGGGCTCTGACCCCTGGTGGATCACTCTCTCTCGGGAGAGTGGGACAGCCGTAGTTCGTCGAGGCCTTGAAAGACACTGCCTGTACAGCCCGAGAGGACGGATGCGTATGTCGGTACGTGGAGTGTAGGAACCAGTGGGTAGCTGGTACGCCTAAATACTACGTGCTCAAGCAGCAAATTGCAATTGACCTAGGGTTAGAGAAGTCGTTAGCCTCAAGAGTCCACCTCCATGAGAGCGTAAAGCTAGGGTAGGGTCCTGGGTGAGCAGGACACGCTGAACCTACAAATCGATTGTAGCCCTCAAATGGATAGAATCATTTCTCTCTAACAGAACGACCGTCCTAAAAACAAGCGAACACTTCAACCAAAGACCCCGATTGCCACAGGAATCCCTCGAGGCTCACCCCTATCACCTATACTGTACTTATGCTGCAATTCGGACCTCATAGACATTTGCAATACACGAGAGGACCTCAACAAGGTGACCACCGGCTTTGTCGACGATGTAGGAGTTCTAACGGCCGGCAACTCCACCCAAGAGAACTGTGACTCCCTCAGGAAGGTACACGACGAAATATGTTTGCCATGGGCCTCTCGCCACGGCTCAGAATTCGATCCCAGCAGATACCAATTAATACACCTCAGCAGAAAACAGAGATTCAATCTGGATTGCCCTCTCGCACTCGATGCTTCTACTAACAAGGATGCAAAGGAATCTGTCTATTGCCTGGGAGTCAAGATAGACAGTAAACTCCTATGGACCCAACATGTCAAAGACATCAGATCGAAAGCTACCAAAAGCATAGGGGACTTAGCAAGAATAGCCGGATCCACAAGGGGAGGTAATTACAAAAGTATGCGTCAACTTTACCAGGCAATAGTGGTCCCACAAATCTCGTACTGCTGCTCCGCATGGTACCAAATGGAAAGCCCATACGGTCATTAAAAATTGCACCTTCAATCGCTTCAAAGAATTCAGACTCAAGCAACGAGAAAGATAAATGAAGCATTGAAAGCAACATTCGGTGCCGCACTTGATGTGGAAGCTCATTTGCTACCAACTAAACACCAGCTGAATAATTTAACCTCCGAAGCCGTCCTTAGGATAGCTACAAGCCCGTCCTACAATGAGATCATCAAACCCCGTTTTCAGCAGTGGAATTCCAAAAGAAACCCAAAGAAGGATCGAGAGACCAGTCCGTTAGAAAGACACACTGAACGATTCGAAAAGAGGTACGGTAAAATCGAATTGATAGAGAAGCTGCGACCATTCAGTGCCCCGCTTAACTGGAACTCCCCAAAGATAAGTAATGACCCACAAGACTAGGGGAGGAGTCCGAAAGCTAGCCCAAACAAACGATGGGGGACATATGCTGTTCTATACTGATGGATCGCTCTTCAGCTCTTCTACAAGTAGTCGACGACCTTGTTTTCTGTTGACATTACATCCTGGATTTTGAATCGAATTCTTGACAAAGGGTGTAATTCTGCGTTCTATCAACCGGACAGGAAAACGCGAAGGGCACAACGCTCTCAAATCTAACAGAAGCGATTTAGAACGTCATAGACTTTCTCCAAACAAGCCTTTAAAACAATAATTTCTCTGCACCTTTTCTCTGTGCCTAGTACCAAAAAGCAGGTTGAATCACACTCTGGAGTAATCAACAGCCTCTTGCTGCAACCGTTGCGACTGTCAGCCACACAGAGACCTCAACCTATCACTACGACTCGACTTGATAAAGATATCCCAGCAGACTAAAGGGTAGAATGCTTTTCCCTGAGCCCCGTTGTGCGATCGGATAGACCCAAGCCGGCGTTGTCCAAGTGACCCATATCAGAAGCCAGACAACACCAATTACACGTTTCCAGCCTTGAGGGCTAGTAGCGGTTCGCTTTTGTGCATTGTGCCATCGGTAGATGCCCTGGATCGTGTCTTCAATCATGATTCCTACAGCCTGCATTACGAAGAACCTCGCCGCACCGGCCTCCTGCCACGGAACCCGACTCGCAACATCCCCAAGTTGATGATAGTAGCCCGAGACTATAAATGTAAGAATGAGGACGACGTATCTTGCGACGATCGTCCCTTTGGATAGTCCTAACATCGAGAAGGACAAGAAGTTCGCTGGAGCTAGGAACCTCTGACGAGTCGCTTGATGCCAAAAAGAGCTAGAGTATGATCAGCATCACAGTTCTAGAATTCAATTGCATTCAATATTACCCCCAAAATTGACGGACCGACCAGCATTCTGTCCAACGATTGAATAGCGGTGGCCATCTCTCAATGCGCCCAAGGCCAAGTGTAATCACCATAATCGCCGAACCATCGTATATTGCTTGCAGCAGGGCAACAACGCTCACCCAATGTAAAACAGAGCTGATTAGCCGTAGTAGGAGCTCTTCCATAGTTACATCCTGTAGACGAGTCAAGAGGGGAATTCGCTCTGAGGCAAAATTGACAGTGTTCATTGTTGCGTCTCGTCCCATGAAGCTAATCATATCCACGATGAAGAGACTGATCCAACAGCGCCTTATGGTCGAATAGAGGAATTCCGCCTTTGTAGGAATTATATTAGGGTGATCCGGAAAGAATGCGGGTACGTTTTTGACCTCCCAGGGTGTACGAGTTGAGCGAGCTCGAAAAGCCTCCTCCCATCCGAAAACGAGCCTGCGAAGACAGGTATTGGCGCAGCCATTCGGTCGTCGCTGGCTAGCCGCGTTCAATGTTCGTATGTTCGTTTGGCCACCCAAGGCAGATGTCGGCCCCTGGGCCTCGTATGTCCACCGACTCAATAGCGCAGAGTCGAGGTACTGCAGTTCCATGCTGGCGGTGCTACCCATAAGCATGCTCATGTAGAGCTGGTGAGTGGTGGCGTGATGCGTCCCGATGGTTCGCACAGCCAGCTGCATGCAGCCGAGCATCGGGAGTACTCCCAAGATGCGGAGGGGGGACTTTTGGGACGTGAAACCAAGCACGAGTACACAGATGCTTAATGAAAGTGCGAATGGGGTGGCGGGATGGGACAGAACGGTGTCCAGCCATGAAACGAACATGATCTTGGGACGGAGGAACGAATAAATGGAGGTTGAGAAACGAAGTCGGCGGGGAAAATGACATTCTTATATCTTGAGGAAATCCTTTAGCCTTAAAACACTAGTCCTATGACTTTTATTCTTACAAGTCTCTATCAGTCTATACGGTAGGCGGAGCTGAAATGCTAAGTGTAACCGCTGCTCGCTAAGTACCTTACTCTTCAGGCTACGGTTCTGCCTACCGTAGCACGAAGTCTGAACGAAGGAGCGTGCAAGTAGCTCGGGAGGAAGATTCATATCACGCCGTGAGAGCTACGTTAAGCTGAAGCAAATCTTGAAATACGTGAAAGGCTACGTCTACGCAAGTAATGTGAATCGCGCAAGATTTAGCCGTCATATATGGTGGTCCCTCGTCTTCTGCGCTGACATTCAAGTGTTCAGCGAGAGTGAATCCTTGCTCGGTCATGACCTGCTTTGCTTCTCGGACACGTCTTTTGTTGACGCAACTTCGAGATCTACCAACATATTGATACCCGATCCGCTTGGCCGCTCTCGCTGAGCCACATGCTCGATGTATGTGTTGCTTGCCGGGTGGGAAGCGACGTGACTTTTCCTACTATCAACAAGCTCGATATACGGCTCGTACTCGTTCAACTCTCTTTGACCTGGGAAGACCTTTCGTCGAGATGACATGTTGGAAGAAGACTTAGATTTGTTGGAGGACCTATAGCGAGATAGAAGCCGCGATTGGAGGGTCACGAAGTAGGTATTCGCTTTTATCAGCTTCACAATGGCCGGGGTGGCAGGCATGCAGCTGCAAATGATTGCCACAGAGCATTCAATCAGGCTGAAGCGGAATTAGTTTTGCTACGAGGATGTATTTCGGTCTGGGTCGCGGACATACAGGCAGAGTTGAACAATGGCCGATGCTCGAGTCGCATCAACTTCATGAACGAGCAGAACACGAAACACCACACCGACGACCCCGGCTGCTGGGGCACTTTTACTAATTAACGTAGTTCTTTCTTCCACGAGAAGGGCGTCACTTACAGCAATCCCGTCATGAAAATTGCCAGAATTCCAATCTTACGCCGCCGTGGCATTTGTAGGTGCGCAATGACCGATGCGGGGAGGTAGAGCGAAAACAAATCGAAAATCACAGCTGCAGGGCCCGAAATGTAGCCGTACACATCTGTCTTACTACAATTCGCTGCGGCCTCTTCCCATGAGCGGCTGCTACCCGGCATACAGATCGCGAGGTACATTGGAATCGAAGTCAATGTTGTAGCAGCGAGAAAAGCAAAAGCCCCATACAGCTTATACCTAAAAATTCTATCCGGTAAAAAGATCCGATAATACAGTAGTAATATTGATGACTTGGAAAAGAAGAGTGTGCCTCCCCACATTAGGTCTTGGGCAAAAATCGTCTATGTTGTAGTGAGATTATTATTAGTATGTCCGATCATTTGTTAAGAACTTAGCATTTCGATATACCTTGTATAAACTTTCAGTTGCCTCTGATAATGGTATGTCCCATTCATGTCGCGCGATTGGTCTGACTGGAAAGCGTCTTAGATATGAGTATTCCAAATCAATCAGATCTTATGACATACAGAGTATAATGAGGGCGAAGTACCCGTAGGTAAGAACCGCTGCAAACATCAACCAATCTAAGACGAGTCAGCAAAAGTCTCTTATCAGGGTTTTGTGGCTTAAGCTATACAATCTTCCAAACGAGATTTGCCGTATGTTTTAACATTGGAGCAAGTACGAAGAATGAGAAATAGGGTCTCAATGGCGATAAGTGTACCACCCAGTCCTTCAGCTAAAGGCGCCAATGAAGGGGGGTCAACGAAGTCCGAGACTTGGCCTGGAGGTGGTGGGATCAAGGGTATTTTAGATGGGTCAACAGACGGCGGTAATTGAGACATCGTAGAGTGTAGGCAAAGTAGGACGGACTCGAGATCAATCTAGTTGATCTGATGTACTTTGTAATGCAATAGAGATTGTAGAAAGGCTAGGATGGCGGTGTAAATAGGCCGATTGAGGGGATGTAGAAGTAGCGCGAAATGGCGTTCAGAGAAATCCTCAGGACAAGTCAGTAGATATTTTCAGAAGAACGTGGGACAGCCGTGATCGCTCCAGGTATACCTTACGCTGGCACATTTGTGCGTTAAACAACGAGCTTCGAAGAGCGTGGTTGGGTACTTATGTAACCTCAGATCTACCCACGAGGTGCCAAGGCTTGACGAATGGTACACGGCGTATCAATACTCATATTAGATCTTTGATGATGAGCTGTTCTGGAGCGGCAGTTGCAAAGGATTTTCTTTATCCGAGAAACGGATCCGAGGTCTCTAATGAGTAAGGATCCTCCTTCATTTGGGTCTAGATTTCAGGTTGATGGCAGCCTTGAGAGTGGGATACATATACCTGGCTTATGCCTACCCCCATCGAACGTAACAACGTTTTTGTACCCCTACTCAGCGCTCCCGATGGTCCACCAGCAACTGCTTGACTATTAGTCTGAACTGGTTCAATGAACCAGTCCACGGACCAGTTTGGGTGTTTGCTAAATAGTTGGTGGACTGGTTCAAGATATGCAAACTGATAGTTGGACTATTAGTTGACTGGTTTAGTTGTAGGGGGTACAATAGGCAATAGGCTTAGCCATCTCGGCCATTTTGACTTGTCTCGCACTCTGCCTCACACCATCCCAGCTAGTAGATCTCAGCGAGGTGCACAGCAGTGATGATAGAAAAGATAGTGATTCTATCCTGGGGACCAATGGCTATCTAGGACGGGTGTCTTCACGGAGGCAGATCTACATGCAATGATTGGCACCGTGGAGGAAATAAACGTCCAAGGATTGGAATTTTAGCCTAGACTATTAATTGAACCAGTCCACCAGGTAGTTGAACGGTTTAGCTTCTGAACCAACTACCAACTGTCTCTTCTGCTTAGTGGTGGACCAGTTCAGGCCTCCAAACCAACGGTTTGGACCATCGGGAGCGCTGCCCCTACTCAGCTGTAATCCCAATGGGATCGCACGCATAGTTCCTCCGTCCCCTCGCATGCTCCACCAGTCGAGTCAGGCTTCTCCTCATCCTATTCCGTTTCTTTTTCCATGAGCCCGTCGTTAATCAATATCTGTTCGCATGGACTCGAAGGCGTCAATTTGATTCATTGGTATCGGAGTCTCCGAAAGGATGCCTCTTGCGGTCTATGCACAGCTTGGTCACAATCCTTCTCGCCTGTGGTGATTGGTCCAATTATGCAGCTCGCAACTAGTTCTTGTGACCCGTACAGCAAAAGCGTTCATTTTGGGAGTTTCGACGCGAGTGGTGCAGTGATCATAGCTATCAAGCATCGTAGATCACTGATGGTGCAGCTTCTAAACAAACGCTTGCTTGCGAGCTGAATGCTTTGATCGACAGCTGTCTTGCAAGTCAGCCCTAGCCTGAATTTCATTCTTCCACAATTGCTCTTCACCACCCATCCTTGGAGTACCTATGTCCGCTCTTTGGTGCTAGTTCGCATTGCAAAGCTGTGATGCATAATGCTTTACCGTTCAAACTCGGCTCGAGCTCTATCTGTACTAATCACTGAGACTAACGGGAAGAAACAAAGTGTTTCGCTTTGTGTAGCTTCCAATCGCAGAGGGCAACCTCGAGATAAGCACAAACCGTCGACGAAGTAAGATTTTTTTGTTCTAGAGCTCATAGCTTTCTTAACTCCACGCTAGTATTCCCACCCAACGTACAGGAGGAAGTACTTTGGTGGCTAGTCTCGAAATTTGTGTGTTTATGCTAGCCCCAGACGCCAAGTCACCAAGCAAAAGTCCTCCATCGCCTCGGCCACATTTAAAACACTTGAAGTCATCGCATTCCGGCACCAGTCTTTACTATTTTGCGAAGAGTTAGAATTAGCTACGATGATCTTTGAAGCTTGGAGCCAACTCTCTGCGGATTACCCAGGCACTTCAGTTACCTCAGTGCTATACATTGTTTTAATTTCTTTGTCAGCGCTTCTTTGGACCTGGAGGCTATGGAAATTTACCCTTCTTCCTCTCGTTTGGCCGGAGGAACCAAAGCAGATGCCATATTGGATTCCAGGTGAGGATTTTGACACTAGATGATCCAATAACCAAGTGAACAAATACTAAGCGCATATTTCTAGTCTTGGGTATTGAGGATCTATCTATCCACAGCGTTGGCTTCCTTGTTAGTGCAGCTTTGAGACTTACTCTTACACGCAGGGCACGCGGTATCCTTTTTCCAGCATCAAGATCGAATATTGACCAGGGGAAGGTAAGTCCTGCGAGACCAATGTTCATCCGATCCTCGTTCTTGTCTTACGGGTGGGACCACACTTACACGTGGACAGAAAACATTTTGGAGACACTCGAGAACCTTTCGCACTCACAGTGGCTGGAGAGAAGCTGTATGTCTTGACATCTCCCCAAGATGTTGCGGACTCCTTTCGAAACACTCATTCTCTTTCCTACGATGAGTTTGTAGAGGACCTGATAAAGTCCATTGGAGTCTCCAACCATGGCCTTGAACAAATGTATCGAAAGTTCGCACCGAGTGAACGTACCCTGCACCACCCGAACCCTCGGCAAAAGTGCTTGGCTCATCTCACTGTCGATTTTCACAAGCATCAGTTGCTTCCAGGAGAACCGCTCTGGGTACTTTCCGATAAATTCCTACATTGTCTCGATATGTCTCTACGTTGGGAAAAGATGGATCAGAAATATGTCTTGGAGGAAACTCGGGGAGATCACAAAAGGTTATCACTTCTATCATGGTGTTCGGAAGTCCTCGTGAGAGCTGGCACAGATGTGTTCTTTGGCGAACATCTATTGCGCAGCGATCCTACCCTACCGCAGACCTTCTACGAGTTTGACAAGAACGCGTGGATGTTGCTGTATCGCTATCCACAGTTTCTGTCTAGGGGCATGTCTTCTCCTCTAATGAAGATAAGAAAATCCTTGACGAACTACTTCAAGCTGCCCCAGAGTCAACGCCCGGGAGCTACATGGTTCACTCAGACCTTGGAAGCCGAACAAAGACTGCTTGGTATGACAGATGAAGACATCGCAGCGACCATGATACTGATACACTGGGGGTTTGTTCCCCCACAATATAGCCTGCTCACGACCGATAACCTACAAAGACAGTTTATTATATTAAAATCATAGGACTAACGAGTCTTTTCTAGGTCGAACACGAATACGTTCAAACTATGCTTCTGGATTTTGTCCTACCTTCTATACGATCCTAAGCTTATGGAAGAAATCCGCACGGAGACGTCCAAGGCAACTTCGAACAACGCAGTTGAAGTAATGGAACTCATGGATCACTGCCCTAAGTTGCAAGCCTTGTTCTTCGAGGTGCTACGCATTACTACAGCTTCCGCGTCAGTGCGCAGGATCATCAGCCCTACTAAGATCGGGGGCAAGACACTTCGTCCAGGTAATCGGGTTCTGATCCCCTATCGCCAGTTGCACTACAATGAGGATGTCTTTGGTGAGGATGTCAACAAGTTCAATCGCGAGAGGTTCTTGAGGAACACGAACCTAATTCATCATCCCTCATTTCGTCCATTCGGCGGTGGCGCCAACTACTGTCCTGGAAGGTTCATTGCCCGGCTAGAAGTCAATGTCTTCATAGCTCTCGTACTACACCGGTTCGATATTGGACTTACAGAAAATGTAGGGAAGGACTGTTCGGGAGAGAAGGGAACGCTACAACAGGGTTTCCCTAGATGTGAAGATTCGACGCCTTGCCTTGGAATCATGGGTCCAATGCATGACGATGACGTCCTTGTGGACGTGATGCCGAGAACTACTAACGAATCAGCTTTGTAGAATGAGGTTGGGTCCTGATTATTGTCTTCAAGTTCTAGAACAAGCAAGTCAATTCGGCCCGCGGTTGTTATTGTCGTCGTGGTTGTCATTATTGTTGTGACTGTTATCGTAAATCCTCCCAAAATCGGGGAAGATAAGACGCAGGGTAACCATCTAAAGTCCATGGTGACTCCAAATCCTTTAACTCCACCTAACGAAAATTACGGGCAGGGATTTCAGGCAGAGTTTAGATACCTTAAGATAATGTTATCCGGGCTACCCAAGATCCAGATGCTTAGCCCCACGTAGGAAGACTAATTTGAATATAGCCATGAGCAAGTCTGGCAGCTGCGCGAACAGCTGGAGTAATCCCATTCGAGATCCACTCGCAAAGTAGAGTAAAAGTCGTAGCAAGTCGCAACTACTACAGTCACCCCTGTCCGAGCGTTGATCTGCACCCATGAGCTCCGAAATGCATTTCAGGACGTGCATATCAATCCGTTTTTCGGCTCCGCGAAGAAGGCTTCGACGTGGCTCTGCATCCTGTCTTCGGAGGAACCGAGTAACAAAAGCTTTCAAGCCTTGGAAACGTAAGGTCTACTACAAAGGTCCCTGGTTTCTTGCTCGAGCATGCTTCATTCCCCCCTCCCATACCTCATCCTAAATTCCAGCTCTTGCTTGTCTCAACGCTTCATGTCTTGGTTATACTCTTGTCTAATTGGCGCCGTCAGCTTTAGATTTATGCTGTGGTTGATGAGAATCGTGTATCAGTCCAGCTCTAGCCGAGTAAGTCAACAACACCAAAAAGTCCATGTCCACTTGATATCTCACGTCTGACATGTGCGAATAGAAAACTCATTGGGCGAATGAAGTTCTCTCCTCTTTCATTGATCGGTTGTGTGGACTACGATATCTTTGGCTGGGCCCGGACATAATCGACGCTCATTACAAAGAAGTCTGTCCGCGACTGCAAGCTGATCCTTCTGATAACTAAACTGACAATTTTCAGAATGGCGGAGCTGCATTCTCACTACCAACTCCAGGCAGCTGGCACGTCTATGTTTCGTCGGAAGAGCATATCAGAGAGCTGGAGCAGGCGCCTGAGGATCACTTATCTCTTCATGCAATTGCAAAAGACGTAGGTCTGAACCTTCTCGGAACTTCTTTTTTGACCAATGAGTTATAGATGTTCCAGCCTAGGTATACCATGAACGGTTATGAGTTGAAAGAAGAGCCGAGTGCCAACAGCTCTGGTCATTCTCGTGTTTTGAGGACACTTTTGACATCGAAACTTCCACTTTTGCAGCCGAACATGCAACAGAAAATATCGGAAGCACTTACGCAAGAGTTTGAGGCTCGGGAAGATCAAAATGGTACTGTAGTGTACGGATCCGAAATAGCCCAGTCGGCTTACGTATTATACTCTTCTCACAGGGCGGTCGTGCATACGAACATTCTTGATGGCCAAGAAGGTCATCACTAAAGTCAACAGCTGTGTCTTCTTTGGAGATGACCTTTGTGAGGATTCCACGAAACCTAAAGACTTAAGGTTAACAATCCAATAGCCAAGAATACGGAATTCCTGGACGCAGCACAACGGTATCCCCAAGACGTGTTCGCTACTGGCGAAATACTTCGTTTTGTACCGTCCTCATTCGCCACGTCAGATGACCCAAAATGTTGATGTGCATGCATCTGACGTGTTCTAGGCAGGTAGCGTACTTATGTACAGGCGGGCATGCCGCTTCAAAGATCCTCATCAAATACTTGACCCCAGTCGTGCGAGAACGTCTTCACAAGCGCAAGAGAGACTTGCGAACTTCGGTATAACCTGTCAATTAGCCGCAAATTACCCCAGAGGACTCACGAAGCCCAGCTTGATTGTATTCAATGGATCATCGATTCATCTCCGAGCAAAGACCCGTGGACTGAGCAAAGGGTCATCCAAGAAGTGCTTGCACTTTGGTTTGGTTCCGTGCACCAGCTTGCCATGGTGAGCTACTCTCTTCTACGACAATGACGGCGGATCAATTTAATTTCTGACTGTAGAGCTTCACGTATGCATTGTACGACCTGTGTATGTACCCCGAATACACCGACCCACTACGTAAAGAACTTGAAGCTGCATTGAGAGACAATGTGGGGTGGCAGCCTCAGAGCATGCCGCGACTGGACAGCTTCCTTAAAGAGTCCTCTCGTCTGAATCCTTCCGACTCCAGTAGGTACCCGTCTTGCAAATGTAGTACTAACTTCGATTCCAAGTATAACCGCTAACAGACTACAGTATCTGTCCGTCGCAAGGTTCTCGCTCCATACACATTTGCGGACGGCACTCATCTCGAGGTTGGCTCCTGGGCATGTGTTCCCCAACGGTCGTTGATGCGAGATCTCGGAAATTACCCGAGCGCAACGTCTTTCCACGGGTTTCGCTTTGTGCCGAGGCAAGGCACCGAGTATGTAGGGGATGCATCTAGATTCACAGACGTGGAGTCCAAATTCCCGTTCTGGGGCGCGGGAAAGCGAGTGTGGTGAGTAGACGTTCTACGAGCTTGGCTGCATTCAAAAGAAAAGAAGCCGTTGAATGGTCACTGACGACGTCTTCACTATACCCAGTCCCGGCAGGTTCTACGCTTCGGTTGCGCTCAAAATGTTGGTGGCACACGTCCTGAAAGAGTTCGATTTTAACCTGCTCTCGACGAAGGCACCGCGATCATTTTCCTGGCGTTCTGCGATAATTCCTCGATCAAGTACCGTTATACAAATGCGTCGGCGTATTGATGCACTCAGCTGAGTTACGTTCGTACAACAGGGTTCCGGTTCAAGATGCAAACTTGTTTGCCTTTTGTAGCCGTAAAAGAAGAAAGATGCAGATCGAGCGATGAAAAGGTGTGCGAGAAGATGCTGTATCACGGTGCTGGTCCACTACGCAGAGACTCTGAAATGTCGCGTTTGCGAATACGGGCACATTGGAGGATTCAATCCTGCCTAAGGTACTCTATGTTGATTGCCGAACCAGACGAGACAGAAGGATTCCTTCCCCTGCATGGCTCTGCATGACATTCGAATATGCAATACATGCTGTGCGGCACTAATGAGCCGAGAAACTACCTTACAACATAAGACCATCACTCCTCAGCTCAACGATCAGGTGGTCTGACGTCGTGGCAAAATGCCGAAACATATCTAGTGATAACGGATCCCAGCTGTTATGCGGCGTCCGTAGCATCCTTCAAGCCTGCTCAGCGCATACGAGGTGTGAAAAGTAGACTAGTAGTCCTTGTGTGGAAGGCCGAACAGCACTCGATTGGTGGCAGGAACCAGCACAGTATGCTTTTGCTGGTACTCTAAAGGAAGGCGCTGTGGAAGCCATGGAGTACCAGTTGGACTACTTTATCGCCTAGTCCAGATCTACGTGGACGGTCTAGCATTTGGACGGACTGTGGACTGTGAGAATGGCTTCAGTCTGGACTAGTCTAGGCCTTTGTATGGACTAGTCCGACTACTGGGAGCCTTCAGCCTTGCCAGTGATGGCGAGCGGTGGTAGGGTTCGACCGCATCGGGCACGAGATTTCAACGTCTGTGGACGGTAGCACAGATTTCCGGGCATGTTGTTCGAATCAGCCAGGATGAGACCAGCACTGATTAGTCCATAGCCGTGTGTTCTAACTACCCCACTCGATGTTGACCGGTAGTCCTTGGCATCGGTCGGCTTCACGGTTTGTCTGCTTGGAGCTACATCCATCGAAGGCTGGATTTCGTCCATAGAGTTCCCGATGCTGCATGGCGGCCAGAGTAAGGTGCTGTTCCTCTAGACTGTGCCTAGAGATGAATAGGTCTTCTCTCTTGGACCTACTATCTGCAAATCTGCTCCTGATTTAACAAGACATCGAGCGACGTCTTTGTGATCCCCAGCGGCAGCCGCCAGTAATGGGTAGTGACACAGACCACCACGGGTATCCGGTTTTTCCTCCAACCTCCTCAACCCGGGTGCCAAGAGACCGTATTGTGCGGATATATGTAGCGGTCGTGCTTCAGGCCCTTGTAATCCTGCTTTCCACGATTGAGTTTGACGGCAGGATAGAAATGGAGCCGTTCCTCGCCTCTTTGTATGCGGACAAGGTCGGTCTTGAAGAAGTGCCGTATGGGGCCTCCTTTCGATGTTGGAATCACATACACACACAGAGTCCATGCCCTTAGCATCTTAGATGCCTCGGATTGGTGACTTGGGTACTTCGAGGCTCGTACAAAGTGCCTTGACGTTAGGGCCCTAACCCTACAATTGCATCGGGCCGAGAATTGCCGAGTAGTACCGCTAGCGCCAACGCGAAATGCACTTTACGCGCAAATTCTCCATCTCCGTGGCATCCTACGCAGTGGTGACAAGCAGCAGACACAATCATTGCCCTGATGCTGATGGGTCAAGCTGGCCATGGTCGGCTCACAGAATTCAATGCAATCCTTACAGCCATCAGCAAAAAAGCAGCAATCAATTTCCAACTTCTTTACCAAGAACGCCGCAGCCAAATCACCGCCCGCTTTGACCCCTAAGACCTCTATTGCTTCCAACGCCACTCTGCTCGGCGACAACAACGAGAGCCTTTTCCTTGGTTCCGACGAAGATGCTGATGTACATCTGAATAGGGGGAAGAGTTCATCGGTACCGAAGCACGCGTACGAACAGGGTGGAGCATACGACGACGAAGAATACTTAGGATTGCCCGCTCGCAAAAGACCACGCTTTTCAGAACGACACGAAGACAGTCAAGGCGCGACTTCTGACAAGCATCTGGCCTCCACCACCGCCAACGAAATCAAAAACCCTAAAGCACCTCAGCACGCATCCAAGTATGCCTTTTCCAGCTCTCCCCTTCGAGATGAGGAGAACTTGGAAGAGGACGATGAGACCAAACGGCGGAAGGAGAGCCTTCACAGGAAGTTCGTCAAGAAGCTGGGCCGACCGGACAGCATTGCCGAGATCAAACGGCGCAATTGGGTGATCAGCGAAGAGACCGCTCAAGATCAGAGTGACGTCGAGGATGATGAAGACGCTGACGAGGACCCAGCGCCGAAACCCGCGTCCAAGGGGAGGAAAGGGGTAGGTGCAAAGAAAGGTGCAGGCAAACTCACGCCAATGGAGAGGCAATTCTTGGACATCAAGGGAAAGCATCTGGACACCCTCATGGTGATGGAAGTTGGCTACAAATTTGTATTTTGGGGAGAAGATGCACGAGTCGCTGCCAAAGAGTTAAGCATCGTTTGCATACCAGGAAAGTTCAGATTCGACGAACACCCTTCCGAGGCTCATCTGAACCGTTTCGCTTCGGCTAGCATACCGACTCATCGACTTCATGTACATGTCAAGCGGCTAGTGGGCGCCGGGCACAAAGTAGGCATCATCCGCCAACTGGAGACAGCAGCCCTGAAAGCAGCTGGAGACAACCGCAATGCCCCATTCGTGCGGAAGCTTACCAATCTTTACACAAAAGGCACATACATCGATGACGTTGAAGGGCTGGAAGCACCAGTAGGGTCACCTTCCGGCGGTACGCCTGCTACAGGCTACCTTGTGTGCATCACAGAAAGTAATACTAAGGGCTGGGGGACGGACGAAAAGGTCCACGTGGGCCTGGTCGCTGTACAGCCGGCGACCGGCGATGTGATACATGACGACTTCGAAGATGGTTTCATGAGAAGCGAGATCGAGACTCGCTTACTTCATATTGCGCCTTGTGAGATCTTGATCGTTGGCGATCTCTCCAAAGCAACCGACAAGCTGGTACAACATCTGTCGGGGAGCAAGACTAACGTCTTCGGAGACAAAGTGCGATTGGAGAGAATTGAAAAGCCGAAGACCATGGCGGCGCAAGCTTACAGTCACGTTTCAAACTTCTACGCTGAGAAGATGAAAGCCTCATCTGCCGAAGAAGACGAGAAAGCAAGCAAGATTCTGGACAACGTGCTGAAGCTCGCCGAGAGTGTCACGATATGTCTCTCCGCGATGATTATCCATCTAACGGATTATGGCCTCGAGCACGTTTTTGATCTCACAAAGTACTTCCAATCATTTAGTGCTAGGTCGCATATGCTACTCAATGGTACCAGCCTGACCAGTCTTGAGATTTATCAGAACCAGACAGACCATACCGAAAAGGGAAGTCTATTCTGGACCTTGGACAGGACCAAGACACGCTTCGGCCAGAGGCTATTACGCAAATGGGTCGGCAGGCCACTGCTGAGAAAGGCTGAATTGGGACAACGCATCGCTGCAGTCGAAGAGCTCAATGATGATCAGCCGACAGTGAGAGTGGATAAAGTCAAGCACCTTCTGTCTCAGATCAGAAGTGATCTGGAGAAGAGTTTGATACGGATCTATTATGGAAAAGTCTGTACATTTGTTCCCAGCGTCTTAGTTCACTACTGAATTCGTGCAGTGTGCTCGCCCGGAGCTATTGACCGTCTTGCAGACCATGCAACGCATCGCCACCGCGTTCGTGTCAGTCAAAACACCCTCGGATGCTGGCTTTCAGTCATCAATCATTAATGATGCTGTTGCGGCTCTACCGACCATTGCGGACGATGTAGTCTCCTTTTTGGATCAAATTAACCCAGAAGCTGCCAGGGCAGACGACAAGTATGCATTCTTTCGAGAAGAGGTGGAAAGTGAAGACATTATGGAGCACAAGATGGGCATAGCAAGTGTTGAGCAGGAGCTTGATGCTCATCGACCCATCGCCGCTGCAAAAGTCAAGAAGATGAAGGTAGAGTATGTCACGGTTGCTGGCATAGAATATCTGATCGAGGTGGATAATACTTTACTGAAAAACGTTCCGGCCTCATGGGCAAAGATCAGCGGGACAAAGAAACTTTCACGGTTTCACACACCCGAAGTTGTGCGTCTCATTCGTGAAAGGGATCAGCATAAAGAAGCGCTAGCAGCTGCGTGCGATGCTGCGTTCCGCAGACTGTTGGCAGACATCTCATCCAAGTACCAGTCATTTCGAGATTGCGTTCAGGCTCTTGCCACGCTTGACTGCTTACTCTCTCTTGCGGCCGTCGCCAGTCAACCAGGCTATGTCAAGCCGGAGTACACGGACGAGACGTGCATATCCGTTGCGCAGGGCAGACATCCCATGGTCGAACAAGTTCTCCTTGATGCCTACGTACCCAACGACACTGATCTCGCTTCGGATCGCACGAGAGCCTTGCTCATCACCGGTCCAAACATGGGAGGCAAGTCAAGCTATGTTCGCCAAGTCGCTCTGATCGCAATCATGGGCCAGATCGGATCATATGTCCCAGCCGAGTCTGCTAAGCTTGGGATGCTTGATGCAGTCTTCACCCGCATGGGCGCATTCGATAACATGATGGCCGGCGAGTCCACTTTCATGGTAGAGCTATCTGAAACGTCAGACATTCTGAAGCAAGCGACTTCGAGGTCGTTGATTGTCTTGGATGAACTCGGCCGCGGAACCTCGACACACGATGGCGTCGCCATTGCCCAAGCTGTACTGGATCATGTTGTCAGAGAAAAGAAGAGTCTCACGCTGTTTATCACCCACTACCAAAACCTTAGTGCTCTTGCCAAAGGGTTCGACAGTGGCGAGCTGAAGAATGTACACATGCGCTTCCAGGAGAATGGCGATGCTGGCCAGGACATCACGTTTCTCTATGAGATCGGAGAAGGCGTGGCTCATCGGTCGTACGGCTTGAACGTCGCTCGCCTAGCCAATGTTCCAGAGTCTGTCCTCGATGTTGCTGTTGTCAAGTCGAAAGAGCTAGAACACGAGGCTAGCGAGAAACAACTTGCACATTTGTGAGTTGATTCGCGATACGTAATCTTTCATTCTGCTTACTAACAGCGCACAGGTCGCGGTCTCTTCATTCGATGCTATCCAACACGAATGATACGCAGCTAGATGTGCTGGTTACTGGCATCGAGCAGTTGTAGCCTCTTTGGTAAGGTGAGCCCTGTTACGTATTATCCGCCTTCGCTATTCTATGATGAAAAACACTGTCAGAAATAATCATTGAGCGTTTGCAAATGCAAACCGATGATGCTCTTTACAATTAGACTCTGACAACTCTCCTCTGCTCTCGTCTGCATCAGTCCACCACAAACCATTCCTTGAAGCTGACACATTGCCCAAGCATTCAAGCTTTAGGTATCCACAACGCAAAGCTAGCAGTGCCTCGTCTCCAGTACCGCATGGCCCGAAGCGGAATCCAGAGCACGTCCAGACCGTACGTCACCACTCTCTTCTTTTTGCTTCCTTCACTATGCTGGTCTATGATTATCAAACAGTTGTTGAAATCTGAGGCTGTGTGTATGCAGCCAGTCCCATGGAGACTCTCACACCCACAAAATATGAGACCTTGCCTCTCGCGATCCTTTCTGTTTTCTACACGCGGGGATCGCGCAGTGACTGAGAATTCACAGATCTAATCCCGGTCCCAACGATCCCGCTCTCGAAGGACACGCTGTCTTCGATCAGAGTCGACAGGAAGGGGAGTGAGGTGCGTAGGGATCCGAGGCTTAACAAGCGCTTTGCTTGCGGCTTGTGAAGAAGGCCATGTTAGGGGGGAGTTATCGACTTGTTTCCATGTCCACAGTCTTCCGGGAATGCAATAGAAAGGTGTAGCGCTTAATGTCATGAATAACGATAATCACGCACTGGCTGTATACTCAGGCGCTCTTCCCATCGACCATGCCTTGATGTGATCAGATTGCTGCGTTGTCTGGTTCTTTCCGTATCCTTGTGGCTTCGATGCCTTTTTTTTTTAATCAACCAAGGGATGTCCTGTAGACGTTGAATAGTCGTGAATCCGGTGGCTCACGAGGTTCAAGCCCGAGACTTGAGATGCGTCGTATTGCGTGCACACGAACGGTGACGATGGGGGGTTCAGACCTCTTGGCTGCAGACAGGCTGACTTGGACTATGAGTACCGGAGCCGAGGACCTCAGCCAGAACACTGCCTCTAAGAAATAATGATAATAATAATAATAATAAGTCTACGCTGCTCTACCTATACTCTCCACACGTCCGCCCGTCGCCCGATGCCCGTCCTACCCACACAGCACCTCAACCTCCAGTCTCGTCAACCCCAACACGTCGATCCCCACGCCCTCATCCTCAACCTCCCCTCCCGTCCGCGCCAGATAACCAGGCACCCAGTCCGCATCCTCTTCGCTCCATCTGCCCCAGAGCGGCGGCGCATGGATCGCAAAAGCGCCGCCGGCGTGCGCCAGTTCGTCGCCGCCGGAAGCGTAGCCTTCGTCTTCCTCGGCGTGAGCGTCGGGCATGCTGATGTCGCCGTCGTGGTCGATGACTCGGTCGTGGCGGGCGAGGAGGGAATCGTGGACGGATGGTTGCAAGGAGGGGTGAAGGCACGACGGGGCGCCGGTACGTGTCGGGTATGAGGGTACGGCGCCATCGAAGTGCACGGCTGCTCGGGAGGTGTTGGACATGTAGGTGTCGCCATCTGCGTCTTCCAGAGCTGTGACTGTGCCGTCTTGGAGTACAATTCTTTTCTTCACAGACTGGTGCCGGCCGATAATCTGCCACACGTATGCCATGCCACTGACCGCAAAAGTCCAAATGGTGAGATTTCCACCGGATGCATCGATCGCGAGGTCAACGAGCCCCTGCATGCTACCGATGTTAACGCCTTCAATCCTCATTGGCTCTTCCACCGCGTCAGCATCTTGCCCACCGTGCTTTTCGGCTGTCCTATCTTGATGACCGAAGAAAACATCAGGCGGCACAACAAACAGCCAAATAGCATCTCCATACCCAACCACAACCCTTACACCCCACCGTAAATCGCCACCAGCTGCGTAGACCCTTGGCACTACAGTCTCCCCAAGTTCGCTTGGTCCCCTGAAGATAAATCGCCTGTTAAGCTTCATCGCTCCAACCTCAGGTGCATCCGTGCCCAAACAGAGGTTTCCTTCTAGGGGATCGGTAAACAAGACATTCGATCCATCACTGATGGGCACAGCGCGATAGTGATGGTACCACCCGGAACTTCTCCACGCATTGTCCCAAGCGCTTGGCCCAGACAGCCCTTCATCCCAAGTCATACCCTGGCGTATGACCGCGCTGGTACTCGAAATGGGAAAGAACCTGCTTCCAAGTCCTTCATTCTCCTTGGGATGACAAGCACTGCTGATCAGCCTTAGCTTCTTGGCCGAATCCACGCCTGGTCTGGGCCGAAGGAAATACAAGAAGTCGCTAGGCGCAGTGAGTGGGAACCAGCGGTTGAGGTCCTGCCCAGTAAGGGCATCTATCCAGTGAAGTTCAATACCCGCTGAGCAGCCGAAGGCAACGCAGCGGCGCTGTGGGCAGATCGCTACGCTTCTAGGCTGGTCTTCGGTAGAGCAGAGGTTGCGATAGACAGAGCGTACACCGGTATCGAAAGGCATAGAGCTGGTATTGGCAGAGGAGTTTTGGAAAGTTTCGGGCTCGGGAGAAACAAGAGGGTCATCTATTCTCCACGACGTGCGGATCTCACGGGCGCCATGGACTTCTGTAAGACTCGCTTCGGCAATTGCTCGAGCTAAAGCACGGTCGCTGAGACTTGGTTCGAAGGTAGCGTTTTGATGAGGCGAAGTAGCTTCGGTAGCGACGGGCTCACTAGAGGAGACGGAGCTGGAGACGGAGATCCTGCAGTCACGCGTGACGATTGGCAAGACCTGCGGAGTGGACAGTCTCAGTGATGACGAGATTTTTCCGTAGAGGTCGCAAACTAGGCCTACTCGGCCCTCAAGGAGGGCTGCGACGGCAAAGCGCTGAGCGGATGTGTCCATGCTTACAGCCAGGACGCGGTGAGGGCAGATGACAGTGGTCACAAGCGAAAGATGGCCGCCATGAGGTTGTGAGGTGGAGATATCATCACGCAGAGAGTAGATGTAGATCAGGCAGCCTTCAGTGACGAGAAGAAACTTGCAACAGATGCTGACTGTAAAGTGGACCCCTGATCCGTGGTGAGAGATTCCCAAACGAGAAGGATGATAGCCAGAGCTCAGTTCAGAAAAGTCAGTCTCGGACGAGAGGGCGACGCCTGTAGGATTAGAATGTCCACCCGAAGATGACGACACCTTGTTTGAAAGTCCGTTGCCGGTCCAGTCTGGCCGTAGAGAGCACTCGGTAGCCAGACGTTTGCTCAATAGCCATTCCTCATTGATACTGTCGGCAGTTCTATGCCCGTTCAACTCTTCATGCAGATCCATGTCAGCCTTTGCGGTCCTCCACCAGCCGCCCTCCTTGAGCATCTTTGTTAGCAGCCTCTCTTCCAGACTGCCAATCATCCACGCTCTACACGTATGCCTAGCAGCGTTTAGATCGATAGGAGAAAGGTAGGAGTAGACATTCTCAAGGATTTCGGCGGGAAGTCTGCAAACAGGCTGTATGACGATGGGACGAGCGAGAGTGATACCAGCTGACCAGTAGCGGCATGAAAGGCGAAAAGCCAGGTATTCTTCAAAGTCGATGTAGCCTAAGAGGCGCTGAAAGAAGATCGATGGGAGCTCAGGTGCTCGGATCTGCGTGTGGCGAAGACCAAGTACAGCAAAGGTATCTCGATGACCTCCAAAGCTGGTCAAATCGATTGAGATATTGAAGCTTGCGGTCTTGTGTAGCTCTTCCGACAGAGAGGAACGGAATCTCTCAAACGGTAAGGGCTCCATGTAGCAGCCGTCAATGTCTTCGGGCTCATCGGAGAGATCTCGGCTCAAAAATCGCTGACGCATCGTAAAGTGGTCGAGATTACCGGCGCTTGGAGTTGCCTGAAGTCTAGTCATGGCTCGAGGCTCGGGGCGTTCATGCGCAGGATCTCGACCGAGCGTGCGGCCTCTGATGGGGCTTCCCTCTTCACTTGATGGTATTGCTGACTCTGACTGATCTGATGCAACCCGGGAGGACAAGCTGCTGCGGACGGAATCAGATGGCGTTATGCGTGGGGAGGCTTTAGGTCTGATAGGTGCTTGTGCATCGTTAGTGGCAAGAGGAGCGGCAAGCTCCCTCGCGGGATCCAGCTCCAAGGGACCCATTACGAAATGAGGGGGAGGATATCCAGCCGATCTGGAAGGTATCAGGTGTTGAGGATAGTCCAACGTAAAGAATATGAACGGAAGCGTTTCCCAGGATAGTCACCAATGGAGCCGCTGAAATGGGGTTGAACAACGGGGTCAAGGCCTTGCGAAGCCTCGTGAGAGGAGGATTTGCGAAGACGTGGTAACAGCTGTTGTGCGTCTTAGAGAACGTGCTAACAAATGATGTGCGTAAGGTACCCTACGCCTAGGTTTAGCAATTTGTCAAGACAAGTCCCTTTGGCCTTTGGATGAGTCAACACACTAGACGCAAGCGCCTCCTGTTTGGTTGAAAGAGGAATGAACGACCCGTGAACATTGCCTCAAAAGGTCAACATGGCCCATATTCGGACGGGTATAAAGCTATTCAACAAAAACTCCCAACCCGCCGAGTAGCCCAAACGCCATACAGAGCCATACACTTGCTATGCATATCATGAACCATGGAGTACACACATTCTCTCTCGAAAGAATCACACATCCCCTTCAGCGCCATCGCCATGATGAGCCGAACCGTTCGTGCGCCCCTTCGCAAGCCAAACATCCTCCAATGGGCTAATCAAGCTAGGATTGATGTAGCGCAGACCTGTCTCTTGGTCCTCATCGACATCTCGACCCCTCGAGGTCTCACTCTCATACCTCGACTCGCCTTGAGCCACGGCTCCAAAGGGCGGGTCATGAGTGAGACTACGAATGGCGATGAACTTCATCAAAGGGTCGTAGGTGCGTTGGTAGAAGACGATGAACCAAATCGTGAACGCGAGCAGAGGCACAATCAAGATCGCGCGATACACTGCCAAACTTAGACCCAGAATACCAGTCATGGCAAGCTGAAAGACGACGAGGCCGAGTGCAATTCGATTGCAGATTATAGACCATGCTCGACCGGTGGAGTGCTGGCGGTGATCCATTGCGTAGAGGAGCTGGTACTTGTAGATAAAGGTTCCGATGATGAAGTAAAGCAGGCCAAAAAATAGCACGAACCAGGAACCCGGCAGGACACTGTACACGATACAGATTATGAAGATTAGAATGGTCTGAGGAAGGTAGAAGCCATAGCTAAAGACAGGCGGCCGGACTAATTCGGCGTAGTCTGTATGTCGGTCAGCAACATCCAGAGCGCTTGTTTGATATTTAGGTAGGTTCACACCTCGAGGAGTCTTGGCACCGATCAGGTAGATTGGATACAATGCGACGCTGCCGAATTCAAGCAATCGAAAGGGAAACAGCCCAAGCCCTTGCAGTATGATGAGATTGATGTAGAATAGGACCAGGTTTTTCAGGGAATCAGCCAGAATGTATGCGATTCTCCTAGTGTCTTGAAGAGACTCTCCGATGCGGCTGAAGTATGCCTGAGCATTAGATGCCGTTCCAAATATCGTAAAGACGATAAAGAGGTTGAAGAAGGTGAAAAAGAAGTTTTTGGATATCAGCGACATTTCGACATCTCCCTGGGACATCATGCCTTGTAGGGTGGACAGCCCTGGATGTCATCAGCTTCGGATTGCAGACTTCTGTAGACGAGTACATACAGTAATAGAGATATGGTACGGCCACACTCAACAGCGAGATAAGCAGTGTAGGAAGACCTTGTTGGACCAAAGATCTGCTAATGTCATGACTCGAGAGGGCATCCGCGAGCTGTGGCCAGACCTTGCCAATATTTTCGAGGCTCAGCAGTCCAGCCAGAGGGACTAAAAGCAGAGACCAGAAGACTGTGAGGATAGCAATCACTAGAGTGATGAACCATGCCCTAAGCATTCTACTAGACCTTGAAAGATACGTGTTTTGCCATACAACGTCCGACGGCGCTGGGGCAACTCTAGCAAGCAATTTCATTGGCTCCGGGTCCATTGTAGCTTGTACAGCCATTTGCTACGCAATGTCAGCGCTGCTGGGGCTTTGGGTCTCATTACTTACTGCTGCGGCAGTCGAGTCTAAAGTGACAAAGGCCAATGGAGTAGGTTTGTAGACCTTGTTACGCGATGCCTGAATTTTCTCGTCCAGCCGATGAAGCTTCTCCTCATAGTAATCAATAGCATCAATGCGCCGACTTTGTAGACTCAGGAGTCCGTGCCATATCCGTGTCGTCGGACGATCTGATCTAGCCGTATTCACATGAGGCTGTTCGTTATTATCACCATCAAGAAGATTTTCAAATTCATCAACATGGTTTTGGTTTCCTCCTGAGGCTCGAAGTAGAACTCTGTTGCCCCCATGTTTTGGTTGCCCCAAGTGTACAGTCCATGCCTCTTCAAGCTTCCGCAAAATGCCCATCCTACGAGCGACCAGATCGTCCAGCTCCTTCCAGTCCTTGCACAACAAGACACTTTCCACTTTACCGATCTGGAGGTTCTCAATCGCTTCTTTGATCATTTCCTCCGAGCGTAATTCTTCGGGGATACCAGAGAGCCTGATGGTCCTATCTGTGACAGTGGATTGGCTGCCAAGGTAATCCTGGCGGATGCGAATGACCTTTTTGGTCTCGGTGATGATAAGGTATAGAGCAAGGGCAGAAAATAAGTATACGAAGACGACGTAGATCCAGAGCATCAAGTCGGTCGGCTTGCTCTTCTCGCCCTTCGCAGCCTTTCCTGGTCCTACACTGTCCAGCATTGGAGATGTATTACCATAGATCCTGAGAGCAGTGGTACTATTGGCGGTGTAGTTTCCCGTGTTCGGCAGGCCATAATCGCCAGTGTCGTGTACGTGGACTGGCAACAGGACAACGAGTGAAAAGAAGAAGGTGACTGCTATGTACTTGGTGGCCATCTTGAAGAAGTGGAGAAACTGCGGTTGGGTTAGACATTGAGCACTAGTAGTCCCGTTTCAGTTCACTTACTACGAAGGCATCAAGACCAGCCGAAGCAAGTACTTGATCCTCGGTAATTCGATAAAGAGCTGGGATCCATCCAAAGAAGGTGTCTGGGAGGTCTGGGAGGATGGAAGCTGCGTTTTTCTGCTTCTTCCGCGCAGCGTAGAGAGAGGTCCATCTTGGTCTCAGAAAGCAAAAGGCGAGGAAGGCGAAGAGACCAAGAGCAATGGAGATGACGGATTGAGTGATGATATTCCTTTGATTCTCACTTCGGCTCTGGTCCTTATACTCATCGCGGTCCGATCTGATCCAAGCCGAGGCCATTGTGGCGTAGTTGATAACTTGGGCTCAAAGGCCAGGACTTATGTCGGTATAGGAAGCATCTTTGTGGAATTCTGTGGGATATGCGAGATGTTCTCTTTCCAAGCTGCCGCTTTTTTAGCAGAGATCTGAGAGAGGCTGGACCCTTGCCAAGCAAACACAAGCTACCTTAAGGTACCTTGGTTTTCAATACTCCGACCTCAAGGAGCTAAGGTATGGTAATGAAAGAAACTCAATGCCACAGCCCGCATCTTTCTCACTACTTTGCAGGCTATAACGACTTCTTTAGCTTCCATCCTCAAGGATTTTCGACGGGCGCAGGAGGGGTACGCGAATTTGTGGGATGTCAATAAAGAGCCCAGCATGGTCGGCACTGTGACATCTCCAGCGAATGCTGCTCATCCTAAGCCTACCCTGCATGTCGAGTGCTGTACCAGGCAGCCGGAGTCTTTGCTTCCAACAGTAGGACAAAATCTGATCGCAGTATTCTTCCAACAGGATTTGTTCTGATGGAATTATGAAAAAAGCTTGCAAATCAGGTCGAAAGATGGCTCAGAAAACGTTATGTCACAGTCGATGTAGAGCAGACATTTCCATGTCTCGGTATGACACCTATCACTTTTGCAAAAAGACTCACCGATCATGCTAACAATACTGAATCAGATGGGTTCCAAAATCCTACAGACATCAATTTCATCACTGTTTCAGACCTCACCACCAGCGCTGATCTTGAGTCAAACACCGGTATTCATCTTTCAGAAGTGGATATTAGCGTGGACGTCTTCGAGCTCCACGGCGACGAAGAGTCAATCGAGCCCTCCCAGGCTACACGTACTCGAATTGCTCAAGACGCCGATGACGATGGCCCAAGGCCGCAAGCCAAAATCATGAATTTGCCGAACAAGAACTTACATGGTGTTTGGGACTCGTAAGCTCTGCAATGCTGCGGCATTGGAGCATCTCTTGGACTTGTGCCTGATCATGGTAGGTTGATTTTCGAAGATTCCATTCAATTTCAACTGCTCAATTTCATTATCCGCATGAGTCAGTGGCATCGCTCTGTCTCATTGAGCTACCGCAGCTGATATGCCTTAGTCTCCTTCTCCGCTCGTCAATGTCGCCAACAAGTGCCCAGTTGGAGCAGAGTTGTTCTACTTTATGGACCACCAGGCACTGGAAAAACAAGCCTCTGCCGAGCCGTAGCCCAGAAGCTATCCATCCGTTTGGGCAACACCTTCCCCCACTGCAAGTTGGTTGAATTTGACGCCCATTCAATGTTCAGCCAGTACTTCGGTGAAAGTGGGAAAGCTGTCAACGAAGCCTTTGCCATGATCGAGTGGATGCTTGACGAGGACGAAAAAACGATGATTTGTGTCTTCGTTGATGAGATAGAAAGCTTAGCTGGCAGGCGCCAATATCCTGGCAACGCTAACGAGCCGCAAGACTCCTTGAGGGTATGCATCAAGTATATCAACAAACCTGGTAACGAATGGAAGCTGATGACATTCGAGGCTGTCAATGCACTACTGGTCGCGCTTGATCGGCTACGACGCCGACCTAACGTCTTAGTCTTCTGCACGAGCAACTTGATCGAGGCTGTGGTGCGTAGATCGGTCGATCGCGCTGCCCGAGGAATACACATACCAATTGATGACTAGGACTCTGCATTTCTTGACCGTATCGATTTCAAACAGTACATTCCATGTCCCGGTCCAAGAGCTAGATACGAGATTCTGCGTTCCTGTTACTTGGGACTGGCCCAATGCGGAATCATAGCTCCAATCCGCCAGCCCTCAGAAACTGCGAACCTTGAGCACTCCACACAAGAGATGCTCTTGGACGAAGATGAGGGCGAGCTTGCGAATGGGTGGGCCGCTCTCCGATCTCCTTCATCCTCTTCGTCTTCTGCGGATAGATTTTACACTCCGTTTAGGTCTCGGAGTCTGGTCCCAACGTCTTCAATACGCTGACAGTCTCACAGCAGTCCTCCGCCTTCAATCCACTCAATCAAAGCTCCTAGGTCAGAAGAGTTCCGTGTCGTCGACGACAGAGATCTGCCACCTCACCCACTCATGATTTTGCATTTCCCCACTGACGAAGAGTCTCTGCCTCGGACATTATGGAAGATTGCAGTGAGGAGCACCGTAAGTCAGACTGGCATCAAGCATCTGGCCCAGAACACTAAGTTCAAGCGGTCTACAGAATTCAAGTGGGCGGACCCTACGGCGTCTGCCTGTCACGTCTCTAGCAATGTACGTGAGGCAGGACCCATGTCCACTCGATGAAGCGCTTAGGGCACTTTCCCAAGCTGTCGATAACGAGTCGTTACGAGAACAGAGGGATGGCAAGGAAGAGAGGAAGATGATCGACTATTGTTAGACCTAGGTATGGAATCCACATGCGGAGTTGGCTTGACTTGGCGTGGCTAGCGTTGGAGCATTTGCATGAGCTGGTATTAGATACTTGCTTGTACTGATTCGCAATATCCACTTTGCAATGCTTTGCTTGATTTAGATTTCTAAGATGTGGCACGTGCCCAATTAGCTGTAAGAGTCTAAGATATGGCATGTGCCTAGCTAGCTCGAAGAGATGATCATTTTGCACTCTCTAGCCAGAAGAGTTGATCTTTGATAGGAAAAGTGAGACGTGTATACAGTTAAAGGCGGACAAAATGTTAAATAAGAATCAAGTGTCCGATGATATAGTAGATAAGAGAAAATACGAAATCGCACAAACGAATGACTCCGACAGCGATTTTTTCCAACTCAAAGAACGTCCTATCCGATCGAATCCACCTTGGCCTACATTCGAGACCCGCTACCCGCGTCAATACCCGTACCTACTTTGCAGGCCTGCTACTTCTGCGTAGTCAACCCGCTAGCCGCATTCCCACCCCCAACGGCCACGGTCAATAACTGCGGACTCGGATCCTGAACCGCCCCGGACTGGTTCACACTATTCGTCGGCGTCACATCGTCGTACGGAAATGCATAGCCTATGCCGTCCAAGTTGGCCGCGTGGACGATGCGCGCGTAGTGATTTGTGATCCCATTCTGGTAGTACTGGCTCGGGGTGGCGGTCGGCTCGACGGAGCCGATGAGAAGAGTGGAGCGGTTGAATGCGGCGCTGAGGCGGGCGATAAGGGCGCCTAGTTCGATGTTGGAGCCGACGGCGAAGGGGCCGGAGGAGCAGCTGAAGATGTTGGCGGCGGAGGGTTGGGTGAAGGTTAGGCCGTTGCCGAAGTCGAGGTGGGAGGAGGAGTCGACTTGGCCGGGAACGGTGCCCCAGGATGCTTGGGTGTCGATGGAGAGGGGTCGGGATGCGTACGTGGACCAGACTTGGTTGACATAGTCTTGATAGTAGTTGTTGAAGAGGGAGGGGTTGAGGGTGATGCCGTTATTGGGGCTTAGAGCGCGTAGGTTGCCTCCGGCGGGGTTGGGCACGATGAGAGAGGACCAGCCTGTGCCGTCCGATGCGGTTTGAGCGGTTAGACCTTGGCAGACGGTGTCGAGTCCATCGGATGCCATGCCGGAGACATAGTGCGTTGCGTTGGAGGTGTTGGTCAGGGTCAAGGAGATGGGAAGGCAGACAAAATCGACGTAGGAGATGTTGACGAAAAGCTCGGCCGCGTTGAAGGTGAATTCGCAGAAGTCCCAGGACAGGTTTATGTTTGGGTCTGATGGATTGGTGACAGAAGGTTCGACGAGCGCAGGGCCGGGGTTGAGGAGGAAGGTCAAAGTCCCGTCAACAGAGAACCAGATACGGCTTCCAGCGAGGTGGGGAACAGTGACGATCGTCGTGTTACCAGGAGCGCCGAGGGGGATAGCGCAATCCTGGCTCAGGGCAGAGCCGGTAGATGAAGGCGATGTTGGAAAGTAGTATGTCTTGCCATCGGCTTGGAGTAGGAAAAGAGCGTTGTTATTGTCCAGCGCTTGGCCCGTGACGTAAGCGTAGACAGTACTGGAGCTGGTTTGATTCTGGAGGGCGATGTTGACTGTAGCCATTGCACTCGCTTTGAGGATGTTGTTTCGTAAATGGTGTTCGCGTTATATCTCATTGATCCTGCAGGAAAGAAGATGGACGCCGTTTGTGTAGTAGTATCAAGAACGATATTTACAAAGCAAGGAGCAGACAATATATACACTATGTACAGATATTGAAGGAAAACGAGTCGTCAGATCAGACCGCGCATGGATTCGGCCGAGGAACAATGCTTGGTCTCTATGTGTTGAGCTGGGGAGAAATCTTGTCGGAGATTGAGCAGGCGGCCTGGCAAACGTCTAGCCCACGGGAACTTTTCGCAAGGAAGGAAGGGTGCAGATGAATGATCGACTGGATAAAAGGTCAGACGATGAAAACAGCAAAGACAATAAGCAGGTAGTCGCAAATCGTAAATGACAGAAGCTGCGGAGAACAGAGTGTGTTGGTGTGTGGAGAAAAGGATGGTGCCATGGTGTTGGTATTACATTAGGTAAGTATGCTGCGCATGCTGCGCTTTGGTAACGGTAGCGTATTCTATTTGTTCCTCTAAGTACATTAGCCTTACCTAGCGTCAACCTTAAAGTGTTCCGAAAAACGCGTCTCACAGTCACGGCTCCCCTCTCGTAATTGAAATTTGGGAAGTGAGGATTCCGGCGAGTGACCACAAAACCTGCTTTCACACCTTTGCAATATTGGTACTCAGCGACTCTGATCATGGTGCGTGACCTTCGGATACATGTCAGAAATAAACTAAAGTTCTCCAGGCCGCCTTTAATCCTACGCAAATCTTCGGCGACGAGGTCACGGAAGAGAAGGGCGAGAATGCGCGTCTCTCGGCTTTTGTCGGGGCAATCGCCGTGGGGGATTTGGTCAAGAGCACACTGGGACCGAAGGGGATGGACAAGATCTTACAATCAGCGTACACCCGCCCCAGCGTCTATCCTAAAGCTGGACATGCTGACTTGGACTAGATCAACAGGCGAGATAATGGTTACTAACGACGGCGCCACAATCCTCAAGTCAATAGCCTTAGACAACGCCGCGGCAAAAGTACTGGTCAATATATCAAAGGTGCAGGATGACGAAGTTGGGGACGGAACTACATCGGTTACGGTGTTGGCGGCAGAATTACTACGCGAGGCGGAAAAGCTGGTGGAGAAGAAAATACACCCGCAAACAATAATCGAAGGCTACCGTATAGCAAGTAACGTAGCTCTTGCTGCCCTTGAAGCCACAGCCGTCGACCACAGCAAAGACAAAGAGGCCTTCCGTAAGGATCTTATGGCAATCGCACGGACCACACTCAGCTCGAAGGTGCTAAGTCAGGATCGAAATCATTTCGCGGAGCTTGCTTGCGATGCTGTCTTGCGGATGAGAGGCTCAACGGATCTCAGCCACATCCAAATCATAAAAAAGGCTGGCGGGAAGCTGAACGACTCGTATCTGGACGAGGGTTTTATCCTAGACAAGCAGATAGGAGTCAACCAACCCAAGAGACTTGAAAATGCCAAAATTCTGGTTGCCAACACTGCCATGGATACAGACAAGATTAAGATCTTTGGGGCGAGAGTCAAGGTCGAGTCGACAGGAAAGCTAGCCGAGCTGGAAAAGGCTGAGAGGGAGAAGATGAAAGCAAAGGTGGAGAAGATCAAAAGTCATGGCATCAATTGTTTCGTTAATCGACAGCTCATCTACAACTGGCCGGAACAGCTTTTCTCCGACGCTGGAATCGTATCAATAGAACATGCAGATTTCGACGGCATCGAACGATTAGCGTTGGTGACAGGAGGAGAGATTGCTTCAACGTTCGACCATCCGGAGAGCGTGAAGCTGGGACATTGTGATCTTATTGAAGAAGTTATCATTGGAGAAGACACGTTGATCAAGTTTTCCGGCGTTGCTGCGGGACAAGCTTGCACCATAGTATTACGAGGAGCAACGGAGCAATTACTCGACGAGGCCGAACGATCATTGCACGACGCCTTGGCTGTGCTATCCCAGACCGTACGAGAACCGAAGACGACACTTGGTGGCGGATGCGCCGAGATGGTCATGGCTAAGGCGGTTGAGCAGGCGGCACCCAATGTTACAGGCAAAAAAGCCATCGCGGTGGACTCTTTTGCTACGGCGCTGCGGCAGCTTCCCACCATCCTCGCCGATAATGCCGGATTTGATTCGAGCGATCTGGTCGCGAGGCTCAAGACGGCAATTTACAAAGGGATGACGAGTTCGGGATTGGATCTTTTAACGGCTGGGGGTGGCATTGCAGACATGAGGGACCTCGGGGTGATTGAGAGCTACAAGCTGAAGCGGGCTGTGGTGTCTTCTGCCAGCGAAGCAGCAGAGGTGAGATGATGCTCGATGTTGAGAGGAGGGCGGTGTGACTGACGATTGCATAGCTTCTATTACGGGTCGACAATATCATCCGAAGCGCACCAAGGAAGCGGGAGAGGATGTAACTGGTGATGAAAAGAGTCTATGATATCCGGTGATGTGCATCGAGCGGAGTTTGAGCGCTGATAGTTACCCCTATATCGATGTGTCATTCATGATCATTGGCCCGAAGCGAAGCTGTGCCGCTTTTCGTATCCTTTGGCTGCAGAGCCTGCAGGCGCCAGGATGCCTGGATGTTGAATCATCTTCAGCTCCGCCCGCCCGTATCTGCAATGGCCGCTTTGGCATCTGCTCCGTCATCTTGCCACCGAGGCTCGCACTCCATGTCATTTTTCCTCTTCGCGAAGTCGATGAAACGGTGGGTTGAAGTTTCCATGTGTTGGTGTAGGGGGTGTAGGGGTGTAGGGTACTTCGGGATCTTACTCTCACACTCGTACCTGGAGATGCGGCTATATGACGGGCCGAGGCCGCCTTTTCACACTTTATGCATCCTCTGATTGGACGGCCAATTCTGAAATGAGCTAGACTCGATCGGGCATGACGGCTTATGATTTAGCGGGCTGAGCAAGAAATTCCATCTGCTAGACTGCTACGCCTTCGTCTGACAGGCCTCCCACACTCTGCCCACCCTCCTTGCATGCCTCCTTCAAACATTTCACTCCCTACATGTACATCGTTCATTATCCTCATAATCATCATCATATACACACTGCTATACAATCAGCTTCCTCCCACAATGTCGAGCCGATCCATCAGGCTAGGCCAGTGCAGTCTTCCATCTTCCTGCGAGTACATCAGAACCATCGACGCTACCTGTTGAGCCCTTCCACCCTCATCCAACCCCGCCATCATGCGCCGACGTCCAGGTGCTGCCAGCACGGTAGCCTCAGCATTGACCTTATCTTTGCTAATGCTGCCCTTCCTCGTCGGCTCACAGCAGCTGCCTCAGCAACAAAATCGCAAATCACCACACGAGCACCCTGCCATTGATCACCCCACACATGCCGGATCATCTGGCTCTCACGATGATAGCACATTCGACACGACGAATTACAAACATCTTAAAGATACAACGCTGAACCAACAAAAAGCGAGCGCCGTCGCTACAAACCCTCTAGCTCTGGCCGGTGAAGACCGTGCCGTGCGAGCTGTCCAATCTGCTCGAGGCTCCGGCAAATCAGCCGGGCTAACTACGCCGCTCAATGCGCGCTCGCTGCAGGACTGGGAGGTCGAGGACTTTGTACTACTGGCGACCGTAGACGGATCAATACACGCACGAGATAGGAAAACAGGAGCTCCCAAATGGAAGTTGGAGGTGGACAGGCCGATGGTCGAGACGACGTACCATGTCCCAAACAACTCGTTGCGTGATGGATCGAAGCCCGAGTACGACTTTCTCTGGATTGTGGAGCCCAGCAGGGACGGAGACATCTACATTTACAACCAAGGCGGCCTTGGCGGCTTACAAAAGTTGCACCTGACCGTGAAGCAGTTGGTGGCCGACATGTCACCATACGAAAGTGTAGACCCTGCTGTGGTCTACAATGGAGAGAAGAAGACTAAACTCTATACAGTGGATGCAACGACAGGCACCATCAGCAAGGTCTTTGGTGCGGGAGGATCCCTGAGCAAAGAGCCAAGATGCCCAAAGCCAGGCGGCCTTGATGTGCTTGACGATGAAGAGTGTGCCACCAGAGGCTCATTTGTCCTCGGCCGGACCGAGTACACCATAAGAATCCAAAATCGAGATACCACTGAGCCGATCTGTACGTTGAGATACTCGGAGTGGGGACCCAATACTCGAGACGGGGACTTGCACAGCCAGTACTCAAGCACCATGGACAACAAGTATGTCTACCCATTGCACGACGGAAGCATCTTCGGCTGGGACTACGGCCAGATCATGGACCGGCAGAAATCATACACTCAGAAGCTCTCGTCTCCAGTCGTGAGAGTCTTCGATATAGCCCGTCCGTTGCATGTCGATGATCAGGATCCGCAGCTCATAGTATTGCCTCAGCCTGTGGGTCCCGTCGACAACGAGATTTATGATACCTTCAGCGCAAAGAACCGGATATTCGTCAATCACACTGAAGCTGGAGGGTGGTTCGCCATGTCCGAAAATAGCTATCCGTTAGTGACCGGTAAAGCAAAAGCGGCTCCATGTTACGATAGAGACTGGCTGGAAAGGACCACTTTAATGCAATCTTTGACCCTCGCACAGCGTCAGGAGAGTTTCGTCGGCGTACATGCACTTTCTGAGCGGGAAACCAGACAAGGTAGTGGCCTGACTATTTCTGGGCCGGAAACCCCAGCGACCAATGACTCTCCTGTCGAGGTTTACCAAGAATCGTCCTTGTCGACCTCATTGCCAATCATAGGTAATAGCAGAATCATTGGGACTGCTGTCGACAACTTTTCTGACATATTCGTTCTGTGCTTCATCCTCGCTGTTGGTACATTCCTTTACATCAACTGGAGGCCCATCTTCAGACACATCAGAAAGCGTTTGGAATTGGAGCAAACCGTACCCTCTGTGCAGCAGCAGTTCGCGTCCGTACCGTCATCTCCCGTCACAGCAACCCCCTACGCGCCCGAGAATGTCCCACCGGCCGAGAACGAAAAAGTCAAAGAACTCGTGATCAAGGCAGCGGGTGCCATCAGTGATGCCGGCTCTACGCTGCTGGAGCCGCCACCGGACTTGTCGCGTAGCCGGTCCAGTTCTCTACAAGATCGTGGCCGTGCCGAGAAAGAGAATGGCGTTCGAATGCAGGACTCATCTCCTGGTCCTGACGAACTCGAAGAGATGGGATCCCCACAGCCAGGCAAGAAGAAAGCTCGTCGCGGACAACGAGGCGGAGTCAAGCGTAGCAAGAAAAGCAGAAGCGACAGCAAGCACGAATCCAAAGACGAAGCCGAGGAGACGATGAAGGAAGTCTCGCAAATGCCGTCGGAAACGGCACCGCAGCCGGAGGTTATCAAACATTCTCCTCCAGATGCCACTGAGATGACTGACGTGATTGGCCCAATCATCAACATCGGACATTTGAGCGTTAATTTAGATGCCATACTGGGGCATGGCGGCCACGGAACAATGGTCTTTAAAGGGTCATTTGGTGGTAGAGATGTCGCCGTGAAGCGCATGCTCAAGGAATTCTATGAAGTCGCCTCTCATGAAGTCAGCCTCCTTCAGCAGCATGACGATCATCCCAATGTCATTCGATATTTCGACAAAGAGACTGCTGGTAGTTTCCTCTACATCGCTCTCGAGCTCTGTCCCGCCTCGCTACTGGATGTGATAGAGAGACCTAGGGAGTTTCCAGCGTTGGTTCCTTCCAGCGGGCTCAATACGCCCAACATATTGAAGCAAATCACCTCTGGGATCCACTATCTTCACACCCTCAAGATCGTTCATCGAGATATCAAACCCCACAACATCCTGGTCTCCGCCCCCAAACTTACCATTGCCAACCCATCCACGACCCAGCCACCGCGCTTACTCATCTCGGACTTCGGTCTTTGTAAGAAGCTTGAAGGCGACCAAAACTCGTTCCGTGCGACGACTGCCTTTGCCGCAGGTACTTCTGGCTGGCGTGCCCCCGAGTTGCTTGTCGATGATGACCCGCTGCTAAAGTCTACGAGTTCTGCCCTCAATCCCGCAACGGCGGACATGACCAACAACTCTGAACCGCTCGTTGTCGACCCGCAAACCAACCGCCGCGCAACCCGCGCGATTGACATTTTCTCCCTTGGTTGTGTCTTTTACTATTGCCTGACCCAAGGCTGCCATCCTTTCGACAAAGACGGCAAATTCATGCGTGAAGCCAACATCGTGAAAGGGCTGTACAATTTAGATGCTTTGACAGTTCTGGGAGATTACCAGTGGGAAGCCAAAGTGCTCGTTGGTCAGATGTTGAGTCATAACCCGAAGGAAAGGCCTGACGCCGCGACGATCCTGACGCATCCCTTTTTTTGGGGCGCCGAAGACCGCCTGGAATTCCTCTGCCATGTCAGTGATGCCTTCGAATCCGAGAAGTATAACGAGCTGGAAGATAATCCCTCCGAGTCCCTCGCGTATCTCGAAAGTCATGCCCCTCACATCAGCAGAGACTACGCCGGCGATTTCCTGCGCGCACTGCCGCAACCCTTCAAGGAAACGCTGGGCAAGCAGCGCAAGTACAAGGGTGAAAGTTTGCTCGATCTTCTACGGGCGCTGCGGAACAAGAAGAACCACTACGAAGATATGCCGGACGCGGTCAAGGAGAGGGTGGGGCCGTTGCCCGCGGGATACTTGAGCTTTTGGTCGAGGAAGTTCCCGAGTTTGCTGTTGACTTGTTGGAGCGTGGTGAAGGAGTTGGGATGGGAGGAGAGGGATCGGTTCAAGAAGTATTATGCGGGATGATGATGATGATGGGATGTAGGTCTAGGAGCGATACTTTTGGATGGAGTGGTGTGCGTGTCTTGGAATCGTTTATATATAAAAGCAAGCGGGTTGTTTTACAGCATGTATGCAAAGCCGCTATCACTATGGTTGATATCCTTCCGCCTTTCCCAACCTACTATGCTTCTCTAGCTCAGTCATCTGCATTCAGATGGAAACCTTACCCCTTCTAAAGCACTTGCTTAGTTACCCGAGGTTGCGCGCCATGGTGGCCCTTGACATACGTATGTACAGAGCCTTTGTGTTTGTTTGTTTCCATACTGTCTGTGAGGGGAGGGAAAGTAGTGGTACTTCGAAGAGAGCGTGGAAGGTGGTCTTTGATAGCGCTTTCGTGATCAGGAGGTAGTTGTTTAGGCTTGAGGAGCTACGATCGTAGAAGGATTGAGCGGTACAGCCGACTGTGTGAAATGCGTACTTGGCGTCTCTTTTTTTGGGGGGGGTTTCCAATCTAGAACATACCTACTCACTTGAAGTCTCAATCGCCCAACATCAATCTCTCATCCCTTGGCCATGTAATCCACCTGCCTCGCCATACCCCCTGCTGCTTCAGGAACGCTATTCTCATCCACAGCTCCCGGCTCCGCACCATCCCCTCCCATCCCCTTTGCCATCCATCCGACCTGGCTCGCCATCCCGCTCGCAGCCTCTGGCAAACTGCTCTCGTCCAACGGCGTCCCGTGCCCTCGCCTTCCATCGGTCTCTTCCTCCTTCCCATTCGCCCTCTCATAGAGTGCCTTCAGCATAACAGTGCTCCCCGTCATGACGAGCGCGCTCATGGTGAAGAGCCCGACCCGGCCCTTGGTGCCCACCATGTCGAAGATGGGATAGGGATAGAATCCGTTGTGGGCCGCGCACGTTTCGACCCATGGCCAGTAGAGGAAGGCGAGAGCGCCGGACAAAGCGAACGCTTGGGCCGGGGAGACGGTCCAGGGCGGGGAGAAGAGCAGCAGGTCGGCCGTCAGCAGGATGCTGGGGGTGGCGTGGAAACTCAGATCCGCGAGGAGGGGCAGCTGGGCCCATTCCGGGATGACGAGGTCCCGGTCCCAGGTGCGGAGGGTCCAGTAGAGGATGCTGATGAGGACTTCGAGGGGGGTGGTGCAGATCGACAGGGTGTTTTTGAGGCGGAAGAGGGGGGGGGATCGGGTCAGGTCGGCGAGGATGGCGGTGGCGAAGGTGAGGAGGGCGAGGGCGAGGCCGATGATGGTGAGGTATTGGAAGTGCCAGCCGTAGGTGTCGTTGATGGGGGTGGGGTTTTGGGAGAGGTAGGCGAAGGAGTAGAGGAAGGTGGAGATGCCGGTGATCTGGAGGGGAGAGGTTAGTGGGTACTGAGGAGGGGGGAGGGGGGAGGGGGGGGAGAAGGGTACGTGGATGAGGGCGGAGAGGGATGCGGGGGCGGGGGAGGGGAGGCGCTGGAGAGGATGCTTGGCGGTCATGGTATGTCCTGTGGTGGTGGATAAGCGGTCCAAGGATGCAATTCAGGGTTGCAGTGCTCGCGTGTTCGCAAGGAATGGGCGGGTGTCAGCAGTAAGGAGGGCAGTGACGAACGACGGCAGCAAAGAGACGATACTCGGCTTCGCATCTTCGTCATGCACATCTCATGCACATCTCATGCATATCTCATGCGTCATCTCCAGACTCCCACGGTGTTAGCCTGCACCTTCCGATTGCACTTAGAACACTAGCTCCCGGACATACTTGATGTTGCCTGTAATAGCCACTTACTCTTAGATACCTAGCTACATGCAACTCACGAATTAACAAGCTGCTTCAATGCTTCAATGCTTGTAATTCAATCGCTATCGTATCCTGCCTATAACGGCCCCCACCATCCCAATTCATATTCCATTTATTCGGCGTTCGCTCGACACCCATTCGACCAAGCGACATTCTAGACCCTCGGCTAATGCAAGCCAGTGCGGAAGAAGCCACGGAACACCCTTATCGCTGCGAGGACTGCCCTACCAAGGTACCCTTAGTGGCCACCCTCCCATCAACCTGTTTACCATGGACTCCTGCTGCTGCTCCTGCTGCTGCTGCTGCTTCAAAACGTCCCTCTGTCGATCTGGTCATACCGACCCTGTCCTTCCTGAATCCTCTGCCAGTACGCATACCAAGACAAGCCTTCACCCCCCGGCATCCCCGCCCCGAACCTTCATAATCCTGTCACCTGTGCCCCACCAAAACATTCGACCTCGCCTGCAAACCATACCGGATACACACCCCTGGAGCCTTCGCCGGGACTAGCACAAAGCTAGAGCTGCAACAACCCGGAGCCTCAATCAGCTCTCACCCTCGCTCCAACATCATGCCTCGACCCAAGAAGCCAGGAAGCGCCGAGCCGAAGAAGCGCAGTCGCAATGGCTGTTGGTCAGTGTGGCAGATTCGACGTGACACCGACCATTGCTGACCGCCACAGGCCCTGCAAGAACCGGAAGATAAAGTGCGGTGAAGAACGACCCAAGTGTGAGAACTGTGAACGGCAGGGCGAGGCGTGTGACTACAGCATACGCCTGAATTGGGAAGGGCGGACAAAGAGGAAAGGAAGCAATGAGACCCAAGCCTCCTCCAACGCAACCTCCCCCCCAGCCAAGCTGCATCGCTCGTCCAGCTCTCAAGATACGGTCTCCACAGTCTCCACCATAAGGGAACCCAGTCCCAATCCCGTCACCGGCTTCATGCCCACACAATATACCAGTCCACACTACACGGGCTTGCACCCGGCTCAGTCGTCTCCCTTTCGGGACCACATCTCGACGGCACAGCTGAGCCGGATTCGAGATCAAGGCGCCGGCCCATATCCATCTCCCGCGGACTCCGGCATGGAGAGCCCCCCTCTTCAGAATCCTTCAACCTTACCCTACGGTGGACATCATCATTCCTTTTCCAATCCTGCGATGCCTCCTCCCTTCCAAAGCCCTCAGTTCTCGTACCCGAACCACACCAATCAGCATGAGAGCCCTGGGGCAGCCTTTGTAGATCACAACGCAAAAAAATTACGTCTCAGCCCTTCCATAGATTCATCGGACGCTTATCTAAAGAATTTAGCCTTCCCACCCAGCAACTTCGCCGCGGCGAGACAAATGAAAATGGGACCTATGATATCTCCGCAGTCCGTGCGAACTCAGTCGTCGAGCCCATCGAACGGAAGTACACGTGTGCCTTCCACGCCAGCAGCTTCGTTGGTGGGCTCAGAAGACGTCCACCAACCAATGGCAGGATTCCCGCCACAGCAGTCTCAAGATTCAAACGACTTCCGCCGCTTGTCTGTGAAGTCCTTACTGTCAGATGACTCGCCAGCTGAGTCCGGGAGCAGCAGTGATAGTGTCTTCCCCGGAAAGTTGAACGTCGGCCCTTTCAACTATCAGAAGACAACTTATGGCATTGATCGTGGTTTTCCGGATCTCGATTTGCCTCACAACAATGACATGGTAGCATTGAATGGTGTGACGCCGGCCATGGGTGCCGTCGAGCTTGACAGGAACGAAGCTGATCTTGGCAATGAAGACTTGTACTCGGAATTTGGGTTTGGTCTCAACGCATCCGAGGGGTTCAACGAAGGGTCGGGCTATTACGCCAGTCCAGTCACGGTCAGCATCTCCCGGTCCCTGGAACCATTACCGCCATCGCTTCAAGACAACCCAATGAATCTACTCTACTTCCACCATTTCGTCAACCACACTGCGAGGATGCTTGTTCCACATGATTGCTCAGAGAACCCATTCAAGAGCATCCTACCGCAGAGTGCGTACGGTACAACCTCCACTTGAGATCGTTGACTGACAGCGCACACAGTGGCTACACACGACACGAATCTCCTGAATCTAATACTAACATACTCCGCTAGCCATCGATCGCGCTTACTCAATCATCCTGAACCAGCCAACAGAATCGCTCGTTGGGTTCAAAATGTCTTCCCCGCTCTGCGACGCACTCTCAGCGACCCCAGCGGTCAAATATCCAACAGCAATCTGGCAACAGCTATTCTACTGGCATCGCTCGAGATCGTGAACCCAAGCACTTTCGAAGTAAAAGTGCCCTGGCAGCAGCACCTCCATATTGCCCGACAAATGATTCTCGCTCGAGGTGGTGCCAACTCTGTGCATCGTAGGGACAAAGTCTCGTATTTCCTTACTCGATGGTTCGCCTACCTCGACGTCATGGGTAGCCTGAGCGGTGGACGGAACGATCGACCGCTATTCAGCGGCGACTACTGGGCGACCGATGTCTCGGACCACGATCAAGACTACCAAATTGATTGTCTCCTCGGCTTCACCAGTCGGTGTGTGTCCATCCTTGCTAAAATCGCCGACCTGGCTCGAAATTGTGAGACCGAACGCATCGATCCGGCTGGCAATGTCAGAGAGAACTGGCAGCCGTCGATGCAGACTAAAAAAGAGGCAGAGAGGTTGAAAGCTGATCTGATGGAGGCCAGGATGCACAGATACCAAGGCTGTCCGCATCGACGAGCGAGTACGCAGATTGAGGATAATTCCTACAATCTTGAGCTTGTCACCACGAACGAAGCGTTCCATCACGCCGGTCTGATTCATGTGAATCGGAGAGTCCTAGGCAAACCATCCATGGACCCGGAAGTACAATTTGCCGTTCGCGAGATCGTCAGCGCGCTATACAAGGTGCGAAAAGGTGGCACTGCAGAAGGCTGTCTGTTGTTCCCAATGTTCACTGCGGGCTGCGATGCTCAGGAACGGGAGCAGCGTGAGAGGATCATGGAGAGGCTGAAGAGGATGGAGGGCTTGGGCATGAGCCATGTGAGGAAGGCAAGAGCTCTCATGGAGAGGGTCTGGGAGACTGGACGACCCTGGGAGACCTTGGTCACTGGGGAAGACTTCTTCGGATGACCTACTGTAACGACTACGACATAATGAACCTAGAGGATGATACCACGTGACACGATTGCATCATCGAGTTGCCTGTACAGTGGTCGGCAAGTTGTTTCATCATGACTGTTGGTCCTTGGGTATAGCGAGGCGTTGCTTGACATAATGATAGCGTGCAGATACCCACAATTCGACCATTACTCTTAGCTAGCACTTTCGATCCATGAGCTGCATCACGTGCTGTCGGAGCGAGGTCGCCGCAACTCGCTTGGCCCCAGATCTTTGTGGTCTCCATAGCCAACGTACTATTTACTTAGATGCTAGGACCTTATCGACCTCCACGGCCGACCATACGATCGATTGCTGATCAATAGTCATTCGACGTCGGACACTACCGCTCTTGGGACTCTCAAAACAGCATCGTTGTGACTCCTTGGCGTGGAGAAACTCACTGGGGGCGACGCAGACATACAATAATAGCGATATTCGACGAGCCAGACGCATGTCTCATACATCACACCCCTCGCTATCGGTACGTTGTCTTACATACTACGTTGGGCTCTGCTGATTCATTTTCCTCATCGCTGGCCTCGAGACCACCGTTCTACCTCCTTTCAATCTCACGAACCGCTCCTGCATACCTTCTCAACAGCACAGCGATTCCTGGTTCGCGACCCCGCTGGAACGGCTTGACCTGACGTTCGTCTTCCAGAGCGCAGCATCAGAATCTCGGTACGTCCGCCTCGTCACTTGTTCTCGTTCTTGTTTCCTTGCCACTCCGCTTGTCTGTGATGAAGAATTCAGTCATTGCCCTGATGCTGCACTTCGGTGCCGCGGTCTGTGAGGGTTCAATTATATGTTTTAATTCCTGAGATGCGATTCTGTAGTCACTATCTGATTTGGAAATCTCTGGCGTCTACGGTTGCTGATTTGGGAGGCCGCTTCTAGGTTTCGTGACGAACCGCTTCTGCATACGCTCTCAATGGCGGTTCTCAGTCCGCGACCCCGCTGGAAAGGCCTGACCTGACGTTCGTCTTCTAGAGCGCAGCATTGGAATCTCGGTATGTCCGCCTCGTCACTTGTTCTCGTTTCTCTGATCGAGAATGCCAATGCCTTGATGCTGCACTTGAGTGCCGCGGACTATGAGGGTTTTAACTCTCATGATTCTGAGATATTGTGTTTGTTCGTTATCCGACGTTGGATTCCTGCCATCTGCGATTGCTGATTTGGGAGGCCGCTTCTAGGGTTCGTGGAGTGGAGTCAGGGAGCTTGAGACTTGGGCGGGTGTGGGTGGTGGTTGATAGATTCCAATGGACGCAAAGGGCAGAGAGGAGCGAGGAGTATTGGCGTTGAGGTTTTGATGTAGGGCTGGAAAGGTGGCGCTAAAGGGGGATAGGAGTGATTCGTTGCGACTTTCCGGTAGGACGGAGGTGGAAGAAGGGAAGAGAAGTGAGTACAGAAGGGGAAGAGAAGAGAAGATGAGAGGAAAACGGGCGGCTTATAGAATAAGAGAGCTTCCGTCGTCCATCATGTAACTTCAATCGCAGCAAGACGTGCTAAATACATAGTGACTGGAGATGATAATTCTGTAAGGAGGTGATGTTGATCCTCATTCATGATCATCATGAGGATGACATTAGGTCTCTTTATGACTGACTATATGAACAGGGTTACTAGGAGCCAAACCGTCTGATTTTCTTTACCCAGTATACGACAGTATGATGATGGCTAGAGCCCAACGGAAATCCAACCCACGCAAGCGACTACTCGTAGACTCCGAACTCGTGGAAGAGGAAGAAGTGGTCGAGGAAGAGGAAAGCGCTACTTGGTGCGGAGGACGACAGCGATCCGGTATCGGAGATGCATTCGCCAACGCAGTAAGGGCTCTTCACGTAGTTGAATGTCAGAATCCCCTCGTCAGGATCATTGCTCCCTTCGTCCACGAAACGGACAGGGACGCTGCCGCAGGTCCCACACCCGTGCTCGAGTACGGCATCAACCAGCGGCTTTATCTGTCCCAATTTCAAGTGGGCGGCCGTGAGGTACTGAGGGAAGAGGCAGATTCCGCCTTCGGGGCTATTGGCGGATAGTCTAACGCCGCCGCTGATGCCGTCGATCTCGAGATCGAGGTCGAATGTGACGGTTTGGGATTGCGAAAGACAAATCACGTGGTCGCCGGAGGCGTAGGCGGTGTTGTTGGACGTTGAAGAAGCGTGTATTATGTCGCGGAGTAGTTGGATGATGCCTGCGGATGCTTGGTTGTTAAGGGTCGCCCGATCGCAGAGGCCGGAGCCTCTGCAGTTGATGCCGAGTGCGGTGATGGACAGGGTGTATGAGAGGATGAGCACGGCTACTCTGAACTTGCTGGACAGCATTTCGGGTTCCTCGGCAGCGCTCGTAACTGGCAGGGTCGCGCGGAGAAGGCCTTTGTGCGGAGGGCGTGAAAGGTTGACCGCCGATGCGTTGTTATAAGCTTGCGAAGATGGGGGCTGAGAAAAGGCACGAGGCTATGCAGGTTGCGGGGTATCGAACTTATGCTATGAGAAGGCAGGAAATGATTCTTGCGGGTAGGATGGATGTAGATTCTTCGCAGGCAGCCAGCAGGATCTTAAGGATCCGTCAAGCACGATACTATATACATCCGCAAACCGGGATCAGTAGCTACCTAGGGGAGCGAATAGACGTCTCACCACCAACCCGAAACCATGGCACTTTTGCACCAGTCTCTCTTGCAACCATGCCCAGGTTGTGAGATCGAAAATGCTCTTCGGCTCACGGACAGGTCCGAGTGACTGTCCGCATTTCTCCGGGTAAATCAGCTTGACGTGATATTGGTATGGAATCATGAGCCGACTCGACTCAGCAGACGCCATCAACCGCATCTACCCAGCATTGGGCCAGAATTGGATGTAGCGGCCCGTATGTGACATAGGTAGAGTACCCCTGCAGTGGAAGAGGTCTCAAGTTTCGTTGGAGCTAATGACTCGACACCACGAACGTGCTTGGTGTCAGATTTTCGTAAGTTGTATATCTTTTCGCAAACTCTCGTTGGACGCTTGTCTTTCTCATTTGGTTGATTCTTTCTGGCAGGTTTTGATATGGTGGCGCCAGGAGTGTCATTTGTCTAGGGCGAGATGAGAGATTTCGTGGAGAACGTGGCTGTTGGCTACGAGTCTGTGTTCTCAGATCTCAACCTTGTAGAGCGTGCAATTTTGGCCTGAAAGCTTCATTTGCTAGGTACTTCCACACGACACGCAACATTATGCTCGATGTGAAAGTCTCGCTGAGATATTAGAGAGGCTACGCTGTTGGTCTGCGTTCTCTTTCATGCTGGGGCCTCCTGAGATTTGATTTCGTCGCTGGCTGTAAGAAAAAGACCGTGGCAGCGGGAAGAACAAAAGCTAGACTCACAGGTATCAGAGAGCTATAGCAGTATTTTATGGGTGTGAGAAGGATGTTGAGAATTGGAGTGACTGACGTATTGTAGCTTTTTGATTGCGACGTCCGAGGAGTTGTGATAGGTCACGGCATTGCTCCTTCTCAACCCACCTTGACCCACTGCCTGTGATGAGAGCGACGATGCAGTCCTTGGACGTTGGTTGAATTTCAATACAACGGGTATTATTTTCGTTTCGTGAAAGACTTCAATTTGCCAAGCGTCCTACGAGTACGAATATTCGCTAATCTCAGTTTGGCTAGTCAGTCCTGATTTGTGCGCTTATACGTCAATCACGTGCCCTTGTCTTTTTCCTCACCATTGCGCAGCTTCACTATGACCCGGAGGGGAAACACCTCGTTCCTCGGACCTGGTCCTACCGCTTCTGTCCACGGCAAGATGTCTGCAGCGAAGCTTCTAGGAAAGAGGACCCATCAGATGCCAGGGAGACTGAATGTCTCCGAGCTAGTTTTTGAAGTTCCCAAAGACTACTCAAACCCCGGGAACGGCAACCTACGCCTGTTTGCTAGAAGTGTCGAGAGATTTGAGAAGCCAGTAGATGCAAGTAAGAAGGAGGTCAAGCAGCCTCCATGGAGTATGCGTTATTCCATCTGAGCGGCATGATGCATCCTTGACATAACACTTCTTTAGTCCTTTACCTCCAAGGTGGTCCAGGTATGCCGTGTGAAAGCCCGCAGAAATACGCTGTAAGTCAGCCATGACCAAATGTTTTCCTTAGATAATTGCTGACTCTGAAAATGTCAGTGGACGGACATTGTCCTTGACAAGGGATATCAGATCCTTTTCCTCGATCAGCGCGGTACAGGCTTAAGCAGTACCATTACGGCAAGGACACTGGCCAGCGAAGGCGGACCCAGGAGACAAGCCAATTTACTGAAGAACTTCCGCGCTGACAGCATAGTCGAAGACTGTGAAGCGATTCGCAAGACGTTGACAGCAGATTTCCCGGCAGAGAAGAAGAAGTGGTCGATCATGGGTTGGAGCTTTGGTAGCTTCTGCGCGGTGACCTACCTCTCCAGATTTCCTGAGGGGCTGCGAGAAGTTTTCACTTCTGGTGGTCTACCTCCTCTTGTTAGAGATCCGTACTTGGTGTACGAGACGCTGTTCCGCAAGGTCAAGCAGAGGAACAAGGCCTACTATCAAAAGTACTCTGAGGACGTTCACCGGGTCAAGGATATCGTCCGGTATATCCAAAAAGAAGACGTCAAGCTTCCTAGCGGCGGGAAGCTGTCCGTGTTACGTTTACGTCAGCTTGGCATGGGTTTCGGGTTCCACGGCTCTATGGACAGTGTGCATGAGATGATCACCAGATTTACCAGCGACCTGACCCAGTTTGGGTTTTTCACTCGGCCCACACTTACGGCTTTTGATACAATGATCCCATTCGATACGCTGCCGCTGTATGCATTATTGCATGAGCCACTATATGCTCAAGGAAAGGCGCCGGGGTGGGCAGGAGATCGCTGCATGTCGCAATTTCCAGAGTTTGCAAGAATCCCCGTCGATGGTCCTGAGCCTATACTTTTCACGGGAGAGATGATCTTCAGAGAAATGTTCAAAGACTTCGATGAGCTCCGTGGTCTGCTAGACACGGCGGATCATCTCGCAAGTACTCGGGACTGGCCCGAGCTGTATGATGAAGCACAGCTGGCCAAAAACGAGGTCCCTGTGTACTCAGCTATCTATGTAGAGGACATGTATGTGGACTTTGACTTCGCAAGGGATACGGCGTCGAGGATCAAGGGCTGTAAGACCTTTATTACAAACATTTTGTATCATGACGCAGTGATCAACAAGTCGGATGAATTGATGAAGCAGCTGTTTGCGTTGAGGGATGACACTATTGATTAGACGCAAGTAACACAACGTCTACATATACATGATGTTCTTCGTGCATGTGCTAAAAGCTTACCAAGGCCGTGATTTAGATTTGGAGCTCATACAATAGAAGGGGGAGTAGACCATGGAGATGGATGATGAGTGAGAATTGTTCGGGTTTGTTACGATAATCTTTATGTATCAAGTAGTAGATGTTGACCTTTCTACATATCGACGATCCTTCGCATATACGCTTGCCACTACCGGGCCCAGCCTGGTACTCATCTCGTTCCGACGCCGTTGCGAAGCTGAGAATCTGACCGTAGGGCCATAATAATCGCAAGACTTTGACGGTTTGACCGGACGTCTAATGCCCTCACCCTCATCTCCTGTTCCGACATGGGCCATCAAGCTATCTTGACTCCCTTCACCTCTGTCAAGCTACCGGCCTTACAAATGAACTTGATGGGTATCCATCGCATCATTAGAAGCCGCATGTCGTGGACGATTTGTGTGACATCGTGTACGTTAAAAAGTCGCGTCCAGCGCGTGGCTCGATCTACAGCCACTTCAACAAGACACGGCAACACGATACTCTTCCCAGAACCAAGCGGTCGGGATTGTGGGCCTTGCTCTTGCTTGTGGAGATATCTGTCTCGAAGGAAAGCCGTCCGGTAATGCAGCGACATGAAGAATGACACGAGTGGAAATTCTGCGCCGGCTCACGTTTGAGTCCGCCCCGGTTCGAAAGAAGGAGCTGTCATTGAGAGGGATACTTGACGGGCGGCCAGATGATTGCTTTGGATGTGGATGGCGGATTGAGTTGCCCTTTTAGTCGATAAACCTTGAAGCCGAGAATTCAGAAGCAGGTAGCCGCTTACACCCAAACCATCAATTGGGGCTAAATTGTTACCCAAATGAGCTCAAGAAGGTATCAAGCTTCTTGTGTGGTGAAGCGGACACTGACAGGCTTACATGCAAGACAAAGCCAGATTTGTGGTTGAGGTATGACATCTTAGAGGCGACAGGATACGTTAGCTAATTTCTGACAAGGCAGCAATTACGGCCCAGCCATCAGTCTTCCATGCGAAGCTGCCAGGTAATGGATCCAAAGGCATCATCCCATCTAGATCACGGATGGAGACTACGCAATACGAGGTGGAGTCAAGTCTTGGGCCGCTGCACATAGCCGTGCAGGGATCAGGATCAACCGGCAGCCTTATCACCATTCAGGATTCGCTCTAGAGAGGCGATTGTGCGGGAAACACTCGGAGAAGCTGAAATGCAGACGGCTTTGTCCTTCTAGGCCCAATGTTGCCTGATGTGACAAGCCGGTAGTATGAGTGATATTCCTTCCCGGCTAGACGCCGGATATATTGGGACTCGAGCGTGTAATTGATGGGACGAAGGTTCAGGCGCTGCAGTGGCGACGTTATCTCTTCTTGAATATGACTATGATTAGTTGGTCTCCCTCCAGCTTGAGGCGGACATATCAACTTCGAAACAAGGGTCGCTTTGCCCCTCCTGATACGTTTCAGGCGGTCTGAGCATGGAGGACATATTGAAACTTCAGCCAACGTAAGTGGCAAAAATACTTATTTGGAACATGACATGACAGGTAGATTCGGGGACAAATATTCAGGTGTGGGCAGCCGTCCTGCATTTCGGATATCTTTATATCTGATCATTCAGAGACTAAGCTAGTGAATGTATACTCGACAGTCCTCTTGGAGAGTTTCAGGGGAGCTTACGAGGAAACAGGCCTGAAAATCATGCAGGAACCCTCATGGCCTTCGGAAGACCCCAGCCAATCATTCTGAATCGGGCAGAAGCTACCCACGTGGCGCTTTTAATTTGCAGTCTCCGACAGTCTTGCCGGGCGTACAAGTCAGTGAGACAACGAGAGCTTACAGGAGGCAGTGGCTTTGCCCATTCCTATAAGTCTGAGCTTCTTTCCCTTCGTCTTCCTCCTTTCTTCATGAGATTCCTTTACACATAACACATTCGCTGGATCTCATATGTCCACCAATTTTTAGTTTCTCGAGACCAAGGATCTTTTCCCATACTCCCTAAGCTAGACTCACTCTTTCAATGGCCGAAATGGAAGGGATCGAGTATGTGGACAATGAGGAAGGAGAAAACTACGAAGAAGAGGAAGAAGATGAGGAAGGGGAGGACTACGAAGGAGAAGGTGACGACATAGAAGACTTATCGCTCCAGGTCAATGCAGATGTCACTCTCAACCGAGCAGACCTGGGCCTCATTTATACCGGCATCCATTGGGCAGAGAAATCCGAGGGCAACCGCTGGAGTGACGAAGAGATCAAAAATGTCATTGGCTACGCCATTTTCAGACTCGATGAGCAAAGCTATAATCGTCTAGACCTAAGACACGTTATCAAGCGCTTACGCGACCCAAAAGACAGCCTCACAATAGAGGTGGAGATGACTGCCATGCGGGTAAAGAAGAACTTTGTGGAATGGTTTCCGCAGCTGTATGCAAAGTATTTGGAGATGTGCGATAGAAAGTACGAGAAGTCAGTACCATCATTGTGTTTTGTGACAATTATTTGACTGATTCTGAGCAACTAGGTGGCTTCTACAGGCAGCCTCAGAGCAAGCCACTCAGGAAGCCGACAGTCAGAGACCGCCTGCCAAAAAACGCCGTCAGGAAGCCGACAGTCAGAGACCGCCTACCAAAAAACGCCGAGCAATGTCAACCCGGCCACCCCAAGCACCCCTCGAATCTCAGGCTTATCGTTCTGTTGATGCAACGGAACATGGGGTTTACCGTTCCATTGATGCTGTGGTGGCAGGTTCATCTAAGGGCGGCCACAGGGGTCAAGGTTCACGCGGCAATATAATGCCAACCTGGTTTCCCAGAGAAGACCCCAAACCTGAGCGTTACCGTTCTCTTGATGCAATAGTGGAAGAGTCATACAAGGGGGGCCACGGTGGTCAAGGTCCAAGTTGAAGCAAAAGCAGGACTGAATAAAGGGACTCGAACCGGGAGTGTTGAGGATGGCGAGGCGAGCGTGATGACGGTAGGATAGACTGGTAAGCGAGATACTGATGAGTCGATGGGTCCGTGGCGAAGATACTCTTGCATCTTAGATTGTCTATCATTTATGAATCTGCTCTGTACAGATTATTTGTTGGGATAAGGCGAGAGGCATTCACATTGTTAGAATGCAGACAGCGTCAATGCTCGCTTTCTCCTCCCCATGAGATCTGGGCTTCCTGGACCGTAAGACAAGAGCTATCACGATGTCTGGAGTCGTACGTTCTTGCAGACAGGTGCCCGTCCGGGACATTCAGTAAGCTGAAGGATTGCAACGTCAGCAAGCACGCTCCACGATAAGCTTGCCTGGCGTGCAGAAACACCTTTGCAAGTGCAATAGTTATGGCCTCTGAGGGAACGCGAGATGCTGCTTGCTTCTCCCTGACGACGACTCTGTTCGAGCGAGACAAATACTGGCAGTCAGATGACTGGCACAATATGAAGAAGAAGATCCTTTGTGTACTTCTTTTCCGATGGGGAGGAAGATGATTCGAAGCGGTGGATCGGACCTGCGAGCGACGGTGACTGCGCTCGTGGTCTGATGGCCCGAGGCGAGAAACGCTGTCCTTGTGGACATCAGGAAGACTGAATTTCCCAGACGATAAATGCAGCGGGAGAGAAGAGACCACAGGGCCCCAACGACCCAGGCAATTCGACCGAGCGGCCCATTACTGCTCCTGCGCGCTTCGATACTTGCAACGCACGCTGTCACGCACCCGCTTGTCGACCTTCCTCTTTCTTCGCCTTTTCCTGACCGATCTGACCTCCCCCGGTGCGGTGGGTTTGTATTTGAAGTCGATCTTCTTGTTTGCTCTTGTGTCCAGGCTCTGGTCTCTGATGATGTTGGCGTCTCGTAACTTGACGATGTGCCCTCCGGCGCGATGTTTGATCGTTGCCTTGCTTAGGTCGGGAGCGACGAATGTCACTACTCCTGCGTACCAGCGGGCGTAGGGCATGTTGTCGGTGGTGGGTGGTCCGTTGGGACGTTGGAGTCGGACTTGGGTGGGCTGAATCCCGACGGGGAGTGTTGTATGGGCGAGCCAGACTTGATTGACGCTTTTTCGAAAATGGAGAGATTGTAGCCGGCGTGCCGATGAAGAAGAGACGACGTTGAGGATCGAATACTGAGTTGGCACCGGTGTCAAAGTTCACGACGAGGAGTCCGAGTAGATAAAAGAAGCAGACCCTTGGAATTTTGTGTGCTCGAGTCCTGAGGCCTGGCACAAGATCAGTCGGGAGGGGCACAACACCTTTCTTTCCCTCTGCTCCAACCGTTTCGCAGACAGGCAGGAAGCGCCGGCTAGATGTGTCTCCACGCATATTAATTAGCCAATAACGTTGGGCCCAGCTTGATTGGTAGGATAGTCGCATATTTGTAGCCTGATGGTGGTCTCAGGTGGATCACCGCCTTGTTTCGAGCGTGGTAATTCCATTCGCTTAGCCATGCATTCATCATGCAAGGCTACTGACCCGTCTTCTTCTTGACATCATTTACTTTAACCCATGGCCAAGTGTTTACATGGAGTTGAATTTGGGAGACCGAAGCATCGTGTCCGTCAAGATGATTTGCATGCTGTGTCGACTCAGCAGTATGAGACGGGGTCTGGGTGGCTGAGATTACATACATGTTTCACGCATGGCTTCCGACGACCAAATGGCAGCGCGGGCCTCTCCAGATGCTCAAACATCATCTTGGGATGTGTGTTTTGGAAGCAGTAAAATGTGCAAGAAGTAGGGTCAAGAACATTGAGGCTAAGGAGCGTGTTATCATGTCTTGCCCTAGCCGCAGGACCTCGCTCGTACGTTTTATATTACCAGCGATCTCTCGATTCCTGAATCCCCTAGCTGACCGCTGAAAGAGTGGCTAAGATACGAAGAAACCTCAATGCTTCGGCTAGACCACCCATGACTGTCCCAGACACTCCTGTGATGAAAGATGACATCGTCGAATGATCCACTCCATAGCTTTCTTGAGCCTCTCAAACCTTTGAGAAGGACCCATTTCCGTCATGAGTAAGAGGACCGATGTAGCGATCAATCTCTGACGACCTCTATCTCCCTCACTTCGTCAGAATTAGGTTTCAACCTGAATCTGACGTGCTTATTCGCTTCGACTGTCAACTCCAAAGTCACAGCCTCGTAGGCGTCATCAAGGACGAAGATGAGCTGAGTCGATCTTTCTTTGATCTTGACATAGCGGTAATGTTGATGGACTTCTGTCACATCTCCATCGTACCATTGGTTAGGGTTGCGCATGTTGTTGATGGGTTGTTGTGGCGTGTCTCTGCGATGGTATGGTCAGACAATGTGACAGCAAAAGGAAGGAAAACATTAGGGGCGTGGCGTTTGGGTGGCGTTTGGGGCGGCTTACGCTTGAAGGGAAACCGGACAGAGGGCTCTTGCACAACAGAGCGATGGCTTTGAATGTGAACCGTGCACTGAAAGATGGAGCTTGCCGCTGTAAGTTCAAGGTAAGGATAATGAGAAGGTTGATGGTGATTTGGATTGCAGATTTGGATGTTGGGTGATGAGAGAGAGCAGCGAACAGCTGCATTCTATGAAACAGACGCAACATGATCGAGTTTAGCCCGCCCTTCGAAAAAGGCAAATCTTTGTTCATTGTTCCGGAAGAATGGAAAGTAAACCTTGGACATTGATCCTTCATTAGTAACCAGGAGTCGGACGGCAAGTGTGACCTCAGTCCGCAACCCCAAGGCAGGGAAACCTTCGCATTATTTTGGCTGCGTAGGTGATGTGGCCCAGCATCTACCAATCACTCAGCGTGGTCAGCGAACAACACCTGTCTCGAAGCTCCACTTCAACCTTGGAAGAGCGGATGCCCACGAGGAAGACTCAAAATGGAATTATTAGGCAACCCATATGACCTGCAAGTCTCACGCCTATCGTGCTGTTAGAGCCAGCGCAGCCATTTATAGTCTGCGTGCGGCAATATTGTAAATTGATGGCACCATTGTTGGGGTAGAGAGCCGGACGCGCGGTTGCGCTGAAGCTGTACTTGCAAGGTGCAAAGACGACGGCGGGCCACAGATCTGGCTTAGTCACCTTATCGGACGCAACTTGAATACTGCCCCGACCCAGGATATAGGAGGCTGGACCCGCCGACCCGGAGAGTGCTATAGGCCAGAAGCTCATCCAAAAGCGCCTGAGACGCTGGGAATAAGAGATGATGGGATTGGAGCCGTATTCCTCCAAAGGACTGCCGATCATCACCTCTTCTGCCCTCTGGTGCACGCACTTCCCGCGGAAGTACCCCCGTAGGCGATCGGCGTCCCAGTGTAATATGCAATGCGGGCGAAGTGGTCTTTCCAGGTCATACGCAGTACGACGGGGTGATTTGAGCGTATGGGCGGTAAACCTGAACCTGGAATCAGAAAAGGTAGGGGGAGGACGAGGTGCTCCCAACAATTCAGAGTGCTGGCGAAAGTCTGAAGCGACTTCTGTTTGCTCAGAAACGAGTGCTACCCAGACCTGACATGAAAGGTTCCAGAGCAGTCTGAGAAACAGCTACATATGCAGCATCATGTAAGAGACAGACGCGCAGACATCCAGATGAAACATTTCTGCCTGCCTCGACGCCAAGCTCCATGTGTCTCAATGAGCAATCTAGAGTTTGAATCTATTAGTGTACTGCCTTCTCTTGGAGGATCTGAGGCACCTTCCGGTAAATGCGTCAAGCTCCTCGGGGACTGTCGTGCCGCTGAAAAGACCGCAGTCTATACGATAATACTTTCAGTGCACATATTCCCACCAGCAGCCGCCTTCCAGTCAAACTCCGTTTGAGTCTTTGACACTTTGACCAGGCAGTATACCCAAAGGAAGCTTGGAAGATCATATAAGACGATCACATTTCTCTACGGCTATAACGCTAGCCTGCTATCCCTCCGTCTGCCATAAGAATTCTCTAAAGCCTTCTGCTGTAGAAATATATCTCTGACCTCGAGCCGCTTTGAATTAGGCTCAATCATTACATAACATCTCGTAGTCCTTCATCCAGACTTGCGTGAAGTTGTTGGGTTGGGAGGTCATTCGCGGCGAGGCCCCGAATTCCTCTTCGCTGCCTACAAGGCCTAGGCCAAAAAGTGCTCAATGAATTCGGAGTACACGCAGAATGACACATAGATGATGTTCGACAGTGTGTAGGTTGAAAGATCTTCACCAAGAACGGACTTTGCACCTAGACGAGCTTAACGAAACATTTTCGGGATGGCCCTGAAAGGACTAAGCAAATGGAGGAAGCGAGAAGTAGCATTGTCTGTACTTTGCAAAACCACGTGTACGCTCACTGCCATCCAGGATGACTACTTGACAAGGTGAAAGCGGACGAGCAGCATAAGCCATGCCGCCGCCAACAGACCAAAGGTTGGTAACATCAGAATCATCTTAATCTGCTCACTAAATGCCCAGATGTCTGATCGAACCGTGCCAGCCAACACCACACCCAAAAGTCATGACGCTTGTTCGATTATCTATCTGCCGACAGTTGGTAATGTATCGGAGTGGGATGAGCCTGCCGGCTTTGGCTCAAAAGCTGACAATCCTCCATGGGCTCAAGAAGCGTACAGGGTCCAGCTTGGTGAGCCTAACGGACAAGGCGAAGAACAGTCTTGGGAATGATTTCAGTCGGCCAAATTCTTGGTGGGATCAAACGAAAGGTCAACAGTGGCTGTTCGAGCCCGCATAGGCCTCGTTCGGGATACCAGAGTTCAGGGAACATGGTAAGCATAGACCATTAGGCGATGGCGAGAAGATGTTCGATCGATCGAGTAAATCGAAAATTCTTTGGTCGACACTTCGCCAGTTTCATAGAGAGGGATATCTCTAGAAGCAAGGTCACGCGAAGACGTAAAACCATGTGGATATGGGTTGGCAGCGCTGTCTAGGCTGCGGAAAGGAAGATTGAGTGGACTTATCGGAAGCTGACGCTCGTGAGATAATTGCGCTGGAAAGATATTTCTTCTCTTGGGAACATAGGTGTCGTCGTCGAATGGTGGAGGAACTGTCCTGAGCACATTCCCCCAATCGTCGCCCTTCACAGGGCATATCTCCGAGATCAAAGGTTTCTTATCGCCTCCAGACTACTCTTTCCACCAAATGCGGTTCGTGGTTCAGAATTTCTGGCAGCATCATCAAGCCTTGATTTGAGCTTGTAAGCCAAGTTTGTACAGAAATTTTCGTAGAGGGTAGTAGATGATGGGCGCCTGATAGGCCGTAGACAGTGCAGATTGTCTCCAACGCGGCCACATAGACAATCCATGGTGTAAGTATGAGCGAGGTTAGAACCACTAGAATCTATCTCGGGTCGAGCGGTGTTTCTCGGTAAGAGTCACGAATGAGTGGGACTTCGGACAAGATGTTCATAGGGACAGTGATTCGTTGGTTTGGTGACCATGGCGAGACCTTCTTACCTAGAACCGCCATGATACCTTCGAAAAGACGTGATCTTGCTGCATTTGCGGGTATTCGAATTCCCCGTAGCCAATCAACGTATATGTACATACCATACAATCAGTCATCATAGCTTGGCCTTCTGCCCACGTGCCTCCTCCTCTTGAGCCTTGACCTTCAGCAGCCTCCGTAGGATCTTCCCACTAGCGCTCTTCGGGACTTCATCAACGAATCTCACTCCGCCTCGGAGTCTCTTGTGATTTGCAACTTTGTCTTGAAGCCACTGCATGATATCATCCGCAGTCTTCGGACCGCCATCTACTCCAGGCTTGGGTACAATGTATGCTCTTGGCATTTCGGTGGCTTGATCTTTGTTGTAGATGCCGATGACCGCGACATCATTCACCTTTGGATGACTAATCAGGAGCCCCTCCAATTCTGCTGGCGGCACCTGGAAACCCTTGTACTTAATAAGTTCCTTCACGCGATCCGTAATGTAGAAGTTGCCGTCCTTATCCTGGTGGCCCACGTCACCAGTCTTGAAGTACCCATCTTCGGTCAATGCGTTCTTGGTTCCTTCGAGATTGTTGTGGTAACCTTTGAAGATGTTGGGGCCCTTGATCCAAAGCTCGCCAGTTTCGCCAATTGGAAGCTCCTGCTCTTCGGGTGACATGTACTTGGCTGTCTGATTTGGAAGAAGCGTTCCCACCGAGCCGATGGTTTTGTCCCATAACTCCCACGGCTTTGTCATTTGTGAGCCTTGCATATGCAGAGGGTGGATCCTGGGCGCTTGCCTACCTGAGTGTGCGTAGTTGGGCTTGTCTCGCTGAGACCGTATCCTTGTTTGATAGGCACTTTCAGTCTTTTATATACTGCTTCAACGAGTTCTTTGGTCAATGGCGCGGCCCCGCTGTTGAGCATGCGGAGGCTGCTGAGATCATATCTATCGATTACAGGGTGCTTTCCGAGCAACAGGACCACTGGTGGGACCACGTACGCAAACGTTATCTTATGTTCTTGAATAATGGCACAAAACTTCTCAATGTCGAACTTTGGCATCACGACCAGCGTGAGACCGCTGTAGAGACTCTGACATATCAAACAATTCAAGCCTGAGTGGTGTTAGAATGAATAAAACGTATATCTGTAGACGGCACCTACCGTAAATATGGTAAAAAGGAAGGAATGCTATTATGTTGTCGCCATTTCCGTCAGGACCCCCATCCCAGGACAAGTTACCGCCCTCTCCGGCTTTCAGCATCAAGATATTTGAGATTATGTTCTCATGGCACAACATGACCCCCTTCGGATGGCCTGTGGTTCCAGAAGAGTATACCAAGAATGCAAGATCGTTCTTTGGGTGGGCTTTTGTCCTCCGGTATCTGCTCGTCCCTGCTAGGTTCCTGATGGACGAGAAATGCTTGAATTTCATCGACTCGTCCTTCTCGTCGCCCATGAGAATGATCCGGTCCTCGGGTATGCCAGCCTGCATTGCAGCTTCCGCCGCGACGTTGAGGAAGGCCTTCTGGGTGGCCAATGCTTTGGCGCCTGAGTCTTTCAACTGAAATGCCAGCTCTTCTGCTGTATAGCCAGGATTCGCCGGAGACACTACCCCTCCCGCCCAGTGCACGCCCCAGGTTATGGCTGGGGTGTCGATACAATTGGGTGTGAAGAGGGCGAGGACATCCCCTTTCCGCCATTCCCATACGGCCTTGAGGCCTTTGCCAAGGTCAATGGCTGTGCTTTTGACTTGGGCGTAGGAGTAAGCTCTGCCGGTGTTGGCGTCTCTGTATATTACTATTCACAAGTCAGCAATGATATTGCAACTTTTGGCGAAGAGTGAGATGGCACTCTTATCATCGGGATATGGCCTATCATTCCGCTCAAAAAGGAAACCAAACAGGTCAGTGTTTGGGACGTTGACTTGGGGATAGAGAGACTCTGTTGGCATATTGATTTCGGCTTGCTGTTGCTGGAAAAAAGGTCGAGATGCAATGGTAGATCACGGTGTTTATCTTTTCCTTTCATTGAGCATGTATTGGAAGACAGAGGTGAGAAGAAGCAGAGGAGGAAAGGGAGGAGGAGGAGAAGGCATAAGAATGACGACGGCGGGGGATGGAACTCCGGGGTTCGAGGTCTAGGGGCGTGTCCCGCGGAGTTGCAGTTGCTGCCGACTGCCGAGGCATCTCGGCCGATCAGACCCCGGCATCTTGGCCACCAACAATTGCCATTGTCTTCTTTTTAGATATATTTTGATCCTGCCATCATTCATCGTATAACAGGGCATTGCCTTCCCGCTGTCAATCATAACCTCCTTCTGCTACCTGCTGTCCCCGGATTCCAGCGACATGCCTGCCTTCCCACTTCCCGCTCCCCGCCATGCCTTTGGAAAGATAATCTCGTCGCCCTACCTAAGGGGAGTCCAAAGAAGGCATGCCGAGGTGCACGATGTACGCTTTCTAGTAACGCACCGTCAGCCTAACAGGATAGTGGAGGAGAAATATAAAGAGAAACTGTATCGAAAGGCCAAAGAGTGGGTCGCCATTTCGAGCATCCAACCACGCTTCTCCATCTAATACGTTGCGCAGCGAAGGGCTCAAAGATGTCGACGAGTTGAAGGCTGTATATCAAGACAAGATTCAGAGCCAACGGAGACAAGCACTCGCGCCCAGTACTCCTATTTCAGCTACATCGTCTGGCTTCCCTGCGCCCCCCCCTCCTCCGAAACTCCCTGAACAGTCGAGGCCTAATTCATCTTCCCAAGCCACTTCCTCCAACGAGTCCTCGAACCCACCGGGCATCAAATCCCTCTCTTCCTACATCGACATTCCCAGGACACTTGAGCTTCCCCAGAAAGAGATTGAATACATATGGCGTCTTCGCCACGCCTCTGATCCTCAGTCGCTTTGCGCTGTCATTCTTCAGTCCACTTACAACCGCATTGAGGCGACTGCACGGCGGCACCCGCAGTTTATACTTCCAATTCCAAGAGAAGGCAAAGGGGCAGAGATACACTTCCTGCAGTGGACCTTCCCATCACCCACGACATCCACCGTGCTGTTCACCCATTTGGCAGAATTCAAGTTAAGAGGCGAGTATGCCCAGCCACACACAACAGTCACACATCATCTCGATCTTGCCGATCCCAAGGGATTGGTACTACTTCACGGAAATGTGGTGGTTGGTAGAGGTATTACCGTGGAGGAAGGAAAATGGCTATTAATGTGTCTACAAAAGTTCTATGGAGCCGAGCACAAAGTAGAAAGGAAGAAGCTACTTGAGCAATTCAGTCAAGGTGACGGTGGCTTCAAAGTGGAAGAACTACTTGAAGAAGCCGAGAAGGTTGTCTGAGTAGTCACGAATGTTCCGATACACGGCGACCTTGAGTGCCGCTATTCCATCTAGCCACTCAGCCCTTGCTTCCACGCTTGATTGAATTCCGGCTCAACTTCTCTCCAAGAAGGATATGGGTTCCTAGACCAAAGAGAACGACGTCGTTACAGCTGTTATCCAGACAATGAGGATAATGGGCGGAAAGTTGACGGCAATGTCGTGAACATGGTCGTTCTGGAGTCACATCTCCAGTCCATCATTCCACTAGTCTACTGATCCACGTTGAATGAATAAGTGAAGCGTCTGTTACGGCGGTGACGTTGTGGCCTACGAAATTTGGAAGCTGCATTACGGCTGCCTGATGCGCTGGGTTCTTTCAAATGTGGTATGTTCTGGCATGGCTTTCCTTTCTCGTCGCGTCGCATGGCCCGCTTCCAGAAAAAGAAGGATCGGGATCTGAAATTTGGATTAGCTTACGAGTAAGTCGTGTGCCTCGAATCATGATTGGGGAAGAGTCTCAGTCATCCCAGAATCTGCCCACAGTGTGCGGCTGCGGCACGATCTCATACATCGCATAAACACCATCGCGTCCAAGGAACTTCACCGGGCTGAGTAAACGAATCACAAACAACGCGAGCTAAGCGTGCCATTGTATGAATCGAGAACTGCAGCCTATTTTCGCTTATGTAGCATCTGCGCATCCCATTCTCTCTTCGAGCCGCTTCATAGCCGCTAAGAGAGTAACGAAGTTATTCTGCCAACAATATAATATGAATCTTCCAACATACCTCCAAGGACGGGGCAAGACTAAGCTGCGCCAAGTAGAGACACTCACTTCATTTCCTAGCAATACCATAACAGACGTGGTTCAATCATGGCAAGCTTTTTCCGGGGCGGCCTCGGCGGTGTTGCGAGAAACAACCCCTACACATTACAAGCTTATCCACGACTGATTTCTCCGGAGGCTCCAGATTATTCACAATGTGTCCCCGAATATGGACGAGAACTGACCAAGCGAGACTGCAAAGAAGCAGTGAAGAATATGCCGTGGGCTCGACAAAGCGTTAACGTCGGATGGGCAGTGAACTTTCGTGCCCAAGAATACAATCTGCCAATGTCAATTGGCTGGACTGTTCCCAAGTCCGAAGCTGGTGCAGGAACGCCTGGCATGTAAACCCAGCATCATTTGTTGGAAGGTACTTGGACTAATTCTCTCAGGCAATTGTGTCATCTCCATTGAGGTCGCGGGCCCGCAAGGTTTCTATGATGTACAATCAACGAATGTGCCGTTTACCATCATGGCTTCTCCTTTCCAACTTCGGGGCTTGGCCGCTTACGTTGTCAATAACTGTGTCCAAAGGGGAGGGAACGTGGGCGGTTTTGCTACCAACCAAATATCCAACCTTGCTAATTATCTTCAAGATCCCAATACTGACTTGAGTCTCCCATTCCGTAAGACGATTCGAGCCATTTTCTCTAAACACGTATCTGACACTGACCTTGAACGCAATGTCGTACAGCTATATCTGCTCACTTCTTGACTGTCTCGGTGAAATCACGGACTTTCGGAGACCCACAACCAGGCAATACACATCCTTCAGTCGCCGTGTTGATTTCAGAATACCTGAGTGGCGTTATGAAGGGCGCCGACAACGCCGTCAGAGCGAAACTTAGCGCAATTGTACATCGTATGGTACTCGTGAGTCAAAAGATGTCACCCGGCGGTAAAACGCCATGGTGGCAGCAGATTCCACAATCTGCCGACGAAATGACCTACGAATGTGATGCAAAGCTGGGCGCGCCCACAGCGGTGGACTGCGCAAAAGTTGAGTACGGGGAACTGGGCGCGGACGACGATACTATCTCGGTAGGAGCAGGAGTAGTGAAGTTCCTCTCCTCGGGTCAGTGCTCGAGAAGGAATGGTGGCTTAGGATCGAGGACTTCCGACTAATATCCGTCAGGTACATGTCAAGTCGCCATCACAGCAGCAACAACGATCACGCTCAACTGGCGCCAGATACGTACAGCACTAGATACTCTGTTCAACATCTGCGTCAACCCACCGCTCTACGCAGGTACCGGAGGCAAGGCTTACTTCGGGCCTCAACCTGTCGTCAGCCGTCGATCTCGCTGGGAGAAGCGACAGAGTGATGATGATCTCTCTGGTTAGTGAAGATTGTATCCCAGAGTTTGACAGAATGCGTGGACTGATCGCAGCAGGGTTGAATGCTTTACCACGTGGAGCTAATATTACTGTATCACGGGTACCTCAGCGGCCACCAGAACGAATGCTCGGCGTCAATTCTACGTTGTCCAACAATTCTACTGTGCTTTTCAATGCTACGTATGCGGTACCGGCCCTTTAGATTGACGGCCTGCAACGGGAGGTTCAATTGCACTTACGTACCATTTTCGCATAGAAGAGCGGTCCTGTGCTCGTCAATAGCGGTGAACTGCATCGAGTGTGATGCGGTGATTAGTTTTTGGCAGGCAAGCTGTCTTTGTCAATATTCCTATTCCCCAATTGCGTTGAGGCTGCGCGTTCCTTGATCAAAAAGTTTCGATTTTGCGAAGGAATTGTCACGCCGGGGCCCTGCTGTTTGTTACAAGGCAGACTACGCCAATGGACTCGCTCAGGCTGCTACTCTTGCCCATTCCTCTTGAGAAGTCTCTGGAGCGCGTGTGATGCTCCTGGCCAAGTTACCATTACGAAGCTCGGATCCAGACACCAGCCGTTGGAAAGATTGGTAATACGGTTCTCGCTCTGCCTCCCGTTTCCGAAATCCCCAGTCCTCATAATCATCGTCTAGAACACCAAATGTAAAAAGCAACCTCACCCCTGCCTGCACATCAATCATCTCCCCTCTGATGAACCCGAACAACCCTTTCCCAATCATCTGCATCAGCCTCACCACGACCGCCTTCATAGCTAGCACGCTCAATTGCTCCGCCACGTCATAGAAGTCGAGGGTGAAACCGCCGAGGCGCAAGACTAGATGCTGATCGGCGAGAAGGTCAAGGTCGAGCAGGGCGTATGCGAAGGCTTCGCAGAGGCGTTCCATGGCGGTGGCTATGTACTGTTCCATGTTGAGTGGGGCTAAGATGGCGTGGAGTTCCAAAAGGCGGAAGGTGTACGGTGGTGGAGTTGGTGGAATTGTATTGGGGGATGGGAGGTTGGTGATGGGCTGGGTCAAGAATGGCTGCGCTGATGGCAGCACACCGTGCTCCTCACCGCGTATGACTGTGGGAGACACGGCGGCGTGGACATCGTGGGAGGGTTCGCTTGCCGCGCAGAGAGCATTCAGAGGTATTAGGAAGCAGAGTAAAGCAAGCTGCGATGCTCGACATGATTCCCGGAAAACGCTGCATGTCATGGCGACTCTCATCCGACTGACCGACAACAATAAGCACGCCGACTTTCGACTTTCACGGGTTTGCAAAAGTGGTGCGAATGCGTGACATCGTGGGGTGTGAGGGTGGATAGCGGCTCCAGGCGAGGGCCCAGGCCTGCGGCTCTGCCTTGAAACACGCTGACGCGACCGGATTGCAGGACGTCGTTATGCGCGGGGAGACGAATGGGGCTGAGGGGTGGGAGTTTTGTGGCTCGCCCAGTCGACCCGATGGCAAAGATCTAGACTTGTGGGACACGACTTGCGCACACGCTAGCAAGTTGGTGGAATGTGATCCAAAGTCGTGATCACCATTGAAAACATCTCATATAACGATAGCAAAGGCGAGTTCTTGTTCGGATATTATATTACACCGTAAGCACAGTCAACACGATCATCTCAGTCCAAGTCCGAGCAGCATTTCGAGACTTCTATCGTACGTGATGTCTGCCTCTTTGAACAATCTCTATCTTTAGGTTGTGCGAGCCTATCACCTTCGTAAGGAAAATGCTTGAAATATTAGGCATGGATTACAAATGTCAAGGATCGAGGCTGGGATGGTGGCCACACAAGGTGCGTGTATCCCATCGACGGTCCTTTCTCGTGTGAGCTCTCGTGGCACGCATGACCGAAACCCTGAATCCCATGACCCGCCAGGCGGCGAAACAATCCGCATTGGTAGCGTCTGGTCTATCCAAGACATGAGACATGAAAAGCGCGAACAGCCGCGACGCCCCCATCCCAGATCAGTCGGAATCTAATTGGGCCGTCCCCCAAACACCCGCTCGACAGAGTGTTCTTACCAGCACGCTGCGGGCTGGAAATCAGGACTTTTCACCGGACAACCTTTTCAGCTCTCGCGAGCGCTTCTAGCCCGAAAGATCTTGCCGACTTTGGCACTCCGAGCCACCGCCTCGCTCGCGTGCTTCCTCATGTCCTCTTCATTTCTCCCAATACTCTCCTTGACCACTCCCTGTTCTCTGATCAATTTGGACGGATTCTGTGCATGACTCGACGCAGTCACAGCACCACAGCCGTAGAAGACATCATAGCGTGTTGATTTACTGCGGACTATCACCCATGAGCGTAACTCTAGCATTGGGCTTCCAGCTTTGCATCGAGTATTTGGTATCAGAGTTCAGCAGGCGAGATACGCCAGTCTGACTGGGATCTTGGTCTTCGTATCAATGGCCGTAACGACGGATGCCAACGGGCTGTCAACGCCTTGGACAATGCTACGGCTGCCTCCTGACTGAGGCGATCAAAATGCTTATCTGGAAATTGCAACATTCCGGTCAGACGATTTTTAGCCCAGTACAAGATACACGGAATCATTTGGGAGATGGCGCTTGTTCTTCCTCCAGTCCTTTGATAAGAAGCGGATCACCTCCATCTGCGTCACGCTGCCGGTCTGCGGGTCCTTGCTGAAAGACAACCATTCCCTTGCCTTCGGTGGGATATAGTTCTTGGACGAATGGGTTAGTGGTGTCTTCTCGAATATGGGCAGACTCTTGGTGTCCAGGACTCTGAGATGATGAAGATTCTTTCTGCCCACGGCTGGGCGAACGCCATCCGCGCCAATGAGTAACGAACCAGTCTCTTGGGTGCCGTCAGCGAAGTGCGCAATTATGTCTGAGTTGGTGAGGCTATAGTGGGTGGATTCTTTGCTGTATGCGATGTCTTCCTACAAGCCGGTCAGCAGGACTTGCCGCAATATGGCATGATCAGCGGCGGTCAAACAGCAACCTCCCGAAAGTAAACGATCAGTATGCACACATACTGATTCTCCCATTGGCCTGTTGACAGATCAAGCCGAAAGGCTTCACTCCACCGTCACCATAGCCGGTGCAAACGAAACTCTTGAATCTACATGACGCGACTAGATAGGCTGCAGACAATCATTGAGCATTGGTAAGGTAGAGACAAGTCCTCCGTCCTCAAGAGAAAGGAAACATCCACGTATCCTCGCGAGTGGGGCTTCATACCCGCTCGCAACGCCCTTGGATGGCGCTAGCGAAAGGATTGCTTCCTACAACTCATAAGTGGACAGAGTATGAGATCATTCGTGGAACCGACAATAGTAGCAAATTGGAGGACAGCGTTAAGGGGGGTCAGTGTACAATGATATTACTGTCCTGAGCTTAAGTCAGTAATTTGCTCGTACGGCCACAGACTGTAGAGATCTCGGCTTCCGTCCGCTCAGCCAGAGAGAAGCCTCAGATCGGCCCATCAGTACCTAGTTGGGTCGGTGGCAACCAGCAAAATCCAGCGGCCGTATGTATCAGTGGTCTCCTATTAAGCCATGCCATGCCAATTTCTCGGGGACAGATAGAGGAAGAATTAGAGTGTTTTCAGTCCTTCCTACTCTTGAGTTGAAGACTTTACTAAAGTACGAATGGAAATAATGAATCGAAATTGTAGTCTTACGATAGGAAGTAGCCCTGCACTCAGTGGTCAGACCAAGATGAGTACACCTTGTTCCGAAACCAGGATGGTTGGTGCGCTAGAATGCGAGCAGCTTTTTAACAACGCACCTATCGCTGATTTAGGACAAATGGCGCGTGTAAGACAGTTTCAAAAAATGAGGGCGAGTCCTCCATTTAGGAGACGCCAAGTGAAGTGAGAGTGAAAACTTCTGTCTTAAGTCGTCTCCCCTGGGTCGAAAGATCAAGCTCCATAGTTTGAACTAGCAATGATTCAAAATCGCTAAATCGCCCATCGACCCTGAGAATGTGTTGCTACTTGTATCTCCTTTTTCTAAAATTCCTTGTCTGCCACGTCGCGTCAGCTTCGCTTCTAGAGACCTTCGAACCTGCCTCCAATTCCACCATTCTTCCCAACACTCGAGCAACCTGTACGGGCTTCAAGCTCCTCTTGCTCCGACCCCTCTACCGCGACTGCGATCGCGCGGTCGACAGCTTATCATCCAGCCCTGCTCCCGGCTCCTTCCACTGTGGAGGTACCATGGACGAATGGCAGCTTCCGGTTACCGAAACGTCCGGCACGTGTGAACTATCAGTGCGAATCAGCTCGTTTTCAGTCTCAGAATCCAGCTCCTGGATGGTAATCAAGGCTGCAGCGAGAGAATTGAATGGGGATTGCAGGGTTAAGGCTGCTTTGGGGGATGTCACTGGTGGCGCCATCACAATTGGGCGACATGATCGGATTCGGATCTCGCTGGCAAGGAAGAGAAGTGGGGAGGCTGCAGATGGGTGATTGGAGCAGATATTGCATAGAATAATAGAGTGACAGTTCAGGTCCTCATACAAAGAGTAAAAGGGTGAAAGGGGAGCGTTTCGTTGTTGTTGGCTATCTTCTGTCTTCTTAGCAGTGGGTATCATTGGTATCCAGGTAGATGGAGTATCAAGCACGTTTGGCGCTAGTGATGGGGTATCTTGTGACTGCCCAGTTGGACAGTCACCACTTGCAGAATGCACTCCCTGTGGGCATTCTCCCCCATGTTCAGGTGCCCGATGATGGCAGGGGTTTAGCATCGATACGGTGTTCCCTTGCAGGTCGATAATGTGCCACGTGAACCTTCCCCTCCATAGAATTCTCAGTCGATTCATGTCTCTGCACTCGATGAACAAGTGGGTTGGATTGCAGCACCCAGGGTACTGGCAGTGGTGCGAGGCTTCCAGGGTGTTTCCACCTCGGGCGTTGTCAACCCTCATAGCCCGAAGCATGTTCTTCGCCTGGATCAATCCCAGGTGTAAAGCAATGGGATGGAAACTCCCAATTGCCTTAGATTTCCCAGCATGGTGCGGGTCAGGACTTACCCTATCTGTGTGTCAATGACAGGCCCAGTGTAGAGCCGGGAGACGTGGTTGCGCCACATGAGATGCTGGCCACGAAAATGCAACTGAAGGTATGATGAGGACGAGACAATAATGCATGCGTGAGTCGTGCGGAAGCCTCCGTGACAGCTGGAAAAGGAATGATGCCATGGACTGCGCCAAAAAAAGAACGACAGCAATGACATGACCACAGATCTCAGATCTCATGAGACCTTTTTTGCTCCTGCTTTAAATCCAAGAAGAATGCTTTATAGCTTCTTCCTTGCTTCCTTCTCCTTCCTATCCCTCATAGTAGGCACTACTAACGTCTCAAATACTACAGAGGGGAGCAGATCAATCGCGAATTTCTGAATGGCATGACCGACATACCCCACAACGACTTGCCGCCCGCAGCCTACTCGATCCACACAGGCTCTGGCCATAGTTCTCGCAATAGGCGTGAAGAAAGAAGCCGCTTCCTTGGAGTGGGCCACATCGGTGACTCGTCCGACTAGAATGCCCAGAACTTCGATGTTTTTGCCCTCGGTCTTGACTTCCACTGCGAGCGAGCTGCTCATCGCCATATTGAACGCCTTAGACCCACCGTATACTGTCGCGTAAGGGACGCCTGAGTCTGCGAGAGAGCCGATGTTCATGATGAGAGTCGGGCCGTCTGGTCTTGCGAGTTTAGGCATAAGGACTTTCGTCAGTTGCGCAGGGAATCTGGCGTTGACGTTGATCAAGAAGTCGAGCTCTTCTGCTGTGTTCTCCTCCAAAGGTTGAATTTTCGCGCCGCCGCCGACGTTATTGACGAGAACGGTGAGGTTCATACCATCAAGGCTGGCTACGACTTCATCAATCTGCTGATTTGTAGCTGAGGAGGCATTGAGTACGGCGGTTTGAAACTGGACGTTTCTGTGTTCTTCTTTAAGCCGGATTCTTGTTCTCTCGAGCTTTTCAGGGTTTCTGCCGTGCAAGATGACGTTGAAGCCTTTCGTGGCTAGTTCTTGGGCGATGCCGAGACCGATACCATCAGTGGCTCCAGTTACAAGAGCCCATGGGCTTTCGCCGTGGAGGTAGCGCTCTATGGATGATGGGCGACTGTAGAGGTAGACGAAACGAAAGAATCTGAGGATTATATAAGAGGCAGTCGCGACGCCCAATCCAGAGAATAGCTGCAATGTATTCATATTGCAAGGGGACAAAACAGCATGTACTCGTTGCAATAAAAATGTACAGGCGTCTTCTCATCTATGAGTCTTCGGGGCCGAGGTACTTACCTGATGACATCATAAAATACGGTAACTTTCAAGATGTTACTCGTAATGGTCTCGCAACTAAGGTAGGTAGATACCTGAGCTATTGAGCCGGGTGGATCAGTCATCTTTCCGAGTCGGTACACCATATCTTCTATGCCTATGGAACAGTCCAAGGGTTGGGGTCAAGTTCGGGGTGCGATGTCCGTAGAGGTGAATGATGATGACGATGCCCACCTGCAATACTCTTGATACTAGATATCGGGATAGACTGGTATTCACGATGAAGTGCCCGGCGGCGTGAGAATCACGACCTTCGACACAACTCCACAACGAGAGCTCTATCGAAGAAGATCCAGGTGACAGATGTCAGAAGGGCAGCGGATGAAGTCTGGAAAGCATACTGATCTATGGTGGGAGTCATGAGGTATAAGACCTCATGGACAACAAAGAACTAGGCAACACGGCTGTATGCATGGAAGGATATGCATGGAAAAGGAAGGAAGGAACTAGACACTCCGACAACAGATGAATTCTAAAACGTTAAGTATCTGAGATGTCATGGTATCAAAACGCTTCGTTCGAGCGCAATTCATGGCGATACCGAACGTTGAAGTGAAGCAGGTAAGGGAGCGGAATACTTTACCGTAGAGTTGTACACCGTCGACCGAGCATGCTCTCCTTCTCCACCATTCGTCCATGCCCTGAGATTTGTATAAAGAATAATACGCACAGACCCCAAGCGTTCCCGGATCATCGGCATTTGCCCCTTACTCTTGCATTGTACGCTACGTACGTACAGTGCCGTCTCTTCACTTTCCATCGTTGTCACTGTTTAGAATCCCAGACAAACCCTCTCTTCCATCACTGCTCTGCTCCATCAACAAAAAATCAGGTAGAGCACATCCTCAACACATCTTCACCATCTCCGTACTGACTTCCCATACTATCCAGGTCGAACAGCTCCCTGACTTCTTATATCGGACACTTCTCGACAATGGACTCAACTCAGAAGACCTGCGCCAAATGCCACAAGACTCAAGCAGACGTCCCTCTCCCCCTCAAACGATGCGCAAAGTGCCAGAACCAGTGGTACTGTAGCCGCGACTGTCAGAAAGCCGATTGGAAAGCCCACAAGCCATTCTGTGCATCTCCGCAGCAGAGCAATGCGCAGAACCACCCCGACTCTACAACCAATTCCGATGCCATGCCCAAAATCGCCGGTGACTTCTTCAAGAACATCTGTCGCAACGACTACCTACATCAGTTCACAGAGAAAGACGCCTTCCACCAGCTGATTGACTGCTATCGCATGCGTGTTGAGGACGACTACGTGTTTGCGGGCGATACCCGCGGACTCTACAACGGGGACGACCCACTGGCGGACTTTCAGGAATTCTTGGACATGGCAGAGACGAAGAATGGGATAATGCCCAGCTGGTGGTCGGATGGAAAGAGGAGGGAGTGTGAGGAGAGCGCTGTCGATGCGGAGGAGTGGAGCGATCTGAACGCCGCTGTGGAAAAACGAGATGTCATCAAGCATTATGGAGATAGTCTCATGCTGATGAAGCTGAGGGTATTGGCTGAGAAGATCTATGGTAAGAAGATCGAGGGAACGTAATCGAGGCAAAGGACATGGCATTTGGTACAATCAAAGCGGTGTGGTCAATAGCGCACTTCGTTGATTGAGCAGTCTTCATCAGCAATGCCCAAGATGCCTAGGCGACTCTCCCTGAGTCATGCGCTTGCCTCGATCACAATGATTGCAGGGTCTTACCTAGCTAGGTATCAATACAAACCTCTCGCTTGCAATGTCACTCAGTGAATGTTATTGCACTCTCGAAGATGCATTTCCGCTTGCCTCTACGTGAGAAGAGAAGATTCTAATGCGTGCTATACTTCTCATCCTGCGAGGCAGGAAATAATCCTTGCCGAGGTAAATGGTCAGAATTTCCAGTAGCTCCCCATCAAACGGGCTTGATTGAACCGCCCCAAGCAGCAGCTGGTTCAGCAACGTACGAAGGGTGGTTGAGAGGTAGGCGTCTGGCGGACAGCGGCAGCATGGTAGGCACGCGTCCAGCTGACCAGGTGACGTAGGGAGGTGGGACGCCTCTGAATCCACAGATGGATCCTAGGTTCAGCGGTTCCACTGCACTGCAACCCATATCGCTTCACAAAGACTAAGACCTTCACCTGGTCAGTATTCAAGGCGACCGGAACAGTAATCCTACTGCAGTCCTAGCTCCTCATCAGCTAAGCAGTAACGCCTTTGGATCAGCGATACGACCCATCAATCGAACAAAGCCATGCGGCGACATGTGTGGATTTCGGGCCTACTTTGATTGGTGCAACGGTAGCACCACCGCCGTTCCCTATCGATCTCAGGTGTTTTGGACGGTTGCCACATTGTTGGTGAAATTGACTTCTTCAGCTAGTTGAGCAGGAAGGCTCAATGAGTCGTCAAAATCTATATCCGCTGCTGATGCTGTCGCTCTTGAGGGTGGTAAAAGCATTAATTGCACTGGGTGGCCCTATTACTAGCACCTGTCGCCCCTGCCGTCGTCGACCCTCAGCCCACGTTACGTTCGTGCCCCGGACAGCCTAGCGTGATTGAGTAGTCTTGGCCGAGAATATCGAAGCTTCATTTGTTCGCAAGCACGGATGCGCGTGTGGTCATAGAGCCGCTAGAAGCGGTGAACAGGATCGGAGTACTCCGTAGGTATGACGTGATTTAAAGCAGCATGGAAGACCATGGCCTCAGACCGTTCCCCTCCCATCAGTCCCATGTGCCCTTAGAGTACTTGATATACTACTAGGTCCCTGATTCATGATGAAGCTACAACTCGCAGAATTCAGTACGTTCAGTACTCAGATCCTATTCCACTACTACCTACAGTCAATCTTTGCAGCGCCTTTACAAATCTATTCACCGACACTGTTGGACTCACCCTTATCCAATTCTACCGCTCTTGTATCCCTGGACGCAACTTTCCGCGACCCATACCCTTGCTTCGATCCTAGCCCAGACCTCCGCCCAACAAATTATCACGATTGCGACATGGCTGTCATGGAGATGCCTCGAAGTACAGACTCGCGGGTCTATACCTTCGGTCGTGGTAGCCATGCGACTTACAAGCTTCCAAGGAACTTCCACCATGGCACATGCTTTGTCACTCTGGACATGATGTATGACGACCAGGTAGACGAATTGACATTTTCGGAGATTCGGGCGGCGGCAATCGCTCTAGCGCTTCGGTGTACTACCGGCGATGTTTTTGATCTAGGCGGAGTTGCAGTTGTGCGCCCAAGGAACGTGCGCCCAAGGAACGTGCGCCCAAGGAACGTTCTTCATATTACCATCATGGGCGTGGCGGCCCCTGATAGATATTGATTGCCTACCTGTAGAGCCATTACAGCTCATTTCGAACTACAAGAATGGAAGTGTTGTGGGTCGCCAAAACCAAATCAATTCTATACGTGTCATCCTAACTAATGGGCGCGTTGAGGGTGCTACCCTCTACTGTCTCAAATCAACTACCGTGAGTAGCCGAATCTCCGAAGGCATTTTTGAATCTTCGCTTGATTTCGCTTCCCTTTTGTTATTGTTATTCTGGCCACGCGTCCGACGCAAGGGATCCATTCCGCTGGTTAAATCACACCCATCTTTAGAGAAGTTATAGGTAACCTTTTGGGCATAAGGAACTGTTTAATTTCTCGCTCGAAACAGGTCCCGCGATAGCGTGATTGGTAAAGTAAGGTTGTTTGGCATTTTTCCGCCTCCGAGGAATGGAGGACGGACGTGATGTGTACCATTCCAAGCATCATTTACAATTCGCGAAGAGTCATACTGGACGAAATCCAAATGGTATAAATTGGCTGACTCGGCGCGTTGACATGTGTCTGCGTCTTCAGCAAGTCTTTCTACTTTTCACCTTGGTTTAATTCTCCATAGTTCACTTCCCAGAGAAATACTCGCTCTTAGTAGATACTCCCTCACAAACTTCTGGGCTCCCACTCCTTCCCGAACATGAAGTCTATGATACAATTTGCCATTATCCTCCTGGCCCTTTTGAGCCATGATCCGACGCTGGCTATCGCTCAATATGTGACGACCGTCACCGTCTCCGTAAATACCAATCCTTTTTGTACTCTCTGGAGTGGCATTGGAATCTCTGGTGGTGGTTCTGGAGGCTTTGGTGGTGCCGGAAGCGCTCCCGGTTCTGGAGTCTCTGGTACGAACGGCACTGGAGCAGGTGGCTCAGGCTTAGGCTCAAACTTTGCTCCTAACGGCAGGTAAGGATGCTTCGTTCTTCTCCAGAGAAACTAGATGGAAGCATGCTGATATGTACCCCAGTACCTCACTTATGCCTATCGACACCCCTACTGGACATTATGATGCTCTCGGCTACTACCCTGCACCAGCAGACGGAAATCTCTTGGGCGGTCCCGTGACTACCAGCCCATTGATGACAGTGGCGTACTGCGGAGCCTTTTGCCAAGGATACAGTTATATAGCGCTTGAGAACGGTAAGTAGATTTCTGATTCTACAGGTAGAAGTTTCTCGCTAAAGATCTCTAGGAGATAAATGCAATTGCGGCTCATCACCCCCAAGCGGCCCACCGTCCTCTTCACTTCCATCCAAAAGCAAGAGACAATTGGCCGGAGGTGACTGCATTCCTTGTGCAGGCGACAGTGCTGAGTGTTGCGGCGCCCCTGGCGGTTATGCACTCGTCTACCACGTTACGCCGGAAGTCCAGGGGTCCTCAGGCGTCGAAGCCTCATCCACCTTTTACTCTCCCATTTCTTCTGGTTCATACGTCGCTTCTACCTCCACCGGCTCGAATGGATCAGTCGTCGTTGGCTCCACCACGTCCTACGTGGCGTTCACATCGGCTTCGATATCTTCTTCCCCCGGCTCGAATGGATCAGTTATCATTGGCTCCACCACGTCCTACATGACGATCACATCGGCTTCGATATATTCTTCCAGTACTTTCAGTACTTCCAGTACTATCAACTCAAGTGGCTCGATTATTGTGGGCATAAATTCATCTTACATTTCAAGCTCAGCCTTATCGTCGGCCTCGACGTACAATTACAGTACCACGGAGTCCGCTGACTCTATCGTTGTTGCCACTCCCGCAAGCAACAGTTCCACAGTACCGGCCGGGACTGCATCGGGCCCCAGCGGATTGTATACCGGCAGCTCTGGCCTGAGTCCATCGATCACAGGCTTCAGCGGCTTTGGCACCGGTTCCTCAGGTGCTTACTACCCCAATGTTACAATGCCCAACACTATTGCTATTCCAACGACGGCCAATGGCACTAAATCCTCAACGGCAGTGAATGGAGGTAACAGTAGCGCCACCGGAAAAGCTGCTAGTGGGGAGATTGCCGGTAACCCCGAAGTAGATAGCGGTACTGCAACCTCCAGTGCACCAACTCCCTCATGTGTTGAAGCGACCAATTACCAAGGTAACAATACGGAATACACTGATGTCTTCGGTTACACCTACGACATCAGATGCAATTTGGACTTACTATCCACATCTACCGACCATGACGCACACGCCGAGAGCTTCGAGGACTGTCTTGAATACTGCTCCCTACTAACGGACTGCGTTGCTGTCAACTACCAGGATGCGCTCTACACCCCAAACAATCTCAGTAATTGTTATCCGAAATGGGACTTTAGTGGCTATGCCGCATCTGCCACTGATGGAGTGTACAGCGGTGTCAATGTCAATGGTTCTTCTCCTGGCACCCTTAAGAGCCAAGATCTCTGCACCGGGGACAACATGCAAGGTTCGTCCTACGATGGCCTGACGTATGACGACGACTACGGTACGGCTTGGACCATCGGTTGTAATAGTACGCTTGCCATAAGTAACGCTACAGCTCTCGCCACCACGGTTACCGACACCTTGGCAAGCTGCGTCGACTATTGCAGCAGATACGACTCATGCGATATGGTAAATTGGACTGGACCGCACATTAACGGCACTGTGAACGATCCCAACTGTTTTCCTGCATCCGCGATCGGAACAGCTGGTGCTTCGGGTTCGGCGATAGGTTTTGGGTATGCTATTTTGAATAATTCTTAGTATCTAAAGTGCCACATTTTGCGCGAGAGCTTGAGAAAAACGTTGTAATTTATAGTCTGCTGTTGGTCTTCTACGTTGGGTGGAAGAAATAGCTCGGATAGATAGTGTCAACGGATCCCTTTGATAGAGGTTGCATGAGGCTTCCTTGACAGTCGCAGGGGCTTACGCGAAAATGAGATACTCTAGCCCTTCGCTATCGACCTAATATATACTAGACAAAAAGGAAGCTGCCCGTGTCTCAAAAAAGGTGCTTTTGCACTAGACTTGACCAGCTCGTTCCTGCATAGTTGCTGACTTGTACGATCTAGCACTTTTCAACGGCTAATGCTGTCTGCATCTAAATTCACCGATTACGCTCTCACTCTGACGCATTAGAACCGATGACCGTGCCACGCACTTGGCTCGTACTTGACTCCGCACAGCCACCCTCCCACAGCCACCTCAACTAAGCAAGGCACGCGACGCACCATATTCTTACATACCTCATCCTTCTATGTGTCCTGCATCTGGTAACCACTGCTATTTCTCATTTGCAGTCGCTACCAGCGAGTAAACGGATTACCAGCGACACATCGCTATTGCTCGTCACGGTTGAAATAAGTACTACCGTCGCTGGCGGAGTGAGTGAGATACATACTTGCAAGATCTACCATTCATTTCGACTAACCCCGAGGACCTCGAGTTTCCTGAGAATGGAAGTCGTTGACGTGATTTCACGGACCGTGAGGTAGCTGCGGCAGCCAATAATAACCTTGCTTATCTAAGGTGACTGTGAGAGGGTGACTGTCCGAAATCAAATGGGGATGGAGCCAGAGAGCCATTGTATGGGCATGGACTCTTTTCTTTGCGTGCCGGACGCCATGGAGTTGCAGCTTCTGTCGGTACGAAGGGCGCTTATCTCTTCGCTCATTGAATCATGCCTTGTTGCCGCACAGCTTGAAAGACAGAGATATGCTTCGAATGATTACAGGTCGTCTTCATGGACCTAGCGTCCGACGGATTTTTGTCCGCGAAGTAATTGCTTATCTTAATGTTTCAGTTAGGGTCGCTTGACTCCACAATCGGCCGATAACATTGCTGTTTTTGGCATTGGGGTTGCAGTGGTCAATAACATAGACGTATGCGCTTGGGGAAAATTTCACGTAGCGATTTACTAGAGGGTAGTGTTTTAGACGGTTGCCACAATAGGAACTTTTGGCCCCGCTCTGTACTTGTAATACGATTTGTAGAACTATGAACAACTGTCCAAAGGGAAATTTCTCAGGAATAAATATTACCGCACCAGTAATTCCGTTGTTGGACATCTCGCAGTATGGGTAATTGCTAGCCGAAAGTTATCGGTCAGGCTTCAGTTGAAGCGTTTATTTTCTTGAGTGTTCTCTGCGTCACTTGTCCTATCAAATAGGAATACGATATCAAGCGGGAGTCTATGGATGAGCACAAGCTGTCCGAGTTCGAGTCTACCTCGGCGCAAGCTCATTGTCACGCCTCTAACATGAACATCAACTTCTTGTGCCTTCACAAGGTCGATGCCCGCAAGCGTATTGCAGCATAAAGTAAAAAAGTCATGGCAGAGGTTGATGGAATGATCCTATGAAAGGTCCGGGATCTATATGAAAGAGACGATGTTGAGGCTGGCCAAGCGGATGCTGGAGAAATTTTGACTGGAGAAGATGAAGGCTGCTGGAGTAAGGAATGGTGTGGCCCAGGAAAAGACGCGACCGGGCTAAGGAGTGGATGAGATGACATGACTGTAGAGACAGGGCCGCTAGTAGGAAACCATTGCCTGAAGCATCTCTTTACTATCGATAGGCGCGGGGCGGCTGAGCTCAAAGCTCCCTTGCCGGGCAATGAGGATTTGGCTTAGGCTCTTCTGGCCCATTCCAGCTCTGACATACGCTCCTGTAATGATCTACTTTGATCTCTGTAGATGGCCGAGGCCTTCCATAGCGTCGGTTTCCGTCCTCGTATCTCGTATGAATTTTCCACTTTTTGCCAAAAAACCGTTTTTTGAATTTTTTTTTTTTGCATTAAAGAGTGCATGTCCAAGACCAACCCACACGAGCCCGGTGGTTATATAAGGGAGTGATTATCGGTACCCATAGACGAAATCAACCCACAATATATATACCCACCACCGACTCCAGCCTCAACTCAAAAGAAGCGCCGGAAGCCATGGAGGGGGTCCCAACGCTGGGTAGTGCGAGAGGGTATGTTCGCGGTACGATATGTCGATGGCTTGATACCTTTCCTTGCTTGCACTGACGTGTTCTTAGGCGTGCAGCACTACTTTGAGGCAGTAGCCTTCGGCGGCGCCCGCAAGCTTAATCCCGCCGACAAGGCGGTCCTTTCAGAAGGGTATGGCGCGCTATTTGTCTCCCTCCCTGACGCCTCTAGCAGCTCCTATCAAATACGGAAGTCAAGCCGCCACAGCCACGGGCTAAAAGAGACTGAAGGCTCAGCTTGTCAACCCCGACAACCCGGAATCTCAGATCGTGGTCCAAGAGTTCGCGCACGGAAGAGACTCTCCGGCTTGGAAGATTGATGCCGGGGCCAGGCGAAGGATTCGAAGAAGCTCAAGAAGAGTGTTACGAAGGAACTGGGGGCGGTCTCCTTGGGGGCCATCCCCGGGGCCAGCACTCCAATGCCCTCCGGGGCTTCGACAACTTCGTCTTCTCGAACGGGCAGAACAGACAAGGTTGGGAAGGTGGCAAAGCCCGCGAAAATTGACAATCCTCATTACAGAGGTGAGTCGACCTAATCCAAGCATGGAAAAGCCTCCGCCAAACGGCGGACAATAACCCGTCCTTGGAACAGATCTCGGTCTATGGCAAGGAATTTGCCCTGAAGTTCCGCTGCGTTGAAGACGCAGTGGAAGCTGATGGGACTGTCCTGCCGAACAAGGACGCCGGCAAGGGTCATAAAATAACTTGCCGGTTTAATAGATCATCCACCTCGAAGGTATTCGTGGTGGATAAGACCTCTGTGGTGGAAACGGCGGGGTTGATGAAAGCACTGAAGAGGGCCTTTCCCTCGGATGGCTTTGCGTTGTTTCGGGCGGTTGCGTTTGGCGTCTTAAAAGACAAGTGGGTGGTGGCTGTCGATCAACCGCCTAAGACAACGACGAAGCAACTGGTTTTTTCAGGGACGGAGGTTGGGGAAAAGGGGCATGGAGTTCACCTGTCGTTGTGGCAGATGATAATTGTATATTTTGTGGGACAGGCAGGCATGAGAAGACTCCAGGTTGCCAAAATGGCAAAATCTGAAGTTTATTGCCAGCTCCCACCCTCCGTGAATGTGAATGGCGTGATTGACCGCAACCGATTTCGCTACACACCAATGGAGTTTCAGTACTAACCCTGCAGGAAACTAGCGTAGACAACCCTTTTGACCGCGTAGATTTTTCGGAGCGGGAGTCCACCGAGACTCCCCCCATCGGCCGTTCGACCCCTATATGGGGGCGGCCGGAGGGGGTGGAGGGGGTGGAGGGCGGAGAGGGCGTGGAGAGGGCGTGGAGGGGGCGGGGGGAGGAGGATGGAGGGATCCTGCCGGTGGGCGGCAAGCGCCCGGCCGGTGGGGGGGAAAAGAAGAAAAGAGCCAGATGTTGGCGGTTATGGTGATGGCGCGCGCCGGGTAGGTGGGGTGAAAAAAGCCCCCACCTGTCTACTCGGTCAGAACAAGCTGGTTTTCACCTTCACTACCCGGCGTTTGACCCCCGTTTTCACCCTAGCTACCCGGCGCTCATCCTCACATCATTGCCCTACTGGTGCTCGACTTTTGCTGGCGGCGAGCGCCGGGTAGGTAGAGTGAAACCAGTGGCCGGTCAGGCAAGTGGTTTTCACCCGTGCTACCCGGCGTTGGCGAGCGCCGGGTAGCGCGGTGAGAATCGGAAGATTCCTAGTGTTTTTCACCCGACTACCCGGCACTCACAGCCAGTGGCCATGCTCCCGGCACTGGCCGGGTAGCACGGGTGAAAGGGAGCGCCGGGTAGTCAGGAGCAAGTGCATTCGCCCCCCAACTACCCGGCACTCACCAGAGGACGCCATGCTATGGCCGATCAGGACTGCGGCGAACGCCGGGTAGCGGGGGTGAAACGAGCGCCGGGTAGCAGAAGTGCTTTCCCCCTCAACTACCCGGCGTTTGCGAACGCCGGGTAGCGCGGGTGAAAACAAGCACGCCGGTCGCGAAAGTTCTTCCCCCTCGACTACCCGGCGCTCATGAGCACCGGGTAGCATAGGTGAGAATGGCGCCGGGTAGCGCGGGTGAAACGAGCGCCGGGTAGTCAGCAGCAAGTTTTCCCCCCGACTACCCGGTGCTCGCGACCGCCGGGTAGTCAAGGTGAAAAGCCCTTGCAGCCAGAACAAGTCGTTCTCACTTTTGCGACCAGGCGCGCATTTTCACCCCTGCTACCCGGCGTTCATTCCCACCTCGACTACCCGGCACTCACCCCGTCTGGACTGCCATTGCAAATCACCTGCCCTGTCAGCCATTGACGTTGATCCACCTGCTCTCACCCCAACGACCCGGCTCTCCATAGCATCGGACAAGGATGTGGATGGACCACCGTGCTGCCGCCGCCACTTGAGAGGAGTCGCTGGTCACCCATACCAAATCATCAATATCTGGCACGGATATTCTCTTCTCCAAAAACTCACCACTACTATCAATGTTCCTTCTACACCATTCTACTACGTAACTGCCAAAATCGCATTCAACGCGGTGGAATCGTCAGGAACGCATATTGGACGCTCTCAAGCATGGATATGGGACGCTCTCAAGCATGGATATGGGACCAGCAACATCACATGCATGACTCCAGTCAGTCCCAGCTCCATCCCGACCACTTTCACATACATCGATGTCTCATGCAACATCCATCAGCATCATCCACGCCCCAAGACCCTGCGCCGTGCCCAATCCCGTCCGGGCGTTTGGTGCAAAAATTCCACTTTTTGCCCAAAAACCGTTTTTTCAGCATTTTTTTTCCCACCGACCCCGTGCACGCCAAAATCCGACCGAACCGAGCCCGGTGGGTATGTAAGGGGGAAAGTTGCGTTTCATCAAGGTCAAGTCCTTTCGATAGGACGGGCCTAATGCCGTGCAATGACCACTGGGGATTGGGCTTGTCCGGGTCGAAGTCTTAACGACGGAGTAGGCCTGGGGCGGTTCGGTGCCAAAATCGGGGGCTGTGCGGTGTCCGGGCTAGGTCCTTTCGATAGGTCAGTCCGGCGCCGTTCGGTGCCCAAACCGGGAATTGCGCGGTGTCGGGCCGAAGTTGTAACGACGGAGTAGGCCTGGCGCGGTTCGATGCCTGCCGGGGGATTGCGCGGTGCCGGGCTAGGTCCTTTCGATAGGTTAGTCCGGCGCCGTTCGATGCCTTCGCGCCCAATTCGACCCGGGGCGGGGTCAGCCGGGGGTTAGACCGGATCCGGGCTAGGTCCTTTCGATAGGTCAGTCCGGCGTCGTTCGAAGCCCAACAAATCGGGGGTTGCGCGGTGTCTGGCTAGGTCCTTTCGATAGGTCAGCCCGGCGCCGTTCAACATCCAAACCGGGGGTTGCGCGGTGTCCGGGCTAGGTCCTTTCGATAGGTCAGCCCGGCGTCGTTTGATGCCCAAAACTGGGGGTTGGGCGGTGTCCAGGTCAGGTTCTTTCAATAGCTCAGCCTATGCCGTTCGATGCTCAAACCGGGAATTGCGCAGCGTCCGGGCTCGGTCCTTTCGTTAGGCCAGTCCGGCGCGGCTCGATGCTCGCCGGAGGGTTGTGCGGTGTCTGGGTCGAGTCCTTTTGACGGGACAGGCCCGGCGCAGCCCAATGCCTCCGCGCCCTATTCGACCCGGGGCGGGGTCAATGTCCCATATCCGCGTGATCGCCAACCGTGGGCCGAGTTACTCAAGACAGCGTGGGCCTTTTAGGCTGCCGTTGGCTCCGGCCCGGGTGGCGTGTCGCTCCATCCAAACCGCCACGTCTCTGGGGACGTTCTAGTCGCTTCGTTGCGCGGGATCATCCGGAGTCGTGGCCCCAAGGGTGGCCTGAAGGCCTCTGGCATCGCGTCGGGGGCTCTGAAGGAGTCTGTGGATGGTTGGCCGATGGCTATCATTATCCCAAGACATTAGGGGGTCGGCCGAAGTTGGTACCCGTGGGCCTCGCTTGTTGCTTCGATGCGCGGCGGGCCTGCGTGACCGGCAGAAGGTATCTCCCAACTGAGGGTCGTATGGGGCAGTGTGGGCCGGCGTCCAGCGTCGCGAACCCCACGTCTGCCTCGGACCGTCCCTTGGGAAACTCAGTGGGGGCAATCGGATTGCCCGGAACTCGCCGGCGGCCTCGGCCACGGTGTGGGGTCCGGGTATGGGGGCTTCCCCCCGACCGAGCAATTATCACCGGTCCCTTCGGGTCGGCTGCGAAGAGGGGGCATCTCACGGGTGCTTGCCCTCGGGTCTACGATAGTTACCTGGTTGATTCTGCCAGTAGTCATATGCTTGTCTCAAAGATTAAGCCATGCATGTCTAAGTATAAGCAATCTATACGGTGAAACTGCGAATGGCTCGACACCCGGATTTAGTGGGCCATTCGAACCAACCAACGGGTCATCCCCGTGACATTGTCAAAGTGTGGGAACCGCCTCCTGGAACCCGCAGCCAGCTTCGTCTGGTTCAACGACTATATGGCATTTGGCCGGGCTTCCCCCCCGGTTAAGATATAGTCTCATCCCCCGGAGCGATCCGGTGGGCTTCTATGCATTAAATCAGTTATCGTTTATTTGATAGTACCTTTCTACTTGGATACCTGTGGTAATTCTAGAGCTAATACATGCTAAAAACCTCGACTTCGGAAGGGGTGTGTTTATTAGATAAAAAACCAATGCCCTCCGGGGCTCCTTGGTGATTCATAATAACTCAACGAATCGCATGGCCTTGCGCCGGCGATGGTTCATTCAAATTTCTGCCCTATCAACTTTCGATGGTAGGATAGTGGCCTACCATGGTTTCTACGGGTAACGGGGAATTAGGGTTCTATTCCGGAGAGGGAGCCTGAGAAACGGCTACCACATCCAAGGAAGGCAGCAGGCGCGCAAATTACCCAATCCCGACACGGGGAGGTAGTGACAATAAATACTGATACAGGGCTCTTTTGGGTCTTGTAATTGGAATGAGTACAATTTAAATCCCTTAACGAGGAACAATTGGAGGGCAAGTCTGGTGGACACATTGTGTTTCGAGCAGGATTCGGATATAATCTTATATTCTGCTGACGCCAGTCATTGGTTGATCTCTGGCATCGCGCTCGGGGTCGATCCAGTGGGCTTCGGCCCGCGAGGTACTTGGCACGGGGAAGGGCCGTCCGGCTTCATCCCGTGGTTCGAGATGTGATCTCGTTCCTTAACGCGCGCAAGGGTATCGGTGGACATTGTCCGTTCCAGGTACGTGCTTACCCCGCCTGTCAAAGGTCCGTGTCGTGCCCTCGGGGCCGCACGCAGGGGACTTCCGGCCAGCAGCCGCGGTAATTCCAGCTCCAATAGCGTATATTAAAGTTGTTGCAGTTAAAAAGCTCGTAGTTGAAACTTGGCCCTGGCTGACCGGTCCGCCTCACCGCGTGTACTGGTTCGGCCGGGGCTTTCCTTCTGGGGAGCCGCATGGCCTTCATTGGTCGTGCTGGGGAACCAGGACTTTTACTTTGAAAAAATTAGAGTGTTCAAAGCAGGCCTATGCTCGAATACATTAGCATGGAATAATAGAATAGGACGTGTGGTTCTATTTTGTTGGTTTCTAGGACCGCCGTAATGATTAATAGGGATAGTCGGGGGCATCAGTATTCAATTGTCAGAGGTGAAATTCTTGGATTTATTGAAGACTAACTACTGCGAAAGCATTTGCCAAGGATGTTTTCATTAATCAGTGAACGAAAGTTAGGGGATCGAAGACGATCGCCAATGGTATTTGGTCGTCCATAGTGACCTAGTCGGATCATGTCATCTGGCCACATCATCAAACTGATGGGGCTCCCGCTCGCGCGGTTGACCCACAGCCAAGCTCTCCGGAGTGCAGTCTACAGACTGAACGTTGATGGGCGGGCTTGCACCCCGTTTCTGATATAGTCGAGTCTTGTCGGGTACCCGATGAGCACACACGCAGATACCGTCGTAGTCTTAACCATAAACTATGCCGACTGGGGATCGGACGGTGTTATTATTTTGACCCGTTCGGCACCCTACGAGAAATCAAAGTCTTTGGGTTCTGGGGGGAGTATGGTCGCAAGGCTGAAACTTAAAGACATTGACGGAAGGGCACCACCAGGCGTGGAGCCTGCGGCTTAATTTGACTCAACACGGGGAAACTCACCAGGTCCAGACACAATAAGGATTGACAGATTGAGAG